>CM060892.1:21932500-22642168 GCA_030762935.1 Hymenopus coronatus
AGAGAGAGAGAGAGAGAGAGAGAGAGAGAGAGAGAGAGAGAGAGAGATTGAAATATTTTTACGTAAAGGATCATTTGGAGTGGGGGATTTTTTTGAAAAGCTTCGTGCTGCATTCTTGAAAGACGCTGAACTTAAATACCAAGTTAGGTATTTAACGACTTTTAACTTAGTGCTCACACACACACACACACACACACACACACACACACACACACACACACACACTCACACTCAAACACACACATATTCTTTATATATTGTTTTTTCATTTTTTACGTGGGTAGGGAAGTCGATACCCATGTTTCACCGTAAATACACGTATTAGGGTCCCCTGTATCCATAAAAAGCATATATATATATATATAAAATAGGTCCGTGTGAGCGTATGAGAACGCGATAACTCAAAAACGAAAAGCCGGTTAATATATCAAACTGGGTATTTAAGTTTATTATCTTCCAAATTTACGACACGAAGATTTTGAGAAAAATCCTCCCATGCCAAACAACCCTAAACATGGAAAAAAAATCGAAATTTTGATTTTCTCAAAAATGGTTGTAACGATTTTGATTAAAGTACCTTACATTAAAGATATTTACTTGACAAATAAAATGTATTTCACGAATTTTCTGGGAATAGCCTCTGAAGACCTCTTTATTCTGGATGAATTTTGCGTAATTCTGCACGGCTGGTAAACCTTAAGATATAAACAAAACTTTATTAATAGAAAATGTACAATTTATGCCATATATTTTTTCGTGAAGGTGGTCGCTTCCGAGATATTCCTTTTAATCGGTTTCAATTTTAAAATAGGCCTCTAAACCTTTCTTATACGAGAATTTGTAAACTCCTGTGCACGCAAAGAAATGAATTTCAACCACGTGGCAACCAGCTTTTGAAAGATTTGAATGTTTAGCCTAGATTATTCTCATATTTCCCTTCTACTTTCAATAAATAAAGTAATAAGACAATTTCTACTGTTTATCTCGATTAACATGAAGTAGATGGAAAATTATGATTTTTAACAACAGAGATGCAGAGAAAGCCATGTGAATTGGTTGGTTGAATTTTATTTGTAACTTGGCAAATGTACATGGATTTAAATGTCAGGATAAAAAGATTAAAATGCCGAAAAATAGTAAAATACGTAATTGATGACATGGTAAAATACGTAACTAGTAACATTGTAACTTAAAAACTCTTTCACTAAGAGAAACATTGATCAATTAAATTTGTTTTACATTTTGTTTGAACTTATTGTAAGACACTTTTTGTATATGCGAGGGTAACTTATTAAAAAGCACAACGCCAGAATATGCAGGTGATTTTTCATATTTTGTAAGTGATTTTCAGTGGATAACAAATGCATTCCGTGTATTGTAATTATGAAAATCTGAATTTTTGTATATACTTTCTCGTTTTTGCGTTACACTCAAAGCTACGCTCGCTAAAGCGTCTCGCTTTGGTGCTTCGTGGGCAGGGGATCGTGGGTTCGAGTCCCGCCTTGGGCATGGGTGTTATATGTTTGTGCAATGTGTATATGTTTGTAAAGAAACAGTAAAACCAGTAAACCAGTAATCAGTAAAACCTACGGGGGGAAATGTAAATAGGGATACAGTGCCGGAGTCCTGATCAGACTCCGTTACTGTTTAAAAAAAAAAAAAAAAAGCTATGCATGTTATAAATCTGTAGGGAAGGAAATGAAATGCCCAACCGCTGGAACATTAGAAGGACGACGTCATAAATTTATTTCTTGGCAAATTTCTGTCTGTCTCTCTCTCTAACTTGGAAGAACAATGTTATTATACTGCAGAGGTGCTCACTTCCGTAAAATAAACGCCATCTCTGCTGCCAAATACGTTTCGTGCAGCTGTGGAATAGAAATAACTTTAGTTTGACCCCAACCAAGCAAAGAAAGAAAAAGAAAATAACATGCAGTTCTAAAATTGCTTCCTTCTGGAATAGTTTTCGATCGAGACGCGCATAAATCACTGTGCGAATTCATGGCTTTTCCGCGAAACTCCCTTGTTTAAATGTTTTGTCTGATAACAGAGCTTGCGGGCGAGTCAGCTGGACTCGTTCAGATGTTTAGGGGGGTTAGGAGGGGAGACTCAGCTGGGAAGAGCTTCACGTGCACGCCGTTAATGACGCAACTCGACCAGTCGCTGCCAACTGTACGGTAGGAATGCGCTAGATGTATATCGGCGGCTAGCAACAGCGAAACAATGCAACTCTCGATTGCCTTTTGTTTCCCCATGCAGCAGACATTAGCGCTATTGCTTTTCTTTGTTCCAAGGGCTACTCTAAAATGCGTACAGACGTCGCGGCTTTTGTTCTTCGGTTACAATGGCTTTGGATGCTTTTAAACGCAAATTATCTCGGATTAAATAAAATTAAGCTGCAAATATACAAATATCCCTCTCATTCCACCTCTAGAGATGTACATATGTTGATTAGAAGTTCACTGTAGGAAAATACGTAGATGTTAAATTGCAAACTGCGGTAAAAATGTTGAAAACCCCGTATGAATATGTCAGAGAGAGATAGAGATATGCATATAATTATATAGAGACACAGAAGAACTGTTTTATTTTTCGTTTGAATATAATATCACACTTGTTTGTTTTCCTACGCAAGACCTCGTTACTACGACTTCTAAGCTTATTTTTCCGTGCTTCTGGTTTAAACATTCAAGTGTAGCTTCAGTATGTTGAACGAAAATTAGCGCTTATTGTTCTATTTTTCATGATGTATTTCATTGTAATGCATTACTTTCGAACCGACTTCCTTGAAAACACAAAGGAAAAACAACTTTGTTGGCTAAAATGAATCTTATGTATTCCATTTACATGAATTTCTCTACCTATTCTGTAACAAATTATTCTTATGAAAGCGCTTTATTTTACTCATGCTAATCTTAAACATAATTCTGCTATACATTTACAGAAATAATATTATTATTTATTTCCTTGTAGATACAGAGAAATGGAAATACGTTCACTAGGCTAAAGCTATTGTCAAATATTTTAAAAGATGGTCGCTAAAGTGATTATTGCTTGATCAGCAGAAAGAAAATCGAATAACGACTTCTCATTTTAGAATCGTGTAAGGGAAAATTTAAACCAATGACAAGGAATCTCTCGGAAATAGTTATCTCAAAAAGAAAATTGTATTTGAAATAAATTCTGTGGTTTGGCAAAATCTAAATTTTTTGTATAGTAACTTAAACTAAATTTACCACTTATGCAAAAGTCATCCAGAATGAAGAGGATTTCAGAGGCTATTCCCAGAAAACTCAGGATATACATTTCATTTGACATGGACACACCTTAAACATGTGATATTTTAAACAAAATCATTTAAGCCATTTTTGAAAAATAAAAATTTGTGAAAAATGTTTCATATAAAAGGTAGTATGGGGCGGGGGATTTTTACTTTCTTTACACATACTATATACATAGTGTATACAGAAGGATTGTATTGCATCCAAAATTCGATACCGAGATTTCATCGGAAATGTATGTTTTGAGACCTCATGAATAAAAAAAAACACTTTTACAAAAATATCCGTGTGTGTGTCTGTCAGTCTGTCTGTCTATCTGTCTATGTGTCTGTGGGAAGCATAGGTCAAAAACGAAAAGTCCGTTAAATACCAAACTTGGTATTTAAGTTCAGTATCTTCCAAGGATGCAGCATGAAGATTTTCAAGAAAATCCCCCACCCTCAACGACCCTTTACATGGAAAAATTTTCGAAAACTTTGATTTTCTCAAAAATGGCTCTAACGATTTTGCTTAAAACATCGTACATTAAAAATATTTACATGACAAATAAATTGTATATCTTGAGTTTTCTGAGAATAGCCTCTGAAGACCTTTATTCTGGATGAATTTTGCATAAATAGTAAACCGTAAGAGATATGCAAAATCTTACTACACAAAAAATGTAGATATCGTTAAAGCACACAATTTATGTCATGTAACTTTTTTTCATAGAGCTGACCATTTTTGAGAAATTGCTTATCATTTGTATCAATTTTAAAATACTTAAAACTTTTCACATACTGGGACTGCATAGAAACGGGTTTCTTCTACATGGCAACCAGCTTTTAATGTCGTTTTAACCTAGTGTATTCCCTTATTTCCTTTCTGCTTATAAGAAAGCATTTCTGCTAATATTTATCTCGATTAGCATGAAGTAGACAGAAGCTTAAGCTTTTAACAAGAATTTGTTACAGAGATGTAGAGAAAGTCATGTGAATGTAATACATCAGATATTACTTTTAATTTCATTTTAAAATCTCGGTCGCATCCTTGGAAGATACCGAACTTAAATACGAATTTGGCATTTAACGGAATTTTCGTTTTTGAGTTATTACTTTGGCAGTATTGTTCAGAGGTTTTTCACGAAACTTACACAGAATAAGACTTATTTGAAGCTTGGTAAGGTTAGCAAGATGCCTATGAAAAGGAGAGAAAGTATTATTTATATGAAGCGTGGAATTGTGCCATTGAAGTACATCGGAGAGCCTGTATTCTGCAGGCTACTCAGAAAGATGCGTGGATATTTCCTCTGCACTATAACTGGGAATGTTTACTTTGAGTGCATTTGCCCTCCCTTAACTACCGCTGCTCTGTACCAAGCAACAGTCATTTTCTTGGAATCTGCGACACTGGACAAACCCGTTCTCTCTTTTATTTATGCGCATCATTGTCAGAATATTGCAAGATGTCCAGAAAGCTTTATAACGTCCTGAAGATTACAACTGTGTGTGCATCATGCCTTTTTGGTATGTTGGCAACCCTAATAATCACCTCAAATAAATTATAGAAAAGATCGAGTGTTCTAATTTTTGAACTGCAATGCAGTAATATAAGACGGTTACTTCTTCTTCTTCTTCTTCTTCTTCTTATTATTATTATTATTATTTATTTATTTATTTATTTATTAACGCCCTGAGATTCTAGATCTCATCATTTACAATTATTCAATAATTATACAACTCGTGTGTGTGTGTTTTCGGTAACTTGCTGGGTGTTCATATTTTATATTTTGTGTTGTTATTTAATAAAAAAAAACCTTTACACTTCAACAAGCATATTGCGTTTTTCTATCACGTTTCAAACTGCATTTTCAGTATATAAGAGTTCATTTCTTAATGTTCCTTAAATTCGATTTCTGTCTCTTGAAGTTTGTTGTCTTGTTTCATATTGCTATGCATTCTATATTTCAATGAGAATTTCTTCTCTAATGGCATTGTTTTCTAACTGAATTTCCAAAATCTGATATCGTCTGCTTTTCACAATATTGTTCTCTTATACGTTTTTTGTACACCGAATAAATAAATTAATGTTCTATATATTACTTTTTGAGCCAGTCATTCAATATAGATCAATATTGTTCACAACCCGTGTCAGTTTGAAGCAATCACAGAGTCAGTGAAATCTTGTCGAAATAAGATTGTCATACCTGATTCACAGTTTGGGACATTGTTGCAGGCAATTGTTTCTGCCCTGTAAAATGAACGAGGAAAACACCCTTAAAAATATAAAAGGGTTACAATGATATTTATACTATAATGAAACATGTTATTTTCATTTGTTTGAATTGCCATTAAAGATCTCCATTCAGTCAATATTCTTAATAAATACTACTCGCCGTTTCATTTTATTCAGATATTTTATTGAAAGTGCAAAACAAACTCTGATTTTACATTATGAATATTTTGGTACCACAGTCAAGTCTGTTAGTAGCCCAAACCTGCTAAATTTTGTTAGCAAGTGGATTTAGGAAAGTCTATTTCCTATTCAGTTATCGAATATCCAACAAAACCGATTGCAAATAGTGGACTAACAAGGAAGTATTTTGGCCACAGCGAATTACCTGCAAGTAATTATTATGAAACGCTTCTTCTTTTTACTTTCTCTACACATACTATGTACATAGTGTATAGAAAAGGTATTGTATTGCACCCAAAAATACGATATCGAGATTTCACCGTAAATATATATTTTGAGACTCCCTGAATCAAAAAAAAAAAAAAATAGAAAAATGTCCGTGTGTGTTTGGACAGCATAGTTCAAAAACGAAAAGACGTTTAATTACCAAACTTGGTATTTAAGTTTGGTATCTTCCAAGGATGTGACACGAAGCTTTTTAAGAAAATCCTCCCGCCCCAAATACCCTTTACTTGAAAAAACATTTAATGTTGTTTTTCTTAAAAATAGCTCTAACGATTTTGATTAAAATGATGTCTATTAAAGCTTTTTACATCACAAGTAAAATGTATATCTTGAACTTTCTGGGAATAGCTTCTGAAGACCTGTTCATTCTGGATGCATTTTGCTGAATTTTGCATAACTGGTAAACCGTAAGAGACAGACAAAAACTTACTGCACATAACATGTAAATCTCGTTAAAACACGCATTTATGCGGCATTTTTTCGTTTTCGAGATATTTCTTGTTATTGGTTTAAACTTTTCCCAAGCGGGAACTTGTCAAATCCTGACCACACAAAGAATTGGCTTTCAATCCCATAGCAACCACATTTTAAAGCATCTGACTGTCGGTTTAGCCTGGTGTGTTCCCTTCTACTTAAAGAAACCAAGATTAAGATCGTTTCTGCTAACGTTTATCTCGATTAGCACGAAGTAGATAGAAGAATAAGCTTATTAACAATAATTTGTAAGCCCGCTGGGTAGTGTGGTGGTACCGTGTCTGCTTCATATTCAAAAGGTCACTCGAATCTCGCTTAGGGTGAGTTGCTCGGATAAGGTTTTTTTCGGGGTGTTCCCTTATCCTGAGAAGACGAATGTCGATTAACTTTAAGCTCCATGGATCCCAAGATCATTTGAGCATCATTTCACCAATTTCATTCATCGTCCGATATGACCAATTAGGTTAAAGGACGTTAAGCTACAAAAATAAATAAATAAATAAAAATAATTTGTTACAGAGACGTGGAAAAGGTCATGTGAATGGAACACATCAGATTTTTATATTATAAAATATTTGCTTAGCAAACTATTATAATATTGAATAGATGCATATTAATTACCACGAAGTAGTAATAATAAACATATTTCATTTTTGAATTTGTTAAAAGAGCATTGGGTAGTGAAATATGGTTTACATATCGCGTAAAGATAAGACATTACGAAAACGCACACTTTAGAATCGACGCTTTAAGAGTACGTGCTTTAAACAGCTCTGAAAAAGAAATGGCGTAGACCAGTAGATTGGCAGACATGCACAGTTTTTATTTTATATCCTTAGGTTATTAGAAAGTCTCTTGTGACCCAGATAGTTTTGAATAATCGATCCTTTCATAACTTTTCAGACCATTTCAGTAATAGAGAAAAGAAAGAGAAACAAAATTTGATGTGTTACATTCACATGACTTCAAATTACCTCCTCTACCCAGTTTTGAAATAGTATCTATTAATTTATTTAATAGTTTACCTGACAAAATTAAGAAACTTTTAAGATAGAGAGAGATCTAATTCTTTTGAAGCAAAGTTCTTTCTATAAGATCCAGCAGTTTCATAGCATTGAATTTTTGTAAGCTTTAATTTGACGTTGCTATACATGTATAATGTTATTGGAATAGACATTAAAACATTAACCGAAGTAGTTTTATTACATATTTTCTTGTAGGTAGAGCGGAATAAGGCAATGCACTCGGTTGAAGCGATAGTAACATATTTTATGAGCCAGTCGCTATGTGTTTACTTCCTTTTATGACCAGGTTAAAAGAGAAAGAAGGAAAAGCGAATGATGGCTTCTCATTTGAGAAAAGTGTAAACCAAAACAAGGAATGAAAATATCCTAAAAAGAATTAGCCTTTTTTACTTTCTTTACACGTACTATGTACATAGTGTATAGAGAAGGTATTGCACTCCACCCAACAATTCGATACCGAGATTTCACCGGAAATAGGGTTCCCTGTATCCAAAATAAAAAAGTATTAAAGATATTTACCTGACAAATAAAATGTTTATTTTGAATTTTCTGGGAATAGCCTTTGAAGACTACTTTATTCTGGATGAATTTTACAGAATTTTGCATAACTGATAAACCGTAAGAAATGGACAAAAACTAACCACACAAAAAATGTAGAGCACCACACAGTTTATGTTATATACATTTTTTGGTTTCAGCTTTGAAAACGTTAATACTTTTCTCATACAGGAATGTGTCAACTCCTGTTCATACAAACAAAGGAACTTCAGTCACATAGCAACCAGCTTTTGACTATCACTTTGAGCTATGGTACTCCCTTATTTCGCTTCTATTTATAAGTAAGCAAATAATAAGATTTTTCTGATAATTTTTTCTCGGTTAGCATGAAGTAAATAGAAGGCTAAACTTTTTAACAGTAATTTGTTACAGAGATGTAGAAAAAGTCATGTGAATGGAACACTTTTGCGTTATTTGTTATGGATAGTATTGTAGTTCAGACTGTTGTCTTCGGGCCTCTTTCGTGTACATACGAAACATTTTATGTCCTGAACTTCGTGCAGTGTCGGCTCGTAACCTGACTATGCAGCTGTATTCCGTGGAAAGTGTGTGCTATTGTTACAAGAATGTTTATCTTACCTTACCGTTTAAAATATATAATGGGCTAAGTGTTCAGTGAGCTAATAATAGCCCACTTGTGTCTTATGATGGTAAGGGAAAATGCAGGAAAAACTCACTCCAACTGAGTTTGAATTCAGGCCATCCAGGTTAGAAGGTAAGCCACCTGCACAGTATTGTGCCGGTCATAACTTTTTGTAGAGAATTCTCATTTAAGAACAACGTCATGTGTTACATTCACATGACTCTCTCTAAATACTGACGTTTATTTTGACTTAAGCTTCTGTAAATTATACTCGGAAACGTTTAGTTTTCCATCTATCGAGATAAAGATAAATATTTGCAGGAATAGTTGCATTACATATTTCGTTGAGGGTGTAAGGGGATTACAGAAGAGTGAAGTCAGATCTAAACCGGGATGCTGTAAGCTGGTTTTGAAATTCCATATTCTTCCCATGACATCACGAGATGTCACAAAAGAGTGACCAAAGTATTGAAAAACCAAAACAATAACAGCTCTAAAAATTACTTGAAATTAACTGTGTTAAAAAAAAATCTCATGTGTTCCATTCACCTTACTTTGTCTACATCTCTGTAACAAATTATTGTTAAAAAGCTTATTTTTCTATTTACTTCATACTAATCGAGATAAAATATTAGCAGAAACGGTCTTATTATTTTCTTTCTTGTAAGTAGAAGGTAAATAAGAGATAACACTAGACTAAAGCTGGTTGCAATGAGGTTGAAATCCATTTCTTTGCGTTGCAAGAAGTTGACAAGTTCCCGCATGAATCAAATTTTAAAACAGAAACCAATAACAAGGAATATCTCAAAAATGGTTAACTCCACCAACAAAATGTATATGATATAAATTATGTTTTAACGAGATATACATTTTTTGGTAGTAACTTTTTGTAGATCTCTTACGATTTATCAGTTATCCAAAATTCAGCAAAATTCATCCAGAATAAAGAGGTCTTGAGAAAATTCAGGACATACATTTTATTTGTCATATAAGTATCTTTAATATACGGTATTTTAATCAAAATCGTTAGAGCCATTTTCAACAAAATCAACATTTTCGAAAAATGTTTCATGTAAATACCAAGTTTGGTATTTAAGGGTCTTTTGAGCTATGTTGTCCACAGACACACACAGGGACCTTTTTTCTAAGAATGTTTTTTTCGGAATCAGGGGACCTCAAAACATATTTCCCGTTAAATCTCGGTGTGGAATTTTTCGGTGGAATACAATACCTTCTATATCCACAATGTACATTGTACATGCGGGCCAGGTTCCATCTTAGAAATTCTCCCGTATTATTCTCTGTGAAGTGAAGATACTGTGACTATTTTTACTTGAGGCTTCCATGAACAAGCTGCTCTTTGAAGGAGACCTTGGATTTACGTAGATCGGTTCGAAATCCGCTGTCAAGGCTACCAAAACTGATTATATAGCTTCCATTAGCGAACCAGTGTTCATTAACGGAATATTCGCTGCATGTATTTATAGCAAAAATTGGCCATGGATGCCTGCTCTCAAAATTATCGGAGTTCACACCAGTTCAGACATTCAAATCCCTTCCGGCATTATTTTCACATATCAATCGTACGTCTTTCATTAAAAATCTGATATGTTCCTTTCATATGACTTTCTCTACATCTCTGTAACAAATTATTGTTAAAAAGCTTATTCTTCTATCTAATCGACATAAACATTAGCAGAAATGCTTTCTTGCACTAGAAGGGAAAAATAATGGAATACACAAGGGTAAAAAGATAGTCAAATCTTTTAAAAGCTGGTTGCCATGTGGTTTCTTTGTATGACCAGGAGTTGAAAAATTCCCGTATGTGAAAAGTTTTAAGTTTTTAAAACTGAAACCAATAACATGGAATGTGTCAAAAATGCTCAACTCTACGAAAAAAATGTATATGACATAAATTGGTGTTTCAACAAGATCTACATATTTTGTGAAGTAAGTTTTTGTCTATCTCTTACGGTTTACTAGTTATGCAAAAATCTAGCAAAATGTATCCAGAATACACAGGTCTTCAGAGGCTATTCTCAGAAATTTCAAGATATGCATAATATTTGTCGTATAAATATCTTTAATATACGGTATTTTAATCAAAATCATTAGAGCAATTTTTGAGAAAATCAAAATTGTCGAACATTTTTTCATGTAAAGGGTAGTTTAGGGTAGGGGGATTTTCCTCAAAATCTTCGTGCCGCATCCTTGGAAGATACTAAACTTATGTACCAAGTTTAGTATTTTACCAACTTTTAGTTTTTGAGTTATCGTGTTCACAGACACACGGACGCACTGATACACGGACGCACTGATACACGGACACACACGGACCTTTTTTTCTCTAAAAATACCGTTTTTGGATACAGGGCACCCTAAAACGTCTATTTCCGGTAAAATCTCTTGGGTGGAATGCAATACCTTCTCTATGCACTATGTATATAGTGCGTGTAGAGAAAATAAAAACATACATTTTAACATCTTTTCAAGGACTATTAATGTCTCCTGAATAAACATGGCTATATAGAGCACTTCTTTACATAAATATTCTTGACAGAAACAAAAGACACACGTTCATTATTCATGGGATGTGACGAGGCGCTTAGAAATGAGCGTTAAACGAAATCGGGAAATGAACATGGAAAGGAAATTAAGCGATAAGGTAATTAGGACGCCTGCCTGGTGCTCAAATGTTGAAAGAGGACGTGGCAAAAGCGGACCAGCTGATAAGATCGTCTCTCGACGTCCAACGAACATTTCTGTTGTTATCGATAACATTCAAACATCGTGGCCTTTAAAACGCCATTAACAACTTTAACTGCATAACATGAAACGAACTGTCCTCGCGACTATCACTGCTACCTCGAAAACCGTTTCAGTTTCTTTAATGACGCTTATTGCTTGACGACAAGTAAAATACAACTTGAATTATTTGCTAGTCATTAATTTCGCTTCTTTTTACTTTCTCTACACGTATCATGTACATATTGTATAGAGAAAGTATTGAAGTGCATCCAAAATTTCGATAAGTACCGAGATTATAAAAAAATACATGTTTTGGAACCCCCTGAATCCTAGAAAAGCATTTTTAGAAACATTTCCATGTGTGTTTATGGGCAGCATAGCTCAAAAACAAAAATATTTAAATATAAGAAATTTTAAACAAAATCGTTACAGTCAGTTTTGAGAAAATAAAAAAATTCGAAATTTTTTCCACTTAAAAGGTAGCTGAGGTGGGTGATTTTCTTGAAAATCTTCGTGTCGCATCCTTAGAAGATACTGAACTTAAATATTACGTATGGCATTTAACGGTCTTTTAGTTTTTGAGTTATGCTGTCCACAGAAGCACACACACGGCTTTTTTCTAAAAATGCTTTTTTTTTGAACCAAGGGAATCTCTAAACGCATATTTCTGGTGAAATCTCGGTATCGAATTTTTCGGTGGAATACAACACTTCCTGTATAATATGTATAGTACATGTAGAAAAAGTTAAAATACTCTGAATAAAGAAAAGGACAAGATGCATAAAGTACAAACAAATCACGTGTTATGTATATGTGTAAGATCCATCAATTCCAAAATTGAAAGACAGAATGTATTTTGTAAAATGTAAAAATCTTGAAGAAACAGGTAAACTGTTCATTTATAGTCCATGTTATAAGTTAAAGGCGGAAAGAAAGATGTGGGAAATACCAGACTATAGAGCAGGATAAGGAAAACATCTATGGAATTGTTAAAACTCCGAAACGGAAACATTGCCATTCTCTGCAAATTGACAAACTGTAAGAAATGTTAGGTGAATCTAAGGCTGATACTGTGACGTGTTTTGAAAAGGCATCATATTATATTTCCCATACCCACATTTGAACAGTTTGAAACTTTTCATACCGTGTTAGGTTTATTAAAAACCTCTCTCTACACGTATTATGTACATAGTGTATAGAGAAGATATTGTAATACACCCAAAAATTCCATACCGAGGTTTACCGGAAATACATGTTTTGGGAGCCCCTGAATCCAAGTATTTTTAGAAAAAGGTCCGTGTGTACAGCATAGCTCAAAAACGAAAAGACCGTTAAATATCAAACTTGGTATTTAGGTTTGGTATCTTCCAACGAAGATTTTCAAGAAAATCCCCCCCCTCAAACTACCCTTTACATGGAGCATTTTGATTTTCTCAAAAATGGCTCTAACAATTTTGATTAAAATACCTTATGTATAAGGCAAACGAAATGTATATCTTGAATTTTTCTGGATGACGTTTTACAACTGCCAAACCGTAAGAGATATACAAAAACTTACTACACAAAAAATGTAGATCTCATTAAAACACACAATTTTTTTCTTGCAGAGATAATCGTTTTCAAGATATTCCGGATTATTGGTTTCAATTTTAAGTCACTTAAACTTTTCTCGAACGGGAGGACGTCTTTCTTTTTTTCTAGTAATTAGGCTAATTCTGCTTTTGTTTATCTTGATTAGCATGATGTAGATAACATATTAATGCTTTGAATAAAAGATTTGTTTATCGAACAGCTAGAGGACATCATGTGAATGGAACACATTAGATTTTTCCCTTCTACTTACAAGTAACCAAGTAATAAGGACAATTTCTGCTAAAGTTGATCTCAATTATCATGAAGTAGATAGAAGAATAAGCTTTCTAACAGAGATGTAGAGAAAGTTATGTGATTATGATTTTTAAGCATCCTATATGAGTGGACTTTTGATAGACTGGTTATAATAAAGACAGATTTAATGGCGAAATGAGACGAGTAAGTGTGTGCATTTATCTTATCTCTGAGACTTCAAATGTCAGTGTCTTGAGGAAATAAAACTAGAAGTAATGTATTTAAGATACAGATTACCATCCTTTAACAGTTGTTTGAGAAAACAACATTTAAAATAAAACTGACATCAGCAATGGAATATCACATCCAGAAACCTAAAACATCTTACGTGTTACGTTCACATGAGTTTCTTTGCCCACTATCGGTCATAAGTGTGAATAAAAACTATTGTTACATAACTTATTACTTTCTTTAACCCGTTTCTCTTGCCAGAGTTGGTCTTATTACTTGCTTCTTTGTTAGTAGAAGAGAAAAAAAAAATACATTAGGTTAAATCAACATCAAACGTTTTAAAAGTTATCGCTATGTGAAACAATTGAAATTTGGTTTTCTTTGCTTGCTAGGAGTAAACAAAAGAGAGGCGAAAAGAAATATGTCTTCCCGTCTGAGAAAAGTTTAAGTACCTAAATTAAAACGGAAACCAATAACTAGGAATATCTCGAAAACGGTCAACTCTGATATATGAATATATATTTATGTAAAGTATCTGACATTGTGTTTTAATAGAGCTACATTTTTGTGTAGTAAGTTTTGTCTATCTCTTACGGTTTACTAGTTATGCAAAAGTATCGAGAATGAAGAGATCTTTAGAGGCTATTCCCTGAAAATTCAAGATACCTATACATTTCGTTTGTCATGAAAATGTCTTAAACATATGACACTTTAATTAAAATCGTTGTAGCCATTTTTGAAAAAATCAAAATTTTCGAAAATTTTTCCATGTAAAGGATAGTTGGGGGTGGGGGCATTTTCTTGAACAATTTCGTGTCGCATCTGTGGAAGATACCAAACTTAAATAACAAGTTTGGTATTTAACGGACTTTTCGTTTTTGAGCTATGTTTTCCACAGACACATACACGCACGCACGGACCTATTTCCAAAAATGGTTATTTTTTTTTTTTGGATTCAGAGGGATCCAAAACATGTATTTCCGGTGAAATCTCTGTACGGACGTTTTGGGTGCATTACAATACCTTCTCTATACACTATGTATATAGTACGTATAGAGAAAGAAAAAAAACCCTCAAACATCATGAAATAAACAGCTGTATTGGGTGGAAATGAAGTAATCTTTATTAATGCTCAAATTCGGTTGCGAGGTTTATTCCCAGATGCTGAGATCACGTGCAGCTTTCCTGACACCTTAACCTCTTTGCGGGAATTAGGACTTCGTAATACAAAGTGAGAAAGGGCGAAGATGAGAGGAGTACAGAACAATTGAACTATAGTACCAATACTGAGTAACTGCAGCATTGTGGATCGCCTCCTATGATGCTTTGATCTTAACCTCGCAACTTCCAGGTGCTCTATCAAATACGCATGGTGTTCCAAAAATAGCACATTTTCTGGCAAAAGCTGCTTGGGCCATTCATTTGCTGTTTTCTTAATCCCTTTCTGAGCTGCTTGACTAAGTCCAAAATAACTTGAATCGTGGTTTTGTAAATAAACTAAGTGATGTGTTATACAATCCTGATATTTAAAAGTATTTCATTAATATACACCTTTGATTTCTTGTGGATTTATTGCTTGGGTTCCTCTCTAAGCATAACTTAAAACTAAGAATGAAATAAACAACTAGTCAGCAATGTACTATTAACAATTCATACAAATACTGTTAGCACAAAAATAAACGAACAAGCAAGCAAGTAAATAAATAAATTCCTATTTGTACAGAGGAACACAATTAATTGCAGTAATTTATTTTGTTTTGTGACTAATATTATGAGGCGTTAAAATGTTATACCATTGTCGATAAAGATTTTTTTATTTAAGCGCTTCCTATCTTCTATATCACGTATGTGCAATGTACGTAGTAAGTAGAGAAGGTATTGCGTTCCACCCAGAAGTTCGGTAGGAGATTTCAGCGGAAACACATATTTTGAAGTCACCTGAATGAATAAAATAATTCATTTTTAGAAAGAGGTGTGTGTGTGTGTGTGTGTGTGTGTGTGTGTGTGTGTGTGTGAGAAAAACGAAAAGTGGGTTAAATACCAAACTTTCTATTTAAGTTGAGTATCTTCCAAGGATATGACATGAAAATTTTCAGGAAAAATCCTCCACTCCAACTATCCTTTATTTTAAACATTTTTCGAAATGTTCTACTTTTAAAAAATGGCTCTAACGATTTTGATTAAAATGCCATATGTTAAAGATGTGTACATGACAAATAAAATGAACTCAAATTTCACGAAATAGCCTCCTAAGCCCTCTTCATTCTGGATGACTTTTGCATGACCAACAAACTGTAAGATAAAGATATAATCTTATTACATAAAACTTGTAGATCTCGTTAAAACACACAAAAGATGCAGTGGATTATAATTTCCGGGCTGTTCCTTGTTATTTGTTTCAATACTAAAATACTTTTACCTTTTTCAAACGGAAATTCATCCGTTTCATTATCTCCTGACCATGCAAAGAGAACTGAATTTCAACCCATCGCATAGCGACAGCTTTTAAAATATTTGACTATCGCTTTACCCTTATGTATTCCCTTGATTCCTTTCTACTTAAAACTCATTTTATCTCGATTAGCATGAGGGATATAAGAATAGTTTTCTGTAAGAATAGTTTGTTTGCAGAATAGGTAGAGAAAGTCATATGGATGGAACGCATAAAATGTTAAAAAGTATGTGAAATGTAATTATGTAGAAATGTTACATACACGTCTGTTAAACATTTGACTACACGTTGATGTAGAGGCGTAGCCTGAGGGGTTTTGGGGGTTGCTAAAAGAAAATATAAAAAGTAACAGAACATTTTAATTTTAATTCCAATTGCTGCACCTTAACTATGAATATAAAATCGATTTTTAAAAAAAGTTCATTAAGGATTAATTCATGTTTATAATTTGATTTTATAAAAATTGTTTAAAAATAGATACATAACCCCCTTAATATTTTTCTGGCTACGCTAATGTTTTAATGATATTACCAAATCAATGTGTATTAGTATACGTATACGATTAAAATTACGTTCAAAATAAAGGCATTGTTGTGGGTAATAGATATAGTTTGTAGCAAAAGGTTTCAAAAGCCGAAAAATATAGACAGTTGCCTGACATTTGTGCTGTATATTTTGAAGTCTTTCAGAGGTAGACTTCATTCTACGGTTTCATGGTGGAATGGATGGTAAGCAACGAAAATGAAAGCAACTCTGAGGAAAGTTACAGAATTTCTCTCGGTTACATAGCAGTCATACTGTGGAAAGCAAGTAGCAATAACAGTGTGTGTAACATTCGCGTTTTCTCAGACCCCACTCGTATGGTATGCTGCAATTTAAGAGTCGTCTTGTATCAGAAAATGTAAAGGGAACATATTATTGCAACGGTCTATACACCAACACAATCCTTTTGTTAGCGGAATTTTTTGTGTATGCTGTGGCAACGAGGCTGTCAGCCATTGGCCAATCAGCTGTTTATTCCGCAGCTGATCGTGCTGCGCACGCATACAGCAAGCCACCTGCACTTGAGCTGCAGGAGAGTCCATAACAAAATGGAAACATCAGTTTCTGTTCCATTGTGGAGTGCTAAGGATGTGTCAGAGGATGCCGCTGCATATGTTGTTCAGTGTATCAAGTTAGGTTGTCTTAGTCCGAAGGACACTTGCATAACAGTTTCGAGGACATTGGTCATCAACAATGGCAGGTGCAGCGGAATCTGTGGAAGCGTCGATCGAAAAGGAAATGTCACCTGTGTGCCAGAATAGCGCTGATAGTGCTCTTTAAACATGAAGCCATCAGGTGAAGGTAAAATTAATTGCTTGACAAAGTTTCTTTTTAGCGAACATTGCAATGTTATATGCCAAAATTAAGTTCTTCGAGATGCAAACTAGTTCATCAAGAATCAATATCCAGCTTCAGGCTTAGGGCAATAGAACCAGGTCTTTCCAGCTGTTAACTTTATTGAAAATAACTAAGGACGAGTTAAAGATATTGTTACTGCGATAAAATGTAATAAAAGACCGTGGAAAGAATTTTATATAAATAAAATTGCAGCAATTTCCTGTATGTTGCATTTCAGTTTCTTTTGTCCCTATTTGTGGCGAAAGCAAGTAAGTCTACGTGTATCTCGGTAGGCTAGTGAGGAAATTCAGGCCGGTATTTACTCTTGAAATATCTGACGTAGAAATCAATTGTTCTCTTTTTCAACAAAATGTTTTTTTAATTTTTTATTTTAATTTTTCCTTTGTGTTATTGTCTGCAGTGGAAAGGACTTGATACTGAAACTTTTTGACATCATATGAAAATTAATGAAATCCAATTCTTTCGTAGCTTTTTCTTAGTTTTGTTTTCTTCATATACTGTTTATAATACGTGAGATGATCAGAACGGGTTTTTGTCTTTGCAGACATGCACTCCATAATGGAAGGGGAGGATGGGGTTGAGCCCCATGACGTGTTTGTGAACCTTGGCATCTTGATTGTTGAGGGCCGTGTGCCTGGGGGTGCATGGGCCACTGGAAGAGGTTATGGAGAGGGACCACATTGTGCTGGTGTTGGGATATCTGCCCCAGCATTGGCTGTCAATCGACATGAATGTGATCCAAACAACAGCTTCCTGGTGAGCACATTGTTGTCACTTTGTAAATAGTGAATAGTTAAAATTATTTATGTAGCTTGATTTTGTTATTTACTTCAGCTTTCTTTGTAGCCCATTTTCAGCTTTAATTTCATTGGATGTCCATGCATGCTGCTGCATGGAATAATTCATGATTGAAGAACTAAATTAACACCAATTAGCTTAGGGTTGAGAACCTACCAAGTTCAAACAAAAATTTCATTCAAGTTGCAATAGGGTATCTACCAATGTAGAACATTGGGGAATCTGACATTGAATAGGGAAATCGTTTCAAAATGGTGTAGAAATAAAAAAGTTGGGAAAGTATTGAAAATGCTAAAAAGTTGTTTAATCATTAATATACTAATGCTTTATCATATTTATTTATTTGTAGTTATCAAAAAGCAATATCTGGCTGCTAAAGACAAATCATAGTTGAAATAGATATGCATTCACATCCATATACACATAGATAATGCAGCAGAATACTGTACACAATAAATACATTATATGTCTTAAATAAAATTAAAAGTTATAACAATGACATTTACTATGTGTAGTCTAGAAATTCACTAATACTATAAAAAGCCATGTCCTTTAGTACAATTTCTAGATACATCTTAAACTGCTTTATGGGAAATAGTTGGATACTATGGGATAATTTATTAAAGAGCTGTAGATCTGTATACATGTAGTGATTTTCAGTTTTGCTCAGCCTAAAATATAGTATTTCTAAATTATTAGAATTGTGTGTATAGTGTGTCTGGAAGATAAGATTTGATAGTTTTCTTTTATGTAGTAGAGTTCTTTAAAATAAATTTTATTTGATACCACATTTTTTATATTTTTAATATAAGAAATAGTTTTCACTTGCAATTACTCCATAGTAAAACTCCATAACAAAGATGAGAGTGAAACAACGCATAATACATATTCAACATTGATTTCTCAGTAATTAAACATTTTAATCTGTTATGCACTTTTTGGCACTTTAGAGCAAAGTTTATTTGTGTGTACATCACAGTGTAATCTTCTATCTACATGTATTCCTAGTAGCTTTTCAGTATTTAAATTGCAATTTTCATTTTTAAAAGTGAATACAATTTTTTTTTTATCCTAATTTCAAAAGAGGGTATGTGTATCTAGAACAGAAGAGACAAAACTTTTAAATTAAAAATTGTATAGTAAACAAATGGTGAATGTAAAGTGAAAAGGAAAATAAGATCTGCAAATGGGGATTAAAGAGCTGGAGAAGAAGAATATTGTGTTTGAATTGAGTAGGTAATTAGTTAATTCTCAAATTTCAATTTCTGTAAAGTACGCTCTTTTATTTTACAGTTTGATGTAATGGAAGAATTTGTTCATTGCTTAAATTCAAATTTTAAGCTGTGAGGTTTTCATTAGTGTATCATTTGTATCCATAAGTCACTTCCGTATTAAAATAAAGTTCTACCTAAATTTTTACATCAAAACAAAAGCTGCCTGCTGATGGTTGAGGTTACATTGTTACGTTCTCTACACATACTATGTACATTATGTATAGAAAAAGTATTGTATTCCATCAAAAAATTTGATTTTGAGAAATATACGTTTTGAGGTCCCCTGAGTTCAAATTTTTTTTTTAGAAAAAGGTCCTATGTGTGTCTGTGGACAACATAGCTCAATAACTAAAAGACTGTTAAATATCAAACTTGACATTTAAGTTCAGTATCTCTCAAGGATGCAACACAAAGATTTTCAAGAAAATTTCCCCACTCCAACTACCCTTCACATGAAAAAAATTTCGAACATTTCGATTTTCTCAAAAATGACTAACAATTTTGATTAAAATCTCTTTTATATAAGATATCTACATGACAAATAAACTGTAAATCTTGACTTTTCTGGGAATGGCCTCTCAAGACTTCTTTATTCTGGATGAATTTTGTTGATAGTAAACCATAAGAGATAGACAAAAACTTACTGCACAAAAAATATAGAGCTCTTAAAACACACAATTTATGCCATATACATTTTTTCCTGGAGTTGACCATTTTCGAGATATTCCTTGTTATTTATTGGTTTCAGTTTTAAAATACTTAAAACTCTTCTTATACAGAAACTTGTGTACTCCTGGTTACACAAAGAAACAGATTTCAATTCCTTAGATTGATAATTATTATCTTTGAATATATTTATAAAAATTAATTTTTATTTTAACAATGAAAATGTAATTGATTTGCTTGGTGAGGGATGAATTGAGTAAAATTAAATAAAGGCCTTCCCTTCCAAAAAAAAAAAAAAAAAAAAAAAAAAGAATTTGCCCAAAATTCAACTTTAAAAAAAATGAAAACATTTTAAAATATTTTACTGTTGGTTTAGCCTAGAGTATTCCCTTATTTCCCTTCTACATATAAAGAATTAAGTAATAACACTGCTTCTGCTAATGTTTATCTTGATTGGCATGAAGTAGATGGGAGAATAAGCTTATTAACAATAATTTGTTACAGAGATGTAGAGAAAGTCATGTCAATGGAACACATCAGATTTTTTTTATTCTTATGAGAATAAGTATTTGACAATTCTCATCTAATACATTAGGATAACTAATCATGTTAAATAAGGCATTAATTTGTACCTCATTCCACAGTGGCAGCCTATGAGAAGTGTCATGACTGCAGGGAGAGTTTTGGGGAAAAATTATTAGGAACAAAACTTAGTCAAATAAAAAGTAATAATGAACAAGAAGCTCAGTGTTAAAATACCCAGCTTAATAAATAATGGTCTACATTGAATTCTGGGGGGTACACCACACAAAATTCTGTTGGTTTTCTTTCGTAATAAAAGTATTCTCTTGGCCAAATCATGTTTGCCCCTTAGTAAAACACCAGAACTTGAATGTGTTCAATAAATAAGGAATAAAGATATGTAATTCTTTTTTTTATAATCATCCCATAAAGCTCTTATTTTATTCAATAATTCAAATTTTCTTATTCAAGAAGTAGCCTTAGATTTATATATGGCAACCTTAAAGCCATTGAAAAATCCCATGCAGGTTGCCCAAACTCATGTATTTGGAGACAAGTAAATGAATAAACAGATTTCATAATTTATTTTTCAATACTACATACCTTCCAATGACATATCATGACACATTTATTTCAATCAGTCTATAAATGCTTGAACCAATAAAACACCAGGTTTATGCTTCTCACTGTAGAATTAACATGGTTCATCCTTTACTGGAGAGTCAAATAGATTGAAAAAGTTGGGATACTAGTTTTCAGAAAAATGTTAGGGACAGTTTCACTTGGATTCTTTCATAATAGGTTTTGCAAAAAGGAAATGTGAATCATTTGAAGTGTTGGTGGTTTTTTAATTTTCTTTTATATATTATAACATGGTACGATTATAATGTGTATTGATACAATTTTGCTTTCTAATATGCTTGTTATACATTTTTTATTTTATCTAAAATTCTCATTGTTAATACTTTACTTGCGTGCTTCAATCTACTTTTTACTAGTGTGTATATAAATACGGTTTAAAGTGCAATCAGATGAAAACATTGAAAAGACTGTACATGTAACAGCTGCTCTTAGAAGGTACAAAGATCATTTTAAGGAATCAAAATAAAACCAGAAAGAAGGAGAAAAGAAATTAATTGAAAAAGGAACCTTTCTTGGAGGCAGACTTGAACAAATCACATTACCAGAATTCAGGGAGGAAAAATAGCACAGATCAACACGAACATTTTGAGAATAAACATTTATTGATTGTCTTGAGTGGACATTTGTTCAAGATTGGATTAATGTCTTCCCTACAGTGGTAAAGATGACTTAATGAACATTGATCATCTAATTGCATGTGAAATCCTCAAAAATCAAGAATATCTAGTCTCTAAATATTTGGAAGCAAGAAGAAGAATGATTTTATTATAAAATTCTGGGCATTAGACACGCATACTAAAATTATAATCACCTTGATGTCCATATTGGAGCAGAACACCAAGTATAATACTTCTGAAAAAGACCCATGCGTGGGTTTGTGTGGTAGATTCTGTTGGAATGAACCATAATGACACACACAGCTATGGAATCACTAAAAGAAATAAAGAGGTGGTGTTTCATGACAGAATTATAGTGCTGATTTATGGCATCTTTGTTTTCCCCGACCTAACTAGTCATGATTTTTATTTATGAAGTTCTTTGAAAGACAGAAGTGTGTCATTCCAACCCATGTGCACTACAGGAATTTAGTGATAACATCATGCAAGAAGTCGCAAAGCTTCCTGCTATCAAATTTAGGCAAGTAAGGTTGAACAATTTTTGTAAGATAATGCTGTCTGTTTGGGAGCAGAAGGTAAATATTTCCAGTATTTACTATAAGGTAAGGAATTTAGTGCACCTTTGTTGGCTCCTTGCTCCCAGTAACTCTCAATTTTTTCGTGCAGCACAAAGGGATTACCTTAAAATTTAATGACCCTACAGCTTTCATTTTGAGTTTCAACTCTTTGCAAATAACTGTTATTGTGCCTTCATATGCTCAATCTCACTTAGACAATAAATATGTTCACTTTCCTATGAATAGATTGTAAGCATTATAAATTTGACTAGCAATATAATTAAATATTAAAAACAGAAGCACTATTAACAGTGAAGTATTCAGCATCTTGGAGTTATGCTGAGTCACACTTAATTACTCTCACCTCCTCTTAATTAGTTGAAAAACATTGAAGCGTTTTTAAGTACATTTGATGTCATCTTCAGCATTTTGGGTCTGGCACTCTCTTTGTGCTTCCTCCTCCTCTTCCTGTTGCTATCTATTGTTGGGGATGTAAAGTTTTAACACTTCATTCAGTGACAGGATTTCAAAATTTATAATGTAATATACGTGGCGGAGTCATGGGCAAAATGTCAGGTGACATTTCATCTAATTGGCCATGGCCTCAAACCTGGAAACCTCTACATTTTACTGGATTTATAATGTAATTGCTAATTGCTGTTTTTTATTATGTTTATTTTCTACCAGATGTCCAATTCTATTGGTGAAGGTAGTGTTTTTTAACAATTTTATATTTTCCCAATATTGTATTTTTCTGTCCAAAAATGGTGTGACACAGCAGATCTGTCTATTTGCTGAAGATGAGGACAAATGTTCTTGAAAACATTTCAAGTTTTTCAACTAATTAAGTGGAGGTGAGTGTAAATATGTGACTCAGCATAACTCCAAAACAATATAATTATTCAATAGAATCAATAAAGCTGTCAATACTACTGAAAGACTGCCTTAGTTACTGATTTAGCCCTAAACTGCTGTTTTGACTAATTATGGGACATAATTCTTTGAGTAAACAAAATTGAAATGTTGCCATTATCAAACAGTTTATTGTGCTCTGAACAAATTGAATTGGACAGTTGCATTTGGCAAAATGTACAACTCTTTAAAGTCAATACAATATCACTTTGTTAACTCTTGAGCACATGTGCACTCAAACATACATTTTTTGTGGAAAAAGTTTTAATGCTGCTACAAATTTAATCTTTGATTGTGAAGTACTATATTTGATAAGCAATAGGCAGAATTTTAAGATTTAAAAACATTTTTCATTCTTGTGTCATATTTTACATACTACTTACTTGAAAATTATAAAAGTATGAACATTAGCTATGTTATAAATATGTTACACAAATCTGTGATAAAAAAATTTTCAGTAATTGAGTACCCTTAAAAGACATTGCAACTGAAGTTAATGATTTTCTATTAATGTCTTGATGTTAACAGTATTAAAAGTGGATCAGAGTAATGAATTAATTATACAATAAAAACTTCCTAAAATAGTTTGATTAATATTTGTTACATTTCTTTGCCACACTAGCCAAAAATGGCATTGAAAGCTTCAGAAAAATATACTAATAATGTGCAAGTTTGAAATTTTGTTAGCAGCCCTTCGTAAATTAATTTGCAACAATTAACAGTAATTTAAGCTCCAGGATAGCATGGCAACTCAAGTTAGAGAGAAATTGTATTTCAAAATGTTGTTTTTGGTGAGGATGGAGTTGCAAATATTATTTTGCGTCTTAAGCTTATTTATTTACATGCTGTTATGTGAAATATAATTTAACCTGGCTTTTATTCTGAAATGATATTGTTGTGTAACAGTGCAAGAGAGCAGAAAATCTGCAGAAGCACATGCAGCTGTTGTGGCAGAATGCAATTCCAATGTGCATTGAGGTGTTGCTGTGTGCAGATTGTCAGTGTGGCCAACAGAAGGCACAATCTCCTGACATTGCCAATGTGCCATCTTCATCTGATCTTCTCTTAGAGCAGTGGATGGTTACGGTTGTCTCTAAAAGGTAGGTGTTTTTGTTTACACAACAGGAAGGTTATTCAGGTAAAGGGTGTGGGACTTCCCCATCATAGTCATCTCATTTCTTTACTCATTTGTTTCAGAAATGCCCCACATATGGCTCAGTTTATAATTTTCATGTTAAATACAACACCCTACAACTAGAGAATAATAATACCATCCTTTACATCCATCCATCCATTGCAATCTGTAGATCCTATTATGAGATTAGACTCAAAGCCCAAATTCTAGGATGTAGATCATGTCAAGAATTGCATTTATTCATACTTATTAATACATTTATTTACAAATAATAACTCTGACAATGAATTTTCAGGGGTGTCAGTTTTGCATAATTTTCAATTACATGTCTGTTTCCAAAAGCCTACCCGTACATTTGCATTCTTAGAATATTCATGTTTATTATATTTACAATGTTACATTATTACCAGTGTTTTTTGATTGAATGAAATCCTCCTCTGTATAGAAGGTGTGAGTAATAAGGTATCTTTTTAATTTTGGTCTAAACTTGATTTTGTTGATTGCAATTTTTTTATAGAAGAGGGAAGTGAATTAAACAAAACTATTCCTTTAGTGTTTCAAGCAAGGTGTGAATGGAAATTTCATCTGAAGATGTGGCATGTCTGTGCAGATTGTTACTTTCAACACCACTTATAACCAAGTTGGTACTCATTTTAGTGCATGTCTCTGTCACTCTGGGTAATACAGCTTTCTGGAATGGAAAACTTCAAGACAATATGCACAGCATGCATAGATGCAATCCATGGCATCACCTTAAAATGATTACAGTGTACTTATACTGCTAACCTAAGAACACTACTTTTGAGCCCACCTCAGTAGTGTGGGGTTAGCTTATCTGCCTCACTTTCAAGAGGTTACAAGTTCGAATCTCACTTAGGGTGATTACTTGGATAAGGTTTTATTCAGGGGTTTTCTTTATCTTGAGAGAAGACAATTGTCAAGTAACTTTAAAGCTGCATGAACCCTGATATCATTTCATTCATTGTTTGATATGATCAACCAGTTAAAAAAAGAACTTCATTTAAGTAAACAGCAATGTTTTCCAATCATTCCATTCAATGTGGTGACTTTACAGAAGAAACTGTAAAATCATTGTTTGAATTTCCTATAAATTTATAGTCATACAATGACCAAGAAAAAACTGTGGCTGTCATATGTAGGGTTTAAGCTATTATTACCAAGAGTTATTACTTGGATGAGCACTTCAAACTATGATCTTTATTCCTAACTTTAAAATAAGTGGCTCTGTATAAGACTTCAAGTTAACATTTTAAAATGTCTGAAGCTGCATTTTCAATTGAGCAGTTCTTTGTTGTTATTGTTTTAAGTGCATGTTATTGTGCTATTTGGAATATTACTTGGTGGTATTAGAAATACTTAAAAAGCTTAAGTTGCTTATTTTTATAATTTGGAACAAAGGTAAACTTTAGCAGTTAAAAATTATCATAATAGATATCCTAATATTTTTGTATTTTATTTATTTCACACATCAAACGTGCTTATTTTCAGATAGGTGAAGCTATATGTTATTATAATGAGCTGTTGGCAGCGAATCTACACTTACAGAAGCTGCAGAATTTTAGTAAAAATGGATTAGTATCTAACAGTTCTTTAGACAAATGTATTTGACTTAAAAGAAGAAAGTGTAATTCAAAAGGTTCCCAGAAGTATGCTACATTTTTATTTATTATTAGAGGTATTATTCGATACATTGGTGGCTACCACTTGTGGCCCTGGCTATTATCCAGCTACACCACCAGCCTCCATTTAACATGTACGCTTGTTCATTATAAGAGGTGTGCACTAAGAGATCTAATCTTGTCCATTCCATCCTAATTCTCTGTAGGAATTCCCCATAACGTTTTAATTGCCCATAATCCTTTATCCTTACCTCACTCTCTCTCTGCCATCTTCGTTTGGTCTACTCTACTTCGCATTCATTTGTCCCTTACATTTAAACTCTGTGCAATTCATCCTCTTCACAAATTGGGCACAGTTCTTGGATCTCCACCCCTCATACCTTTTCAATTTCCAGGTCCATGGTCAAAACCAAGCGATCTCTGCTCTCTTGTTTTATTACAAACTTAGAGATCCTTTTATGCATTTTCCTTCACTTCATAATACCATTGCAATGAATTTTTCTATTATCTGTGCACATAAATTATGCCTATCCATATTCTCCAATCTTTCTCTAACTTCTTTCCAAATTAGGATTACCCATTCTTTACGCAACCATAAATTACTTCCTATCCTATTCTCTTGAAACTGTAAAACATACTTTCAGATTGTCAAATTATGCCAAATGCTGAATGAAATACTACATATCATGCTTGTTTTTGGGGAAAGATGTGGTAAAAGAAATGCAAATTAGTAATTTTAGCTTTTATAATCACAAATTAAATTATGAATAATATTAATTGTTTACTTTATTCTCACATTTACTTCAGAAGTAGTAATGGATATTTTGGAATGTGGGTACCTACATTGTATTGTTATTTTTTCCATATCTTGCATGCTTCTAAATGCATATTACTTATCAAATGATAAGAAGTATTTTAGACAGTGGAGCGCCATAATTTAAATGAATTGAATAACTTTTTTAACACTTTTTGCTCCACTTCACCTTCATTTGGCAAGACCATTTCAGGGTACCTTAACTCTATCTTCAGTTCCGAAGTTGATTGACGCTACATACAACAGGTGGTTGTGAGCAGCCTGGGGTTGTGCTGCCCTCTACTCTTGTCAATAGGATGAAATCATCCATGGTGGGGACTTCATCCCTAAGGAAATCTTCTTCCTTCGTGATAAGTATGTTTTTAAAATTTGCAGTTCCAAAGGTTTCTTTACTAATTTTGCCAAATTGATTTCTTCATTTATGTTATGATTTTAAGATCAAAAGTGATGTGCTACTGCAGACTTGTCTACATGCTTGTACCTAATGCTTCTCAAGTGTTCTTTCATCCTAGTTTCCAAATTTCATTTTGTTTTCCCAACGTAAATTGTGTTGCAGCTGCCGAAAACTAGGATGAAAGAAATTTTGGTCTGAAAATCATAACATAAAGGAAGAAATAGAATTGATAAAATATGTAAAGAAACCTTTGGAACTGCAAATTTGGGAAAACATCTTTATCACCAAGGAAGAAGATTCCCTTATGAATTTTGAGGTCCCCACTGTGGTTGATGTCATCCTATTGACAAAAGTACAACTGCTTGTTGTAAGTAGTGTCAGTCAACCTTGGAACTGAGGAAGTGCCCTGAAACAGGTTTTCCAAACAAAGGTGAAGTGGAACAAAAAGTGTTAAAAAGGTGACTAAAGAATATCATTTAATTCGAGATTCATCTAGTTAGAAATTTATTGTATCATAATGAGAATAGAAGAGTAATTTTTTTGTGAACTGTCAAATTTCTTGTAAGTAATATGCTCTATCGAGGTGAATGCATAAATTATACATCAGTAAGCATGTTGTTTCTATGGCAATGTAAATCTCCAAAAGAAAGAAAAACTTCCAAGATCCTGCAGTTAGAATCACGGCAGTTACAAAGATCCTGCAGTTAGAATCATGGCAGTTACAGTGGAAACATAACTGCCCAGTAACTGCAATTATTGCTGGTACTGCACAGTGAGCCATGAGTTAATGTGACTAAAGAATGCAGTATAAGTCAGCCATAGATGTTACAAGTTGTACTTTGTATTTAACTGTCCAGCACTACATACTTGACCCAGTGCAAGCTTCTGATGTTTAGAAGCTCCGGGTCATTGAATTACTTTCTTATAGCTTCAGGTGTATAGCCTTCTATAATTTATTTGATCATTTCAGGACAGCATCTGTTGATGCAAAGAGTAATGGTGTCAGGGCACACATTGACAAACAAAGCAGAGAGGAATGAAATATTAATAGGTGTATTATAGTGGCAGTAATCAGATTCAGTTATGTTTTGTTCTATGGTGGCTTGTGATTGGAGTTCTAGGGGAAAAAAATGACAGAAGACAGATGCAAGTGAAGGAATAACTATTTTTATGTACTGATTATGGTAGCAATTTCCCTCAATCAGACCATAGGTTAAAATGTATTCTACATTAATGTGTGATTAACATATTGGAGCCCAAGCCCTAGTATAGCTTGGGCCATCGAAATGTTCATGAAACCCATGCCCAAGCATAGCTCAGGCAGGTATTTCTAACACTTTTAATGCAATTCCACAACCTTAACTTGGTCTTGGGCTATGCGACAAAGAACATACATCAGTTATCGTTTAGTTGTCTGATTTGTGCTGCCATCTGTCCTTTCTTTAGTCAACTATTAGGAATTTTAGGAGATTTAGTAATATTGGCTGCTCTCGGGTAGTCGCACCATTTTCTTTGAAGGTGGTGATCTGTTTGTTACATTTGTGCTCTTAAATGTTAAAATGCTGCATTTTCCTCGATTTCTGTGAACTGAAGCTGAAATTCAGGATACAAATGAAGCTGTGGAAAACTCCAATTCCAAGGGAGAGTTTTTTGAACTTTGAATAAATAGAGTGTAAGCAGCTTTATGCAGTTTTTTTTCAAACTCATATTTGATACTTGTTGTAAATTTAAAGTAAAATATTATACGGAAGTTATAACTATTTTCTTACTTATTGAGAAATCCTTAAATGGCATACTTTTAGATTGTCTCAATATTTTTCGGCAAATTTAATTGATGTACTGTAAATAATAACTCAAAGTAGGCATAAAAACTCTGGGTTTCTTGGCATTTCAACTACTGAAACGCCCGGGCTTCAATGTGTTAGAGGGCATGGTACCCATGCAAACTTTTTCGTTAACATCCTTTAACCTGGTTGGTCATGTTGGATGATTAATAAAATTGTGAAATGGAGCTTAAAGTTACTTGTCAACATTCCTCTTCTCAGGATAAGGAAAAAACAAAAAAAACAAAAAAAAACCTTATCTGAGTAACTCATCTTAAGCGAGATTCAAGCTTGCAACTTGTTGAATGTCAGGCAGACACGCTACTACCACACTACCCAGGCAGGCTGACAAGCTATTGAAACACAGAAGAATTCAGGTATCTCAAAGTAGTACAGGCTCACAGTGAATTTATACCCTGGTTAATATAAAATAAGAATCACATTTTAACAAGGACAAAAACTATAGAACATAACTATAATGAAAGTATTTTGAATAAATTGTTTTTTATTTTAAGGTTAAGGTTATTCTGGGAACTTTTTGCATGTATTAATTTGATGGAGTTGAGTCTAGCAATTTGATATGAAAGAAATTGCTTCTGTTTTGTGGTAAGAAGTTTGTTGAAATATATTATGCTTTTTAATGTTTTCTTCTAGCTTTGTTAATGCCTTAAGAAAATGTAAAGAAAGTAGTGTTCTATTGTATAAGTTTTATGAGATTTCCTTCCCATTTCCTTGTCCAATTTACCATTTTTTTTATTCAAAAGCAAAGTGAATAAGCTCCATATGCTGCCACAGCAACCTGCAAGAACAGCAGAGCATGAACATAAAACATTTTCCTCCTTTTGTTCCACTCAGAATGTTAAGTAAGAGTTTTTTTTTTTTTTTTACAGCTGTGTGACAGTGGCATCTGTCAGTCTTGGCAGAGATCCCATTAAACAATCATTGTAATACTTTGTAAAAGCCATTCCATTAAGGGTATGGCATTGTTATGTTGATGGTTTTTGCATTTTTGCCCCAACACAGAAACGGAGAAGTTGGATGATATACAGAACCTGCGAAGTTTGGCAGAAGCATGACAGTTCATTGACAGTGCTGATTCAAATCTGAACACTTTGTCTGTGCTGTCTTTGTTCTTTGTCAGCATTTTGTGAGGAACCAGAGGTCGGGCCAGGCTTGGGTGAGGGCTGTAAATGCTATTTTCATCTGTACGAGTAACTCGAGGAAAGGTGCCGTACCTAAATGGTCAGTCTTTCTTGCTTGAACACACATACAAAACAGAAGGTATATATTTTACATCATAAAGTCAGTAATTTTTAAATCATTTCTAGCAAAAGTGCGCCACCAGCACTGCATGTCCACATTAAAGTGTAATAGTTGTGTACTGGTAAACTTTAACAATCATGGCCACAATTGGTGCAGAGAAATAGAACCATTTAAGAAAATATGTCTGATAGGAAAAACAACATACAGCTAGCACAGACATGTCAACGTACTGGTCTGTCATACAAACTTATATTCATTGCTGGTTGGATTGTTGTTCACTTCTTTAGAACCATCTCATTTCCATCCAGCTTAAGTTACAGAACTTATAACATAAGTTTTTATGCTCTGTTAATTAATTCAAAATTTGGTAGTTATGAAGAGTGAAAGTAGATAAATGTGTATTTAAGCACTTTGAAATGATAATGGATTTTTAAAATTGTTATAAAAATAATTATTTAAGCATTAATTAATATTTTCAGTGAGTAAGCATTAGGTATAAATGTGAAAATTGTAAAGTTTTTCAAGTATAATGCAGAAATATGCAGCTGTGATTAGCAAAAAAGAGTTATAGGAGCGTGTTTTCTCTGGAAGCTAATGCTAGGCTCACTAAATGCCTATTAATAACAATAATTTGCACTTTGCATAAAAAGAAATTAAACCTCTAAAAGTTTTGCTATTAACTTTTTACCTTCTCTATACGCACTATGTACATAGTGTATAGAGAAGGTATTGCACTCCACCTAAAAATTTGATACCGAGATTTCACCGGAAATTATGTTTTAGGGTCTCCTGTATCCAAAAAAAGCATTTTCACAAAAAGGTGTGTGTGTGTCCATGTGTCTGTGAACATGATAACTCAGAAACAAAAAGTCAGTAAAATACCAAACTTGGTATTTAAGTTTAGTATCTTCCAGGGATGCGACACAAAGATTTTGAGAAAAATCCCCCCCACCCCCAACTACCCTTTACATGGAACTTTTTTCGAAAATTTTGATTTTCTCAAAAATGGCTCTAACGCTTTTGATTAAAATTTCGTATATTAAACATATTTACCTGACAAATAAAATGTATATCTTGAATTTTCTAGGAATAGCCTCTGAAGAATAGTTTATTCTGGATGAATTTTACAGAATTTTGAATAACTGCTAAACCGTAAGAGATGGATAAAAATTTACTCCACACAAAATGTAGAGCACGTTAAAACACACAATTTATGTTATATACATTTTTTCGTGGAGTTCGTCGTTTTTGAGACATTCCTTATTTTTTGTTTCTGCTATGAAAAACATATTTTTCTCATACAGGAACTTGTCAACTCCGATCCATATAAACAAAGGAACTTCATTGACATAGCAACCAGCTTTTGACTATCACTTTAACCTATGGTAGTGCCGTATTTCACTTCTACTTACAAGGAAGCAAGCAATAAGACTATTTCTGCTATTTTTTTCTGATTAGCATAAAGTAAATAGAAGTATAAGCTTTTTAAGAATAATTTGTTACAGGGATATAGAGAAAGTCATGTGAATGGTACACATCAGATTTTTATAAAATATAGTCTTTCTTTGAATTATGCACTCTATTTAGAAAGCTATGATGATGCAAATTGGCAAAGATGAATATACTTCTGGTGAAGTCAGAATTGTCCCTGTCTTCTTAAGTATCTTCCATCACAGACCACTATTGTTCACGAGTATAATCTAAACTCTCTTTAATGATAGATTGTGGTCCTCTTGCTCCCCCCCCCCCCACCCCAGATATAAGAAGGTGTTTGAGCGTAGGTGTTGACTTTTTGTACATTTTGGAGGGGGGAGGGGCAGGAATGAGTAATAAAGTTGGGTAGTAACAAATTATATGGTGCAATTACTGTAGTAAAAGGAAAATAATCTCCGGTACCATTCACACTTTAGCTTAGTCCAATCTTCAGAGCCCTAAGCTGCAAAGCTTAGCTGAGGAATCGGCCCATCTAATACCCCAATCATCTGCATGAAAGTATAGGAAGAAACTCCAAAGGAATTTATGATTGTATAATACAGATGTTTTCTACTGTCTGAACAGTAAATACGTGCTTAATTAATTTAAAGCATGATAAAAAAACAGTAAGTCTACTCTTACCTCACTGTTTTAGGGGAAAGTGTCGTGCCTCGGTTCATTCCTGTTAATTAACTTGTCTGCGATTATTAAGATCTAAGTTCATTGCTACTTCATGAATCCACAATGCTGACTAAGTATTCAGTAAAATTGAAAATTTGTCAAGGCATAAATTATGATGACTAAGGTGCAATACTCCTGACTTTAGGAGAGCAGAAAGTGACCCCCCCCCTATCTCCTGAGCTGGTGCATATGTGTGAGATAGTTGTAACTGAAGTAAAACATTAAGTTTGCCAGTATTGCTTTGAAGTCATAGGAGTGCTTTCAACTATTGTTGCACAGTTCTCAAGTATCATTTTAAGATTTTAAAATATGTGCTTTGATTTAAGTGACCTAATGGTTCCAGAAATGCACAAAAAGGCATGCAGTGCTTGTGATTCACACTAAATTTGGATAAAAGCTTTGAAAACAGAGACAGTAAAGACATTAAACACTGATTCTTCTAAAATCTCTAGTAGGTGTTCTTAGCTGCAAATACACCTGACATAGCATAAACAATTGGCTTTGTGCTTATAGACATGGTTAAAATTTAAGTATGGTTGAGTATAAAAGGCTTTTTCTTATTGTCAGGGTTTACTGGATTCTTGGTGATCATTGGAAGAGCATGGAAAAAATGGTATTCTAGGATTATCCTCAATTTATTTGGTTTTGCACTTAAAAACTAAGAAACACCTATAGAAGTTTGTTGGCAGTTCTTGAAGAAGGAATAATATTGCAATTTGGATAGGTCTAGGGGGATGTGCTTTTAATGAAGCTGCACATTGCATCGTTTAGCAGAAACTGGTGGGTTGTCATAGTGATTGACTTGTATAGCCATTCTTTTGAGTATTCATAGTGAAGTTTCTTGGATGTGATGTGATTTGAAGTGGATATTCTGAAGTTTGACCTGTTAATCAAAGAAGCAGTTGAAAATGTTTCATCTTAAAACACACATTAAAATGGGAGGAGATGAAGTTTTCATTGCTGACGCACAATGTTGCTGAGGTAATGAAGATGTAAGTATATGATAACATTACCAGAATCTCATCACTAAAATATCTGAAAGCAAACTACGATTTGCTTTGAACTAGTGTAAAGCAGTTGCTGAAAAACCTGTCCATTTTGGAACAAGCCAATGAACATCTCCAATCATGAATTTGAGACTTAAAGAAGAATTGCAACAAATCTTTCTCAAGTGGTGGAACATTCTGATCAAATTGTAATTTCATTTGCTGACTTCAGAGTCTTAAATAATTCCACTAGCAAAATTGCTTTATCAAAGTATGCAGGCAATCTTATTAACATTGACATTGTGACATCAATGCTCTAAAATGAGCATGAGAAGAAGGATATAAGATTCTCAGTTTATTTGGAAACCTGTCCAGTCTGGAAGATGATGGAAAATCACCTGTGAAAGTTCTTCAGTGCCTTAATCATAATGACATTGAGCTACAACTAATATATGTTTGGATCAGAAAATTTCACCATTGAAGATGTGGAAAGAAAACTTAGGTATGACTGATCTTTGTAGTCTAGAAGCTACACTTTGATAAAGATCCATGAAAACCTGTAACAAATGGAAAACTGTGTTACCCAGATTACACCAGTATAAGGAAAATTTCTTCAGCTTGAAGAACAACTTTGAAACTGCAACCAAACATACCTGCATCAACAAGTTTCTAATGCGATACATGATTATCTTAGACATGGAATGCAGTGCAATGAAACTGTAATGTACAATTCTCATTGGGTCAACTTTATGATCTTGAAGCTGCAGTAAAAGTTTTGGATAAGATGATTTAAACTTAACTGTAATTTTGAAGATTTTGAACATATTTAAATTTGAATTGGGAAAGCTTCAGTGTGACTTTGAACAATACTTGGTGCAACTTGGTTCAAAAATTCCATAGCAGTGTATGAAGATCTGTACAAAGAATGCAATGTAATTAAGCTTACGTAAAAGAATTGTGATGGCAATTCTTCAGGATGAATTTTGGAATTTTGGGCAAAAAGGGAAGGAAAATTATCACTTAACTCAACATCTGTTTAATTCCATTTTGCTCTATTAAAAGAATAATAACAATAGTACATAAACAAAATCAATGAAGAATACACAAACAAAGCATCTGGAAAACAATGGAAAAATTTACAAAATTACAATATTTGTACATTACCAAGAAAATCCGAAGTAGTAACCTTCAGACTACTAATGGGACATTACTATTTACAAAAATACTTATACAGATTTGGTGTAGCAGAAATTCCTATATGTCTTTTCTGTAACTTAAATGAAGAAATAGATTGTGATCATCTTCTACACGGTCTACATTTTATAGAAGATTACAACCTCCTAGCTAAATAAGGCAAGAAAACAAATAATTTCATTATCAAGCGTTTAACATCAGATACCAACCAATATTTGGATTCTTGAAGTATTGTTTACCTACATAAATAAAGATTAATGAAGATCTCCAGGACAGGATATACCAAATAGCTTGGATTACATCAATAGGAACAAACGACTAACAGTGTTAGATTGTATCATCAGTTCTCAGAAATTCATGAAGACAGTTAAGATGGTCTGCAGCTTATAAATGCAGGATGGATGACAATAAAAAAAGGAGGAGAGTAGGGGATTGAGAAGAGGAAGCTGAACTTCAGTAGCTTGATTCATTAATGTAAGTAATGCTTCAGTTTTTTCATAGTAAAAATTTCATTAACTAAGTTAAACAAATATTTATTTTTGTGGTAATACATACATATTATTTTAAAGTGTTTGTGATTTTTATAAAACCTCCTTACATTTCACAGTTTGAATAAAACACGAAAGTCATCAATACCAAAAAATGCTTTGTATTGCTGTGATTGTTTCATGTTTAAAGTTTTGATTAGTGTAACAAAAATATTTGAAGAAATTTGATAAAACTTCTTTGCAGCATAAACACTAAAGATGCTAGCATTCCAGCAAATACATACCTGCCCAAAATTAGTATGAAAAGGTAAAAAATCTCCTGGAGTAGATTTATTAAACTTATTACCAAATCACTAAACACACAACTTCTCAAATCTTTATTTGGTATATTTAAAAAGTTAAAGAGTTATTCTCTTTTTGAAGAAATAAGAAACTTGCAGCACTAAGATTTCTGTGTGTGATTATCATTTTTATGGTCGCATTTTAAGAAATAAAACATTCTCATTTTGCTACTGCAAAGTTGCATTACACAGTGTAAAAGAAATGCCTTTTAAAATAGGAGCATACTTAAGCAAATTGCATAGATTGCAGATTTATAGATTGATACAAAATTAAGTTTTGTATCTGCAGACCACAACACATGTGGCAAGAAGGCAATAAATGGGTATATGATGCATTTTTTCCATAATTACGCTTTTTGGGTTTTATTATTTTTCATTTCGGTGGATCTTGAAATACCACAGCAGAATAAAAATAGTTTTGTGTAGCAAAGTAAATATTTATCAGGTTACATAGTTAGAATGGACGCAGTTTGAAAGTTCATGTCCATTCCTTGTATTCAGTGAAATATTGTCTAAAATTTTCTTTTCTCTTGTCTTATTGAATAACAAGAAGTAAAATATGTTGAACTGTTAAATCGCACAGTGTGTAAATAGTTTCTGGTTTTGAGGCCATTAGCCTTGGTTATATCTAATTTTATTTCTAAAAGAAAAGAGAAATTCTGTAGACTTGCCAGCATATTTAAACATAAAATTCCAACTTTCTATAAGTAAAGAATACTATAATTTATAAAGGGTCTTAAGGTCAAAATTTTAACTAGAAGAAAAATTGAATAAATGAATAGTTTTATTAAATGACAGTATAGTTTAAATAAATTAACAAGTTTCACACAAATAGATACATTGAAACAAATTTGCATTTAAAACAGTATTTCAGTACAACACAAATTAAACCTGCAGAAATGTGCATGTACTTGGAACTAGAAATTTTTAACATCTCTACTTACGTTATCAAACTTATTAATATAATCACTATTTAGTACACACTCTCTCTTGTTCTGCAAAATTTCACTGCAAGATTCTTTGGCACCACTTCTTTTAAATCTTCTTGAATCTTCATTCTCCTCAATTCTCATTGGGGCTCCTGGACCTTTTTTGCAAATGAAGTGGTGGTGTATGTGGAAAGCTATAAGAAGCCATGCAATCTTTTCTTCTGAGAAAAACTGAAACATAAATGATAGAGATTGCATTTGCAGTGAGGTATCGGTGATTCATTCAAAAGGGAAGAACGTGCAAACACATTTAAAAACTGAAGATGGAAGAACATTATACTCATCCCAGATTGAAAGAAAACCAGTCAAACCTTCAGGCGGGTAGAAATAATTGCTTTGCTCATATGTAGAGTTGAATATAGATTTTTGAATTGTGTTTAAGTTGAATGACACCATTTTTAAAAAAAGTTTTCTTTGTGCAGGTTTGTGCGAGTTGAATATACATAGAATTAGTTTTAAAATAAGGGTTAAAAGAAACAGTTACTTGTCTGCAGCAGTAAAAGTGGAACACCAATTAAATTGCTGCACATTTCTTTCAACTGCTGTCTGTATTTAACGTTGCTAACTATGCCACAATACAGATTTAATTCTGTTTTAGCATTTATGCAACTGGAAAAAATGGGAATGAAAGGAATTATTATAGAAAGAATTTTATAATATTGGAACAGATGTCTTCAAAGAGCAAATAGAAGTGTACTAAAACTGTGTGTAAATGACCAGAATATGTCAAATAGGAATGACTAGTTTGCAGAGCTAGAAAGGGAACTGGAAGAGTTAGGAATGGGGGGATATCTGGCAACCTCAGAAAAACAAAAAAGGCAACGTTTATGGAAGGTGTTGAGAAGTAGGATAGAAGATAGAAATATAGGGAAGCCTCCCATTTTTTATAGGGCGTGAAATACTGCTTAATTTTGCTCAGAGGCCTTTTTATCAAGTTTGTGGTTCTTTTATGTGCCATAAGTGTATGATACAGAACCGACAGCTTTACTTCCCTTCCGAAGGAAGATGCAAAGGATTTTTACACCTGGAAAAATCATCTTCCTCTGCTGGGTTTTAACCCGTGACCTTGGGTATATGAGGCTAGCATGGTAGCCACTACACAACGGAAGGCAGCAAGAGAGAAAGGAGAAAAAGAGAATAAGGAATCATAGAAGGGAAAGGATAAGGGCTAACCTAAAGCCAAAAGACTAGGATGCCAGATGCACAGTATTCCTTAAAGAAAACGTGGATATGTTTCTATTTGTGCCAAAATGTAAGTAGATATAAGATTGAACATATGTAAATGTATATAATGTGTTGTGTGATGTTTGGTACAAATATGTATGTATTCTACACTTTTTAGGAAGCACACTGTAAGCATTTGCTAACTGAATTATTTTGTCCTCAGATGTCAGGAGTCATCGCAGATAACAGTGCGGGGATTGTTCCAAGCTGTGAGATCACAGCTTCACTTTTCTCAGCTTGCAGCATGGTGGAGCAGCAGCAAGGGCAGCAAGCCTGCTCATGTGAACTATCGTGTTACAGTTCCAGGAGAAGCCTTTGCCTCCCAGTTTCAGAGACGTCCATTAGAGCACAGTTTTCCTGTGGCCAGCCTGTCTCGCAGCTCAGCAATCAAGGTATCTCATGTGAATGAAAATTAAATACACAATATTTTACTTGTGGTACCTACCAGAGCAACACTTGACGTTTTTAAAATGCTATGTTTCCAAAAACAAATAAAATAAAAAAAACCTGTCATTATTACTCTCACATTTGCATCTTCATTAGTGCTATACCCCACTGCTGAATCCATGCATGTGACAGTTGGGAGTTAAGTTGGTACACCTGCAAAAAACAGATGAAAAGCTTTAACCGTTTGACTTTCTGAACCAATCACATAGCAGCATTCTGGTCAGTTGGTCAGGCATCGAAAGCAGATCTAGATGCCGTACTTGCAATATCTGACTATTTCCAACTGCGTGCTCAGTTTGTGAACTCCTAATAAGTGCACTGAGCTGTTCTGTACAAGCTATGTATCATTCATTGTTATTTATATTTGTTATTATTGTTGTTGGTGTTTGTATGTGAGGGAACTTCACAATTATAGAGGTAGATAGGTTGTTGCGGGAAGGTGTGGCGAGGGATGGAAGAAGAAAGTGAATCATGTGCACAAAATAATACGAAAAGCACAGGAATTAGACGGAATCATCAGTGAATGTGAACCACTAATGATATGTCTTGGTGACAATGACAACAATGTTGGTGATAATGACAATGATGCTTCCGATAATGATGATGGAGACTTGGATGGAATTGAGTCACTAAAGTTCTAAGCCGGTGAAAATCTCTTTGTTATACCTTGCTCTCATTGTAATGAACTATTTTGCATTAATTTGTTCTATAATGTCGTAAATATGTAATGTATGTTACATACATTTTAGTATCATTATTATTTTCAATTAACACCAATAATAATGAAATAGTTTCATTATTCATTGGCATTCATTTACTATGTACACTGTTTATATTCACCTTTCCACACAATAGAGACATTTATAATTGGCTGTTGTTGTTCTCTAGTTACTCTGGCAATGCCAAAAAGGCAGCATAGCCAACCTTAGGTGAAACCACCCGAACTGTCAAGTGCAAGGATTCAGGGGCAGAGGTATAGATATAGGTGATAAATGGGAGAAGTAAACAAAATCAGCATTGGCAAAAGGTAAAGCAACAGTAACATCTGTTAAAAAGATGCCTGTAAAAATACTAGAGATGGATTGAAGTGGTTGAAAGGGTATACAGCTCAGTGGTCAAGGCTTGAATGATATATTTAAATTTGGCTGTACACAGGCATAAGGGCATGCAGGGCTGGGTAATATTTTAGCAGGTCCTGCCATATGAGAAAGAAGCAACATTTTGTATAATAAATCTTGAACCTATGGAAATTTTCTGCAATTGTAAATGCCCCCTCATCGTAGCTGGGAATCAAACTATCATTGCTTTGCATGCTAATCAGAACTGCTGACCACTGCTCCAAACAGCAGGCAAATTTGTAACAACTGTGAACAACAGTGACAGTTAAACATACTTTACTTGCATTAAGACGCTTAAAATAACACAATTTCACTTGGATCACTAACATCACATACTCAGTACATAACACAATTGATCCACTTAATCACAATAATAATTGCACTGCATAACTTGTTAACTTGCTGCAGTCTTAGCTCTGCAACTGGACACAAATGTCCTGTATTCCAAGTTGAACGTTCTAATCATTGAAGTTATGAGACACTGCTAAAAGAAGCTTCCAGAGCTGTTACTTGCTAAAACTTCTCTTTACAATGGCAAAATGGGCATTGTTTGCATGACCATTGCTTTTATTGCCTTCTATTATTCTGCAAAGGACTGTTGGAACAGTGGTTGTGCCTACTGCACTTCATTGTGTTCTTAATATTAATAAAGAATAAAAGTGCAGTATTTCAATAATTAAAATATTGTGATCATCTGCACGAATTTGCTGTTGGGTCTTGATGAGGCATACCAGTCCCCTATATCTGGCCACTTGGATTTTTGGAAGTGTGACCATATGCAAAAAGTTACCAGCAAGCAGTGCTAAAATGTTAGGCAGTCACACTACCTCTACACTACATGGATTTCTGCAGTTGTCTGCTGGTCCTTTAGAACAAATGGTTCACACAGTAATGCCACAGTCAAAAAACCTTTCGTGTGAGCTCCCTGCAGTTCTGGAAACTTCCTTGGCAGCAGGTTTGAGAGAAGTTACTTCTTCTGAGAACATTCTGTCTAGCATTGCAGGACCTATATAAGCAGTTGCAAGCGCCAAGTTGAGGAGGTTCAGTTCAGTTTGAGAATCAGCTGAATGTGGTTAGAAGCTCAGTGCAGCTGAGCAACTTATTGATGAATAAAGTTGTTTGGAACCAATTAGAATCATCATTTTGTGGCTATGCTAAATGATGCAAAGAACACAAATTTGTATGTATTGGCATTTTAAGCTTATGCATTTTTCTTTGGTATTCAGTACAGTGCATTAGTATGTCTATGCCAAACCATTTTTAATGTTCTATAATTAATTAGTGATGCTTTGAAATTGACACTAGCAAACTTTTTCAGTATCTTAAAATATTATTTTGCTATCTTATCAGAAATCATTTTCTAAAGCGACTGTAAGTCTCCAAATTGCTCCCAAAAGAATTTTATCCAGAAATATCTTGAGTATAATGAATCAAAATTTCTCTCCATTAATTCTTTGCTCTACTATCAAACAATGGTTCTAAAATATTTTATGCATATACATTTTTTTTTTTTATTTTAAATGGATATTTTGGTACTTATTCAAACTTTCCTCTTTATAGCAATCCTTTTTAATTCTGCTTGTGCAGTAACATTTGCAAGCTCTAAATTTGTTCATAAAAGTTGTCATTCACATGTTTTCTAAAAGCATTTGTTTCTAATTATTTGTACTGTAATTCTAGGTGACCGTACGTTCATTACCCCGAATGGAGATGGTGCCCCGTATAGTATGTCCAGTGCATGACGACTGTAAGGTGGAAAAGAAACTGGAACAAGATGGAGACCACTTAGGAGCTGTTGGAGGTGTGAAAAGTGGAGCTGCTGTCACTGATGAGCAGACCATTTGGGGGTAAGTCCAGGTTACAGAGACAGTTATTTTCAACTCGGCTTTTTTTTCAAAAATGAGAATTCTTTTAAATAGATGAGCATCACTCCTTGTTTACTGCTTGAGTTAGCTCATGCTGCTCTCCTATGCTCACGTTGTGCACACATTGTAAGCTAAATGCTGGAAGTCGTAGCTCTGGTCATCATACACTAAATACTGTATTTATCTGAATACAAGATAATATTAATGTTCAGAACTGGGGGTCATATTGCATTATCAATAAATGTTTACTAAATACCATGCAGGAAAAGTAAGTTTTAAACTTCGCAGATACTGCAATAGCAAAGTCTGTGGAAAATGGTAAATATAACCGCCAAGGCTGCAATGTATGCCTCAGATTTGTGCGTTTCATTTCATAGCAAAAAATTAGCTGTTAATAGGCCTATCAGCATTCTCATTGGAAAAAGATTCCTCTCCGAGAATAAAATAATTATCATCCATAATCAATGTTAGAGCTGCTGTCATCATCATGTTCCTCCATTGCACACATCACATATGTCGCCTTTATGTCTCTCTTTTTCTCCCTTTCAAGACATAAATTTACATGCAAATTCAAATTAGGTAAGAGATTTTACAATATTTTATATTAAGTATGTTGTTCTTAACAGAAAATAGCATCCATAATTGTCATTACAGCTATGATGGTGCAACCACCATCTTTATGTTCCACCATCACCAAACTCCCCTCTCCGCCTCTCTCACACTCAAAATATAAATTCCAATTAGGTAAAATGTTTCATGATATATTAAGTATGTATCATTATTAGAGCCAAGCTGCCACCATCACCACCAAGCACAGACATACTGGTACACTTCTATTCTTCCTTTTCTTCTCTCTCCTGTTCACATTGTTCAATGCAAATTCAAATTAGGCAAAAAAAAATTATGATGTGTTATAATAAGTATGTTGTTTAAATAGAAAATCATATCCATCATCGTTGTTACTGCTACACACAGTGTCACATTCTACCATTGCACGCATACCGTACATTTTCATACTCCCCTCTCCATCTCTTCTCCTCAGAACGATTCAAATTAAAAAAAAAGTTGGGGGAAGGCGTAATCAGCTGGTGTCCATTAATTTGTTCAAAATCTATGGCAAAACTTTAAATTTCATTTAAAAATTAAGTTATGTCTTCTTTATATATAGATGATGTGCTAAATTTCAAAATTAAGTTCTGAAAAATGCGGGTCTTTTGTATTTGGGTATGTACAGTACTTTTTATTCTGCACAGGACGGAGATGTAAAAACTCTTGATACTTAGTTTTATTGGTCACAATTTCTAGAACTTTCAGCAACATTTTTGGCCTCATTGATTAAAATTGCAGGAGATAGATTATGAAAGCTCAATTTTTAAAACAAAAAAACATTAATAACTAAAAACTATTAAAGTTACAGAGCTGAAACTTCAATGGGTTTATACATAGGTCATGTATATTTATACAAAAATATAAGCTCACAACTATAAGCAACAGGCTAAAAATGGCGATTTTTTAATTTTTTTTTTTCATTTCACTAATTAAGTGTTAATACATTCAGCTTTATGTTCCCAAAGTTTCGTAACCTAATTCAATTTCTTTATGGCCCAAAAAATTAAAAAGTTAGGACTTGTCATGCCACGCTCCCTTTTTCTGCTTGCTTAATTATCAGCTTTGATCCCTTGTTTCTCTCTCTAGATTTCTTACAGGCAAACATAGTTTTAATTATAAACATTTAGAAGGTATCTTTCTTTAGTTTCTGACCAGAAGAAGAAGCTGACTAATGTTATGGTGGATTTTAGGCAGTATCTGAAGTATGTAGATCACTCCCTAAATGAAACAAACAAAATTCTCAGGTTTATAATTTTTCACACTTGTATACCTTTTTCTTGGAAACTATTTGAGATATTGCAATGCAATTTTGTACACACATATTTCAGTCCACAATGAATATTTTGGCGCAATTAGTTTTCTTTTTATTTAGATTCTATAGATATTGTGCTATGAAATACATAATCATTTGAAATAAAAAACTTCTGCGCCAAAATATAGCATAATTCTAATACTTTATGTACACTTGTTTTCAAGCAACTTCACCAAAGGATACTAAGAAAAAGATACATAACTTTTTTGAAAATTCCAATGTAGTGTAATTTCCTTATTTGTTGACAAAATCACTTATAAAATAGCACAGTCATTGAAGATATGAAGACATTTAACTGTGCAAAATTTCATTGCTTTAGAACAAAAACTATGGCCATGGTAGAATTTTTGTTGCGTCAAGGTATTTCTGCCTACGTTCCCCCTTAAAACTCTTAGAAGTTAGTTGAATCCCATTTGCTTCCTTTAAGAAAAAGATTGTGCTCACTTAAGGCACTCATCTTAACATATGGGTCATAATATAAACTCCTCACTCACTTTTTTTTTTAAAGACATGGTAAGGATGGTGTCCGGAAGAAGTGTGCTTTGGAAGCAGGAACAGGACCACAGCTTGGGGACAGCCTGCTTGATCCACCGCCAACTCTTGATTTGTTTGCAAGGCGTATACAGAGCCCATCCCGCTGCGGAAGTCCAAGCTTGGAGGCACCTGAATATCTCTTGTTTGGACGAACACCAGTTCCTGCAGTCAGGCCTCAAGGTAATGAGAGACAGGTTTTAACTTTAAAAAAAATTAAATGATTGCATCATTATCCAAATACTGAAAGTGATATACAGTGAAGTACAAATGATAATACTGAATTATAATGAGAGTCTAATGGACACTTGAATTCCTTCACTAACAATTAAATATCTGAAAATTTGTCACTCAGAGATGATGTTGCCTTCATATCAGCAGATTTTGACTGACTATGAGGAACTAGTCTTGATGGTCAAAATCTGCTGTGCATGCTTTACTAACAATCATACATAAGAATCCGGTAAAGCCAAGGAAACAGTAAAACAGGAGCTTATTGTTTAAAAAATAAACTAAAGGAAGTTGGAGTAAAATATTGTTGATAAGGTCACTCTCAAAGTTTGAGATTTGACTAGAGTTGTGGTAAGCCAAAACAGCTTTTTCTAACTTCAGATTGAAGTTCAGAGGAAGAAGGGAAACCAATTGTTGCATCAACATCAAATCACTGGTCTTGCTATATTTACAAATAGAGATGTCAAAATCAGTAATTATAAGCAGTTTGAGTTCAGGACTTTGACAGTGGTTGTAGTCATAGGTTTGTTATTGTAATGGCTAGTACATCGGGAATAAACATGAAAAAGAAATACTATTGCACGTTTAACAATGCCTGTAAGAGTTCATATTACTGGTTTTGTATCAATTTTTCCAGCTTTGCTGTTGTTATCTAATTTTCTCCTAAATTCAGAGTTCAGAAGTTGGTAAGTCTACTGGGATGCTACAACAAGTATATTGTCAGCTTTGTGTATGTATATATAGCAGCTGTTGCTACACCATATGCTAGGATGGATCTCAAACAAGAGTGTTTTTGTGTTATAATTTTCTATGACTTTTAAGGGGGCAGAGAATGCCTTGAAGGACTGCATTGTACAATTGGGGATCTTTGCCGTTCACAATCCACCATTTGCAATCATGGTATCAGAGTTTAGAAGAGGAAAGGATTCCCTTGAGGATGAAGACTGAGCAGCAACAATGGATGAAAATGTGGTTAAAGCAAAGCGCATGCTGCAGGGAGATCATTGTGGCACATATGGTCAGATTCAAGAAGCCCTAAATATTGGATTGGCAGCAGTGAAAACAATCCTGAAAGAAAAACTTGATGTTAGGAAGATCTGCATCTCACAAATGAGCAGAAACAAGCACATGTGCAGTGGTGCCAGGAAAAATTCAATGGAAGACAATCCAAAAGCATATTTAACATTATAATAGGTGACAAAAGCTGGAGTTACCAGTATGATCCAGTCATTGGTCTGGGTCTTCTCAGGAGAAGATTCTCCAACAAAAGTGACACAGACCGCCTCCGTGGTCAGCTAGCTGACTTCTCACCCGGATGTCCCGGGTTCGATTCCCAGCTGGGGCAGGGAATTTTTCTTTAACCAGAATTATTCCCTATCCCCACAGAGTCTGGAAGTATGTTTGTGAGAGTGAATGTGTGCATGTTTGAGGAAATAAAATGGTTTAAACCCAACGGAAACCTACAGACGAGTTGTTTCTAATTCGAAACCCCCGATATGACCTCAGATATTAAAGGGGGCTCTATAAATGGAAAAAAAACAAAAATGAAAAGTGACACAATGAGAAGTGCTGGCAAGAAATTGATCTGTTCCTTCTTCTCAGCAAATGGCCACATTGTGACAGTTCCGTTTGAGGTGTCAGATGTTACAGCACAAAATGTCTGTCACAAGTGTTCAATGGACTGAGAAAAAAGTGTTCTAATTCTGGTCTGCATGAAAATCTTTTGCACCATGACATTGCACAAGGAACAACCAAATTTCTGTATGAGTCAGATATTTGTCCTATCCTCCCTACAGTCCAGGTCTGGTCCCATGTAACTTTTTCTATTCCCCAAAATGAAAGAAAAAATTTGAGGTCTGTGATTTGAGTCAGCTGAAGCCACAGTAGCTGCTTACAAAGAATGTATTTGCACTCTGCAAAGAAGAATGACATTCAGCATCTAAAAATAGTTTGAAAGGATGAGACGTTATATAGAATGCAATGGAGAATATTTTGAGAAGCAGCAATGATCAGATGTAAATTTTTAATCGCTACCACTCTCAAAACTTTGGATGGACTCTCATAGCTTTACTTACCCATGGCAGCTGGTAATGTGGGCTCATGCTCTCGATACATGTTCTGCTAAATAATTACATAAGTGAAGTTATTAGAGTTTATTCCAACTTCCTTCAAGTGTTTTTTATGAATTGCTTCTCTGTATTTGATTCCTATTTGACCTTTTTGTTTATTTTGTAGGTGTTGGGGGACGAGGACTTGTTGGCCGTTGGCGGGAGAGCAGTCCTCCAAGTCCTCCTATGAGCTCACAGAGTCAGCGAAGATTGGGAAGGCAGGGGTTGGCTAGACGAAGAGATGCGAATAATGCAAATGCTCCTGCAGATGTCGGAACATCATGGCAGAAACCCAGTGGAGACCCTCCAGCAGCACACATTCTGCCTGGTAAGATGCTTTTATTTTATAATTTTCAAGGGGCTTTATTTTCATAAAATCAGGATATCATATTATTGGATTTAATGCAAAACTTCTCTATCTACCAAAGCACATCTCAACCTTAAAAGACAGAACATTTTAAATGCAGTATACTGTTGCCACATGAACTATATGTGTGTTATAACTTTGGCGCTCATCTGTGATAGGTCTACCAATTCAATGCCATCTTGTAAATTATACATCACCAAATAGTGAAATATCAGCATTGCTATTTATGACTATGAGACATTTATTTCTCACCTACACTTTCTCTTTATCACTTCAAAATATGTTGTTATAGACAGAAAATATCAAATATGGAGATATAAAACAATAAAGATTTGAATTTTTAGGAAATCATCATTAATTACTCTTGACAAAACTACATTCAGATGGGTAAATGTTTTGCAGAAAAGAATGAATGATGTGCCACACTGTTTTGTGCTATTGCGTTGTAACAAGGTGTTTGCTTGGTCAGAGCAACTGAACAGAAATCAGGAGACACTTGCTTCAAATCCTGGCTGTGGCAATGAATCTTTTAGTTTGACTCCACCTCTCCAACTTCTGACCGCATATGACTGGTGTGGAAAGCTAAACATAGAAGCAGCAAATAGCAGACTTTTACCAAATTTAAAAGGCTCTAAAAATGATGTAAACTGATAAAATGAAAAGAATCTGAAAAAGAAAAATACAACTGAATGTGTAACATATTACTCGTATTTTTAACTGGCCACAGCGTGAGAGTAGAAAAGGATGAAGCTAATGGTAACATGTATGCATCAGGGGCAGAGATATCCCATTTATCCATACTATCTTTAAAGGTTGAGATAGACTATAAATATGTGGTAGAGAAAGTAATAAGTGAATTTAGATAGTGAAAAGAGGTGCAGAACATAGTAAATCAATCGTTCTTTCAGGACAGGGCTGGAAAGGTAGAATCAGATATTGGGGTAAGTCATCTCAAAATTATTTGAATTTAATTTGTGCCGCCCTCCATGGTGTAATGGTTACCATGCTAAATTCATATACCCAAGATTGCGGGTTCAAACTCAGCAGAGGCGTAAAAATCCTTAGCATGGCTTCCTTCAGAAGGGAAGTAAAGCCATTGGTCCCAAGTCATATATTTTCAGCACGTAAAAGAACCTCAAGCCTGATAAAGAGGCCTCAGAGCAAAATTCAGAGATCTTTCACACCCACTTTAAAATGGAACACTGGACCACAGCAGTTTAAGAGCATCCTCAAAATAAAACTCCATTTCATTTCAAAATAATTTGAGATCTCCTTGTGCTTTATTAGGGAAAATGTGAGTTTGTTGAATTTAATACCCTATCAACATGTTGCCATGGTAGCCCAGTTGGTTAGAGCATATGGACAGAAACTGGGAAATCCATGGTTCAAACCCCATCTATGGGATTGAATTTTTCAGTCTTTGATTCTACCTTTCCAGTAACTAAATGGTAGTTCAATCTTTTTGTGTGTAAGAAGGGACAAGTTATGTTTTATAAATTCAAATGAAATTTGCTAAGAACCTGGACTGAATGCCAAGTCATTCTCGTCTATTATAATAACTCCATGGCACGACAGCTCATGGGAAACCTTGGCCTACCGCCCGGCCGCTGCGTCCCCCATCTTGGTCCATGACAGACGTCATGGATGGGGTGCAGTATTGGAGGGTGAGACGTGGTCAGCGCCTCGAGCCCCCCAGCCGGTTAATGATGTCCTCATGACCTAGATTCTTGTTTATTAGCTCACCATAAATAAATAAAAAGTGTGTTAGCTTTCATATGAATTGAAAATTCTGTTAAAATTTGTAAACTAAAATAAAAAATGTTTGTTTTGAACAGGACTGGTGGATGATCGCATGCAGAATCCTTGCACAAGACCAGGGAAACATCACTGTCGATGCGCATACGATGAGGACCTAGAGCCTCTCACTTCCCCACCAAAGTCAAACCTGAAGGTCTCTTCTGTAAACTTTGGCACATCCACTCCTCTTCCTCCTCCTCCTGCTGCTGCATCATGCTGCAAAAATATCACTCCAAGTTCCTCAGACACATCGACAAATGCATTCAGGTGCCAACAAGGATCCTCTGACGAAAGTTTTAAATCAACTACAGTACAAAAAGGAAGTCTCTCAAAAAAGTTGGAAACCGCAGGCAAGGCCAAATTAAACTTGGAACTGAGTCAGCGAGAAGTTGAAGAAGTGCTTGCTGTGCTCAGGTTTGTGGCTAGACTTAAGCAAATGAAAATGAGCTTAGTTGCAAAAGGGCAGTGAAATCTCATGAAAATCAGCACTGTCAAATTAAACCTTAAAATGCTATCTTGCTGTGCAGTAGAGTCAATAAAATTGGAAATCTGCCCTTTTGCTTCTTAGCTCCTGAAATATAGGGTCATTAAAGTCTTTGCTGCCTCTCTCCACTGCACGAGAGGTCCAAGGGTTGCTGGAAAAGTGGTGCCGGTAAAGGTGCACTGGAGTCGTTACCTTAAATAAATGCTGAAAATATTGACCATCTGCTCCCAAACAGATAGTATAACAAGTTATAGATGTTCTCTCTCATTCACCTAAGCTCAACAGCAAAAATCCCTGTGTAATCTACAGAAACTTAGTGATAACATCATGCAAGAAGTCACAAGAATTCCTGCTGCTAAGCTTGGGGAGTGAGCGAGAATATTTTTGCAAATTGGGCTGCCAGGATGTGAGCAGAAGATCAATATTTCCGTAATTTATCTTAAGATATGTATTTTAGTGCACCTTTGCCAGCACCACTTTCCTGGTGACTCTCACATCTCTTGCGCAGTGGAGAGGGGCCGCAACGGGGGTTACTTTATAATTTAACGACTCTATATTATTTATAAGCGTTCTGTTTGTAAGTTAACAATTCTGTAAGTAAACTCTGAAGTAAAAAAAAAAAATATATTGGAACTGTCTCCCAGTTTTCTCCCAGTCATTATACTCTGTTTTTGGAAGTAGAATTGCAGTTAACAATACATGAATTCTTTCCAGTCACTCTCTAAGGTGTCAAATGCAGGGTTCTCCTCCTGGATTGCCTATTTAAGTGTCCAACTTAGAATGCCCCTCCTCTCATTAGTTCACTAAAATATTGAATACAGAACTCTCTTTGATTGCTCACTTAGTTGTTGAACACAGGATAGTCTTCTCTCTAAAGTCACCCACTTTAGCGTCGAATACAGAATTTCTCTTTCCATTCATTTAAAAAGAGTCAAACACAGGACTCTATTCCTTGATTGCTCATTTGAATGTAGAACACAGGACTCCTCTCTTTTGGTTGCTCATTTAAATATCAAACCCAGGAGTTCTCTCTTTCCAGTCACTCACTAAAGAGTAGAATGCAGGGCTCTTCCTTGATTGCTATTTTAAAATGTCAAACACAGGACTCCTCTCTTTCTGTTGCCCACTTAAATGTCAAACACAGGACTTCTCTTCTCTCTTATCCCAGTTACTCACTAAAGAGTCAAACGCAGGACCATCTTCCTTGTCAAACACTTAAATGTCAAACACAGGAGATCTCTTCTTTTTTCCTGGTCACTCATTAAAGAGTTAAATGCAGGGCTCTTGCTTGATTACCCACTTAAGTGTCAAACACAGAACTCCTCTTTGCTTGTTCTGTTGCTCACTTAAATGTCGGGCACAGGGCTTCTCTTCCCTCCTCTCTTCCCAGTCCTCACCAAAGAAACGAATGCAGGACTCTCTTCCTTGATTGCTCACTTAAGTGTCAAATACAGGACTTCTCTCTTCCCAGTCACTCACTAAAGAGTCGAAAGAGTCCTCTCTTCCTTGATTGCTCATTTAAGTGTTAAACACAGTCACTAATTTAAGTATCAAACACAGGACTCTCTTCCTTGACTGCAAATGAATAAAACTAAAGTTAACAAATTTCTAAAAAAGTGTTTGAAAAGTCACATTTAATATTTTTAGGTCTCTCAAACCATTTCATGTTTCTGATATGGTCTTGGAAAGCATGCACACTTCTTTTTTAAATAAAAATTACATCAGCTAATTAATAATCAGTGATCTCAGGTGTGTAGAAGATAAAGGACAATGTTCATTCTTTTATTTAAAATACAATTAGGAAAAAAGAAATTTAAACTAATATAAGCCAAACTTGCTGTGATTAAAAAAAGTAATTAAAGAATGTCATTAGGCTAAAGGTTACTAAAAGTTCAAGACATACAATCTCTTGTCTTCAATATTTCAAGCTTACTATTAATTGACATATAAATGGTGAGGAAATATTTTTAAGAAGTCTTTGGTAAGAACAACCAATTATTTTTATGTTGAGTTGTTTTAAATATTGCTATGCTAATTTTGGCGCACCTCCTTTACTCCCAGAAAGCAACCCACTGATAGATAATGTTTCATGGCCAGATAATAGCTCATAGATTTCTTCCACCGTCAAAAGTCTTCTTTCACCAACCTATGCCCTTGCAGTATATATTATCAGAGTTTTCACTTCTCCGAGGTGATCCCAGTCCACATTACCATGGATAAACAAGGTACTTGTGAAGTTTAATTTGCTCAAGGCTATTAGATGGCTTGAGAACCACTTAAATTAGTGTGTTAGTTTAGCTTTGAGCATTATGAAATTCCAAATTAATGTTCATGGGTATTTTAGTGCTTTCTAAATTAATTTAAAAGTTATTTCATGGCATAAATTTGTTTTCAAACTAGCGCATGTTGTACAGAACTTCTAGAAATTATTCCTGTTATGTATTAGCTTAGAGATTGTCAAAAGCCAAAGGTCCATTGATCAAATCTTGGGCATGACAATGAATTTTTGAGATCTGAGTTTCCACAGGCCTGATTTGAATAGAAAAATAACACATTCTTTTATGAATTTAATCATAAATTACTTCTAATTTACTTTTCTTAATATTCAATATGTCCTCCTTTCTTTTTTATAAGCTCTATTACATGTTTAGGCATTGACTCCACAAGATTGGAACACACATTTTTGAGATCATGAAACCACGCTTGAATTAAAGGCAACATCAAATATTCTTTTGTGGAACAGTAACATTTTGCAAGTGGCCACAAATTTTCTATGGGATTAATGTCAGGCAAATTTTATGGCCATTCAACCACACAAACATTATTATCTTTGAAGAATTTCTAATGTTCAGTATGTGTGCTGAGCAAATAATGAACCTGCAAATTCAGCACATTTTCAACAGACTAAAACACCCTGAGAAAAAAAAAGTTTGGGGGCTGTTTCACCTATGAAGGACTGGCCTTTAATTTCAGTTGAAAACTGATTAGCACATCACAGTACTGGTGAGAGTTGTTCGTAAACTCCAGAAAATGCTTCCAGAAGGTGAAGAAATTCTTCAAAGGTAACAATATTCATGATAAATAAATAAATAAAAATATTTTATTGTCATTAAGCTTCACAAAGCAATAGACGTTCAGCAAATTGTACAGTTTGTATGCAATGGGCTATTCCAGCTTATCCAGATATTTATCATAAACAATAATAATAGATTAATATGATACACTTCACATACAATGTGGATGTCAAGGTGATAAGTTAAATAAAATTACATAGTTGTAAATAAAAATGATACACTTCATGTAATGTGTGTCAACAGTGATAAGTGGCTAAGTACAATTACAATAATTTTGTGAATAACAATGATATAAAGTTATTATAAATACAATATATAAAGATAAAATGGTGTAGTTCATATACCAAATAAATGTTATCAATAATAATGTGTTTGAGTGGCCAGGGAATTTGTCTGACATTAACCCCACAAAAATATGTGGGCTATTTGCAAAAAGAGACTTGCAAAATTAGACTGTTCTTTAAAAGACTGTTCAAGTGTGGTTTCATGATGATGATTTCAAAAATGTGTGCTCCAATCTTGTGGAGTCAATGCCTAATTGTGTAATGGAACTTATAAAAAAGAAAGGAGAACATGTTAAGTATTCATAATGTAAACTGGAAGTAATTTATGATAGCATGAATAATGTTGTGTCCCGATAAATTACCATGGGACTATAGCTTAAACCTGTAGCCTACATCCTGTTAGTGGGAATAAGAATTTCTAAAAGTGCTGCACATAATAATTATTTTATAATTTAAACATAAGTGTAAAATATGTTTTGCTTACAGGGACAGAAACCTTCCTCCTAATCCTGGTGTGGGTAAAACACTGTCAGAATCTGCCAGCCATATTTCCAAGAGCACCGCCATCGTGCCTTCCACTGCCAAGCCAATGCAAGTGTTCAACGTGTCAAGTCTTCCCTCTACCTCGCCCACCATGGACAAGGCCGACCTGCTGATGGGTGCCATCTTACGAAGTAGTGAAAAAGAGCATGTTACAAAATGTAGCAAGCACAAATGTGATATAAAGGGCGCAAGAACTTGCAAAAGTAAAGCATGTGATAAATGTAGGTTAGGAAAAAGTGCAAAAAGTGTAGTAGCAGATCAAGAGGTCGACGATGACCTAATTGATGAACGAGTGATACAGACAGAACCAATGGGAAGGAACTCCAAATCTCGGACTCCGCAACTAACACTTGCATCTTCCAGCTCAAATTCATCTCAGGCACAGAAACAACCACAGCCTACATCTCCCATCAAGAAACACAAACTTGGGCCACTTGGTGGTAAGATAAACAACGCAAATCACAGCCCAAAATGTCTTTCAGCTTCTGTGAACAATTCCAAAGATCATCAGCATAATATCAGTGATACTGTGCCTTTTAAACAATTGAACAAAGACTATTATAGCCCTTTAGCTGTGATTCGGACAGAAAGTTCTGCAGTTGGCATAAAGGATGAGAAAGCGCATTGTTATGGAAGAAGTGAAAAGGAAGCAGAACTGAGTACAAAGAGTGCCGTGGAAGAAAGAGCTTCACCATTCCTCAATAAAAGCCTGAATCAGCTCAAAAATCTCTTCAAAGGAGAAATCATCAAAACTCAAGCTCAAGAAAATGGCTGGGAAGTAAGTAGTTTATCATTACAAAATTAAATTTGGATGTGGTGTAGATTTCTAGTGTTTTTTTCTCTCTCTATTTCTCTTTACATAGTATAAATACTAATTGAGTCTTCTAAGACCAGGACATGATGAAGGGTACTGTAGAATTAAACTTGATGAAAAAATTGTTATGATATGATACATAAGTACTTGATATTCTTGTAAAACCATGAATACCCTTAATCTTGTTGTTTGAAAGCATGTGGCCATACTGTGGATAACATTGCCAATAGCATGTTGTAAGCCATACTGCTTCAGTGTAAATCATAACTGGTACATCTTCATAAAACATCATCAGCATTTCGTCACATAGCTCAATGGTTACAGTAACTGCATGAAAAGTGAGAGAACCGAATTCAAATCCTGTCTGTGGCATTGAATTTTTCAGCCAGTTCTAATAGAAAAACACATCCTTGGTAGGGCATTAATGTAGCATCACCAATATAATAAAAAATTGCCCAATAGTTGACATAACTGTGTGAATATTACCTGGATACTAAGTATGACTCATTGGCACAGCTCACTAAGAGCCTTGGCCTACTGCCCGCCACTGCATCCCCCATCTCGGTCCATTGGGGTGCAGTATTGCTGTGGTTAACGCTTTGACCCCCCCCCTCCCTGGCCAGTTCATGTGGTCTTCACGACCTGGAGCTGCTACTTCTCCATCAAGTAGTGCCTCAATTGGAACCCCCAGGGATCTCACAAGGCTGAGTGCACCCCAGTCCAGGTCTCCCAGCGGGAGGAAAAATCCCCACGCCAGTACTGGGAATCAAATCCAGGTCTCCCGCTTGGCAAGCAGCAATGCTACCACCACGCTAAGGAGATAACTGGATACTAAATATAGGGTCATTAAATTCTAAGGTAACCCCTCTTGCGGCCTCTCTCCATTGCGCAGAGATCCGAGGGTTACCGAGAGAATAGTGCTGGCAAATGCGTTGTGGTGGGCTGGAGTGTCATGCTCTGATTCCTGAACATGGAATGCACCCATATTCAATCCCTTCCATGGGGGGTGCAGATTTAGAGGCTTGGCTATAGAACCAGTTCACACTCAGCATCATGCAGAAAATGAGGAGGTGCATTAGGCAGCTCTCTTGGCCAAGAAAGTCAACTCTCCAGCTGTGGAAGCATGATGCTGGCCACATTACTTCCCCATATCAGTTGGATGTTCGCCCACCTCAGAGCTGTGAATAAGGTCATGAAGTCAATAACACCATGGTATTTATTTATATTGACCCCTCCACTTCTCTTATTTGAAACTTTAAAGTGAATCTCTACCCCATCTGCTTTAAATATTTTTATCATGAAAATTTTCTTCCAGCCACTATTTAGGTCGAAGCCTTTTGTGTTCTCACATTTCTCATTCTTTCCTTGGTCGTCCAATTGATCATCATTCTGAAGGTTTGTAGTTGAAGGCCTGTCTAGGAATTTGTTCTTCTGTCATTCTTTGTAAATATCTTGTCTATTTCTACCTATGTTTGGTGATCAAGTCTAAGATGGATTGTGTCTATATGAGATTGCTGAGATAAACTTTTTTATATGGCGAGTGTACAGCCCAGAGCAAAACCTGGAAGACCAGATCCTTGCCTCATCAGCTGGATGTCAAGAGTTTGTAAAGGGCCTTCTTGGTTACATAGCAGTCTCAAAGCATACGTCCCTATTGTGCTTTACTCTTTTAGGCATACTCTGCTCTCAAAAATTTGAATGCCATATTTTCCAAAATGAGTTACCCTTACGACTTGTCTGGTTCCTCCTGCACATTAATAAAAGTCTGTTACGCTATGCAGGACAGCAAGCAGTTTATAGGTGGTATTGTTAGTGTATTTTTATAGTTGACAATGCTAGGCAGTGCTCTTTCTTTTATATTTAAGTACATCTTGAATCCGAAGCAAAAAATATAAAAACACCAGAAATCTATCCTTTATCTAAGAATTCTGCTAAGCAATCCATTGCAGATACCGCAAAGCATGTGACTGTATGTTTATGGAAAACACTTTCTTTAGGGTGTGCCTGATCGACCAGTTCCATCAGCTTTGGACAAAGCTAAGTTTCGCAGGTCACTCGACTCTGCGGCGTCAATGGTATTTCACAGCAGAACTGGTCTACCTCTTACTTCAAGTCCTGCCCCTGTAAGAAAAGGAACCTGCTTCGACTTTGACAGTTCCCTCAATTCTGTGTCAGCCATCCGCAGGTAAAAACATATGTATTTTCAGTTTGTGAAAATTACTGATGGAAACCAGTTTACTCTCTTCGATGTGTTAAGAATGTAGAGTAACATGAGTAAAACTTTCTCGCAGTGCACTGTTTGAGAGTGTACCAGCAACGCCACCAGATGATACATTGAGCGTGAGCAGTGATGATGCAGAGAGTGAAAGTGGAGCCAGATCTCCATCATCGCCAGGAATAGGTGGTCCTATACTTTCACCATTGGGGCCTTCATCTTGGTCACATTATACTCTTGCCCCATGTGCTTCTTTATTAGGTATGATAATTTTATTTATTTATGAATTACTTGAAAGTGACTCATTTTCTTAATAAGTTAAGTTTAAGTGAGGTTAGAATCTTTGTTAAATAATATAACTTTTCTAGAACCCCAAAATTTGGAGAAAAATGTAACACATTCTTTACACGAAGGAGGAAGGAGTTTTTAGAATGGCTGCAATTGTGTTTGAGCAATATAGCTGAGAACAAATGTCAGGAGAATACAAATTTTATATTTAAATTTAGGATTTTTCAAGGATGTAATCTGAATATTTCAATAATATTCACTCATCCCCAACTATACATGAAAACTTTTCCATTAGGTTTTATTTTGTCAGAAATGACTAATGATTTTGATATGTGTTTTAAGATATTTGAATGATAAATGAAGTGCTTATCTTGAATTTTTTGTGAATAGCTTATGAATTTCTGTTTATTCTGAATGACTTTTGTATGTTTGATAAACCGTAAGAGATACACAAAATAACAAATGTAAATTTCATTCATGTACACAACTTATGTCAGACAAAATTTGTTCTGGCATTAACCATTTGCAAGATATTCTACATCAGGCATGGGCATTTATTGGTTTAGATACCAAAAGTGATTCTTAACTATCTTGCATAAGACAGAAGAATTGTTGCAAAAGTTCAGTGTATGACAGGTATCTGTTGATGTATGATGTAACGTATTATCAAGCAGTATTGGATCATGATAAGTGTCCAACTGGAAAGTCTTGTGGCAGTTTCTAAGCCTGTATGTGGGTGAATCAGAAAGAAACACACAATAATGACCAGCCACCGGGTCACCTATGAAGATCCCAAGCGCAGCCCTTGGCGAAATGTTGGAAACCTCAAGACCCAATGGACCCACAAGCCCAGAAAATAGTTTCATTTTTCAAGATACTAGCCATGAAAGTTTCAGGTTGTACATAACACACAATAGTTTTTATACCAAAAGATTAATAGGTACCATTGCAAACAAATGCTTAACAGAAGGGACATCTTTTGTCTATTTTTCCACATATCATATCTCATCATGATACCACTTTCAAAATACTCTTCTTAGAAGTCTGTTCGGTTGGAGTATAGCCACATGTAGTCTGATGTTTTCACTTGTGCATGTGACACAAAGTGTTCACTAGCTAAGAATTTCTTCGTGGAGCCAAACAAATGAAAGACTGTCCAGACTGTATGGAGGATGCTGGAGCACCTCCCAATCAAATTTGTTGATTTTCTCACAAACATGGAGTAAGCATTGTTATGAAGTTTAACACTATCAGTACGAATGTTATTGCATTTGTCACGAAGGGCACAACACTTGTTTTAATATAGGCTGCAGCATTTACAGTGGTCCCATGTTCACCACACCATTCATATCCTAGAATGCTGTCACAAGCACTTTGTGGGCAGATTGAGTCACCTTGAATTTTTTTCTTTACCAGAGAAGCAGCATGGTTCCATTCCATAGAAGCCTGCTTTATTTTGGGCATGTAGTGGTATGCCTACAACTCATCATCAGTGATGATTCCCTTCAGAAAGTAATGCAATAAGTGACCCAAGCTTGTCATCATTTGCTGACCCTTGTGGTCATCTGTTAGGTTCTTAGACACACATTAGTCACTAACTTTACAAAACTTCAATGTGTCGTGCACTATATTGTACACCACACCATATGAAATATTCAACTGTTGAGATAAGGTTTGCAGTTAGATCCACTGTTCATTCAAAATTGCTGCTTCAATGGCTCTTGATATTCTGCGTGGTTGCATCTGTTGCCAGCCACATAATGTGGCACATCAGAAAGATTATCATGGCCATCTTTGAAGAATGCGCACCACCTGGAGACATTGCTTTGGTCCTTATACATGATACACAAGTTTCTGTGAATTTCACTTGGGTTATACCCTTTAGCCCATAAAAATCATTCTACATCTCACTGCCCTTCAAAAATGGATGATAGTAATATGGATGCCATCTTTGTTGCATAGTTCACACTTCTCTTGTTAGAACTACACATAAGAAACAAATAGGGTCCGTAGCAGAAGCTTAAAAAAACATTGTGGTGAAATTTCAACATCCCAGCAGTAATACCAACACAGAAATAAATTATTGTGTGTTACTTTCTGATCCACCCACATATATACATATTTCCCCTTCTTTGGAGAGAATTACCTTCTGTAACTGGTAAATCTTTGCTGTGCAGTTGGAACTGTGGGAGGGACAATTACAAGAGGAGTAGCTATGTTATTTTTGCTCTTTGCAATCCCTTCCAAGTACAAATGGTAACAAGGAGTTTAATAAGTATATTCCCTTACTTGAAAATCTAAAGAGTAAATGATTTGCCAGTAAATGGTTTAACCTTTTTGTAAATCTTGTGCATGTTAAACCTGCAAGTGTAAGGCTAGATTTTAGATTAGTCGCCCTTCGTGATATAATGGTTACCATGCATACCAAGGTTGCAGGTTCAAACCTGGTGGAGGACGATGGATTTTTTCGGGCGTAAAAATGGCTGTCTGCAAAAGGGAAGTAAGCTGTTGGCCCTGTGTCGTAGATTTAAGACACACAAAAGAACCTCAAGCCTTATAAAGAGGCCTCTGAGCAAAATTAATCGGTCTTTCAGGCCCAATATAGAATGAGACGCTGAGAACTACAGTAGTTACAGAGCACCCATAAATAAAACTCCATTTCATTTCATTTTTAAGGCTAGATTTGCAGCTACAATTAACATCCATGAAAAATAATAATTTTTTTAAATATTTGTGCCATGGTAAAGTAGGTATCAATAATATAAACCGTTATCAGCTTCAAAACAATGCAGTTAATATTCTCTGCAGCTAAAATGTTGGTTATGTTACCTTCTATATATTTGGGAGAAACTGTTTTCAAAAATAAATATGCCAAGTCAAAATACAGATCTTATTTGACTGTAAACACATGTTGGCACAGCTGAAAAAGGCTCCATAGGAGGTAATCCAGATTTAATTAAAATAATTGAAAATGTTAAATTATGTTATTAAAAATACAATATTTTTTGCAGTTTCCTTAGTATTAAATTATATACAACAAAAGAAATGAGTGGTATTTATCTAAGAATCAGCTACTGCCACTGTATTTATTTGTTTCTCCATCTACTGGTTCATTTCAAATTATTTGGGGTAGTTACTTAGCAGTTTGCATATCAGGTGGTTCAGGGTTTGCCCACACCTGCTTTATCAAAAACTTCCACTTTTTTCAAGTGGAAAGTGTAAATTCATTTTTTGCTAGTGTACATACAAGGAGGGTGGAATTTCCAAGCCAACAGATAGGGACCCTTTTATTTAAAAATTGGCTAATGCTTTGGTCTATTTTATCCTTACACCTTCAATGAAATGTGTAAAGAAAGTTTATCACGTGTAAATTCAAAGGCTTCCACAGCTGTTGTCAAATATATTGGTGGCTGTTTCCAATATTGGTCGTGTTGTCTTGTAGCATATGTTTTTGCCAACGTTTCACGCAAACTGTGATCCATCTTATGCCTAATCAAAGACAAAGCACCCCTGCTACTGAACCCTGGAGTTTATAAGATTAAGTGCGAGTGTGGAGTGTCCTATGTTGGACAGACAGGAAGATCCATATGTACAAGAAAAAGCGAATACATAGAAATATTCACAACCAGAAAAGTCAGCTCTTGTGGAGCACTCAACAAATACAGAGCATCATATTGATTTTGATGATGTCAAAGTCCTAGCAGTTTGTGGTCGGTTTTCCAACAGAATCATTAGAGAAAGAATGTAGATCTTCAAAGCAAGAAGCATGTTAAATCGAGATTGTGGTAAACCACTAATGCCTGCAGAGCGGTCTGGGTTTGAACATGCTAACTTCATATACCCAAGGTCACGGGTTCAAACCCAGCGGAGGACAATGGATTTTTTCGGGTGTAAAAATCCTAAGCATGGCTTCCTTCAGAAGGGGAGTAAAGCCGTTGGTCCTGTGTCGTAGATTTACGGCACATAAAAGAACCTCAAGCCTGATAGAGAGGCTTCTGAACAAAATTAAGCGGTCTTTCACACCCAATTTAGAATGGGATGCTGAGAACCATAGTAGTTAAAGAGCGCCCATAAATAACACACCATTTTTTAGAGCGGTCTGGGAGAGATGGAAGTACAAGTAACATCAACCGCAGAGCCAACCAGGATTTGCCAATTATGAACCAATGAAAAAGCAGGAGGTGGTCGCCACTCACCTTTAAGCCAGCTGCACAGCAAGAGAAACCGGCAGTGCCCAGAGAAGCAGCTCAACATAAGTTGCACAAAACGTCAGTGAAAACATGAGCTACAAGACAACACGGCCAATACCGGAAGCAGCCACCAATATAAAAGTTTTATCACGTTTACAAAGAAATAAAAGAATAAGCTTTTGTAAAAATAGTGGAAGAATGTGTTGAGAAACCATATGAATTCAATGCATAACATTTTTTCTTTTTTGGTTTTTATTTCTTTGCTGTTGTATGTTAAAGTAGATGCTCCTCTTATAGTCATGGAAACTCCATTAAATTATATGAATACTAAGCTAGATGATTTAATTTTCTAGGGAGTTTTGAGGAATCTGTGCTGAATGGAAGGTTAGAGCCAGTCAGTACTGTGCAAGGATTTACTGCAGATCTAGGTGCTAGTGGTTCTTTCTGTCCTCGTCATCTTGTTCTGCCAGTTACTGTGTTTTTTTACACTTTGGGAGACAACGATAAAGTTTCTACTCCATATCTGGTAAGTTCTCCTAGAAAAGACTGTTACCATAATATAAGGTTTAGTCATAAAGACTTATGGGTTGCCATTTGCTTTCTTATTCTCTAATTTCTATTGTGATTGACAAACTCAAATCTTAATGCCTTCGCCACAGTCCCCCATTGTCACAGTTTTAAAAAGTTTCATCATTTTAAGGCTCATTAAGTATAGATTAGATTTTAATTTATGATGCACCAATTGAAAGCTGCCTTCTTTTGCTTTTAAAACTGCCTACTATATTTTAATATTTTAAGCATTCTTCATATTTTTTATTGCCAGGCAAGCTAAAACTGTAGTAGGATTTTTTAAATACCTCTCTTGCTAAGCAGACCAGGTACCTTGATATGGGTTAAAGATCTTCTAAAATTTCAACTATAAACTACAACTGTAAGTGCTTGCTCTAAATGTTTTTTTTTATTTTAATTTTTATATTGTTTCATATGTATATCTCCCTTAATCTCTATTGTGATATTGAGGCTTGTTAACAATTCATAGTGTTAGTAACTCATTGACTGTAAGTTTTTAACTTTTATTTGATTTATTTTTGTTAGGAAACGTGCTCTCTATGTAAAAGTCTTTCTAATAAAAGAAAAATTCCCACGTGACCCACATTTGGAAGGTCCCGAGTTCAAATCTCATGTGCTGACCAATCTAGTTGGGCTTTCTTTTTTGTGGTTTCCCTCAGTTGCTTAGGTAAATATCGGATTGGATATTAAATACCATGGTGCGAAGTTCCTACTTCAGTTAACTGTAACTGAAAATAGATGTAATAGCAACTACACCATCATTTATGCACAGATAGTTAAATTAGCTGGACTGAATGGCACCCTATTGTCATCTGCTTGTTGCAGAGCAAAGTAATTGTAACAGATGTCTTTACTGACTCAAAAATTACTTGCAAATAAAGTCGTAAATTCACTGCAGTAAATAACTCACGCATAGTCAGTTGATGGCATTCTCCATCCATGACTCATGTGCCCTGAGCGCTAATCTTAAGTTGCTGGCGACTCAGTACCATTCATAAAACAATACAGTGCTGCAATCCTTCCTCCTTTTATAGCTAAAAATGTCTCGGAACTTCCTGGAAGCCGAAGCTTGGAGAAACATCTTGAGAGTTGAGAAAAGCTGTGAAGTCTCATGTTCCGAAGATTACTGTTCTGTAGCACCGCTCTTCCTGTTCTTATTTGCGCATCCAAAGGCCTCTAACTGTGATGACTCACATATCAAGGCTAATGTGAGAATCACTGCAGAAGATGGCACTGTCACAGTACTATGGTGCATGGGGATGGCTTTGAAGGACCGGCTAAACTCTGCCATCTGACAATGGATGGTGGAAGCAGCTACACTAGAGGCCATGATGACTGTCTGTACATGCCATCTGCCTATGGATGGTGAAAGCCATCTATGGCACCCTATCACAATTTACTTAGCATGAAGCAAAAGTTTATTATGTACTTACTGTAATGAGCAAGATATCTTATAGAACAGTTCTTTGGTGATAAGACCTAGAAGTTAAAATGGCATAAAATAAAATAAATTAAGAAAATAAATTCCCCCGGCCATTCGACCATGGAAGCAGTCTTAAATAAGTTTTACAAGAACTTTATTTTGAGTTGATACAATCAGCTGTAAGTGAAAGTTATTAGAGGGGTAGTGTAATAATTTCTCTACAGTAGGAAACCAGGAAATAAATGTGGCTCAATTTTTCAGGGACACATCAATCTTGGAAAGAAAGGGTACAATGTTCCGAGAAGTGGGACAATCCAAGTGACACTGTTCAACCCCTTGGGAACGGTTGTGAAGATGTTTGTGGTGATGTATGACCTTGCGGATATGCCTCCAAACTCTCAGACTTTTCTTCGTCAGCGCACTCTATACATGCCTGCCAACCCTCCACAGGAGATGCAGTCTGACAATATGCAGAAATGGTTACGCTACCTCATTCACCTCAGGTTGGTTCAATGACTCATATTTTTTGCTTTCCCTCTCTTCTCTCTCACTGAGTCCCCCTCCATTGCCCTCGCATCCTAACTCTCCTTTCTGTGCAATTTACATTGCATGTTATGGTTTGAAAACTGATCTGGTATCACTTGAATGAATGAATATTTATTTTCACAAATTATTATACATTTCCTTACGTTTTTATACTGAGTTTACCCTTGGGTCCAATAGGCTCAATCCTATGGTTGCCAAGTTATTGGTCCTACTATATCTTAAATCTAATACATACTAACCTCTTAGTGTTTAATTTTCTTCTTCTTCTTCGTCCTGTTTACTAATTTTCCCTTCCCCACATTCCCCTTAATTTCCAAATGCCTAATCTAAACCAGGCTATTCCTTCTTCCATTATTTTGCAGATCAAAATGTACTTCTCTTTCTTTGGGTCATCCTTTAGCTCCCTGTAAAATGCCAGAGAACTTTTCTCTCTCATTTGAGAAAATAAAATTTGTCTTTCCATTTCTTCCATCCTGGATCTCACTTCCTTCCAAAAACCTCTTCCAAAATATCCAATATTAGCTCAAAAATCTCCTAAGCCATTTATAAATAACTGTTCCCTCCTACTTGTATGTAATAAGTATTGATTCATTCCTCCACCCTACAAAATAAACTTGCATACATCTTAAAAACAAAAAAATTGAGTTGGTTTTTGTAACACAAACATCACTTACTGGGACCGTTTTCGGGAACACTTGTTCCCATTTTCAACCTTTCATTCCAACTAAATATTGCTTCATTGGCATCAACGATGAGAGTGGTGGTGTATCACTTGTGGAGGCATCTGTTGCTGGATCTGTGAACTTCCAAAGGTTGCTGTATGGTGTTAAATCAAAATTCATGATACGGCTCTTTTTCTTCATGATATAGATCTTCTCTCAACGTCTAATTCTGTTCTGTCTTTAGTCGGAATGAAAGGTTGAAAATGGGAACAAGTTTTCCCAAAACTGATGCCAGTAATTTCTAAGTGATGTTTGTAACACCAACTCAAATTTTTTTGGTTTAATTGTTTCTTCACACAAGCCATATGTAGGACAGGAGTTGGATAGGTAGATTAAACCAATACCAATTGACCATAATAGGTGACTGTACTATGAATCCTGGGACCTAAAGTACTTCCAATATTGTAAGTCACCATTGGGGTTGTCATCTCAAAATAATTGGAAATCACCTTGTGGTTTATTGGGAAGTGTGCAAGTCAGTTAAGAAATTTAATGCTATGCCGACATGTTGCCATGGTAGCCCAGTGGTAGAGCAACCAGCTAGAGACTGGGAGATCCATGGTTCAAATCCTGGCTATGGCATGGAAGTTTTCAGTCTGACTCTACCTATTAAATTCTTTTGTTTTTAATTTAATCACATGACTGTCACAAGCTGCTTTGCATATTTGCAAGATTTCAGTTGCATACTTCTGTTTTAGATTCTCAAGTTCCAAATCTGGGCGTATCTACTTACACACTGATATTCGTATGATCATTTTCCGGAAGTCCGATGTGGATACAGCCACAGCTCATGGGATGGAAATGGCTTATGAGTTGAGATCATTCACACATGGGCCTACAAAACCCAAGTTCTCGCCGTACAAGTAAACCGATGTGTTGATAAGTGCATTTCTGCCACTACACAAGAACCTCAGGATTTTAGTTTATTTTATTTGTATGTGATATTTTCATTTGCAGTGCTGGATGACAACCACACTGAAATTGCTGGTTTCCAGTATTTTTTTTTTTTTTTTTTTTTTTTTTTTAAGTTGCTCTATAGGTTGTAAGAATACAGGCAGAATACATGAACTATCCAGATATTTGCCTACAATTTTGTAGAATGTTCAGAAGATTTGTTTTCATGTTTTTGTTCCAGGCATGCTGTTTTGTTTTTAAAGAAACAGGCAATGATAAGCTGTTAACAAATATGAGTTAGGTCACAGTCCAACAACAGGACAACCGATTTGAAACATAATATCTTGATTCTGCAAGCATTGTTGCAGTTTTTCATGATAAAAACTTCCTCGCTGGCAGCAAAGGAATGATAATTTTGTTGTATATGCATATACCACACAGGTAAAGTCCTGATAAAAATCAGTTATATTATGAGAGAATCGAATTACACTGTATAGTCATTAACTTGGAGTAAGCTATAGTGCGTTATGTGTTATAATGGAATACAAGGTGGTGCAGCTTTCAATAGAAGTATATACATACATATATATTAGAGATGCTTGCATATTATGTTAAAAGTGATTTTGTAGGCAGTGTATTTAGAAATATTTCAAGAGATTTAAATATTCAGATGATTATTTGCTCTGTTTTGAGTTGTGTGAGAATTAAAGAGCCTTTGTTTTGACACATGGGTGCATTATGGGGAATTGCTTGCCCTGCACTGCGCTGTTTCTATCTGGTTTTGTTGCTCTTCTCTCCGTGTGCCGGTACAAAGTATTTGTACAGAGACCAAATGGTTTAGTGTGTTAGTGCCATTACAATACCAAAAGTTCTATATAATTTAGCACTAATTCCTATGTGGCAACAAACCCTTGTAGAGAAGGGACAGGTTTATAGAGAGATTACATATGCCTCACAGAGAAATGTTTGTAAGTTTCGTAATAGATTTTGAAACGTTGAATTATGCTTGATAAGAAACTGAAATTAAATTAATATGTTTTTATAGAGGAAAATGTTTGACATAGAAAAGTAAAAGTAAAAAAAAAAAAAAATTCTGAGAAAGCTTGCATAGGAATCAGAAATTTTGAAAATGTTGGCTTGTAATACCATACATTTTTTGTATTTAAAACTCTAGAAGAGAACTCGCACCCCTAGAATAACACTACCACAATCCAAAAATTAGTTTTTAATAGTTTATCCATTTTCTGGTTTTCTACTAAAAATGGAAACCGGCATGTTTTGAACCACCTTCAGTAAGAAGTCACCTGGGAGGAGAACAAGTCCAAATATTTGTATCAGCATTTGAGGATGATTTGATAATCCAGTATTTGCAGGTTTATTTTGCTATTTTCTAAAGTTATATTTATGAGGAACTTTTTACAATAACTTTAGGATGGTTATCATTCCCTATCTCAGACGTTCAGTATTTTTTACGTAACAGGTCACATGGTTGACCTTTTTCCTGTTTGACTATGGGTGGTGTGATGTGAATGAAGAAAATTGATCTCTCTAAAACTTCAACCTATGTAACCATATGTTTTTGTTTTTGTACAACATTATCTGATTAGAATTCACACATATTCAAGATTCAATTTAAAAATATTGAACACAATGACATTATTATACTTTATTTAAATTGGTTTAATTGAACAAATATGTAACACAAACCAACATGTAAGCATTTGCATTTCTGTTCTTTAAACTAAAGAATCACCCTCATTGCTCTTAAAAGGGTGAAAAATTAAAATTAAACTTCCAACAATTAAAAACCCTTCACATTTTTGGGAATAAAGAGAACTTCTGTCACAAATCCTTTGATATACTGTAATGAAAACGTTCATCTTTTGGGAAGATGACAATTTAGAAATCACTGATGATGCAGTCCCTCACAGTATTGGCAGATTCCCCAATATCTGCTAATTCAGCATATGTAAAGCCATTCATTCAGTTTGCAAAAGTCACATGAACATAGGTCAGCATTGTGCGAGTTGTACTAAACAAATAAGCTGAGCATTACATGACTGTAAACACAAACAAGGCATAAAGCAGGCCCATTCATAACACATTAGACCCTGAAATTTGTGCTTCATTTATAACAATGCTATTAGTGGACAAAATGAGATACACTTATGTGTTATAATTGTTCTGCTCTAGATATCAAATTATTTGAGCTTATTCCCCTCCCACCCTGTATGTCAGTGTTAGTGTCATCTGTTATGTTAATATTGCAAATGAAAACTTTAAAATGCTTTAAATTTTGTGGAATAAAGTTGACTGAACACATGTTTTCATAGCTTTTGCCCACATTATCAACTGCTGTCGACTGATAATATAGGCAAAAGCATACAAGAACATTTTCCTGTGTTTATTGTCTGGAGAGTAAAATTTAATTTAATTTTAAAATGCTGTTATACCAAAACAGTTGTGGTAGTGTTCTAGGTGTATGCTGTAGTTCAAGAATTACAACCACATGACAATGTGAGAGGAGTTATAGTCCACGAGCTTTAGTTGCCACCTTTTCTGCTATCCTTATGTAACGTAGCATCCTTAGATTTCTTTTCTTTAGCTGTTCTATTTTAAAACTCTGCTTATGTTTACTAATTGCCTGCGTGTGATGACAGGATGGTAGATTATAGCTATTAAAGACAACTCAATGGTTCAGAATGATCCATTTTTATTAAGTATATAAAGACTCCCATTGGAGCTTACGTTTTCTAGATGGCACAGTTGCTGTTGGAATAGCGCCAAAGTTCCAAGGTGGGCGGCACAGAGCTAACACCAGAGTTCGAGAATTGGAGTAATGGAATCCGACCAAGAGACCATCCAAAAAAGCCTGAAATGCCAGTTCTGGCGCTCCTTATATAGCCAATCATTTCCTATAAGAAGCTAATCATTTCCTATGAAGTTAAGCATAACAGGATGTTCATTCCATCTGATGCACATACCCTTGGTAATGTAGGACACAGGAAGTTTATGAACTGTGAGTCCCCATGGAATTCTCCCAGTGGAAGGGGTTAGCCGCTAAAATCCTGTTACATACTAGCTGTGCCTATCCATTCGCCAAGATAGATTGTGAAATGTAAGAAAATATAGAAATTTAGATGAATGTACAATTTAGCCCAAAGTGTCCAGAAATATGAATGTTCAACCCTTCTGTGGATCCTTGCGCTTCTGAACAGCAATTGTGACAATACACAGATGAAGAAGGATTAGCCACCATCAGGATTTCTGCCCTGCCTGGTTCACCATAAAATAGGAACAGCATAGAAGGAAATAGTATTTCCCTTTTTTGTAATAACCAAGGGCCAACTTTCAGCTCATGGACAGTTAGATAATGTTAATGATGACTACTGGTTTTTTTTTTAATGGAGGAAGCATGGTTTTATGTACATGGCCATGAAAAATGAAGAAACATTAATGCAAATGTTCTTAAAAGATACATGAAATTATGTCGGCACAAAGATATATTTCTATTATCCTCTATGATGAGCATATGTTATTGTATTAATAATTTGCATGATAAATTTATGTGCAATATTTTAAGGGATATAAATATCTAACTGTGGCAACAAAACAAGTGCTTTCTGGTGCCAAGAAAATTCCTAATAGGTCAGCCATGCGTCCAAACGAAGGTTCTTTAACATGGAAATGTGGAACATGCACATAAGTTTGATTGATTTTTCGTGCACAAATGTCTTTCCAGAATATTCTACAGTAAAAGCTTGCATGACTCTTATTTCCCCAGATCATTTAGTACCGAGAGATGATAACTAAATCATGATGAAGATCCAACTGTTGCAAAGTGCATGCAGAAGAATTTCTAGATGTGATTAACGATTGATATGTTAATGTTAATAAAATAGATAGGAAACTAAGAAGGTTGTTAATTGAATGTGTTAGAATATACAGAACATGGTCAAACTGTGCTTGTATCATAGCTAGTATGCAGATGTTTTGCATCACAGTTGAATTGTGTTTCATTGCAAATGTGGAGTAGTTATGATGTTTAATTTTCTGCTCTTTTGTTTTCTGTTGTTGGGGAAGTAGGGCACTCTAGCTAAGCCACAAATTATTGCCTATCTTGGCAGAAATCCTTGTCATGTTTGTAGGAGCTTATCAAAGTAAATGCACTGAATGGCAAAAATATCAATTATTCATAAAAAGTGCTAAAAGTTCAAGTTTTAACACAATTGCCATGCCATATTGGTCTGAATATAAGATGTCCTGAATTGTTATAGGCTCTTCATAAGAAAAAGTAACATGAATGCAGTTAGAAAATATTTTGATATATTATTGGAAACCCTGGTTTCATTTCTCATATTCAGATTGAGTGACAAGCCAATTACTTACTTTCAAGAAATTTTCTTCAGTTGTTCTTTTTTTGAATTCTATTTATTTTATGTTACTTTAACTACTATAAATGCAAGTTTTCTTGGGCTCTTGGCTCCTTAGTTTTCATTTGGTAGGTTTTGCGCAAATTTGGAAAAAAAGCCAGGCGACTACATGAAGTATGCTATATGTTGATACCTAGTGGCTTCACTGTCTGTAGATCACACAGTTGATGCACATGCATGTGTCTGTGTTTCTTTAACAATTCAACTAGTTTGTGGTAAATTACAAAACCAATTTGCCATAATTCTGAGGATCTCGAAGAAAACAACTTCCTTTGGTTGACAACACTGCAGAAAGACAGGTTCTCTCTCTTATTGTCCCTGAGCCTTGCTACTCTGTAAAACCAGCAACCAAGAAAAGGTGCATGCATAATACTTGGTCTTATCACGACAGATCTGTTGGTGAGATAACTCGTTGATCATATGGTGGAAAGTAAGCCTTCTAGGTGTCATCACCATACCATACCACTTCGCTCCGAGCTAGGAAGTAAGTGCACCACTGTCAGAATTAAAGTTCAGTTTTAAGACCCATATTTAATGCACAAGCATTTTGGTTTGTTTTTTTTTATTTCATGCGTCCATACGATAGGTCTCACGAGTCCATATTTCTCACTCGAAACATTTAAGCATTCAGTTCTTTGTTACAATTCTTACTTAAATAAGTACACTGTAGTCAGGCTAAATATGGAGCATAATAAATACAATTTATCTAATTACAATTCATAGTTATTAATGGGAAGTTAACATCAGATTTGGTAGAATCTCGCAAAATTGCAGTAATAGTGCTATAGCATTAGATTAGAGAAGATGGAATGTGCATGTGTTGTCACTGTGAGGCAGATTATATACATGACTTATATTACAAAAAGTAAAAGGTAGAATAGCATAAAAGAATTGTTGCTTGCAAAATTTTGTTTAAAGAAAGCATTCAAAAGTTCATTGACACTTAATTGATTACACATAATTAATATAGGTGACTGGCATGAATATTCTGCTCTTGTTACTCAAAAAAGTGAAAATAAAGGGACCATGATTTGTCACTAACTGAATCCAAGGAACTTACAATTCAAGTGAAAAGTGTATATTGGTCCATTAAAAAATAAGATAGATCTTGAATTTTAGCGCTTTTTATTAGTGGTATGTATTTTGCTTGAAGTGTATATTTTATTTCTGCTGTAACCACCACATCCATAGTATTCTCAAGCAGATCTTGCACAAGTAGAAAATTATTAGCAATACTGAAAAGTACAAAATACACTTAGCTGCAACAAAATTTTAAAGTATATTGCATTGATGGTGCAGGCTGTGATGCTTATCAATGCATGTGTAAATCTGTTACTGTAGTAACATTCCATTGTGGCTTTGATAAACTTTATTGGAGATGGTTTTATTATTCTTTTTTAAATCTCTCTGTAGTGCACTTTTTCTTTCATTTTTCCTCAGCTTGTTTGGGTTTTATTTAATAGTAAGCATGTGGAGATAATATTCTGTATTAATAGTACAAAATGAAATAAACCTCTTTTTGAGAAGAAATTCGTCCTGAGGAAATCGTGGCAATTAAGAAGCTATAACAAATCAAATTTAGATATAAACCTATATACTCCATGTGTCACGAATCTTCTCTAAAGAAAAGATTGAGAATACTATGTTTGTGCAGATGTAACATCAATTTTCTGCTGCTATATAGAGAAAGATAGCATTTAATACCTCTCTGCCCCAAAGCCAAAATGAACACCATCTCCAAATTTGTTTTATAGAAATTTCAATGTGTTTTCCAATGTCTTTCTTGTCTACTCTCAGTGAGAATGTGTCTCAACTTTAATAATATATATATGCCTCATATAAATTAATATATATATTATATATAAAAAATAAAAATATATACAAGATATGTTATAAATGTTTTAAAAAGAGATTAATGTTTATTTATTGTATGAATTCAGAGAAAAGTAATGTGTAGTATATAGTTAAATAAATTTTGATTAATTTTTCTCCTTTATATGATACAGAATAAAAATGTTAGTGTGTTAATATTATTGAATTGCTAAAATTCCCTAATTTCACACCTTTTACAGTACCAGTATCCTTTTTCCTGATTAAAACAAGTCTATATCTTAAACCGGCTGATCCAAAAACGTACAAACTGGCTGCATGGTGCTCGTTGCCATCTGCCACTGTCTTAGAAAAGCGCGAATGAAACCATGCAATATTTTTAAAAATACTTTTAAAGGCTTTACTTACCAATGTTATTAAAGGAGATGCTGAAACTATCCACTGCCATTGTCCATACATTTTCGGCACCTCTTTAACAAACTATCCATCACTCGCCCTAGTTCATGTTGAGAAATGCTGGCAATTTCCGGGAGGATATTTTGTTTTAATTCTTTCAGGGTATGCGAGTTTGTCTTATACACTTTATGCTTTAAGTTACTCCAGAGATAGAAATTGCAGGGGTTAGATTGGGGGACAAATTTCTATTAATAATTCTGTCCTGAAACACACTTTCAATTGTTCTCATCGAAAGATTAGCTGTATGAGCTGTTGCAGACTCTGGTGGAAAAAAGGCAAAATCACACTTCCTGTCTGTTAATACTCTAAAACAGGGGGCAAAAAGGTATTTAAGTATGTACATGGTTAACTGTTGACTCAAAAAAAAAAATTCGGCCTATAATGCTTTCTCTGCTAATGGTGCACCATACACCAATTTTTTCATCATGAAGAGGTATTTAATAAATATTATTATGTTTTTCAGAGCTCCAATAACCATTATTCTTTGTACACATATCCGTGAAGGTTGAACCAAGTCTCGTCCGTGAAAAAATGTTAAATGTGGGTCAATTTTGTCATTGTATACACTGTTGAGAGTCCACTCACAAAATGTGTTAACACTTACAAATTGTAAATAAATACATGCTGAGACATAATACACTTTGTATCTAAGCAAAGGACAATAATAAAGAACACTTGTAATAACTCAACCATATGATATCACTTTCGGTTCAATACTGCAGTTTCAGAGCAGAGAAAAACAAGTCAGCACTGTGACCTTGTGTACAGCAGCTGTATGCTATCTTGTTTCTGTATGCACAGTGGAAAACACCATGCAGCAGTTCGGATGTTTTTGGTCGCATGTTAGTACTACAGTAATACGAGGGCCGTTCAGAAAGTAGCCTCCGATCGGTCACAGTGCGGGTAGTGGGGGGAGTAGCGACGCCATCTGTGCATTCACGCACTCAGCAGGTCAGTCGGCATCAAGCCGTGGTCGAGTGAAAGTCGTACCTGCGCTAGTTTAGTGTTTGTGGCCGTTTGAAATGTGTACTGCAATAGAAAACCCCGCCAAATGTGAAGTGCGTGCTGTTATAAGGTTTTTTACAGCCAAAGGATATTCTGCAGCAGCTATTCATCGTGAGCTTTGTGCCGTGTACGGACCAAGAGTTATGAGTGAAGGAGTGGTCCGTGAATGGGTACGTTTATTTAAAAGTGGACGAGAAAACGTTCATGATGAAGAGAGGAGTGGTAGACCATCATTGGTCACGAACGAACTCGTTCAGACAGTTAATGCAAAAGTTCGTGAAAACCGACGTTTCACAATGTCGGAGTTGTCTACTGATTTTCCACAGATTTCTAAGACTCTCTTGTACGAGATAGTGACAGCAAGATTGGGTTACCGTAAGTTCTGTGCACGATGGGTGCCCAAAATTCTTACCGACCACCACAAAACTCAAAGAATGGCCTCTGTATTAGACTTTCTGTCATGTTATGAGGCCGAAGGTGAATCATTGTTAAACAGAATCGTGACCGGGGACGAAACCTGGATTAAGTACGTGAACCCTGAGGCAAAAGAACAATCAAAGATGTGGGCACATTCAAATTCGCCTAGCAAACCAATAAAAGCCCGGCAAGATTTTTCTGCCCGAAAATTGATGGCAACAGTGTTTTGGGATGCAAAAGGGGTGGTGTTGGTTGAATTCATGGAACGTGGGACGACCATTAATCAAGACGTATACTGTGAAACACTAAAACAATTACGACGGGCTATGCAGAACAAACGCCATGGTATGCTGACTTCCGGTATTGTTTTTTTGCACGATAACGCCCGTCCTCACTCTGCTCGCAGAACAACAGCCCTTCTTGAGTCCTTCAAGTGGGACGTTGTCAACCATCCACCTTACAGCCCAGATCTGGCGCCAAGCGATTATCACCTCTTCATGCATATGAAGAAATGGCTCGGGTCCCAGCGGTTTGATGACGACGAAGAGCTCAAAGATGCGGTCACAGGCTGGCTCCAGGCACAAGCGGGTGATTTTTATGCAGAAGGAATTTCAAAGCTTGTGAACAGATACGATAAGTGCCTCAATCGTTATGGAAACTATGTAGAAAAATAGTGCAAAGATGTAGTTGTAAGATGTATATATTAAAATATTTTTATTTAACTTGGTGAATTTCTTGCAATCAACCGGAGGCTACTTTCTGAACGGCCCTCGTATGAATTCTGAATTTTCTTGTATATAGTTTGGCCAACCATTTTCTGGCCCTGACATTTATCGAGAGGGGGAAAGTCGCTCTTATCAGTTGTTTAGCTGGAGTTTTAACCAAAATAAATTGCATATTTTAAACATTTTCAGATTGCATTGCTACTTGTAAATGTAGGTGGACGTGTAGTTAATCATGGAATAATAGAATATGGAGATAATTATTGTACCAATTAGAAGTGATACATCATTATGAAAGTTTTGAGATACACTACACTAAACTGCATAAAATCAGTGTCTGGTGGAATTTTTCAAAGTGTTCATCACTTTCTCATTCTTTCAAAACACTTTTGAAAGCACTCCTGCCACTCACTTTCATATGCTGCAACAGTTTCTTCAGGGCTTGAAAACTTATTTTCATGTGTATGTGTAGATCAAAAAGCAGCAACTTGGAGCCAAGATTGACTTTCATTAGCATAGTGCATTCCTTTATTTCCCTTGACCTGTTAAGAGTCCAAGCTCTGTGTGACTGAAAGGAAAGCAAATAAATTTGTTAAGCAAGAATGATAAAAATCTGATGTCTTCCACTCACATGACTTTCTCTACATCTCTGCAACAAATTATTGTTAAAAAGCTTATTCTTCTATTTACTTCATGCTAATTGAGAAAAAATTAGCAGAAATAGTCTTATTACTTGCTTCCTTTAAGTAGAAGCAAAATAAGGGAGTACCATAGGTTAAAGTGATAGTCAAAAGCTGGTTGTTATGTGATTGAAGTTCCTTTGTATGGACAGGAGTTCACAAAGTCCTGTGTGAGAAAAGTATGTTTTTTTAAAGCTGAAACCAAAAACAAGGAATATCTTAAAAATGATCAACTCCACGAAAAAATGCATATAACATAAACTGTGTGTTTTAAAGTGCTCTACATATTTTGTGAGGTAAGTCTGTCTCCATCTCTTACGGTTTAGCAGTTTGTAAAATTCTGTAATATTCATCCAGAATAAAGTAGTTTTCAGAGGCTATTCCCAGAAAATTCAAGATATACATTTTTATTTGTCAGGTAAATATCTTTATCAAAATTGTTAGAGCCATTTTTGAGAAAATCAAAATTTTTGAAAAAAGTTCCACGTAAAGGGTAGTTTGGGGTGGGGTAATTTTTCTCAAAATCTTCATGTTGCATCCCTGGAAGATACTAAACTTAAATACCAAGTTTGGTATTTTACCGACTTTTCATTTTTGAGTTATTTTGTTCACAGACACACGGACATGGACAGTCACATGCACACAGGCCTTTTTGTGAAAATGCTTTTTTTGGATACAGGTGGCCCTAAAACATATATTTCTGGTGAAATCTCGGTATCAAATTTTTGGGTGGAGTGCAATACCTTCTCTATACACTATGTACATAGTACGTTTAGATAAGGGAAAAAAGAGTGTAGGGGAAGGCAGTTGGCCAGCTAACCAGCACCATATCAGAGATTTTAATGAATGCATAAAATATAGTGTGACTAACTCTTAAAACCACGTCAGGTTTTATTTCTCTAATAATGCAGTATACTAATAATTTCAAGGATTTTACACCCTAACCCTTGGAACATTTGCAGCAGAATGATATAAGTATTACAACAATACATACATCAACAGTTCCCCCTCTCTGAACTCTTCCCCCATGCCCTGCAAACTGGACTCTACCAATATTTACAAGGAACTAAGTAACAAAACCATTTCTGCTAATGTTTATCTCGATTACCATAAAGTAGAGAGGAGGAGAAGCTTTTATAACAATAATTTGTTGCAAAAAAGGTAGAGAAAAGCATGTGAATGGAATACATCATATTCTGGAACAAAAGAAGTTTCTTGGCTAACTCATAATGAAAAGATGGGATACATATTCTACTCTTAGGCTGAGTTAATGAGGGATCAATGAGAGCATTCACTGCAGCCATTTTCTTGGAGCTTCTTTTCTTCCTTTGCCTCAAGAGTAAATTCTCATTAATACAAGTTGACTTAACATCAGTTTTATTTTTCCCTTCTATAACTATTTTCCTTTTATTCTTAGATATAAGTTCTTGTGGCCAAATTAATGGAGAACTATATAATGGAATTGTTTAACAAGTTGAAATTCTCCACTTACATGTTGATCTTTTTAAGACTAGTTTCAGGAAGCATCCTCCATATCTTCAGTTAATTTGTTGACTGCTGCTCCTGTGTTGTGTCTGTTTCCACTAAGAATTGTGCTGCCATCTCTCATATTTGTTAAATGGATGATGTCATCCATGGAGAGAATCTCAAAATTCATGAGATTTCCTTCATGCTTATGAGTAAAAAGTTTTCCCAAGGTTGTTTTAAGTGTTTGATCAATTTTATTTCTGATTCTGTATTATGATTTATTATGATTCTCTGTACAAAAGTGATGGGCATTGGCAGACTTTTCTATTAATTCAATCAAGATTAGAATTTGCAATCTATAGGAAACCAACACACATAGACAACTACATCAAATGCAACCAATTCAACCAAAAACCACATCAATATGCCATTTTCCACAGCTTGAGTCATAGACTAGTCAACATTCCACTAAAAGAAGCCAAAAACAAATGGGAATACACACACATGATGTAGCAAAATTGAATAATTGCAGTTTGAACTCCATTGATAAGATAATTCGCAAACATAAAATGCTAAATGAAACTACCACTTTGGAGAAAAAAAAAATTCATCCCACACAATTACTGTAAATTTACTTTCCATCCAAGATACATCAGGAAATTTAGGGAATTATTTAGAGATCACAACATAAACTTGATACCACATAATAAATACAACATCAGAAACAAAATTATCCAGCATTGCCAAGATAACAAGAATATACATTGAACAAATGAATTTGGATGTCAGAAAAAGGGAACACATGAGAAACATCAGATTCTAATACATAGACAAGTCAGCTATTGCCCAACATTTTTGGTCAGAGAATCATAATATTGCCCGCCTAGGTAGTGTGGTGGTAGCGTGTCTGCCTCACATTCAAAATATCGTGAGTTCGAATCTTGCCAAGGTTGAGTTACCTGGATTAGCTTTTTTTCAGGGTTTTCCCTTATCCTGAGAAGACGAATGTCGAGTAACTTTAAGCTCCATGGACCACGAGTACATTTGAGCATCATTTCACCAATTCCATTCATCGTCCAATATGACCAACTAGGTTAAAGGATGTTAAACTACAAAAAAAATCCAACAACCCATTGTTAAGTTACAAAAAAAAAAAAAAAAAAAAAAAATCATAATATTGAACCAGAAATAAAATTTATCAAACACCAGAAATAAAATTGATCAAACACTTAAAACAACCTTGGGAACTAAATACATGGGAAAACATATTTATGCATAAGTGTGAAGTAAATCTCATGATTTTGAGATTCCTGCCATAAATGACATCATCTGGATAACAAATTCTTAGTGAAACCAGACACACAACAAATTAACTGAAGATAGGGAAGCTGCTCCCTGAAACTAGTCAAAAAGATCAACATATAAATGGAGAATTTTAAAGTGTTTAAAATTTTGACTCATTGTTAAACAATTTCATTATAATGGTGTTCCACTATATACAAATATTCCTAATTATTTATAGGAAAATCATGTTTACATTTTATAGGTTGATAATTATATTTACTGCTAGGAGATAAACATAATGCCACAAGTTGAAATACATTCCAGATAGTAAAGAATTTTCCAACACACTGCAATTCTTTGACTTCTAGGTAAACACTGGATGCTACAATTATTATTATGCTCTGGATTCAAAAAGTGAGACTCCCTCCTGAAAATGAGAGAACTGAACTGCTTTAAACATTATTTTCACCTGAATAATTTACCTTAGAGTACAATAACAGAAAGGACCTGCCCCTCTTTGGTTAGTAAATAGGAATCTTCAGTGAAAATTTGAAGCTATTCTTCATCAGGTAATTTATAAATAATGTATAATCAATGTAACATTTGTAATGGGCTACCTAAGGTGAAACCAAAAATCACATTTTTAAAAGAAATATAATCTCAGTTATTCAAGGTTGTGGACAATTGTAATCTTAGATAAGTGAAAACTTGGATAATATGAACAGTCACAGAAATTGTGTTAAGAAACCTAGCTATCAGCAAGTGAGCAAGTAGAGCAACTTCCTGCTGTGTGAAGGGTCCCAGGTTTGATTTCCGGCTGGGAGGTTGGAATTTTTTTCTACCTACCCAGATTATCCCTGATCCTCCCCACTGGTCTAGATGTATGGTTGAGTGTATGATATAATGTATAAAATTCATTGACAAAGTATGCTGATAGACTATGATGTGACTATTACAGTTAAAAGGCAGCTATAAATGGAATTAAAAGAAATGTAGGCTACACAAAAAAATATATATTTCTCATACACAAATAAAGATATGCACATTGTACACTATATACATTAACTTTTGCAGTCAAATGTTATGTAATACTTATAGCCTCCATCTTTATTTCTGAAAATACCACAACCTGTTTTCTTTTCTGACACAGTGGATTTTATAATTGCTTCATAGGTATATCTGTACATATAACGGCTTCATCTCTTCCGGCGAAGGATGATGGGTTTTTTTTTTGATGTAAAAATCTTTAGCATGGCTTCCTTTGGAAGGGAAGTAAAGCCATTTGTCCTGTGTTGTAGATTTATAGCACGTAAAAGAACCTCATGCCTGATAAAGAGGCCTCTGAGCAAAATTAAGTGGTCTTTCATGCTCAGTATAGAATGGGATGCTGAGAACCACAGTAGTTAAAGAGCATCCATAAGTAAAACGCCATTTCCATCTTTTTCATCATCTGTACTCAATAAATAGGTGTAGCAGCTATGTTGCTATGACAATGGTTTGTGAAGATTTTTGAAAAAAAAAAAAAGATACATGCTTGACAGTCATATGTTTTTGCACTTAGAGAGTTGTGACAATTCCAGGAATCAAATCACTCCAATTTTCCTTCCTCCTTTCATTTTTAAGTTCCCAGAAGTACGTATAAACAAGCAATCAAATTTATTTTGTATCAGCAGTTACATAACCTCTATTACCCCACTTTAAGAACAATAATAGTCTGTTCATAGTACCTAACAAATTAAGTACCTAACAAATTAACTGGGTCTTTGCTAGTACCAGCATTTGGAACCTTAAAAATATATAGATACTCATGTGACAAAACCTTAAATTACGACATTAAACCTGTAATGCTGGAATTATTTTTTCTACATATGAGACTCTTTCTTCTTCCTAAACTCATGGTCGCACCATGGCTGAATGGTTCAATCCCAAACGACTGTATATGGGATTTGTGGTGGACAAAGTGGCACAGAAGGGTTTCCCTTGGCATCTTCATTCCATGTATAAGTGCCATCACCTGCGGGCATTAAACAGTATAACAAAAAAATATCCCTCTTATAGCCAAAACTACCAAAACAATTTGAATAGTCACTCATAAGTTGAGCTGGGATTTTTATGTAGTATCAATTGGAAAAAATGTACATAAATATGTTGTGAAAATTGGTAAAATGTGTAAAATCTTTAAAATGTGTGATATAAAATACTAAATATTTAATGCAAATTTCTAATATTATGATCAAGAGAAATTTATAAATTTTTCAGTAAAGAATTTTGTTATTATTTTATGAAAATGTAACCAAGAAACCACATTATATTAATCTAATTTTGAAAATCAACTCAATTTTATCAAGTAAAAATATAATATGAGTAGACACAAATGTAAATGCAAATTCTATAGCTAGAGACATTTATTCATTAAATTTTGCAGCACAGTGAACAATTAAATATTTTTCTAAGTTCTCTAGGGTCATTAATAGCCGTTTGTCAGATAGAACATTCTTATAGGTGGAAAATGACCGTTCAACATTACATGATGTAATTGGGGCAAATTTTAACAAAAGAATCTTTCCTGGGAAAATGTTCTCAGGACAATCTATAATGTCCCCTTTTAGAATTTGACACACACTGTGAAATATTGAATATCCAGGATTTTTAATCAAAACTGTTTTTAATTTATTCCATGCACTCTTACCCTTCTCCCCATGTGCTACACTTAGTTTTTCAACTGCATCCTTAACAACACCAATAGAAGCTTCAATTGGAAGTCCTAAAGTTTCCAAACATGTGATACTCTCTGGGAGCCAGCTAAAGTTGCTTCTAATATAGGAGACAGAACAAAGCACTTTGGAATCACTGAAGGCATGCTGAGATTCACGAATAGCTGCAGCACTTTGAGGGTCAAAAGAATCCACAACAGTCTTTATGTCATCGAAAAGTTCTCTGCTTCAATCCACGCTCCCCACCTAGTTAACACTGCTTCTGAAGGCAATGGTGTTCCTGGAAGTTGCTCTTTGTAGAAACACTTTGTGGGGCTTTTAGAAACGCTTTTTTGCTGCCAAAATTAAAGTATTCACTTCTGGAAACTTAACTCTTGCAAACCATGAGCTAAGCACGTCAAATGGAGCATATTGGGGTAACATACCTTCAGAGCAGTTGCAGCTTTAAGCATGTATGGTGCTGCATCAGAATATAGCACTAACAGTTTTTTTTCTTGAGTTCTGGCAGGCTGCAACACTTTAAGCCCATCATTCACAAATCTTGCAATAGTTGAATGATTTGTATAGGCCAGCTCTTTGCAGTAGATTAAACGCGGGTTAGAAGCGCTGTCAGGTTCCAACTTTCCTACCACGAGATTTGCTATGTTACGTCTCTTAGAATCAGTTGTTTCATCAACTGCAACCCGTATGAAAGAATCTCCTATGTACTCTCTTATGATGTCCATTATCTCATTGTAGCAGACTTACAGATAGTTTTTGCATAATGTTGAATGGTCTGGTATATGTTGCTTGCAGAATTTTTCCAAGAAAAATCTGAATTTAGGCACTTGAATCTTGTACCATAGAATATTAGCAGCAATCATTGCACTGTACAAATCCTTATAGAAGGGATTAATTGAAGTTGAAGAATTTTTCATCTGTGTTAGAAGCACTTGCTTTGTCGGTTGACGTAATTGTTTTTTTTTTCTATCCATTGCACTTCTTAAATGCTGTTCAAGCTGGGATTTCATAGAGCATCCTATATGTTTGTTGTAATCTTGACAAATGACTATTTTGCCATCAGTCATAAAGCACTCGTCAATTGCAGTCCATGATTTTAATTTTGAAAACAGTGAAGATGAGACAGGTGCCATATTCACACTAGAGAGAATTGAGGTACACTGTTCACTTACCCACTTTGATTCTGAATGAAACTAGTACAAGAAATGAAAAGTATTGAGTACAGAATTTACAGCAGTTTCATGGTATAATTAGCAAACCCATTAGGCCTAACACAAGAAATGAAAAGTATTGAGTACAGAATTTACAGCAGTTTTATAGTATAATTAGCAAACACATTAGGCCTAACGGGTTTCTTTTCAATGTTGTCATGCTCTTGAGTGGCTGTCAATCATCTGCCATTCCTTTATGTACCTGGTATGATCATTCCTTGTTCTTCAATACCTGTCAGTCATATTAATCTCCCTATTGTAGCAAGAGGCAGGATCTACATAGCTTCAGTTTAGAATTTATAGAGAAATTTATACATGTGAATACAATAAAATATGGAAATATGTAATTTCATGTAATATCACAAGAATATGTAATATACTTAAAATATATAAAGTGAAATTCAGTTATAGTAACCCTAGCATAGTGGTTTGTGAAGATATAACTTTTCCCAGCATCTAAATAGCAAGGAACATAATATGCATTTACATAGAAATCCCAGCTCTACTCATAAGCATTAAGACTGGAACTGGCCATCCCATCAAAACAAATGTGCATCTGAATCCCAGCAACTGAAGTAAAATATAGTAAAGGATGGCTAGGGCCCAAGTAAAATAATTGGTGTGGTGAAATGCTTGGATGATGATGGTTAAATTTAAAGATTTTTATTCTCTAAAAAAAGTAAAAAGACTACAATTTTATTGCAAACATTTAATGTTTTTACTATATAAAACATCTCAAATATTTGCATTTTATTGTTGAGGATTATTATAATAAGAAATTATCAATCAAAGCTATTAAACAAATTTAAAACTTTAGCAAAATACCTTTGTGTAAAACCACACCAGGCAATTAGAGATTAAGAAGTAATTTAATATTTTACAGATTTGGCTTGGATAATACAGTACCCTGTTTAGTTAGAACTAGGATAATCAGGGTTCTACTGTATTTGTATATACCTGTTTTTTTGTTGTTTTTTTTGGTAGTGTTTAACGCCCACCTTAGCTACTTATGGCACCGCAGGCGGTGACACTGATGATACATGAATGATGATGGAGCACAGGTGAAATGCAATGGTGGGGGAAACTGGAGTACCCAGACAACCCGCCCCAGCGCCGCTTTGTCCACCACAAATTTCACATGCAGTCGCTTGCGCTCGAACCCTGGCTGTCTAGGTGAGAGGAGAGTGGTCTAATCATTCGGCTACGGCGCGGCCGTATATATATATATATATATATATATATATATATATATATATACCTGTTTTGTCTATTTCTACTCCCAGTTAATTTTAATAATAGGAGATACTTTTGCCTACTATTGAGAGTGGCGAGTTTTGGTATATACAAATTTCAATTTGATACATTTTTAAGGAGTTATTCAAATTTTTGCTTTCTGTGTCACACAGCTATAGTAGTTAAGAAAAGATTATCTTCAACCCAAATTACTTATTTATGTATCAAGTGTGCAAAATAAAGTTTTAGTAGACAAATCAAGTATTTTGGATGAGGTGTATGCTGAGTTGAAAACACTGGACCAGTCCGCTAAAGCATTTTGCATACATGGTGCATACAATAGTTTTTAGCAAAAGTTTCTAAATTATATTAAATAAATAAATTTAATGTAAGTAGTGTATAAATATAAAAGACATATCAGTCATTGGTTGAAATATTCTCACAGCCACCTGAATCCTATGTTGTATACCATACCAAGTCCTTCTAAGAAGAATTGACCATAATAATATGAGATGCAAATGTAGATGGCAGGGCTGAGAGACCATAAACAACATGCTTGAGACTGAAAATATGGGTGAAAATCTCAAGGAAATTTCAATCCGAGCCAGAAACATTGAATTGAAGCTGTTGCCAGCAAAATCTCAGCAGCAGTATGAGAAGGAATTATTTTAAAGACTGGTGTGAGGTAAGCATTAAAACTTGTATGACTGGCTACTGACATTTAGATTTTTATTATGCTGCTGAATGGTTTCCATGGCAACTTTAGTGGCCTAGGCCACTGTAGTACTATTTTTTAGCACGATAAAAGTCCAACTGCCCACCTGGGTAGTGTGGTGGTAGCGTGTCTGCCTCACATTCAAAAGGTCGTGAGTTCGAATCTTGCTTAGTGTGAGTTATCCGGATAAGTTTTCCCTTATCCTGAGAAGACGAATGTCGAGTAACTTTAAGCTCCATGGACCCAAGATCATTTGAGCATCATTTCAACAATTTCGTTCACCGTCCGATATGACCAATCAGATTAAAGGATGTTAAACTACAAAAAAAAAAATCCAACAAGCCATTGGTTTAGAGTGTATACTAAACAACATTTTTAGTAGAATGCTCATGTGTGTGTGTCTGTGAACAATATAACCCTAAAACAAAATGTTCAATACCAAATATGGTATAATTGTGTGCAGAAGTTAGTAACTATGATGTATTTGAGTTGGATCATAGTAACTCTATAACATCAGCAACAGATCATTTTTATCTGGACATGTTTCAAAGCGTGTGTCTACTTTATCTTCAGCAGACTCCAACTGTCGCAGTATTTCCTCTGGTGGTTTTTGAAGTGTTCAGCTTTGACCTGATTGGTGCTCTTGTTACATATTTCCACAGAGTGCTGTGTAGTGGCAACTCAAAATTCATTAAGTTGTGTTGGTTCTTTATGATGTGGATGGTCTCCCAAACATCTACCTCTGCTGCTTATCTTGCAGGTTTTATAAATGCTATGTTTTGGTTTATTTCATGGTTTAATGACCAAAAGTGGTGGGAAATGGCAGATTTGTCTGTCTGTTTGTATTTTATTGTTCTAAGAAGTTCTTTCAGTGTTGTTTCTAAAGTACTCTTTGTTTTTGCTATGTAGAGTTTGTTGCAAACTGATCATTCTATTTGGTAAATGCCGGATTTTTGGTGTTCTGGAATGGGGTGCTTCAGGTTCTTGCATAGTATTTTCTGCAGGTTGTAATTGTTTTGGGGTGATAATGTGATATTGCATTTTCTGAAAAATTTTTGGAATGTATGATGTAGATGTGGATAGTATGTGATTTTTTTGAAGATGGGTTTGTCTTTCACTTGGCTTAGTTTTGTGATGTCTATGATTCCACAGCACTCTGTGGAAATATGTAACAAGAGCACCAATAAGGTCCAAGCTGAACACTTCAAAAACCACAGGAGGAAATAATGCATCAGTTGGAGTCTGCTGAAGATAAAGCGCACACATACTTTGAAAAATGTTCAGGTAAAAATTATCTAATAGTGATATGGTGTTTAAGTTTAGTATTCTCATGAAAATCCCCCTAACCTGAACTGCCCTTTCCATGGAAAGATGTTTCATATTCTTGATTTCTCTTAAATTATATTTTGATTAAAAAACAATATGCATACCTAATACATGGCACATGAAATATATATCTTCTGAGAATAGCCTGTGAAACTCTCTTCACTCTGAATGGCTTGTATAAGTGGTTAACTGTAAAAGATAGCTAAAATCTTACCATACAAAAATATATATCTTGTTAAAGCACACAATTTATGTCAAATTGTCTTTTGTGGCATAAAACATTTCCAAGATATTCTTTGTTATGGATTTGAATTTAAAAATACTTTCAATACTTTCATTTTATCTGATGGTTATGCAAAAAATATGCAATTTCAAAATCATTACAGGGTGATCTGCTTTTTAAAGAAATCTGACTTGCTGTAATCTGCTGTATCCTTATTATTTCTAAAACACTGTACTAAAAGTGTGTCTTCATCATCAAGAAATAAATAGAGAATAAATTGTAGAAGGAATAGAAAAAATTTGTGTATTCAATAGTTTATTACATTAAATTGTTTTATTCTGCTGTCTTCTGTATGCTATTGGAAACTGTATAGCTCCAAATATATAAAAGGCATAAAGGTTCTTGCCTCTCATGCTGATGCTCTGACTTCAAATACTGTTCCTCAGTAAAGCACTAATGAGTTAAAATAAGAAGTGAAGCTTTCCTGGCGACATATTAATTCAAAATTTTCTCGGGCTTCTAACCAGGTAAAAACTTGGCTTGATACCAACGTTTCAAAGAACTGCATCTATATATCAGTTCACCCTGAAGACGGAAGATGCACTTCTTCGAAACGTTGGTATCAAGTCAAGTTTTTACCTGGTTAGAAGCCTGAGAAAATTTTGAATCACTTATGAGTTGTTTTATACAAGGCTTCATCAAAATTGTTACTTACTCAGCAGAAATGTTATTGTAGGATCAGTCCTACATCATCACCTGCTGGATGCAGTGAGCTGTCTATCATGGTCGGCTTCTCCTCTGATGGGGAACTAACAAACTTCATCCATGTATGCGAGCACAGTAACTCAAAAACGAAAAGTCAGTAAAACACCAAACTTGGCATTTAAGTTTAGTATCTTCCAGAGATGCGACACAAAGATTTTGAGAAAAATCCCCCTAATCCCCCTACCCCCAACTACCCATTACATGGAACTTTTTTTGAAAATTTTGATTTTCTCAAAAATGGCTCTAACGATTTTGAATATTGTATATTAAAGATATTTACCTAATAAATAAAATGTATAGCTTGAATTTTCTGGGAATAGCCTCTGAAGACTACTTTATTCTGGATGAATTTTACAGAATTTTGCGTAACTGCTAAACCGTAAGAGATGGACAAAAACTTGCCGCACAAAAAATGTAGAGCACATTAAAACACACAATTTATGTTATATGCATTTTTTTTCGTGGAGTTGATCATTTTTGAGGTATTCCTTGTTTTTGGTTTCAGCTTTGAAAAACTTATACTTTTCTCATACAGGAATTTGTCGACTCCTATCCATACAAACAAAGGAACTTCAGTCACATAGCAACCAACTTTTGACTATCATTTTAATCTATTGCACTACCTTATTTCGCTTCTACTTACAAGGGAGCAAGTAATAAGACTATTTCTGCTAATTTTTTTCTCAATTAGCATGAAGTAAATGGAAGCATAAGCTTTTTAAAAATAATTTATTGCAGAGATGTAGAGAAAGTTTTGTGATAATGATAATTTATTTCACCATTTGGCATACACCAATGCAATATGTTTTGTCAGCAAGTCATTGAAATGCATCTATATTTAAATATTCTTGTACTTTGTAAAAATTAAGTTCCTTAATTCTGTTTTTTACACTAATTTTAAAAGAATTTGCATTTACAATTTGTCTTACATTTAAAAGTAGTTTATTATACAATTTCACTCCAAGATAGAGATGAGAGTTAACAGATTTCTGTAACCAAAATTTAGGAGGTACCATATTATTTCTACACCTTGTATAATGGTTATGTATATCAGAAAAAAGTAACTCATGTCTTTTGGAGATAATTAAAATTCAAGCATGTAAATACATACAAAGATGCCACAGTTAAAATTCCAAATTCTTTAAAAATAAGTGCACAATGTTGGCAAGAATTACAAATTTTTATTATTCTGAGAGCCTTCTTCTGGAGCAAAAATACTTGATTGGCTTCCCCACTGCTACCCCAGAGCAAAACACCATAGTTTAAATAGCAATGAAATAAATTATAATAAACAGTCAGTAGAGTGCTAATGGAAACACACATACTAAGTCTTCTTAAGATAAATAAAACATTTGACAATGGAACACATAAGATTTTTCTGTAAGCAGTAACTTCATAAGTCAGATTTTGAAAATATGTATACAGGTATTTCTCTCAGGTACTTATCTACTTATACAGCTTTTGTCTCTATTTTAAAAGTTAAATGTCGTATTCTGTTTCATGCTACTCATACCAGAAGTGGACTAAAATGACCAATTTTTCAGTGTATTTATTTATTACATGACTAAAGTGTTCTTTCAGTCTGACACATATATTTCTTTTTCTCCTACCAATGTATCTTTTATACATTCCTTTGCTGTTGACTCTATATATGCCTAGCTTTTTTAATTTTTGCTTCCTAGAAGGGATGAGATTCTTACCACTGACTTTATTCTAGAATGCTAAAACTATAATCTAATTATTAAAAGTCTTCTGGAATATTTGAGTAGCCCATGGATGGAATGTAAATTTTTATTTTTATCTTTTACAGGTTTCAGAGTAGATATTTCTGCTACTGGGTTTGTTCTTTTTATTGTTTGTAATTTTTTTTGTTCCATTTCTTTTCTAAATCTATTGCTTTCTGAACATCTGTGATCTGATTGAGCTCTTCATTATATTCTGATTTTTCCAGAGGTATATTTATGAGTCTATTGATGAAGTCATGAAATGCATTATGTTGATGTGTATTTGGATTAAAACTAGTTGTCATGATGTAATTATCAGTCTGGATTTCCTTCCTCTGAATTTTAATTTACCATTATTTTTCATAATTTTGATATCTATGCTTCATTTTTTTGTTCCTGTAGATTAAGTAATTTAAGTGCACCATCTACTAATTTTCCATTAACCATGGCAAACACATTGTCTACATATCTATACCAAACTGTGAAGATCTGGAGGGAAGGTTCTAGTAATGTGTGTGTGTGTCTCTCTCTCAGGTCTCTTCCCTCCTCCATCCCTCTCTTTTAGGGAACATGATAGAAGCAAAAACGGCCATGTGGTCACTTGCTATGTTCTGCTTCAGTTGCAGGCGATGCACTATTCGTCAATACCTTTACATTTGTACTCTTAATTCTTTTGCTATTTTCAATTTATTCAAAACATAACTATAATAATCTTGATTAATCTATTTTATTTTACATTGCTTTAACCTCTTGGTCAAACTGTGACAGATTTGTTTGATACGTTACCTCGTTGATGAAGTGATGGAGAGTAGCCTTTCAGGACTCATCCACACACCATACCAATTTTACTTTGTGCCAAGCAGATGGTGACAGGGTGCCACAGTCTAGTTGCTATCACCATCCGTAGTCAGATGTCGGAGTACAACCAGTCCTTGATGCCACATCCCTTTATGCGATACTACTTTACTCCGCAACAAAGATAGAGTTAGGGTACCATTCAGTCTACCAGCTTTAACTATTTGAGGAAAGATGGCAGCAGATCGTTATTGCCATCCATTTGCAGTTTTACTACTCTGTTAGACTGAAGGTGGAACTTTGGATCATGGTATTAAATATCCAAACCACTGAGGAAAAAACGGAAATGGTGTGTTATTTATGGACGCTCTTAAACCATTGTGGTTCTCAGCGTCCCATTCTAAATTGGGTGTGAAAGACTGCTTAATTTTGCTCAGAGGCCTCTCAATCAGGCTTGAGGTTCTTTTATGTGCCGTAAATCTACGACATGGGGTCAACGGCTTTACTTCCTTTCCGAAGGAAACTATGCTACAGATTTTAACACCTGAAAAAAAATTTGTCCTCTGCCAGGTTTGAACACGCGACCTTGGGTATGAGGGCGACAATCCACTGAGGGAAACCATGAACAAAACCCAGCCAGATTGATTGGACACAGGATTTGAACCCAGGACCTCTCAAATGCCATCTAAGCCATCATGCTTGATTGTTACAATTTTGATTCAAATCTCAGCCATATTAAATTTGTGGGTCGAGGTGTAGATATTTATTGCTTCACTTACTGGTTTTTTAAACAGGACATGTTTCAAAAGCCATTGCTTTTATCTTCAGTTGTAGTTTTTCGACTGGCATGGATGACATTGTCTTCCCCATATCTATGGCTTGTAGATGGTATAACGTATTTGTCGAGTATATCTGGTGACAGTATTTCAAAATTCATGACCCAGTGCAAGTTCTTTTTGATAAATATATTTTCCCAAACATATAGGTCATGGGCTGGTTCGCATGCATTATTAACTCTGTGCTTTTGTTTATTTCGTGGTTGGAACACCAAAAATGTGCTGCAACTACTGCCTTGTCTGTTTGTTTGTTTTTCATGCTGTACATATGTTCTTCGGTCTGGATGCTGATATTTATTTTGGTGTTTTCAAAGTATAATTTATTGCAGTTTATCTGAGAGATTCCTGGCCTTTCTTTTTGGGGTATTAGATCATTTGGAGGTGCTCTTAATGAATTTCAAAGGTTATATCTGTTATGGGATGCTAGAATGATGTTATATCTGGAGAATAATTTCTGAAACCTTTTGTGGAAAAATGGGGTGGTATGATTTATGTCTTAAAAATCTTTTACTTTTCTTCTATTGGTGTTAAGAGTGGTGGCTTCCTTTATTTTATTTCTACTATTGTGTTTTTGAGTCTTTTTATCCTCTATTTTTTGGGTTGAAACTATTGTTGATTGCTGTGTGTACTAGGTGCTTGTATTCTACTCTGTTTAATGGAAAATTGATAATGCAATGTACTATGAGTTCTGTCATATGTTTAAGATATTTGCATGGCAAGTAAAAAAAGGTATCTTAAATTTTCTGCAAATAGCCTCTGAAGTTCTCTTCATCCTGAATGATTTTGCATAATTGGTAAATCATTATGCTGACATTGTGGCTGAGTAGCTAGAGCATTTGCCTCTCACCAAAGCAGCCTGAATTTTTTCTGAGGGAACTTCATGTGGGATTTGTGGTGCACAAAGTTATGCCTGGGTTCTCCACTTTCCCCCACCATTCATTTCAACACCTGCTCTAAAATCACTTTTCCTTTCATCCATTGCACCCCACAAGGGGGGAGGGGACAGCTTGTGCACTGCAGCCTACATGAGACCTATTGAAACTAATCCCCAGAGGAAGAAGGAATAAAGTCTAGGAACTGCAGGAGATTGCATGCAGACAGGCCACAGAGATGTGTGGAAGTCCTTAACAATTCCAGACTGTCCCACTGCAGGAGCTGCCTAGAGAAGGTGATGAACAACCCGTTCAATCGGACAGCTCTTAGCTTCCACTGGAGATCATTTTCCTTGCCATTGTTCTGGCACCCCATATACCATGAAACCTGGAAAATTACCTGAAAGATAAGAAGAAAATCGAACAGAGGGGAAAAGATGGAAAGGAAATCATTGTAGACAAGAAATCACTCTTGTAGTTGCCAATCGGCCAGGGAAAACAAGAAAAAATGCAGGATCAGAGTGAAGATCAAAGGAAATCAAACACAGGACCTTCAGAATGCAAGCCTCAAATAAATATTACCATGAAGCTCACTTGTTCAGTCATAGGAATGTAATATTAGCTTTTATTTTCTTCTCTGTTAATTTACTAAACTTATACATTTAATCTGTTGTTAACGTATTTTAATGCTTATTAATATTCCAGAAAAAGAAACATTGTTATTCATAAGAACTGAAGCTTTCCTGGCGACGTGTTAATTCAAAATCTTCTCGGGCTTCTAGCCAGGTAAAAACCTTTACCTGGCTAGAAGCCCGAGAAGATTTTGAATTGTTATTCATTTTTACTTTCTAAATGGACAATGCATATAGTAGGTAGAGAAGGTATTGCATTCCACTCAATTAAATACTGAGATTTCACAGGAAATATGTTTTGGGACTCCTAAATCCAAAAAAAAAAAATTTTTTAGAATTAGGTCCTTATGTGTCTGTGAACAGTATAAATAAATTGTTTAATGATCAAACCTAGTATTTAGTTCAGTATCTTAACAATTTATGATAAATATATTTTTACTTTCTCTAGCACATATGTACTATGTATAGAGTAGGGAACTTATAAGGAACTAATAAGCAATAAGACCACGTCTGGTAAAATTTCTCTTCATTAGCATGGTGTAGATGTAAGAATATTTTTTATGAGAATAACTTAGTTGCAGAACAGATAGAGAAAGTCATGTGAATAGAACACATCAGATTTTTACCTATATCAGTTAAGAGGAAATATTATATTTCACCCTAAAGTTCAATATCAAGAGTTCTCTGGAAGTTCACATTTTGAGGTCCACTGAAGTATTTCCTTCAAAGCTTTTAATTTTATTTATTGGCTTTTTTTACTCTGGAGATTTTACTGTCTTCCCGAAAACTCAACATTTTTGCCTTTCCTCCACCTAATTTATTACTTTCTCTACTTCATAGTAGTAAATTGGTAGAGAAATAATTGCATTCCACCCAAAAATTAGATACCAGGATTTCACTGGAAATATAAGTTTAGGGTCCCCTGTATAAAACACAATTTTTACAAAAGAGGTCCTATGTGTGTGTCTGCGAACTTGATAAATAAAAAAATAAGTTAGTTAAATACCAAACTAAATTTCCAAGGATGCCACACAAAGATTTTCAGGAAAATTTCCCCATCCCAAACTACCCTTTACATGAAAAGTTTTAATTTTCTCAGAAATTCTTGAACAATTTTTATTAAAATCCCATATATTAAAGATATTTACATGACAAAATGTAACCTAGATGGCCCAGGTTCAATCCCAAGCAACTGCATGTGAGATTTGTGGTGGGCAAAGTGGCAGGTTTTCTCTGGGTTCTCCAGCCATCACATTCCACAGGTGCTCCAACTTCATTCTATGCATCACCAGTGTCATCACCTGCAGTGCCTTGGTTGTAAAAGCAGGCATTAAACATTATCCAAAAAAAAAAAAATGTATACTGAAAATCTTGTAAGTAGCCTCTCAAGACCTCTTCATTCTGAATAACTTAAATGTGGAATCTTGTTAAAACACATCATATACTTTTTTTTTTTTGTAGAGTTATAGTTTCTGAGATATCCCTAGTTATTTGTTTATACTTTTCTCAAATCGGAAATTGGCATTTGTTTCATACCTCTTTTGTTTTACTCCTAGCCATACAAAGAGAACCAAATTTCAACTGTTCACAGAGTGACCAGTCTTTAAAAGATCTATCGCTTTAGCCTAGTGAGTTCCCTTATTTCCCTTTTACTGACAAGGAAGCATGTAATAAATTCATTTATGCTAATGTTTATCTCAATTGGCATCAAGTAAAAAGAAGAATAAGCTTCTGCAAAAAACAGATGTGAATGGAATACATCAGATTTTTTAACAGTATTTGCAAACTAATCTTTTCTCACCTATGTGTATTGTTGCTGATTTAGGCTCCTCATTTTCTGTTATAATGGGAACCTCAGCTTGCCTCCTGTTTCCAAAAATCTCCACATTATTTCAGTGCTAGGCGAAACTTACAAAGGCAGCCACTACCACCTCCATGTAGAGTTCAACTACTGCTGTCTCTGCATGACAGGTATGGTACTACTGCTTATAAGAGGGACACCATTGGACAAACACTAAATGAGGTTATCTGGTTATCTACTTTCCACAACACAGTAGCAACTTCTGAAATGGGGGAGCAGCAGCAGGGGGGGGGGGGTGAGTGTTGACATTTTCAAATATTAAAGAGGCTTTTGCACAAACTATAAGAGTCACTAGATTCATAATAAGACATAGAAGGATGTAAGGTCCTAGAAAATCAATAGCATGAAATAAAAAATACATTTATTTTCATCTAAATTCATTATCCCCCAAAAAACCCATTTACATAAATTATGTTACATAACATTATCCATTTCTGTCTGATCCAGAAGATGAAACAATTATCCAGCGAACACAGCTTAAAATTAAGTAACCGATTTTCCAAAATACACAACTTAATGACTAACACAATCACTCTTGCTTATAGGCAAAATAAATTACTGTGTTCTCTGCAAAAATTATACCAATAAACATCTTCATCAGTAAAACTAATCAACAAATATCTCTGTTCACTTTTACTAAAAACAACAAATTAAAGAATTTACTTATAATTTGAATAATACATTTTACACTAACCTTTCACTCTTTATGTAAAGTCATTAGCGTAAAAGTATTCAAAAGTATGTTTTTATAACAAGTGGAGAAATGTCACATGCTCTGGTTTTATAGAAACCAAATTCTTGAATAATGTATAAGTAAACATTGCCAATGTTTTTAAAGGCTGATCAATTTTTAGAAATTCTCCCTCACACTACCAAGAGTGAGCTAAAGATGGAAAGGTAAATCAGGCTTGACAAACTTGATGCCATTTCAGGATTTAAAGCACAGACTTTCAGTTCAATGGTAATGCTCTTTATTACTATACCACAATGTGTTGAATCCTTCGTCTGATTCTTGTATGTTTTCCAGCAGACTTCCAAGCCAAACATGTAAAAGGCATTATGACTTTAAAAGCAAATATTGTAATTAATGAACTATTAGCATGTCAGAGTTAGTTTAAATATACCTTATAAGAGGACTGCAGAAATAATAACTATAGCTAATCATAGTTATATGGTAATGCTGCCAGATTTGATCTACACACAATGTTGATACCACGTTCAGAAACTTAATAAAGTGAAGAAATTAGTAATAATTTTTACCCCAGTTGGATTTAATAATTGCCTGAGGAAAATTCTAGGGGCACATTAGCTGGATATTATAGCTAATGAAGAACTATGGCCACGAACAAATCAAGCTGTCAAAGTTGCAAAAAAAAAAAAAGAGAAAGAAGAGAAAATGGAAATGGATAGGCCATACGCTCAGGGAAGCAGAAAATGCTATTGAGAAGGATGTGATGGATTGGAATCCTCAAGTAGCAAGGAAAAGAGGTAGACCAAGGAGTGGCAAGAGCTGGAGGGAGATGAAGCAGCTAGCTAGTCATAAAGGAAGATGGAAGACTTTATTGATGCCCCATGTTCCACAAAGGAATAAGGAATTAAGTCAAAAGTAAGCCAAATTGGATTTAAATATACAGACTTCACTTTAACTATACGTATACTTTGTGCAACTAAAATATGCCTTTTCCAGGTAGTTGCTATTTGTGCACCTTTTTTTGGATGCTAGTCTTACATGGAAGCAAGAGTCGGCAGGAAGGAGAGAAAAGTCTTGTCTATCTTTCTAGAATGTTGTCAACCAAAGAAAATTTTTTTCTTTGAGGCCCTTAGCTATAATATTTAAATAACAGGTTATCTAATTTACTGTGAACTAGCTGAATTATTGAATGAAACACAGTGGATACATGTGCAGTAACTCTGGGTCTACAAACAGACCTTAGATATCAGGGTGTATATGTACTTCTTGTCTGAATGTTGTCGCTCTGCTGTGCTTCTGAAACTGCATGAAACATACCAAAAAAAAGACTAGAAAGACATGGATATGGTACCCCATCTTCAGCTAGCTTCTGACTGCCTTATCAACCTTTTCTGTGGTACTTTCTGGTGATGATTGAAAGAAGCAACTGATTAGGTTCCTCTTAGTATAGATTTCAAAGTTTATTTCGCCATAAAAATCTTCTCACATTAAGTTAATACACAGTGGTTCAAGAAATATTAAGTAGGTTCAACAACAAAAAGTGATTTGACGATCTGCAAGGAACTATAAGAATGGGATAGGAAAAACTAAGTAGAAAATGGTGACAAGAGGGACGAGGGAGGGACTGTATTGGCTAGAATAGATCTAAAATTTAAAGGAATAGAATGCAGGGATTTAAAAGAATGACCCATGTGTGAAATGAAAGATATTTTTTTTTTTTTGGATAGCTTAACGTCCTTTAACCTGGTTGGTCATATCGGACGATGAATGAAATTGGTGAAATGGTGCTCAAATGATCTCGGGGTCCATGGAGCTTAAAGTTTCTCGACATTCGTTTTCTCAGAATAAGTGAAAACCCTGGAAGAAAAAAAAAAAAAAAAAAAAAAAAAAAAAAAAAAAAAAAAAAAAAAAAAAAAAAAAAAAAAACCTTACCCGGGTAACTCACCCTAAGCGAGATTCGAACTCACGACCTGTTGAACGTGAGGCAGACATGCTACCACCACACTACCCAGGCATGCTAAAGATAATTATTGATATACAATTCTTGAATGTAAAGAAACTAAAAAATGAGAGAAAAATTAAGGCTTGAGAAATATGACAATCTACCAACAAATGTAGTAGGGAAAAAGTTACTGAGGACAATATTGAGTTTGGGGAATATTTAGGTATGATAAAGAACAAATTAATAATCATGGAGAAATAGAAACTCTAGGAACACAATTAAAAGCAAGGTCCAGGTACTGTTGGACCACAAAAGGTGAGAGGGATCTAAGGTATGAGAGGAGGCTATCTACTTATGTGGTCCACTTACTACACAATGTATGTACATGTGTTCAGAAAAATCTGGCAATCACTGAGGAATAAGGAAACACCAAACTGGAGCTCTTTAAAGCAAACAGGGAATGGCATCCAACTATATAAAGAATATACAGCTCAATGTGAACATACGCATGAGAAACCACCACAGTTTATCCTGCAGCGAATGGTGTGAGGCAATTAAAATGACCATGAATCTGTCCGGAGTCAGATCTCAAGACAGTAACCTGGGATCCTGTCTGCATGGTGATGTTCTGCACAAAATCTGAGCTCTAATTGCCTTAGAACTGCATAATAAAACTTCAACCTGCATGAAGAAGTTCATGGTATCGCCTCAAACGGTAGCACAAGAATTGACATAGTGACCTTTAAAACCAACGCTTCAAAAGGCTACATAACATGACCTTCCATCCGATTTGAACACTATGCTGGCCAACCTGAAGAAGTCAACTGGAAAAACAACACATTTACGTACCTACCATGCAATACTTCAAACAGAAAAACCACCTGCAAGAGAGATGTCAACTGATTGGCACATATGATACAATTCTTGCCTTTTTTTGTAAAATCTTGGAAAGTGTCTACCTGTGAACAAGATTCAAACTATCTCAGGACCACATGGATTTTTAATTTTGTTGAAAAAACATTTATATAACAATTATTAAATTTTTATTTGTTATTAACTACTAATATTAGTCCATTCATATTCATTTGCTTTTTATTAATCAAATTTCATTATTTTCATTTGTCCTTTTGTGACAGCCCAAAAACATCAAGTTGTTTTCAAATAAACAATAACTATATGCATTTCCAGGTGCTCATTACAGGTGTGCGAGTTACCTGTCAAAGATGTTTATGTTGATCAGTGCAAGCATGTAAAAATGTTGTTGCCAGGGCAGAAAATGTTTATGTAGCACATTTCTCTTAATTTTGTTCATTTTTTATTTTCAAATTAAGCTATTGGACCAAAGGACATATTTTATTACATATACATATTTTCATATCATTAGTTTGAATTTGTTGGATAGCAAGGGCTTTAAATGTTTTTGTTTATGCTTATGAACCCAGTTATACCACAGGTATATTTCCCCTACCCTCTCAAAAAATGATCTCTCTCATACTCTGTTGAGACAACATTTTGAAAGCATACATCTCTCCCATGTTCAGGAAGATAAATGACTTGACTGGGTGATATGGCCTGTATATATACTGTCTGAAAATATCAACGCTTAACCATGAGGGAGTAAAAATGGAAAGGTGGAATAGCAATGAATCTTACAAGTGTGATTCACCTTTTACTTTTCTGTCATAATCTCAACCACTCCAATTCAATGTATTCTAGCAATTAATCCTTTTAAATCATCTCAATTTCATTTTGAAATATGAACAGGAAAAGGGAGCTCTGAACTTGTTTACTTATAATAACAAATAATTATCCCTGAATAAAATATAACCTAAGCTCTTGACATATTTGCAGACTACTTTATTGTAGAACCTTTATTTTAATTGCCATTTTGGATTATTATGTTTAAACAAAATTAAGACATTCCCACTGAAAATTAGCTAAAGGATACTGTTTGGAAAGCTAAAGTAAGGAGAAAAGAACATTTATCCTGACCCATTCACTCATTTAATATGCCATGCAACCTCTCATTTGTAAGGAAGAATGGAATGATATTGTATTATAGAGAACTGAAATGAACTAGACAAACACACAAACGTCACAAAAAGTTATGTAATCATAAATTTCACTCTTAAACAGAAATGCAACTCAGCTTCATTTTCCTCAAAACTTAAAAACTATGAAATATATCTGACTTCACTTTTGCACCACCAGCTTTGTAGACTGGTGCTTCGTTCTATAAGAAATTAAATGGAAGCACTATGGGTCACAAAATCTCCAATCCCATCACAATGGCCATTGTTACCGAAATTCAACAAGAGCTGCCATTCTGGTCATTTCAATTTGGAGTTAGGATATTTCTACAAAGATTCTGAAAGTCAGAAGTTTTTAACAGCATTTTCTTAAGCTTCAGATTACAAACCTCATGTAGATATGTAAAATTGAGGCAAAATAATAAAGTAACAAATCAAAATCAGATGAAATCTGTCATGGTCAGGTGCCAACATTAACAAAAGCAATATCATTTTCCTTATTCTGAATTACCTAAAGAATCTGTATATTATGTGTTTGTTAGCAGGTGCTTGTTCTCAATACTAAATCCATTAAAACAGAAATAATATTAGGGATTGCAGGTTGGGTGAATAAACGAATTTGCCTCTTGGAACTATTGGCTCTATTTGGAAATATTATTGTCACTGATTTTCCTTCTTTCAAATAACAACTGATCAATGAGTTGCAAATCTTAACAAAAGTATTTCACATCAGTCATACCACAGTGGTTTCCAATAATGCTGAATTAGGAAGAAATGTTTGGAAAACAATCAAATGTTGCTGAAATGTTTTTAAATTTTATTTTTATTATTTTAAGTCCATAAACAGATGACTGCACATTATGCACTGAAAACCAGAGTGGTTATCTCCGATGTGTAGAACAAAGCACAAAAATACACTGACACTGTTCCTCTTACACCATTTGCTAACCAAATCCAACTTATTCTTTGTGCCTGATAAGAGGACAGTATAAAATACTTTCCCATATTTTCACCTCAGGAGTTATCGTTGTTGCAGCCATCAGTGCTGTATATTAAAAAGTGCCAACAATACAGATGATGCTGCTGATGTTGCCATCTCTGTTATTTTGTTTTTCTCCTGAAGTGTTTGCACCACAGTCTTTGAAAATGTTCTAGTAACGCTGTACAAAGTCCAACTGATTAGCATCACATCACTTCTTCAATAGAATTTCTTGGCCTGTGCTTCTCTGCTGTCCCTGTAATACAAATTGAAACTCAGTTTAAGTACTATAATGCAAAATGAGGGAAAACAATGCTAAGGGTGTTTGGAAAGAAGTTAGGAGAAGATTTGAAGACATAGAAATACAAACACTGTTAGCTGCTATAGTTGGAAAAAGATCATTAGCATTGTATATTACAATAAAAAGTATATGTAAGTATAAATAACTAAATAAGAGGGTATAGCATTGGTGTATAGAGGATGAAAGGTTTTCCACAAAAACAGTCTGGCAGAGGATGACAGATTTTTTTCAGGTGTACAAATCCTTAGCATGGCTTCTCTAGGAAGGGAAGTAAAGCCATTGGTACCGTGTCTTAGATTTACGACATGTAAAAGAACCTCAAACCTGATAAAGAGGCCTCTGAGCAAAAATCAGCTGTCTTTCACACCCACTATAGAATGGGCCACTGATAACCACAGTAGTAAAACAGCACCCATAAATAAAACCCCATTTCTATTTTACAAAAACAGTGCCTAATATGCAGGATAAAAGAAGATACAAAACACACAATATTTGAGTTCTGGAGGTACAGGGCTATGGAGAAAAGAATGTATAAATGGGAAATGGCTTAAATTGATAGAAAGATTGCATTAATTAAAATGTTTAGTAAAGACTATATGAAAGCTGGAGAGTTTTTATATAAAGTTAAAAAGAGAAGTGAACAAGATATAATTTTAAGGGAAATTAATGTGTAGCTAGTAGAAGTTGTATAATATAGTAAGCTGACAGCCTGGGCTGGAAACCATATTCGTTGTATTTTTTAATTGTAAAAAGCTTAGTACATATAAAATTATTATTATTATAACTATAATACTAATCCTTTTACCAATGTATCACCATTACCAAGAATCACCATTCTTTTGTTATTTTCTGAAAAATACTGTCAGTTTATTGACAGGTAATCAAAATCACAGTTTCTTATGATTGTCATTAGAGGTGGGGAAAACATTATTCCTTTCTCTACCAAATAAGTATTATAATAAGTGAAGGAAGTATTGTATTTCACCCACAAAATTCATGAAGTGTTCATCAGAAATACACATTTTGGGGACCCCTGAACGCAAAAGCAATATTTTCAGCTGGAAAATGTTACTTTTTGTTTTCCATAAACGAAAAGCGAGAATAACCTACTGGCACGAGAAATAAAATGTAATTTGAATTTTCTACCTGTGAACTACCTTTATTTGTTACATAGGTGAACGTATTAAGAGTTTTGTGTCTTATTGTTAGAACCAGCTGAAAAATTCAATGTCATGGCCAGGATTTGAACATGGTTCTCCCATTCTCCATGTGGTTGCTCTAACCATTTAGCTGCTGTTTAAGGTTTTTACTTGTATGTCTCACTTCACAGATAACTTTAATGGTGACTTATCATAAGTAATTAGTATTCAATTGAAAATTAGTTGAGTCGCTTTTGTAACACTACATCACTTACTTTTTATTTCGGAAAACATGCTTCAGAAGCCATGTGCTTTAATTATCAATTCCTTTGGTCGACTGCCAGCATTGCTTGCTGTGGTGGTTGTCTCTGTCCCCGGTGGTGGTTTGATGAACCTCTGTATCAGTGGGTCATCTGGCGGGATTTCAAAATTGAAAACGCAGTTCTTGTTTTTCCAAATATATATGTTTTCTCAAACTTTTAATTCTGTCTTCCTTGTGATGTTTGAGAATTTTTGGGCTTCTATTTATGGTTTTTTTCTCTTTCCAAAAATACCAAACTACCGTGGATTTGTCTTCTTGTTTGAGTTTAATCTTTCTGTGGTGTTCTTTTGTCTTGTTTTTATATTTCTTTTTGTTTGGCCGATGTAGATTTTTTCAGTCATTGCAGCTGAACTGATATATTCCTGGCTTGTTTTCTTGTGGGATATCATCTTTTAATTTATAATTTAAAATGTTTTTTATGGAGTAATTGTTTTAGGGGCTTAAATGGTGTTATGTCGTTTGAAGATCCTCTGGAATTTGTAGAAAGTTGTGGGTGGTATGTAAACTTCTTGTAGATCTTGTTTTCTTTCTGGTTTTGAGCGAGTGTACTGACTTCTTTAATTCTCTTTCTATTTTTGGCCTTAGTAACTTTTTTTTACACCAGTTCTGCCCGGAATCCATTCTCTGTAGCTATGTCCATATTTTAGCAAGTTCACAGTGGTATTCTGTTTTACCAATCTGTGTGTAAGGCTGTTGAGTAAAGCATGCTGGTGGGGAATGGGATTGTAACTCTTTTGTTTTATATAACTGTTGCTGTGGGTAGGTTTTCTGTAAATGCCAAATGTTAGGCGATTTTCATTTTTGATGATTTTTAGGTCAAGGAATGGTAGTAGTCAATCACATTCCTTCTCCATCGTGAACTTTATAGATTTTTCCTGCAGATTTAGGTGATTTTCTGGGACTATTGCAAAGATGTCATCTACATAGCGGTACCATTCTTTGAACATCCAGGGGAATGCCTTTTTAATCCTACTTTCCAAATTGCTCATGAAGAGATCTACTAATATTGGTGGCAGTGGGCCGCCGATAGCACTATAAATTTAACACTGGTAAACAGAACTGTGTGCTGAAGTGCTAAAAATAATAAGATAACAATAAATATCTTGTGGTATCTCACTTATAAATAAATTCAAATGAATAGGACATGTTTCATAATCCTTTGATCAAATCTTCATCTCTTGTTTTCTTATTGACTGGTTTACTCAGGCTGTTACAGTAACTACTGCTAGGTGATGGATCGTTCGTTATGGTATGGTCATCTATGAAGTAGAACACATTTGGTGACAATCAATTAGCAGTATTTCAAAATGGTAGATGGCAATACAATAGTGAATAATCCATCACCTAATGCAGTAACCGTAAATCTGTAAATAAATAAAAGGGAAAAATAAAGCCGAAGATGTAATCAAAGAATTACGAAAATGTCCTATTAACACTTATAAATCTAAGTGAAGTTTTGTCACAAATTATGCACTGTTATATAGCATTTGTGTTGCTTTACTTTTTCTGTATTAATTTTTAAATAACTTACTTCCATAATGAATATCCCAGTATCAATATGAGCTGAATAGCCAAGAAAACAAGGAACACAGTAGTGGATAGACATGAAGTCTGCGAAGGACAGTTTGCTGGAATGCCACTGAGTCGCTGGGTTGTTGCTGCAACATCTCTTTTGACTGTGTTGAGACCATCTCGCATTTCATTCACTAGACTTGCCATGTCATATCCTACAGATGATACTTGAGCTGTTGGTTGGCGGGCCTGATTCTGAATAATGGAGTCTGTACGTGAGTGGACCTCTTGCATAACGCTCCTGCAACATAAGTTCTTTCATTAGGAATTAAAGTAAATAAAGAACTTAAGTCTAGAAATTCTTTAATGAATCTCAAAATAAGATCTGATCTCGGAAATGCTCTTATAAAGTTTTATGAGCCATTTAACTTTTTCTGTTACCTACTATAGTTAGGTATTGCACTTCACCAGAAATCAATGTTTTGAAGTCCTCTGAATCCCAAAAAAAGTGTTCTAGTGGGGAGCTATGGTGTGTCTCTAAATGGCATAACTACATGACAAAAATTCAGATAAATACCAAACTTGGTATTAAGTATGGTCCAAGGATGTAACATGCACATTTTTAAAATATCCTCCTACTCCAAATCTACCTTCACATGGAAGTATTTTTGATTTTATCACAATGGCTCTAATTATTTTTATTTAAATCTTTTTGATATTCACGTTGGAATTTTTTAATATAATTTTTTATAGTGGTAAAGCATTAAAGATAGAATATATATAGAATAATGCAGATCCTTTTAAAACACCTAATATATTTAAAACTTTTTTATAGTACGAGGGGTGCAGGCTTGGATTCCTGGCTGTGAGTGGGAATTTTTCTCCAGCCGAGATTATTTCCTCTTCCCCATAGTCTGGAAGTATGAATGTGTGTATAATCTCATGCACAAAAAAAGAAAAATAAATAAATAAATAAATAATCCAACGAAACTGTATATGAGTTAACACCATTACCATGAGACAATATGTTCCAAAAATAAAAGGCTACCAATGTAACCATTGCAGTTAAAAATTGAATATAAATGGAACCAAAAACGGGGGATAAAACCATTTACAAAATATCTGTCGTTATTAACTTGAAGTATTCAAAACTTTGTTATTTTTTTAAGTGCGGTTACTATTCATTTATTTCTCACAATGCCCTAGAAACACTTTGGTATTTTAAAGCCAGCACATAGCAGGCCACTTTTGAACTTTGACTAATGATTTGTTTCCTCTATACTCTCTATATGAAATTTGTAATGAAACTATTTCTTCAATGGTTCATCTTGATTAACGTGAAGTAGTTCAAAAATAAGCTTTCATAAGAGTAATTTTTTTTCCATGCAAGCTGTGTGTAGGACAAGGGTTGGATAGGTAGAGTCAGACTGAAAAATTCAATGCCATAGCTTGGATTTGAACTACGGATCTTGCAGTCTCTAGCCATTTAATCTAACCACTGAGCTACCCTGCCAACATGCTGTTTCACTGAATGGTTTGTTTCCTGGTAAATCACAAGGTGATTGCTTTTTCCACACAAGTTGTTTGTATGACAAGGGCTGGAGAGGTAGAATTCTTATGACATTAAGTTTTCTATTATTTTCTCTAGCCCACATGTACAATGTACAGTGGACAGAGAAGGCATTGTATTCCACCAAAAATTCAATATTGAGATTTCACTGGAAATATTTTTGGGGTACCTGAGTCTGGAAAAAAAGGATGTTTAGAAAAAGGGTTGTGCGTGTGTGTTTGTGGACAGCATAGCTCAAAAACAAAAAGTAGGTTAAATACCTAAATAGTATTTAAGTTGTGTCTTCCTAAGATGCGACACAAAGATTTTCAAGAAAATCTCCCCATCCTAAATTTGATTTTCTCAAAAGTAGCTCCCTAAAGATTTTGATTAAAATACTGTATATTAAAGATATTCATAGCACAAATAAAATGTATATATTAAATTTTCTGGGAATAGCCTTTTAAGAGCTCTTTGTTCTGAATGAATCTTTATACAAGATTTCGCATAATGGTTAAAACATAAGAGACAGACAAAAACTTACTACAGAAAAAAGTAGATCAAGTTAAAACATACAAATTTCATCATATACATGTTTTGCAGAGCTGACCATTTTTCAGGTATTCCTTGTTACTGGTTTCAGCTTAAAAATACTTATACTTTTCTCACATAGGAATTGGTCATCAACTCCTGGCCATACAAACAACGGAATTTTAATCACATATGAACCAGCTTTTAAAGGATTTGATTATTGCTTTAGCCTGTTTCCCTTCTACTTAGAAGAAAGCTAGTAAAAAGAGCAATTCTGCTAATGTTTGTCTTGATTAGCATGATGTAGATACAATAAAAATCTTTAGTAAGACTAGTTTGTGTTTGGAACAGCTAGAGAAAGTTATGTAAATGTAGTACATCAGACTCTTTTTAGTTTGCTTTTGAGAATCAATGTTTGTTTACCTGAGATCTCTTGCTGCAGTTAGGATGGCATTCTGATTGTTTAACACAAGGTCCACTTCATGCCTTCTGATAGTATCTCCTGCCACTGGTTGACCAGCTGCATGACCTGAAAAATCTAACAGTTTCATTGTGTAAGATAAAAAAGCAATCTTTTTAAATGGGTGTTGTATTTGGGTATCTTTCCAGAATAAGTAAAACCTGAAGCCAGCTACAGCCAAATAACACAAATTAAACTTATATAAAATATTTATTTGAGTGCTAAATTCCATACAACATCCATTTAACATACATATTTCATTGGTAAAATATAACATGTACAGGCTTATAGGCTGTGGTCGAATATTACAATTTGATGTTTCGTCCTCAGCTGTGGAGGACATCCTCAGAAATGAAGCTGGGCAGGAACGGCTAGCGACTGCAAATTTATGGAGCAGCAGATGGCAATTTACACTGTTGGAGTAGAGCGAGGGGAGTAATTAGACTGCTGTGTTCCAATTGGCTGGTGCGAAGAGGCTGTAAGGTAGGAATCCAGGCCTAGATCAGCTTAAATCCGTCTTCTCTATTAAAATTATTGGGATGTTAGTATATCTCTATGGATTCTCTGACCATTATGGGGTAGTAATGTTTGGTAGTTGCAAGGACTTCTGTTTTTTTTTTTCAAATAATATGTCGTGTTTATCTATGACAAGGACATTATCTGCAATGGCTGATTTGATTGTATGGCTGAGGCGACAACATCTTTTGTGTTTGTCAATGCAGGTTTTTATGCTATGTTTTGCTGCCTATGTAAGATTGGCAGCATGTACAGCATATCTTGTAAACACTGGCAGTAGAGAGTGGGTCCAATAGGTCTTTAGCTGATTTTTAAATTATTTTTAATTTTTGTGTTGTAAGAAATATTGTTTTAATTTTCTGTTTATTTAATAGTTTGCCTATTCTGTCAGTGATACCACTGCTCCATGAATCTGCAGTCACTAACTGTTCCTACCCAGATTCATTTCTGAGGATGTCCTCTGCAACTGAGGATGAAATGTCAAATTTTAATAATTTTAATATTCGACTACGACCTAAAAGCCCGGACATGTTATATTTTACCAATAATAACACCAGCCATGAAAGCCTACAAGCATATATATTTCATCACTACAATACATCTATCATACTATTAGTTTACCATGAGCTCTCTTTATTACATGGCATCTATTTTCCTTGTCCATTTCATCCTAATACGGAACTAGCAAAAAGATACAAATTATGAAAAATGTACACATAGTTATGAATTTTGAAATACCACTGACAGACAAAATCTTAGGATTACCCCCAAGGAAACCAAATAGCAACACAGATGAAATTACAATAAAAACTTCCCCTTCTGAAGCCAAAAACCCGCTGATGAAGATTAACATCTTTGAAATGCATCCGGGGAAAAAACTAAGTGAACTATAATGTCCATAGAATAAGTGAGTTGGATTTGTAACACTAAGTATAATTAGTACTGTTTTACTAGACCGGTTTCAAAGCCAAGTGGGCTTCATTATCGATGGTTTTCAACTGAATCTCTACAGGATGTTCCATGTTCAAGAGTGTCAGTCGCTGGTGACTGAGTGATGAACTTTCACTATGTGTTTTGTGGCAGCAATTCATAAAGTGTGATGGTTTTTTAACATGGGTTTTCTCCTAGATGTCAAGCTTTACTGCATATCTGGCATGTTTTATAAGGCATATGTTTGGTGATATTTCACGGTTAGTAGTCCAGAAGTGGTGTGCAACAGCTGATTTGTCAGTTTGTTTATATTTTACTGTTCTTAAGTGTTCTTTTAATCTAGTTTCAAGATGTGTTTTTTTTTTTTTCCCTATGTAAAATTTGTTGCAATCTATTCTGTAGTTTCCGGATTTTTTGAGCTCCAGGATTTGATCATTTTAAGTAGTTGCAGAGCATTTTTTAAAAAATAAGCTCAGCCTATAAAAATGCTCTGCAACAACCTAAAAGACCAAATTCAAATCCCTATTCATACGTATCACTGTTCCAAAACACCTTTTCATAAAAATTTGGTATAGTTTGTATAGTTTCCATATTTTACTCAAATTAATTATGTAATAAAGTAAAACAGAGTTTCCATCCCGGAGGTTGCATACATGTGATCTATGATAAGAAAATTGCACTGTGCATAATAGCTGGTTGGATATACATTGTCTTGCAAATAAATATCTTTGACAGTAACACTTACTGAAATGGTAATACAAGCATTTTTATTCTTTACCTCTTGTTGGGGCGCCAGCTCCAGCACTGCCAGTTTGAACAGCAGATAACATACTAAGAGCACGTTCCTGACGTCCTACAACTTCATCCAGCTTACGATTCAATTCCCTTAGTACATCAAACATTTGACTCTGTCCAGTGAAAATCTGTCTGAGTTCTCGTTGATTGTCTGATTCAAACCACTCCTCAAATTCTGCATCTTTGTCCTTTTTAACAGCATCAGGATGTTCTCTTCGATACCTGTGACAATTTTGAAAATAATTAAATTCCCTTCAGTGTATTACAAGAATTTACCATAATAAAGATGCTGATAGTCAGAAATACTTTTGTACTCTTTTTTTTTTTTTGAATGACATGCTTTGAGCACAACTGATCACCTTGTAGAATGTGCAATGAGGATGAGGAAATTGCCTTACAATCGTATCCTGGCAAGAAAAAGACTTACTCCTATTACCAGGGAATATTAAGAAATGAAGTCAACATTGGACCCAAAATACTGCAATTTATTCAGGGAACTGATAACTGCATTGTCCAATATGACCTATCAGGTTAAAGGATGTTTAGCTATATATATAAAAAGCAGCAGCAGCTTTTAGAGTTGAAGATTTTTAACTTAAATTTAAAATCACTGTTTAATTTCTATTTTAACTTTCCTCTATTTAATGATTTTCTTTCCAATTTATATGTTTTTTTACCACATTGAAGCCCAGGTGTTTTAGTTGAATGGCCAAGAAACCCAGGTTTTTTATGCCTACTTTGAGTTATTATTTACAGTTCATCAATCAAATCTGCCAAAAAGTATTGGTACAATCTAAAAATATGGTATTCAAGGATTTCTCAACAAGTAAGAATATAGTCATAACTTTTGTATTAATATTTTATTTTAAATTTACAAGTATCAAATATGAGTTTGAAAAAATCTGCGTAAAGCAGCTTACACTCTTTATTGAAAGTTCGAAAAACTCTCCCTCGGAATCAGAATTTTCCAGAGCTTCATTTGTATCTTGAATTTCAGCTTCAGTTCACAGAAATTGAGGAAAATGCAGCATTTTAACATTTAACAACACGAAACGTAACAAACAGATCACCACCTTCAAGGAAAAAAGCACACTACCCGAGAGCAGCTAATATTACTAACTCTCCCAATAGTTGACTAAAGCGAGGACAGATGGTAGCACAAATCAGACAACTAAATGATAACATGCATGTTCTTTGCCACATTAACTCAATGCCGAGTTAAGGTTATGGAATTGCATTAAGAGCGTTAGAAATGCCTGCCCGAGCTATACTCGAGCGTGGGCCGCATGAACATTTAGCACGGCCCGAGCTATACTCGGGCTTGGTTTCAATGTGTTAAAGATATGAATTTATTTTCTCTCATAAACAGTGTGGAAATCTGCTGAGCAGGCTTCTGAAACAGATTTATGCAAGCCAATGGATTGGAGAAAATTGTCAAAATATATGATAAAGCAACAGGAGAAGGCTTTTTGTGGGTAGACTTGCCAGATTTACATTGTAATAATTCATTGTGATTTCACAAGCATTACAACAAAATAAAACACAACACAACAACATCATCATGACTGCAAGTGTTACGCATGCTTTGAAACTATTATTTTTCATGGGATAACTATAAATACCTACTTCCCCCCCCCCATTTTATCAAATAAATACAAAGTCGCTTTTTCTTTGGGTAGGAATAATCCATTTTCTTTCATTAGTATCAAATAATAAAAAGTACAACCACCATAAGTCCATAAATTTCTTCCCTCTTCATAGCCATCTAACTTGGATACATGACCCTGCATACAACCAGTGCTACAGTATGACCATGTGACCAATCAATATACCAAATGAGTGCTTTTCAAACTCTATGGTTATACAAGTAACTACAAGATTTTTGAAGTACCTATGACAGCTGGTTTAGAATAGGGATGATGAAAAGATTTAAGATCTAGAAGAATGTCCATTGTCTCACCAGAAAGAAGGTAATTGGTTATGGTGCTAGAATGTGAAGGAACTGCAATTTTTAGGGAGTAGTCTAAAAGAAATTATGGGAAAAAGATGAATATAAAATCAAGGAAACCATTTTGTTAATAGGAAGCTATTTAGCTATGGTAAGAATGGATGCCTGAGGAAAATTAGTAAACAGACAAGGAAGAAACTTAAATATTATCAGGTGACAGAATGAAGTAGTAGACAGCCTCAATATTATTAAGACTATGGAGGCACAGGGGATCCACCAACTTTGTTTAGTTATTTATAAATTGAATGAATGGGCACATTATTGTATACCTGAATGTAAGCATGTTGTTTACTGTGTGGATTTGATAGTGATGTGGGCAACAGCACTGGAAACTAATTTTTGAAAATGATGATACAAGTGAGTGATGTAGTGTCCCAAAAATTTTGCTCATTTTACTTTTTAAAGAGCCGAGTCAGGACTGATGATGGTGGCAATAGCTCCAGAAACTAGTTTTTGAAACTTACACACAGGATATATTCTCCCAAAAACTTGATTCATTTTAATTTTCAGAGTTGATCCAGAGCTGATGGAAGTAACAGCTCTGGAAACAACCTTTTTTAAAAACATACAAGTAATTTAGCATCCCAAAACATTGACTCTTTTATTTTTAAAGATTGAAGCAGAACTGATGGGAGCAACAGCTCTGGAAACTAGTTTTTTGAAAATGATACAAGTGATGTAGTGTCCTAAAAATTAACTCAATTTATTTAAAGAAGATAAAGGAGGATATGATTTACTGCATTTATCCGAATAAAAGACAATCCCGAATGCAAGATGATCCCCTTTTTTCAGAAGTTAATTTTGGAATTTAGCATATCATCTATATAAGACATAGATATTTAAAAAATAAAGAATTTTTAAATGAAATTTAAAGATTTGCCACATATTTTGAACAAACTAATGTGCACTTAAACAAGTAGTACCTTAAATTAAATAACTCAGAAGTTTGAGTAGTACCTTAATTATTTATTTTACTTAATTTAAACTTGCACAGAAATTCACGTTTTGAGCAGTTGCCAGAAAGGGGAGTATGGAAATAAATGTACGGTATAAGTGCAATGGTATGTGGTGGTGGCATAACTGTAAAGATGATGATGGATATGATTTTATATTTACTATTTACATGATATACTTAATGTACCATCGTAAATGTTTTTACCTAATTTGAATTTGCGCAGAAAATCACATTGTGAGTGGGAGAGACAGAGAAAGGAAAATGAAATCTACAGTATATGCAATGATAAAGTGCAACAGTGACGGTGGTGACAGTGTAGCTCTGTGATTATTTATGGATGCTATTTTCTGTTATGACAACATACATGTAAAATGTTTTACCTAACCTGAATTTACACGTAAATCCACATTGCGGTATAATTGTGGCCCAAGGAGGGGAGATGCGCAACAAACCTCTCTCTTTCTGTTGGCCATTGACTTCCAATTCATTACTGCAACCACCGATGTGAAGGGAAGTTGGCAGTAATCTATACTATTTCCCCAGGCTTTGCCACTGCTGTACCCGCGAAGTTTGAAACTTACTTTTTCCCCTGTATGGCATTTGGAAAACATATATCGCAAATGCATCATGACCACCCAGTTCAAACATTAATATTTTAGGGGAAAAAAAAAAAAAAAAAAAAAAAGCACCATTGTCTTGTATTCGAATAAATATGGTATATTGTAACCAATGAACTAACATGTATCCATACTAAGTAGCTCAGTATCATGAAAATGGAATGCTAATGATTTTAGTACAATTCAAGAATACTGACTCTTCCTTCTGCTGCTCTAGTTTGCGCTGATAATCTGCATACTCTTGTGAGAGTTTTCTTTGCTCTTCTTCAGAAACGTGTATAGAACCTGGGACAGGTGTGGCTGGAACTTGGCCTGGTTCGTGCAGACTTGTAGTCAGGAAATGCTGCACATCGTGATCATCTGTGAAGTAAGTTCAACTTTTAGAATTAAAACTTACAACATTTTGAGCAGTACCTCCTTATCAATAACCAACCATTTACATACCAGCCAATCCTCCTGTTGCTGCAGAGACACCAAAAAACCCATACTTGGGCAGTACTACATTTTCTGCTCGTAAACATATATCATAATCTTGCTCATTATTTGTCATTCCATTGAGGAACAGTACCTGTTAAAACAACATATTTTCTTAAAAGCCTGAAATGTTGCTATGGAAATATCTTTTGGGAATTGTGTAATTAACTAACATTGGTTCGACATAAACTCTCTTATGCTTCACAAACCTTGTTTTCATTTAGAATAATTGTTTCACCTTCCTCAGCTATGACCAAATGGTGGGATTCTCAGAAACATCTTGGTCTCGGCTACTGGGGGTGTCTGGTGCTGATTCTACTAGTTTCAATGTATACATGTATATGTTTTATCTGTCCAATGTATACATCTTTACAGTCCAAGCAACTAATTTTATATAAACGAAACACAGACACACATCTTATAGAACATTTTAGAAACATAAGAAATAAAGAAATGGATAAATCAGCTATTACTGCGTATTTTTGGGAGAAAAATCACAATATTAAAAATGAAATGCATCTTCTAAAATCCACAAAAAGACTGCAGAACTGAATGCATGGGAAAATATCTACATGAAAAAATTTGGAGGAAACCTCATGAATTTTGATTTGCCAGCAGAAGACAACATTCTTTTGAAACTCATAAAATCAGTACCAGGTGCCACCAGTGGCCAAGATCAAGATGTTTCCCCGAGAATCCCACCATTCAGCCGTAGCTGAGGATACCTTCAAGGAAGGTAAAAAACCTGTTCTAAATGAAAATTAAGGTTTGTGAAGCATAACAGTGTTTATGCCGAGTCAATGTTGGTTAATTATAATTACTGTGCTTCACAATGTGAGAATTGCAATAAATTATATATTATTGCGTCTAAGGAATTGTATACTTACAGTGAGTGTATTCTTATAATACTCAATCTTGGCTCGAGTTGGGAATGGTTTATTCCTGAAATCTTTCAAACACCCTGCAAGAAGTTGTGTTGTTCCATCACTAGAAAGAGAATTTAAAGAATACAAATACTGCTGTTTTCAAAATATGACAAAAATATATTGTTACCATTTCAAAAGACTTACTTTTGATGGTCGAATTCCTTAGTCCCATCATTCAGAACTGCCATTATATATGGATTATTGTGCTTATTATCATTGTCAAAGGAGTCAAAGAAAATACCCAGACCAATCCATTTATCCGAACTTCCAAATACTGGACCATCATAGGAACCTTTACTATCTGTGAACCAAAATGCCTGAAAGAGATTGAAACACATATAATAGCAATAAATTCTTCAGAAATATATACAACAATTATCTTTCGATCCTTAAGGGTAGAAAGATAGTCCTTAAGGATAGAAAGATAGTCTAAAATTTCACAAAAAATCACAAAAAATTGACTTTTTTATTTTAATTCTATAAAATAATTTAAACATTCCTGAATACATTTAAGGTATGAGGGTAATCCCAAAAGTACGGTCTCCAAAGCACTGAGGTTGCAGGGAAATTGTTTGAAATTGGATGTTGGCCATACACATTTCTCCCTCTGCAAGTGGTGTAGAGAATTTGCATATGGTCGTATGGATATTCATGACGAGGAAAGAAGCAGAAGACCGTCCATTTCTGACAAAATAATCACAAAGATTGAACAAATCATACATCAGGAACAGCGGATCACTCTTGATGAGCTCTGCACTGTCATTCCTGATATTTCTCAAAGCACTATTCATCGCATTTTGAAGAGTTGGAATTTCAGAAGGTGTGTGCAACATGGGTCCCAAGAATGCTGACAGAAGATCACAAAAGGCAATGCACTGAAACTTCCTGCCAATTTGTTAAATGCTATGCAGATGGAAAGGACAACCTTTTGGATTCAATAGTCACAGCTGATGAAACCTGGACTTTCCACTTCATAACTGAGACCAAAAAACAACCACGTGAATGGCAGCATTCTGATTCACCCAAACCAAAGTCTGCCAATAAAGCCATGACAACTGTGTTTTGGGATCGAAAGGGGATATTGTTGGTCAACTTTATGGATCCTGGGACAACAATAAATGCTGACAGGTATTGTCAGACATTAAATAAACTCAGATGGGCAATTCAGAACCAAAGAAGAAGAATGTTGAGCAAGGGCATAAGTCTTCTCCATGACGATACTCGCCCCCACACTGTCCGTCAAACTATGAATCTTTGGATGGGACATCTTCAGCCATCCAACTTATAGTCCGGATCTAGCACCCAGTGACTACCACTTGTTTCCCAAGTTGAAAGAACACTTGGCTGGAAGGTGCTTTAGTGACGGCAATGAAGTAAAAAATGAGGTCCATCACTTCTTCAATAGTATGGCTGGTATGACATGGACATACAAAAACTGCCACAGTGTCTACAAAAACGCATCGATTGAAATGGCGATTATATGGAAAAATAGAAAAATGTTCATGCTTCAAAACTATAACTGGCCACAGGTGCCATTTTTAAATGCCTTAATGTAAGGCATTAGAGGTGAAACTGTACTGAATTCAGCACAAAAACTTCAGTATGACGAGATATCAATTGCATCATGCAAAGTAAGAAGTTCTACAGAAGAAAGCAGCAATGTAAGAACAAAAGGACAGAAAAGGCAACAGCAGAGAAGAAAAGGAAAGCCGAGGCCCCACCCAACCAACCTAGTGGATTTTAATGTGGCCATACATTCAAATCTTTCCTGTTTGCTCACTATTGATATTTTCAGCATTTTTCCTGTAAAATGTTCCTTGCGGTGCAGTTTTTCTGTTACACAAATAAAATTTGCTATACAGAGGTGCAATGAGTAAGAATTGCCCTAGGTTTTACTGTCAGATGTATAAGCATATATTTTCAATTTTCAAACACAAAAATTATATTTTTTATGACCATAAAAAGCACATTCACAACTTTAAAATTTTTTGGAGCCTAAACTAAAGGAGAACAGAAAAACCTAAGGTAATTTCAAAAGGTAAAATGTATTGTGAACCTAGGGTTAAAATATTAGAATTTTTTTTAACTTGTTTGACGTAAGGGGTTTTTTAGTGACATGACTAAAACAAATTAGACCATACTTTCCAAACCCTTGGAGTAAAATGGATGAAGTTTGCACGTCACTTACTTGCATTATATTACACCTCTGGTATAAGTTTCAAAATCCTACCATTATTAGTGTGGAATTTCAAACTTTCATACATGTCCTTAAGGTGTCTACAATAAAGGATTTACAACAACCTGTAATGGTAACCAGAATCAGAATAACAAAGTTGAAATACAATGGTGGCATTCATAATTGACAGGAAGTATTCCAGAGCCCTGGAAATAGGAAGCAAATCTTGACCAACTTTTAAGTTTCTTGTTCTCGTTAGCACAGCATATTAGAATTATTTTGTACATATTAGATAGACTCTCTGTTGCAGAGATTCTTTTAAGTAGTCATGACATGAAATGCCACAAGAACTCACTTTAGTCACAATTCTTTCAATTTATAACATTGGCTAACCCGCATAATGTTAGCTGAATTGGAGATAAACAAAAAATACACAGGCCAGTTTAAAACAAGTGCAGATGCAATGTGCAAAATTGATTAGGTAAAGGAAAATATATGCATTTCCATTCTTGTACCAAAATCTTGCCTCCTATATTGCTTCCCGTTCTCGGTTTCGTCCTGACTACTGTTTTTGGGTTGCTGTGAACCAACCTTACCAGGGAATGGAAACCAGAAAGGGAATGACAAAGTTAAAATATATTATATTGGATCATTCACTTTAATGGGAAACTTTCCCAGATGCTAGAAAAGAAGAATTGGTAACACTTTAAATTTCTTGTTCTCATACCCAGGTATGGCATTTATAATCTTCACTGTACAATTTATTCAAGGCAGCCCTAACCTGAGCTACAGCTCTCTCCAGTCACAAGTTGGGAAAATGAAATGGGAAGAAATTCTAGCAAATGTACATACTAACCACAGATCCATTAAAAGCTGGTTCTTCTAGTAAAGGCATAATCTGTAGCTTGTTTATATCAACTAAACACTGATTATTACCTCAAAAACAATGGCAAAGTCTACAAAGAACAGTAAAAATTTACTAAGTAAAAACAAAGAATTTTCAAGTGTACTATTAACCTATTCAAGGATACCCATTAAATGAGGTGAGGTGTTGAAATAAATAAATAAAAAAAAAATATATTTTGGTACTTTGGGGCATGAACCTTCAACCATACCAATATGGTCAACTCTCACATATTATGCCTTAGACCATGTGGCCATTCAGACATACAACTGCAGTATTATATGTTCGTTACATGATTTTATAATGCTGCATAATGAGTGAATTTTTTTACAAAAAAAATGTAAATTGCATGTATCTGCATTCAATCGAAACCCTGTCAGCATAAAACCATGTCATCACATTGACTGTTTTGATTGGGCCCTACCCATCCTTTTCCACAGTTTCTCTTGAATGCAAAACATACATTTTGCCTGGATTTGACCCCACTATCCTTGGTTTAAAAGATTAGTCACTCCTATTGTGCCTTAGACTGCATAGCCATAAATCCAGAAGTCGAGGTTTGTATCATTTCATGGAGTTATCCGATGTTATCTGCTGGTAAAATGTCTCATTTAACAGTTGTGCACAGTACATCACATCATATCCATATCACTGAAGGGGTTTATAAAGGAATGAAGCTTGGTATGATTAGAGAAATAAAAAGCTGGCATTCAGAAAATATTTACTCTAATGAATTTTGACATTAACCTGCATTATAATGGAAATGGAGTTTCATTTATGGAAGCACTTTAACTGCTGTGGTTCTCAGCATCCCATTCTATACTGGGCGTGAAAGACTACTTAATTTTGCTCAGAGGCCTCTTTTATCAGGTTTGAGGTTCTTTTAAATGACACAAGGCCAATGGCTTTACTTACCTTCCAAAGGAAGCCATGCTAAAGATTTTTATGCCCGAAAAAATCTGTCGTCCTTCGCTGGGTTTGAAGAACCTGCATTATGTTGGTAAAAATGGTGATATGTTACCATTACATGACTTTCTCCATCCTCTATGATTTATAATTGGGTATACAAACTACTCTAATGAAAGTCTGTTTTTCTGTATACTTTATTTTAATAGATAAATAGATAAAATAGATTCAAGTCTTACATAGATATACCTTTGCAGAAATAGCTAGTTACACATTTTGTTATAAATGCAAAGAGAATAGCAATAGCCTAATGTTAAACAAGTGGATGCTATAAACTGACCTGCAAGTATTTCCCCTCCCTATTTCTTCTAAACGTTTTCCCATATTTGCATTCTAACTAAACTTCCAGCTAGCTCTCCCTTGAATTAACAAACATTGCTTGACAAAGTTTCCACCCTATATAAATATTTTAATCCTCTTTCAATCACTTTCCCAGCTCAAGCAGTACTTATGCATTTAGTGAAGCTCTTGGCCAAGCCAATATTAATTAGGAGTGCTAAGCGGCAAGTTTTCCATGGGTTCTCTGTTTCCCCAGTCATCACAGTCCACCGGTGCTCCGTCTTTATTCCATGTATCATCAGTGTCATTGCCTGAGGTGCCAGAAGTGGTAAGATCAGGCATTAGACACTATAAAAAAAAAAAAAAAAAAAAAGGAGGAGAGCTGAAGGCTCTAATAGGACACAAATTCTGATAGGGCTACCTTACCAGAATTTCAATTTTTCTGGGAGTGATTCTGTGTTTTAATGAAGCTTACTGTGCCTGAAAAGTTGGATTTCCCACATTCTTGCAGCCAATCTAACACACCCACCTTTTTGTTGTTTCTGCAGCATGTAGGTGCTATTTATATTGCAAAAATATAAGTTTTTGTTTTTATTATTACAGACATGGAATATAGTCCTATCTGTAGTTAAGTTTTTATTAATTCCTTGATTTGGATTTATTATGAACCAAAGTAACTCAACTTATCCTCTTTAACTTCTGATTCATGTTAGCAACTTTTGAATGTTTTCCTAATGCTAGATGAAAGTATTCGATGGCAATCAAGTCATGGTTCAAATTCAACAAATCCTTAATTTATTTTAAAATAAAATTATCATAAAACTGAATACTTTTTAGGTTGGTACTGGTCAGTGATTTTGATAATTCAACCAGCTGCTAATGAATAATAGATAGCATTGCAGTTATTGAACAATTGAAGTGGGAATTGATTAAGAGTATAGTCATTTCTCACAGAAAATTAAGATAAATTTACAATAATATATTTCGAATATCATAAAATAAATATGTGAAAATGTGCAACAGCACCTATATATAATCACCTCAAGAAAACAAATAAAAAGAAGCATTCAATAAATGTAAAAATAATATAATTATTTTGGGAATTATTTATGTAAAAATTGTATATTAATATTTTCTCATGAAAACTGCAAAATAGAAATGAGAAGCATTCATTTACAGCTGAAAATGTTAAATTGTGAACATACACAAATGAATAACAACACTAATGCAAGAGGGAAACAAATGGTTCCTGATGCTAGAGAAGAAAATCAACAGGTTTACAGAGTAACAGAGTTATGCATTAAGGCATTGAGGGCAAAATCATCACTACAGACACAGGACCTGACTTTAGCTTGAGGGATAGTAGTAATTGAAGCTCCCTACCAATAAAAAAACTGAATTGCAAGTTTAATCAGTAACTAAAGAAAGTATATTCAGTTAAAGTAATAATTTATTTTTTTATTTATGCTTAACTGTATACAAGTGAATATGACCAGTGTTCAGCCCTGGCTCTTAATCAGTCATACTCATACTCTACAATAGTTTCTTAATTCTAGTTTGATACAATATTTTTGACTAGTTACTGTCCATATCCATTTATTTTTCACTTTATATAAGAATTGTCCAATCTTCTTACTGTCTTTTTGATACATTTCAGCTACAGCTATGATTTTATCTTTCTTACACCATTTCTTATTAACCCTTTTAGTGCCAATCACCATCAAATCCTGACCTGAAAATGCTGCAAAAATTGCCAATCATGATCTAAACTCTTTCCAGCAGGAAAGCCTGTGTATTTTTTCATCATAGCCATAGAGAAAGGTTTTCTGGAGCGTTTCCAGATCTTATCTTCATTCCAAAGCATTAAACTAGCTCCAAATTTAATTTCTCTAGCCAGTGTTTGTTTATCCTGGTTGAAACATGGCATCATCTAGCCGAAGAGAAAATAAGAGCTTCAGTTCACAATGTATTAGAAGAATGCGAATGATTTTGAATTTTCAGACCTTGTTGAAAGAGTTTATACATTCACGTAAGAGGGGAAGATATATATTCTAGCCTCAGTGATGAAAATGCTTCCAATTACAACGGACCTCATATGTATGCAAATAATCAGTGCACTTATCAAAATGGATTTACGGAGGTGTAACCAGACGACGAATACAATGTGAATCAATCATTCAGCTATGCAACAACATAAGTGCTAAATTGTACAGTAATCTACATTACATTTGTATCCCATTGCTATATGCAGTTTTCATTAATAGTGGTATCACACTTGTGTGTGTGCGTTTTGGGTGATTTTTTTTTTCAATTTCAGGTTAGGTGAATTCAATTTTTGTATTTTAAAAATAAAACACCAAACCAAAGTAGGGTGCTGTTTTAGTAAAGAAATACCCATACTTTCATTTAATTAGCCTGAACTTTCTGTGTATGAGGTTCTGTATGCCTAATTATTGATTATTTTGGGATTTTTAATTTTATTTTCAAAGTGTTATTTTGTTTTCAAATTTTTAAAAATATTGAAGAGACTTCCCATAAGTATAATGCACATTATACAGTAGACAAAAGGGTTTACCAAACAAGAAAAAAAGATTCAGCTCTCTATACCAATTTAAAACTGTGCATTCTCTTTTAAATTTGCTCGGCACTTTTCTCCAAACTTCAGTTCCTTTATATTTAAATATTATATGTTCCATGTCTTCATTTCTGCCATATGTAGGACATTGATTTTGTGAAATACCCTTCTTTAAACCTTTTAACCTCGATACTCCTGCTTTCAATCTTACTCCTCTTTATTTTCACATTTATATACTTTTCCTTTTCCCTTGAGTCTTTCATTGGTATATAGAAAACTAAAAGATCTTTCAGCTATCTCACTAAATATTTTTTGTATTTCTATATCCTCAAATCTTTTCCTTGCCAATTTCCAAAAGTTATTCACATTATTTTCTCTTAAGCAATAATTAAAATACACAGCAAAAGGCATCACAATACATTTTGGATGATAACATTAATTGCAAAAGCTTTTAAATTTTGCTAAGTGTCTCATAAGCACAAAGGGCAAACAAAATATAATTTAAAATGGCAGAAATTAGTAACTAAAACCATTTTCTATTTCAATACTGCAGCAATTTATAATAAACCTGAATAAAATAATTCCCAAACCATCAAAATTCATTATCAATACCCCCTCCTCAAATACTATTTTAATTTGATCAATTAAATTGCCACACAATTATCATCAATCACTCAAAAGTAGTATGTAAAATACATGAGTATAATAACAAACTCAAATTCATCTCAATTCCATTAATGCCTGACTTAATACACTTGTAATATCCTATAATCACTTTTTATTCATTTTTGTGAATTTTATTAACTTCTTGTACAACCATTTAAGTTAATTTAATATTTGCTATTTAGTAACTACCATGCACACACCTTTTCTTGGGTACCAACTTTACAGGAAAGCAAGGGCTAAGGGGAAGAAGAGAGTGCTCACTTGCCTGTCTTTCTGCTGAATGTCAACCAAAGAAAATTTCTTTCTTTGAGGCCCTCTGTCATTATAATGAACAGGTTATATAATTCACTGCGAATAGATGAATTACTAAATGAAACATAGCATATATGCAGGTGGATCTACAGACATTGAAGCCATTAATATGAGATAGTATATAGAGTTCTTCATGTCTTAATGGTTTCGTTCTGCTCTGCTTCCAAAATTGTGCGAAACCTACCAAATGAAGACTAGGGGATCAAGCACCCAAGAAAAGGTGTGCACATAGTACAGTGTTTAAAACAGAAGCTTACCAAACCATCTGCACCAATTCTTCCTCTACCAGTTACGCGGAAGACAATATCAGCTTCCCACCAATCAAAAGTAGTTCTTTGTTTTGTCCATATTGCACCTTAAAAACATAGATGTTAATTTTCAGTTTATGACAACCTATTATATATTTAATTCTGTCTTTGCTTTAACTATACAGCATAAAATGAATAATGACTGCCAAAATGAGAAAAAGCTTGTCTTACAGAGAGCTTATTAAGAAAAATTGAAATTGAGTTTTATTTATAGACGGTCTTTAACTGCAGCGGTTTTTAGCACCTTTATATTGGGCTAAAAGTCCTCCTCATTTTACCCAAAGGCCTCATCAGGCTTGAAGTTCTACTACATGCCGTAAATCTACATGGAACCAGCAGGTTTACTTCCCTTTCACAGGAAGCCATGCTAAAGATTTTTATATCTGAAAAAATCTATTGACCTTCGCTGGGTTTGAACCTAAGATTTTGGGAACTAGAGGCTGGAATGTTACCTCTAGATCACAAAGGATGACCTTATGAAGAAAATTAAATATTCTAATGCATATGGAATTCTGCAATACCAACTTAACACAAAAATAAACTATCAATGTTGAACAGAATGATTCTACTGTTCAGGTTCAACATTGTTGGACGAGCAAACGTACTGATTACCAGTACCTATTTCATTTGCACCTTTAACAAGCTTCCCCCCCCCCCCCCAATTTTGCAAGGTATGTAGAACTTTGAAGAAACAAAACCTTAACAAGTATGGGTGAGCAAAAATTAACAACTTTTACAGTTGTGGTGGAACTACAGAACTGCAGCTTCCAGATTTAGTACTGGTTTAGTTTTAATAACTTTTTATTGTAATGAACTATGCAGAAATAATATTGGGAATTTCTTCAATACCTATAGTTCCATAGAGCATGTATGAAAACTTGTGAAAGTAATAGTGAAAACTGCAAGGAATTATTGGTATTTAGACACACAGATCCTTCAGCTACACACTATTGTTGCTCTGCAGCTTGAGTCCAAAGGCTGCAAACTGCTTCACTCCTCCACTTCTAAAAACAGCCCTCTGCATGCTTTGTGGCTTACCGCCTTCAACACTGGGCTATGGTTTCCAGCTTAGGATCAACATGTAAGAATGGATGTATTTGTTAGCTCTCTGGAGTCTGAATAACAACCATGACAGCTAAGAATAACATACTCCAAAAATATCAGTTAACTATTTCAGCTTGCAACTATAGGTATTGAAGAATGTCTGAAATATTAAGTCATACTCAATTCTGAATTTTCCTAACGACGCCACTATGTTTTTCATTTTGTATATTAACTATATAGCAAGTCCAGAGGAACATCTGTGTGTACTTTAATCCCTGTGAGAAAACCTAAAGACCCTTCGGCACTAAAAATGGTATCCTGGGCAATATACAAATAATTTTGCAAACTTAACTAAGCACCAGATTTATACAATATTATAATTGTATCTGTAATATGCTTGATGGCAATAACATGAAGATGGCCAAGAGTATTCACTATCATCGATTTCAGAACACAAACTGTATTTAATTACCTAAACCTTAAGTTTTCTAGCAGACACCTTACATTACCTTTCTGGCTCCTAAGAGAGGGTGCAATCCGGACGTTTTCAGCACTAGCAATTGCGTCTGAAAAATAAATATACAAGAGTTTGTATTTTTCTCCGTATCACCAAAAATAATTTTATAAGTTGACACATGTTGCGGTGGTTTTAATAACATCTGGCATGATGGTTATGAGGGTAAATTTCTACTTACTTCCTCCATACTCCCAAAATGGAACACTTCCATCTTTTTGCGCTAAGTATGGGGGCTTAAAACTGTATTTGTACTCAAATCTCCGCAATGGTGCAGTTCCAAAAACAATGTTAACCATAAAAATCAGAAAAGCCGCAAAACACAGCCACCTCACCTCCGGAGCCATCTTTATTTTTGGTGACAGACGTGCCAACAACCTGGATCATTTTGATTGGTCCAGTGCATAGATTAATCGATTTGCGTACGCATTTCCTGTTCCGATTTGAGTAGCTCCGCGAAGTTTCAAAGCTGCCGGAATGTAGTTACGAAATAGAAATTCCCAAATCACCTCAACTTCTATCAGTGTTTACTGAATTTATATTCGCAATTACACTTTCAAATTTTTATTCAAGTGGTAAAGCAGAAGAACTGGATAAGGACGTATTCATTGCATACATCCGTCGGTGTGCTTTCCGGTAAATTGGAACATGGTCTCTACACCGTGTTTTCAGGTATATTTAAATTACTTGCATAAGCATATGGGCTGCTTTAGTACTTTAAGACTCTTTATATTATTACTATACGATGGTTAAAACATTTAGCATTACTTTAATACGTGGGGACATTTGTTATTCTGTCATTAGAGCAGCTTTGTAGCTACTTACTAGTTTGTTATAAACGTTTAGAGACCTAAGCCACAAAGCGTAACCCACGGTGGAGGGCCCTAAGCCACAAAGCTAGCCGAGGGATATTTTTATAAATAGAGGAGTGTGGAACGACGACAGGGCGAAGCCGAAGAATCTGTGACGTTACAACCCCAATGATTCCAAAAATAAGTAAAAAAATCGGCAATTTGGCAACTTTCACATCTGAACAACTTAATGTTTTGAACACTTTCAAATATGGAGCGTCAATAGAAGTCACAAACTAATTCTTAAGATAGTTTTGTGTGTGTGTGTGTCCGTCATTGTGTGTACTGTAACCATCGTATACCGTTACTTATTTATAATTGAGAATTTCTGCAACACTAAGTTATTTTATATGTGTAATTATTTTAAACATATTTATTTTCAGTACACTTTTGTATATATTCTAAAATTGTTTAGTACGATTTGCCTATAATGACAACCCCAAATAAGGGAAGCTGAAAGCTGAATAAAGATTTCTATTATTATTACCAACGTATTCTTCCTAGACTTGCCTTAATTCCTCTTGTTCCTTCCAGAACATAGGGCATCCGTGAAACATCTCCATTGTGTTCTCCGACTTGCCAGCGCCTTAACTTCGTTCCAACTTTTCCCCATTTCTAGTGCCTCCTCCTCTGTAGTCCTCTTCCATGTCTTTCTAGAACGACCTCTTTTCCGTGCCCCTTGTGGGTTCCATTCTAATGCTGTTCGTTCTATGGATCCTGCTGGCTTCCTCCATGTATGTCCTATCCATTTCCATTTCCTCCCTTGATTTCAACTTCTACCTGGACTTGATCTGTTGCTTTCCAAAGCTCTTCATTAGATATACTTTCAGGTCATCTGATGTTTAAGATGCGACGCAGGCAACTGTCTGCAAGGGATTGGTGATACTTTGGGTAAATTTCCATGTTTCATGTGCATCAGGAGAATGGATCTCACATTTGTATTAAAGATTTTGATTTTTGTCTTCCTAGAAATGTTCATATTTCTCCATACTGCATCTAACTTCATAAAGGCCTCATTTGCTTTTTTAATTCTGGCTTTCACATCTTCTTCTGCTCCTTGTCACTACACTTCCCAAATATATAAATGTGTCGACCTCCTCTATCTCTTCTCCAGCCACGACTAGCTTTTCATCAATCTTGGAGTTTATTCTCATTTCCTTGGTCTTAGAAACATTTATATAGTCCTGCAACCTCTGCCTCCTCTTTTAGCCCTTGTAACTTGCTCCTCATATCACTAAACTTGAAGCCAATAAACAAATATTGTCTGCGATCCTAGACTTGTACTCACCATAGTTTGATACTACAGAATTTTAGGAATTTCTCCAGTTTATTTTTATCTTTAAAATTCAACCATGATTTATATAGAAACATAAAACAAGTAGTACTTCGTTTGCTTTGGTTTGTTAAAATAATTTCCATTTCCTTACACCTTTCCACATTTCCTACCATTCAGCTCCCGGCCTCCTGAACACCTCACACCATGTTTTTATTGTTTCATGTATACCTCATTTTTAACTGTATATCCTATCGATAGTATTTCACTGTGGAGCATATTGCCTATCGAAATCACCCGTTTACTGTAGTCGTAAGGTTTCAATTCATCAATTCTTACTTTCTCTAGCCCAGCATGCACAATGTATAGTAGATAGAGAGGGCATTGTATTCCACCCAAAAATTCGACACCGAGATTTCACCGGAAGTATATGTTTTGAGACCCCCTGAATAAAATAAGGTTTTTAGAAAAACGCCCGTGTGAGTATGTAAGAGCAACATAACTCAAAAACGAAAAATTGTTGAATATCAAACTTGGTATTTAAGTTCAGTATCTTCCAAGGACGGGACATGAAAATCTTCAAGAAAATTCCCCACCCCCAACTACTCTTTACAGAAAATTTTTAAACTTTTTGATTTTCTGAAAAATGGCTCTAACGCTTTTGATTAAACTGGCGTATGTTTAAGATATTTTCGTGAGAATTGAAATGTATATCTTGAATTTTCCGGGAATAGTTTCTGAAGAACCCCTCATTCTTGATGACTTTTGTATAACTCGTAAACCGTAAGACATTGACAAAAATGAAGCTCTCATTAAAACACAATTTATGTCATATACATTTGTACGTCAAGTTAACAGTTTCCGAGATATTCCTTGTTATTGGTTTCAATTTCAAACTACTTAAACTTCTCGCAAGTGGGAATGCAAAAGAGAACCTTCAACTGTTTCTCATAGCGATAGCTTTTAAAAGATTTTACTATCACTTTAACCTAGAGTTTTCCCTTATTTCCTATTTACTTACAAGGAAGCAAGTAATAAGACCATTTGTGTTAACGTTTATCTCGTTTAGTATGGCGTAGACAAAAGAATAATCTTTTGTAAGGAACATTTGTGTGTGGAACAGCTAGAGAAAGACATGTGAATGGAATACATCAGATGTTTACTTTCTCTATACGTACTATGTGCATAGTGTATAGAGAAGGTGTTGCACTCCACCCAAAAATTCGATACCAAGATTTCACCGGAAATATATGTTTTAGGGTCCCCTGTATCCAAAAAAAAAGCATTTTCAGAAAAAGATCCTGTATGTGTGTGTGTGTCTTTGTGTCTGTGAACACGATAACTCAAAAACGATAAGTCGGTAAAATACCAAACTTGGTATTTAAGTTTAGTATCTTCCAGGGATGCGACACGAAGGTTTTGAGAAAAATTCCTCCACCCCAAACTACCCTTTACATGGAACTTTATTCGAACATTTTGATTTTCTCAAAAATAGCTCTAACGATTTTGATTAGAATATCGTATATTAAAGATATTTACTTGAAAAATAAAATGTATATCTTCTATTTTCTGGGAATAGCTTCTGAAGCTTACTTTATTCTGGATGAAATTTACGGAACTTTGCATAACTGCTAAACCGTAAGGGATAGATAAAAACTTACTACATAAAAAGTGCAGAGCACGTTAAAACACACAATTTATGTTATATACATTTTCTTCATGGCGTTGATCGTTTTTAGATATTCCTTGTTTTTGGTCTCAGCTTTAAAAAACTAACTTTTCTCATACAGGAATTTGTCAACTCCTGTCCATACAAAGGAACTTCAGTCGCATAGCAACCAACTTTTGACTATCACTTTAACCTATGGTACTCCCTTATTTCGCTTCTATTTACAAGGAAGCAAGTAATAAGACTATTTCTGCTAATTTTTTCACGATTAGCATGAAGTAAATAGAAGCATAAGCCTTCTAACACTAATTTCTTGCAGAGATATAGAGAAAATTATGTGAATGGAACACATCAGATTTTTACTTTCTCTACACGTACTATGTGCACAGTGTATAGAGGAAGTACTGTATTCCATCCAAAAATTCGATACCGAGATTTCACCGGAAATACATGTTATAGGACCCCCTGAATCCAAAAAATCATTTTCAGAAAAAGGTCTGTGTGTGTGTGAGTGTGTGTCTGTCTGTCTATGTCTGTGGACAACATAGCTCAAAAACACCATTAAATACCAACCTTAGTATTTAAGTTTGGTATCTTCCAAGGATGCGACACAAAGATTTTCAAAAAAATCTCCCCACCCCAAACTAAGTTTACACGAGAAAAATTTTCGAACATTTGATTTTCTCAATAATGGTTCCAACGATTTTGATTAAAATACCACATATTAAAGCCATTTCCATCACAAAAAAATGTATATCTTGAATTTTCTGGGAATAGCTTCTGAAGACCTCTTTATTCTGGATGAATTTTGCTGGGTTTTGCGTAACTTGTACACCGTAAAAGGTACACAAAAACTTACTTCACAAAAAAATGTAGAGCACGTTAAAACATACAATTATGTTATATATATTTGTGGAGTTTACCACTTTTGATACATTCCTTGTTATTAGTTTCAGCTTTGAAAATCTTATTTCTTATACGGGAATTTGTCAACTCCTGTCCACACAAACAAAGGCACTTCAATTATACAGCAACCAGCTTTTAAAAGATCTGACTATCGATTTGCCCTATTTTACTCCCTTATTTATCTTCTACTTAGCTAATAAGACCGTTTCTGCCAATTTTTTCTCGATTAGCATTAAGTAAATAGAAGAATGAGCTTTTAAACAATAATTTACTGCAGAGATGTAGAGAAAGTCATGTTAATGGAACACATCTGCTTTTTATCATTATATCTCATGCAATCAAACACACACACACACACACACACACACACACACACACACACACACACACACACAAAATTCCACATACTTACCCTGTTTACAGAATATCTGTGTCCTCTTAAATCCGGTTTTTTGTTTTATCTGAAGGAATGGGCAGCTCATCGTTGATCGATTTTCTAGCGATCTCGGCCGTTTCATCATTCCTCCAAAACGAGTTTTGAACTTGAGCCTTTGGATTTCAAATCTAGAAACCATTTTTTGTGCAAGGTGCATAGTTTTTAAGGTAATATATTAACTTTTACTTTCTCTACACGTGTACTATGTACATAGTGTATAGAGGAGGTATTGTATTGCACCCAAAATTTCGATACAGAGATGTCACTGGAAATACACTTTTTGAGACCTGAATCCAAAAAAGCAGTTTTAGAAAAAGGCCTGAATGTGCGTGTGGACAGCATACCCAGAAACAAAAAGACCGTTAAATACCAACCTTGGTATTTAAGTTTAGTATCTCCCAAAGATGCGACTCGAAAATTTTCAAGAAAATCCTCCCACCCCAAACTACACTTTACATAGAAAACATTTCGAAAATTTTGAGTTTCTCAAAAATGGTTCTAACGATTTTGATTAAAATATTGTACTTTAAAGATATTTACATGACAAATAAAATGTATATATTGAATTTTCTGGAAATAGCCTTTGATGACCTCTTTATTCTGGATGAACTTTGTCTAATTTTGCATAACTGATAAACCGTAGGAAATAGACAAAACTTACTCAACATAAAATGTAGAACTCGTGAAAACACACAATTCATGTTATATAATTTTTTTTTCGTGAAGTTGACCGTTTTTGAGATATTTCTTGTTATTGGTTTCAGTTTTAAAGTATTTATACTTTTCTAATTCGGGAATGTGTCAACACCTGGCCATATAAAAAAGGAATTTCAATCACATAACAACAAGCTTTTAAAATATTTGACTTTCGCTTTAGCCTATGGTACTCCCTCATTTTCCTCCTACTTACAAGGAAGCAAGCAATAATACCATTTCTGCTAATGTTTTCTCGATTAGCATGAAGTAAATAGAAGAATAATTATAACGATAATTTGTTGCAGAGATGTAGAGAAAGTCATGTGAATTGAACACATCAGATTTTTACTAGAGCTGATCGTTTCGAGATATTCCTTGTTAATTGGTTTCAGTTTTAAAATACTTATACTACTCTCGTATGGGAATTTGTCAACTCCTGACCATACAAACAAGGAATTTCAATCACATAGCAACCAGCTTTTAAAAGATTTGACTTTCGTTTTAGCCTATGGTACTCCCTTATTTCATTTCTACTTACAAAGAAGCATGTACTTACACCATTTCTCGTAATTTTATCTCGAGAAGCATGAAATAGAAGAATAATCCTTTTGTTACAGAGATATAGAGAAGGTCATGTGCATGGAACACATAAGATTTTGTGTAATTTAAATGCTTATTCTGTGAAGAAATATTAATTTGACAGCACATAATAATTTGCATAAAAAAGGTTAACAGGATTTTAAAAACATTGGTGACATTATTGATTACTTCAAGTGAAACCGAAGTATGATTCATTCGAAATACACTTAAAATATTTCACGCATACCTTTCTGAAAAAATCATTACTTGTTAGAATTGTGAGTCAGGTTATGTATAGGGATCAAATTTTACTTTCTCTATATGTACTGTGTACATTAGTGTATAGAGAAGGTATTGTAATGCACCCAAAAATTCCACACCGAGATTTCACCGGAAATGCAGGTTTTTGGTCCCCCTGAATCAAAACAAGCATTTTTGGAAAAAAGTCCTCGTGTGTGTCTGTCTATCTGTCTGTCTGTGTGTCTATGGACAGTATAGCTCAAAAACGAAAAGACCGTTAAATACCAAACTTGGCATTAAAGTTTGGTAACTTCCAAGGATGTGACACCCCGAACTACCCTTTACATGAAATTTTTTTCGAAAATTCTGATTTTCTCAAAAATGGCTCTAACGATTTTGATTAAAATATATTAAAGACATTTGTCTCACATATAAAATGTATATCTTGAATTTTCTGGGAATAGCCTCTGAAGACTACTTTATTCTGGATGAATTTTACGGAATCTTGCATAACTGCTAAACCGTAAGAGATGGACAAAAATTTACCGCACAAAAAATGTAGAGCACGATAAAACACAATTGACGTTACATGCATTTGTTTCGTGGAGTTGATCGTTTTTAAGATATTCCTTGTTTTTAGTTTCAGCTTTGAAAAACATACTTTCTCATACAGGAATTTCTCAACTTCTGTCCATACAAACAAAGGAACTTCAGTCACATAACAACCAGCTTTTGTCTATCACTTTAACGTATGGTACTCCCTTATTTCGCTTCTACTTACAAGGAAGCAAGTAATAAGACTATTTCTGCCAATGTTTTCTCGATTAGCATGAAGTAGATAGAAGCATAAACTTTTTAACAATAATTTGTTGCAAAGATGTAGAGAAAGTCATGTGAATGGAACTCGTCAGTTTTTTAAATAATTTGTATAAATTTCCAAATTCTAACTATTAATTAATCCTGGATTGATATATCTAAATACATGGAGTTTAAATTCGTAGATTTAAGATCTGCAATTGGAAGTGAATTTACAGTTTGAAATTACTTCCTACATTTTTCCTCTTTCTAGCTCTAGCTAGATAAGGAATTGTATTCCACCCAAAAATCGATGTCGAGGTTTCGCCGGAAATATATGTTTTGAGGTACCCTGAATCCAAAAAAAAAAACATTTTTAGTAAAAGGTCCGTGAGTGGTTGTGGACAGCATAGCTCAAAAACTAAAAGGCCGTCACCAAACTTGGTATTTAGGTTTAGTATCTTGTAAAGATACGACACGAAGATTTTCAAGAAAATCTCCCCACCCCAAACTACGCTTTATAAGGGAAAATGTTAGAATTTTTAAAAATGGCTCTAACGATTTTGATAAAATATCATATATGAAAGATATTCACATGGATATATGGAATAACCTGGGAATAGCCTCTGAAAATCTGGTCATTCTGGATTAATTTTTCTGAAATTTGCGTACCTGATAAACCGTAAGCAATAGCCAAAACCTTAGTGCTCAAAAAATGTAGATCTCGTTAAAACACACAATTTGTGCCATATACATTTTTGTTGTAGAATTCACCGTTTCCAAGATATTACGTGTTATTGCTTTCACTTTTAAACTACTTTTAGCTTTTCTCAAACGGTGGGTTACCTTTCTTAAGCCAGTCTTTTGTTCACTCCTGGCAAGCAAAGAGAATGAAAATTCAGTTGTTTCACATAGCTACTGGCTTTTAAAGGAATTTACTATCGCTTTACCCTAGTGTATTCGTTTACTTTCCTTCTGCTTACAAAAAATCAAGTAATAAAATCAATTCTGCTAATGTTTATCTCGATTAGTATGATGTAGATAAAATAATATTTTGTAAGCAACGTTTGTTTGCGGAACAGCTAGCCTAGAGAAAACCATGCGAATGAAACACATCAGACTTTATTATCAAGGGGTTACAACCCTAAAATTCCTAATGACTACCCTGTGGGTCAGAGAATATTTATTCGTTTTCAATAGTAGATAATTATCTCTAAGTGAGGTGAAGAAAAACATTAAACAGAAAGGCAGGCAAGTAGAGTGTGTTGGATCTTTTCCAAAAAGTGACAATATCTTAACGCTCAATGAACAAGCAGAACTAGTCTAACATAAAATTGGAGAACTTATGTTTTCTTAAAGGCAAATGTATTGGACTTCAAATAAACCTGTCATAACTAACACAAATACTTGCTTTGCAACCGTCTTTTTACTTTCTCTACACGTACTATGTACGTTAGTGTATAGAGAAGGTATTGAATTGCACCCAAAACCTCGATACAGAGATTTCACCGGAAATGCATGTTTTGAGACCCCTGTATTCAAACAAAGTATTTTTAGAAACATGGCCGTTTGTGTGTGTGTGTGTGTAAGTATGTGGGCAAGTTCAGTATCTTTCAAGGATACGACACGAAGATTTTCAAGAAAACCCTCCCACCCCAACTACCCTTTACATGGAAAAAAATCTGATGTGTACCATTCACATGACTTTCTCTACATCTCTGCAACAAATTATTGTTAAAAAGCTTATGCCTCTATTTACTTCATGCTACTCGAGAAAAAATTAGCAGAAATAGTCTCATTACTTGTTTCCTTGTAAGTAGAAGCGAAACAAGGGAGTACCATAGGTTACAGTAATAGTCAAAAGCTGGTTGCTATGTGACTGAAGTTATTTTGTTTATATGGACAGGAATTAACAAATTCCTATATGAGAAAAGTAAGTTTTTCATAGCTGAAACAAAAAACAATGAATATCTCAAAAACAATCAACTATACAAAAAAATGTATGTAACATAAATTTTGTGTTTTAATGTGCTCTACATTTCTTGTGTAGTAAGTTTTTATCTAAGTTTTACGGTTTAACAGTTATGCAAAATTCCGTAAAATTCGTCCAGAATAAAGTAATCTTCAGAGGCTATTCCCAGAAAATTCAAGATATACATTTTATTTGTCAGGTAAATATCTTTAATATATGATATTTTAATCAAAATCGTTGGAGCCATTTTTAAGAAAATAAAAATTTTCGAAAAAAGTTCCATGTAAAGGGTAGTTTGGGGTGGGGGATGTTTCTCAAAGTCTTCGTGTCGCATCCCTGGAAGATACTAAACTTAAATGCCAAGTTTGGTATTTTACCAACTTTTCGTTTTTGAGTTATCGTGTTCACAGACACACGGACACACACACGGACCTTTTTCTGAAAATACTTTTTTGGATACAGGGGATCCTAAAACATATATTTCCGGTGAAATCTCGGTATCGAATTTTTGGGTGGAGTGCAATACCTTCTCTATACACTATGTACATAGTACGTATAGAGAAAGTAAAAATTCGAAATTATCTATAAAATAGCTCTAACGATTTTGATTAAAATATCGTATATTAAAGATGTTTACATGAAAAATAAAATGTATATCTTGAATTTTCTGGGAACAGTCTCTGAAGATATCTTTATTCTGAATGAATTTTGTATAACTGGTAAACCGTAAGAGATAGACAAAAACTTACTACACAATAAAATGTAGAACTCGTTAAAGCACACTTTTTTTTCCTTTAACCTAGTTGGTCATATCGGACGACGAATGAAATTGGTGAAACAGTGCTCAAATTTCTCGGGGTCTATGGAGCTTCTCAGGATAAGGGAAAACCCCGAAAAAGAACTCATCCGGGTAGCTCACCCTAAGCAAGTATCGAACTCACGACCTGTTGAATGTGACGCAGACACGCTTCCACTACACTACCCGGGCGGGCTTCAATTTATGTTACATGTATTTTTTTCCCTGGAATTGACCGTTTTTAAGATAATCCTTGTTATTGATTTCAGTTTTAAAATACTTAATATTTTTCTCATACGGGAACTAGTCAACACCTGAGGGTGCAAAGATTCGGATTTCTACCACATTTTAAAGCATTTGACTGTCGGTTTAGCCTAGTGTATCCCGTTTTTTCCTTTTACCTATAATGAAACCGTTTCTGCTAATGTTTATCTCGATTAGCATGAAGTAAATAGAAGAATAGGCTTATTAATAATTTGTTACAGAGAAGTAGAGAAACTCATGTGAATGGAGCACATCCACCAAGGCACCACAGGCGGTGACACTGATGATACATGGAGTGAAGATGGAGCACCGGTGGAATGTGATGACGGGGGAGACCGCAGAACCCGGAGAAAGCTTTGTCCACCACAAATCTCACATGTGGTCGCTTGGGATTGAACCCAGGGCGCCTAAGAGACGTAGGGGATCTTGGGTTCGAGTCCCGCCTTGGGCATGGGTGTTATATGTTTGTACATTTGTGTGTGTGTAAAAGAAGAAAACAGCAATTCAGTAATCATACAGCAAACAAAGTAAACAAATTAGCTAAATAAAAGTAGGGTATATAGAGCTGGAGTCCCGACCAGACTCCGGAACTCTTTAAAAAAAAAAAATAATAAATAAAGAGAGAGACCACGACGCGGCCTAGTGATGATGGCTCCAAATTCGTAGGTGTGAATATAGGATGTGGCTCGCTGTTTCCACTTGTGATCTTCGTGAAACGTGACGAATGATTTATAATTTTTCTTTTTTTTTTTGGTAGTGTTTACGCCCGCTTTAACTATTTGTGGCATCGCAGGCGATGACACTGATAATACATAAAGGAAGATGGAGCACCGGTGGAATGCGATGGCGGGGGAAACCGGAGAAAACCCGCTCCTGCACCGCTTTGTCCACCACAAATCTCACGTGCGGTCGCTTGGGATCGAACCCGGGCCGTCTAGGTGAGAGAGGCGAGTGGTCCAACCACTCGGCCACGGCGCGGCCTCATTTATACTTCTGATTTCAAAACTTATTATCTATGCATATTGTGTCTGGAATGTTATATAAGGATGGAATCCGATCCTTAATTAAAGGATACCATTTTCCTCTTCAATTCTGTATATATAGATGTGTTGATTTAGTATATCAGCAGAGATACATACTTATGGTCAGTACTGATAAACTTGAACATTGGCCTAGACAGTGTAATGATTTGTTCAGTGGCGGCTCGAGCACATTCTCTTAGTTGGGGCAACAAATCTGATGTGTTACACTCACATGACTTGCTCTACATCTTTAATAAACTATTTTTAAAAAGCTTATTCTTCTATCTACTTCACGCTAATAGATATAAACATTAGCAGAAATTGTCCCTATTACTTGGTTCCTTGTAAGTAGAACCTAATGTGTTCCATTCACATGATGTCCTCTAACTGTTCCGCAAACAAACCTTTTATTCAAAAGATTAATATTTTATCTATATCATGCTAATCAGGATAAACGTTAGCAGAATTAGTCTTATTTCTAGTTTCCTTGTAAGTAGAAGGGAAATAATCAAATGCACAGGCTAAAGCGGTAGTCTCGTCCTTTAAAGGCTGGTCACTATGTGAAACAATTGAGGTTCGGTAAACAAACGAGAAACGAGAAGAAAAATGTCTTCCCTTTTTTTGGCTAAAATTGAAACCGTTTCCAAAACGGTTAACTCTACAAAAAAACTGTATATGATATAAATTTTGTATTTTAATGAGATCTACATTTTTTTTGTGTAGTAAGTTTTTGTATATCTCTTACGGTTTGCCAGTTATACAAAAGTCATCCAGAATGAAGAGGTCTTCAGAGGCGATTCCCAGAAAATTCAAGATAGTAGATATACAATTCGTTTGTCATAAAAATATTTTAAACATGAGGTATTTTAATCAAAATCGTTAGAACCATTTTTGAGAAAATAAAGATTTCCGAAAATATACCACGTAAGGTGTAGTTTGGGGTGGGGGTTATCTTGAAAATATTCGTGTCGCATCCTTGGAAGATACCAAGTTTAGTATTTAACGGTCTTTTCGTTTTTGAGCCATGCTGTTCCACAGACACTCAGACACATACACACATACAAACACACGCGGACCTTTTTCTAAAAATGATTTTTTTTTTTTTTTGATTCAGGGTGACCCAAAACATGTATTTATGGTGAAATCAATTTTAGGTGCATTATAATACCTTCTCTATATACTATGTACATAGTACGTGTAGAGAAAGTAAGAATGTCAAAAATCTTACATGCTTCATTCGCATAACTTTCTCTGCCTAATCTGCAACAATTCTTGCAAAAACTTATTCTTATACCTACCTTATACTTTTCGAGATATAAGGTTTAACAAATGGTCTTATAAGTCTAATGGTCTAGCTCTTTGTAATTACAAGGGAAATACACTAAGCTGGTCGCTATGTGGTGCAATTGAAAGTCTGTTCTCTTTGCATGATCATTCCATTTGAGAAAAGTCTAAGTATTGGAAATTTAAAAACCAACAACAAGGAATATCTCGGAATGGCTCAAAAAATGTAAATGACATAAATTGAACGTTTTAACGAGATCTAAGTTTTTATATAGATAGAATATTTATCTCTTATTGATTTACGAGCTGTGAAAAAGTTATTCAGAACGAAGGAAACTTCAGAGACTATTCCCAGAAAATTCAAAACGCATTTTATTCGTGTCGCATCCTTGAAAGATACTGAACTTAAATAACAACTTTTATATTAAAGAACTTTTAATTTTTGCTTTCTCTACATGGTACATGGTAGAGAAAGTATTGCACTCAACCCAAAAATTCGATACCGAGACTTCACAGGAAATTCACGTTTTTAGGTCTCACTGTAAAATATTTTTACTTTCTATAGCACGTATGTATAATTTACATAGTGGGTAGAGAAGGTATTGCATTCCACCCACAAATTCGATACCGAGATTTCACCGGAAATACATGTTTTGAACTACCTAAATAAAAAGTATTTTTAGAAACATGTCCGTGTGTGTATGTGTGTGTGTGTGTGTGTGTGTGTGTGTGTGTGTGTGTCTGTGTCTGTTTGTGGGCAGCATAGCTCAAAAACGAAAAGTCGGAAAAAAACAAAACAAACTTGGTATTTAAGTTTAGCATCTTCCAAGGGTACAACACAAACATTTTCAAGAAAATCGCTATACCCCCAACTACCCTTTACACGGAACATTTTTCGAAAATTTTGATTTTCTCTAAAATGGCTGTAATAACAATTATATGATATTTTTATAAAAACGAAATGTATATTTTGAATTTTATGGAATAGCCTCTGAAGACCTCTTCACTGTGAATGTCTTCTGTATAACCTTTCTATAACTGCTAAACCGTAAGAGATATACATAATCTTAACAAAAATGTAGATCTCGCTAAAATACGCAATTCTGTCATACAGTTTACTTTCACTACACGTACTATGTACATAGTGTGTAGAGGAAGTATTGTATTCCACCCAAAAATTCGATACCAAGATTTCACCGGAAATTCATGTTTATGGACCCCCTGAATCCAAAAAAGGCATTTTCAGAAAAAGGTCCCTGTGTGTCTGACTGTGGACAGCATAGCTCAAAAGCGAAAAGACCATTAAATACCAAACTTGGTATATAGATTTAGTATCTTTCAAGGATGCGACACGAGACTTTAAAAAAAAAATCTCCCCACCAAAAACTACCTTTACATGGAAACATGTTCGAAAATGTTGACCTTCTTAAAAATGGTTCTAACGATTTTGATTAAAATCCCGCATATTAAATATATTTACATCTCAAATAAAATGTATATCTTGAATTTTCTGGAATTAGCCTCTGAAGACCTCTTTATTCTGGATTAATTTTGCTTAAATGCTAAACCGTAAGAGATGGACAAAAATTTACTACACAAAAATGTAGATCTCGTCAAAACACACATGTTATATCGTCACGTTTTTTGTTGTGGAGGTCACCGTTTCCGAGATATTTCTTGTTATTGGTTTCAATTGTGAAGTATTTATACCTTTCTCAGACAGAAAGTGTCCGTTTTTCTTTTGTTCTACGCCTGGCCAAGCAAAGAAGCGATTTGCAATAACAATTGCATAACGATATATTTAAAACATTGGACTATCACTTTAACCTAGTGCATTCCCTTAGTTCCCTTCTGCTTATAGGGAACTAAGTAATAAGAACATTCTGCTAATGTTTATCTCGATTAGCATTGAGTAGAAAGAAGAATATTCTTTTGTAGGAAGTTTGTAAAGCAGCTGGAGGAAGTCATGATATTTTTTCGTAGAGTTGATCGTTTTCGAGATATTCCGAGGTATTGGTTTCAATTTTAAGATACTTAAACTTTTCCCAAATGGGAAGTATCTTTCTTTTCTTCTCTCTTTCGTTTACAATTAGCAAGCAAAGAAAACTGAATTTCAATTGTTTCCTACAGCGACCGGCTTTTAATAAAAATGTTTCACGATCGTTTTAGCCTGTACATTCCTTTTTATCCTTTCTACTTACAAAGAAGCAAATAATAAGACAGTCCTGCTAATGTTTATTATGATGTAAGACAAGTTTGTTACGGAACAGCTAGGGAAAGTCAGATTAATGGAACACATCACATTTTAAGAAAAAGGTCCGCACACGTCCTTTTTGTTCCCTTCTACTTACAAAGAAACAAGCAATAAGACAATCCTGCAAATGTTTATCATGATGTAAATAAAAGAATGATCTTTTGTAAGAACAACTAGGGAAAGTCAGATGAATGGAACACATCAGATGTTTATAAAAAGGTCCGCGCGTGTGTCCGTGAACACGATAACTCAAAAACGAAGTCGGTAAAATCAATTCATGTCCATCAGTTAGTTCATCACTGACCATGTGTAATAAGTATGGGAGCTACCACATATGATGTAGTACAGCTACGCTTGATTTACATTGTTGCAGTGCGATCAGGTTTGCATATTGACTTCGTATAAGGCAATGACATAAAATATATAAACATATAAAGAAAAGAAAAAAAAAAACTGCAGTGCACCTATTGTCTATTCTGATAATTTCAGTATTTTAGGTTTCAGGTTTAAAGTGACCCTCGAAACACTTCCAAAATATTAACTTGGAAGATATGAAACTTTAGTAGCGGAGCAGGAAAACGTATTCGAAATGCGTATCTTACTTAAACTATTCTCTGAAACATGTGATTGTATGACAGATCAACAGCGAGGAAATTGAAGGGGTGTTTGGAATGTGTTAACGTGTGCTAATTATGTTTATGTTGAGGCACCAGACATTTGATGTGCTCTCAAAGTACAAGTTCGGGAATCTATCAGATGTTTTCTAAAACGTGATGTTCGTATGATCGGCTAGGAATTTAATGTGCATCTTCACTTCAAAATAAATCCTGTTATCATGTCAGAAATACCAGAGTCCAAGGAAAATGCTCAAAAGGAAATTGTAGCAGAAAGGTAGGTTTCTAACATCTAAGTAAATTCTTATACATATCAGAGGTTATGTTGGCACATTAATTTGCTTTTGGTTGTTCTTATTCTAGTCTTGCAGATGCAGAGACTATCAATAAGCTTTCAGAAGGATTGTTGGCTCTCTATCAGCCAGAACTGAAGAAAGTTAAGCAGCAGCTGGATGAGTTAACGTAAGTGATGTTATTTGATTTGGTTGTGCTGAGCTTTAAGTTAATTGAATAAAAACTCTCTAAGGCAGTATAAAGTTTAAGCTTATTTTATTGTAACAGTGGAGTAGTGCCTTTTAACTGAAGTTTAAAACCAGATAGATATTTGTAACCTAAATATAACCGAGGCAAGTTTTCCGTTTGTCGGTGCAGAACATGTTCCAGTAGTTTAAATTTCCTCTCATTATGGTTCGTATAATAATAGATTGAATATTGCACAGAATGCATAAGTTTGAGACATTGCATAATATGCAGCCAATATATGTGTTACACAATCCACAAGTGCAACAAGTTCAAAATCTGCATTTTATTTACCAGACCAAAGGATCAAATATACCTACAATATTTTATTCAAACTCATTAAGAGCAGTTTGTAATAAATAATTACATATTCACCATGTAAATTGTAGTTTGTGATGTGTTGAAAATTGCCATCTCGTGTCCAGAAATAGTGTGACTCAAGCATGAAATTTGATATTCATCCAAGGTTTTGCTTGTATTATGCATCTTCCTTGATATTTATTTGGTAATTATTTACAAGTTGGGCTGCTAACTCTCCCCGCTGCAACTTATGCCAGTTTTGCACTCTAACGGGACCGGTGTGGTTAGAGAGGGATTATGGGTAGGGAGATGGTTTAAAAAACTAATGTTGTATCCATTGCACTGTTAGGAGTTGTTGGAAATATCGATAATGAGGTACTACCACGATATAAAATTAGAAACATAACTTTATATACACACACTAACCTAAACGGATTGGAACATAACCTTGCACTAAATTTGAAATCCACAGGCTTTGAAATTGTCATCATAAATATAAAGTCAATCAATCGCACTTAGTTTCATTCAATTTTAGAGTGGCCGAAGTTCTGCATAATAAAATTCACTGAACAGCTGTATCTGCGTGAAACATACTTGTCATACATCAGTATAGCGTCTAGCGACATATGCCGGTGTTGCATTCCACAACACTGTTCACCTGCTACCGACAATGAAACTCAGGTTTTAGGCACTTTAGTGTGCAGTATTATTATATATTTACATTGCAAAAGTATTACAAGACTTCTTTATTTATATTCTACTCCTTCTAGGCAGCATACTTCATAAATATTCACAAAAAAGGATTGCTACGTGCACATAATAAATTAGCGTTTAACTTAATTACGGAGCTTTTCCGATAAAAAAAATTGGTGAAAACGTAACACGTATAAACCAAACTTACAGTCAAACCACAATTTGTTTAATTTCTAGAGGGGCCCAAGTTCTCTATAATTACCGAATTGCAATTTAATAGTTATTAATCATTACCTAAAGCGAGGCCACACTATGGCCAAGTGGTTAGACTACTCACCTCTCACTAAGGCAGCTCGGGTTTATCCCAGGCGACCAAATGTGGAATTTGTGGTGGGTAAAGTGGTGCTGAGGCAGGTTTTCTCCAGGTTCTCGGTTTCCCCCGCCATTGCATTCCACCAGTGCTCCATCTTCATTCCATATATCATCAGTGTCATCGCCTACAGTGCCATCTGTATTAAAAGTGAGCGTTAAAGACTATAAAAAAAACTTAAAGCGAGTACTGAATTCGTTAAGTTCAAATCTATTTTATCAATAATTTGTAATAACACCAGAATTATTTCTTTCTGTAAAACTGCTGTTTTCTTTTTTCTTTTAGGAAGAAACAAACAGAATTAATTTCACAGCTGCAGACTGAAAACCAGAGATTTACAGATCCACAGATATCTGATGAACTCCAACAAATGGTAAGAATTCCATAATTCATGCATACTTTAAATAAAATTCTGACTTTCCTCTCTTTGCCTGAGATGAAAAGAAGTTTAGTAAGATAACAAAACTGGACCATAAAACTGATGTAACTTTTTAACACAACGAAACTAGCCTTGCCAGAATATCTTATACATCACAACAAATTAAATAAGCACATAAATAGATATAACTTAAAGGGTAGACAACATCAGGGACACCTTGCACACTCTAATCTATGCAGCTCTATTGATTCACTAGGAGGTTGGAATGAGGTGAAAGAATCACAGGAGGCTACAGTCAACAGGCTACTAGAGACCAGCTGAAGTGGCCAATATTTCCAAGCCCAATGACCAGTGTCACTAACAAGCCACCAGAGAGGTCATATAAGCGACCTGCAGCCACCTAGTGTCCATGTAATCTTTCCATTGAGCATTCATCACACACTGCCATACATCACAAATCTGGAAGCATACCTAAAAGATGAAAGGAAATCAGAATGAAGGGGAGATGATGGAAAGGAAGACATGGTAGATAAGAAACTACTCTAGCGTTTGCCTGACGACCATGGGGAAACCCCAAATAATCCAATGGTTAGAATGGTGGTTACCAAGGATTGAATCTGGGATGGCTGTGCACATGGCCCCTCGCCTCTCACCTAGGTGGTACAGGTTCGATCATATAAGATTTGTGGTGGACAAGCTGCATAGGGGTGGATTTTCTCCTGGGTCTCCTGTTTCCTCTGCCATTGCATTCCACTGGTGCTCCATCTTCATTCCATGTATCATCACAAATGTCTTCAGTGCTGTTTGCGGTAAAAGCGGGCATTAAGCACTATAAAAAGAACCTGGGACCTCCAGAATGTGAGTCACATGTGTTACCACAGCACCACCTTGTTTAGCTTTACTTGTAATGAAAGTCTCTTTATTGCTTGAAAAGTTAATTACAAATGTTTGTCTTTATTCCAATGCTTCACAAAAATTCTGTAGTACAGTTTTGTCTTGATGCTTTGACTTATAGACAGTTGATTGCTCTCTCACGCAACTGTGTGCTCAGAACTAGCCTCACCTGGCTTGTGACACTCCCTTTTATAGCTGCTGATGGCTAGCCAGAAATTTCCAGAAAAGCAAACTGTCAATTGTGCCCAGGTGTTGCATTTCAAGGCTTTGAGGTAGTGCCACAGCTCTTCACATGTTACATTTATGGCGCCTGTGACGATTAGTGCACTATTTAAAGGAAGCCAACTGAACACGTGCAACAATAAGTTATATGCTTTCCAAAGCAAACCCTAGCACACATACTGCAATTAAGGGCTAGCAATGCACAGTTATATTATATAACATACCAAGACAAAAAACATGATAAATCATATTACAGAAATGCATAAATGAATATAACTTTGGGTCCAGTGGATAGTTTTTGTCACAAAACATGGACAAATGTTTAAAGAACTGATGAGCAGTTTTGGTCCAAGATCATCATTGAAAGAGGAACCTAAGCTTTCACAATCTGTTTAAAAACTATTGGAGCTCTCTATTTGGAAAACACAGTTTATTTTTGATGTCCCATATAAAAATGATCTCATCACAAGTGCATTTAGCCAGGATACACCATCCTTGGCTGATGAGGAGAATACAGTCTTTGAAACAATTTCAGTTGATATATTAGACTAAAAGTTCAACATTTTGAATCTGAACTCTAGCCTTACTGGTGAGAAGTCAACTTTCCCTTGAAAATGGCCAAGAAAGTTATGGACAAAACATTGGGTGAACTTTGATCTGTTGGACCATGGCCTACAAGGTATTAAAATTCTTCTAAGGATCATCTTGGCCACACCACTTAGACCACTCGCCTCTCACCTATATAGCCCAGGTTCGATCCCAAGTGACCATATGTGAGATTTGTGGTGGACAAAGCGGCACAGGGACAGGTGTTCTCTGGGTTTTCCAGTTTCCCCTGCCATCGCATTCCACCGGTGCTCCAACTTCATATCATATATCTCCAGTGTCATCGCCTGCGGTGTCACAAGTAGTAAAAGCGGGTATTAAACACTACCAAAAAAAAATCATCTTAGAGGACAGATACACTGTTTATAAAATAAAACAAATCACTCACCAATATGTCTAAATCAACAAAATCTTCACGTTTGTAATGTAAGGCAAAGCATTCCTCAAGTACATGCACACCTTCATCCCTTGCTGCAGCACAGTTGTTCGATTAACTGTTTTATGACTTTTAACTTGAAGTTTACTTCATATTTCCTTCTTTTAATTGATCCAATGATTAGACTCACACTTCACATTTTGTGCTGATTACACTTATAGTACAAATTGTTTGTACACATGACATGACCTACAACAAAACTTGTTAGAGGTACACGTGAGTTGTGATTTGACAATTGATTCTGTAGGCAAAAATGACAATGCTGAAGGAGGCTTTTCCTCCATGTATGCAATTTAATTATTTACAGTATTTTTATGACTATGCAACAATAACAAGGCAAGAAAATAAAGTTTTTTCATTCGAAAAATTATGAATAGGTCATAAATCTGCATATGCTATACCGTATTATGCAGATGATGATCATTGATGATGTAAACTAAATTCACAGTTCATTGATAGTTTGGGGGTCATCTTTTAGATGAGTGAAAGATAAATGCTAAAACTATAAAACTTGAACAAATATTTATACCTTGCCTTACCTGCAGAACTGTATACATGTTTATTATATTAAAAAGATTATTTTGTGTCAAGTATTGAATTAAGAGCATTTGTTACTCAGCTGGTAGTTTTATTGTATTAGTTGTTTAGTGAACATTAGTATTATTGTTACCTATTAAATTATTTTTGCAAATTTAAAATTGCAGTTCTCAGCTGTAAAGCTCTATCAAACAAAGCTTGTGTCCATTAAGAAAGAAATGGCTCAACTCCACGAAAGAGCTTCAAAAGTAAAAGTAAGTAGAAGTCTTAATTATTTTATATTTCCTTATTTGGTTCACTGCTATTGTTCTGCAAAACACATAATTTTAAATATAGGGTCAATTTTGGCAAGCACTTCTAACATTTCAGAGGTCACTAATTGGTGGATGGGCCGACATGAAATAAAACATATCGTAAAAATGGTGCTTATTGCTAGTAAAGGTGCTGGAAGTGTTGTCCCTTGACTTATATACACTGCTGACATCTGTGAATAAAATGTAAGCTGTCTTTGTACAGTTTCTCTTCAGAAATGAATTCAATTTTGTAAAAAAAAATCTTGTTTCAATTAATCTCTTCCCTCATTCTCATATCTAGTGGGAAGGTTAAAATATACGATGTACAGATCAACCCACACACCAAGGAAGAATTGCATTCCACAGAAAAATTCAGTATCAGGATTTCATGGCAATACAAGTTGTGAGATCTTCATAATAAATAAAAAGAAAAAAAAAATGCATATGTATGTGTTGGGATACACGAGGGAAGGGGGAAAATTCATACACAAAAAGGAATTGACAAATAAATATCAAACTGGATATTAAGATTCAACATTGTTCAAGGTTGCAAATAACATTTTTTTAATAAAATCCCTTCCCCTTCTTCCATTCTATACTAACCCTTTAGTGAAACATTGTTCTCTGGTTTTATTTTCTTGAAAATTATTATGTGTGTTTTAAGTTTTTTACATAACAAATAGAATGTACCTATATCTTGAATTTTCTGTAAATGGCCTGTAAAGTATTTTTCATTCAAAATGAAGTTTATATTCTTCTAATTGTAAGACTTGAGGCATTTATAAATTTGACACTGCTGACTACGCATGAAGACATAATCAACACTTCTGTATTATTTTGAGATTTTTAAAAAATTCGATTTTTTGATTTGTGTGTCAAATATTTTATATTTTTTTTATAAGTTTAAGTCAGTATTTATTCAATAATATGTAAAAAATGAAGCAAGCAACAGCTAAGTAGTACAGATATGTAACAAAAAATATTTTGTGACAAAACTTCACTTATCTATGTAAATAAATTCGTGAAGGACATGTTTCATAATCCATCAATTACATTTCAGCTTGTTGAATTTGTTGAATTTTTGTTTTATAGTTACTGCATTTAGGTGATGTATTTTTCGTTATGGTATTGCCATCTACTCAGAATAAAGAAAATTTGGTGACAAGATCAATTGGTGGTCATGATGTGATCTCTGTTCTTCAAAATAGCATTTTTTCCCATTCTATTAAATTAAAGTTAAATTTTCAATTTAAATAAAGTTAAATTGTTAATACATTTAAATGTACATACATTTAATGGTGTGAGAGAAAATATTTATTTTGAAAATTAGAGATTGCATCATGAATTTTGATGTGCTACCCGACACTCACACTAACTGTTATGTTATACAATGGATAGGCGCTGTGTGCATTAAAAAGTGTTCGAGGACAGTAGTGTATTAAACAAATGTATTCACTCATCATGTATGATGGCCCTTTACAGCAGTGCTGACAGTGAGTTATAATAAATCCAATAACTATTGCCTATTGTCTAGTGTTAATGGGATAAATGGAATGTCAATATGAATACCCGCTATTTATAGCAGTATGTGATAGATTGTGCCATGCGCTCGATCCTTGCAACTCCCCACGACCCCTCAGTATACATTCATTAGGCAACAACATCACTAGTGACACCACCATCAACGGTAGCCTGAACTGGAATTCTCTATTGTCTTACTTCACCGGTAATGTAAACAAAAGCAACAGATTGCAATGGCTATGATTGGTTGCTGAACATTTTACTGCTTTTTCTCCATCACAAAATAGTTCCTCGTAAATTAGCGAGTGAGTACAAAAATATTGTATTAAACTATGCAATATTGTGTAACTAATATATTATGAATGATTAAGGAATAAAATTTACTGATCATTTAGCCATTATTTCTTTATATAACAATGCATGTCTGTTGTGCAGTTTGTCTGTAATGGCTGCTTCTAGTGAGCAAGTAATGGCGGAAACATGTAATACCAGTTAGTGAGATGTAAATTAGAAAACCTCTGTGTCGAGAAAAGAATTATTTGTAATGTACACAATAAGTTTTGTGAATAGTGCCTTACTTTTGCATTAAACAATATTCTCAGCTTAACAGTAGATTTTACTGTTTATAACACAGCATAGAGCGTGTAAAACTTCTAAATTTGCCGAGGTGCAACATCTTATGCAAGCAGTTTTGCAACAAGTGACAACCGAAAATGCAATGAATGTGTATCGCACATTGTTCAGAAAGAGCAAACAAAGTGGGATTTGAAGGGGATGATGGACATTGTCGCTGACCGACTAATTATCAATTTCGGTAATGATTCAGACAGTTCGAGAGCAAATGCAACATGACTCGTACCTTGAAGTAGTGTTACCACTTCCATCTTCAGATCAGCTCTTCTGGGTAAGTCACTGCATTGTGGCAGTATATTAAAGAAATGTGCATTTTATTTTTGCTCATTTGTGGGTGCTGAAATTCTTAAAAAACTGTTGGAATAGTGTACGTATGCAATACACCAGCAAACTTTCAAAACAACATGTCTGCATTTTTAAATTTTACGGGAGAATTTTACATTTGGAACTGAATAACGACTCGCCTATCTATTTTATTATGTTTTATTCATTATACATTTCACAGAGATCTGTGAACAGTGAAAGTAGGTAACTATTTCTTTTCCTACCAAATGTAAGTACGTGGTTTTACAATTGTATGGCAGACGAACCAGCTTAGCATCACATGCTCTGTCTACAAACATTCTGGTTTGTTTACATCGCCGGTGAAGTAAGGCTGGACAGATGATATACCACCAATTGATACTGTCACCAGATTTATGTAACTTCCAGTAGATGGCAATACAATAACCAACAATCCATCACCTAGTGGCAGTAACTGTATCATTTAATTTAAACAACAAGCCAACAAAAGCTGACAATGTAATCAATAATGGATTATGAAGTGTGTCTTTCATTTGAATTTATTTACTAAGGTAAGTGAAATTTTATCACAAAATATTTCTTGTTATATTAACAGTATTTATTTGTTTCTTATGATCATGCAAAGAGTGTAGAATTTCCAGGCCAGCATATAGCAACCTACTATTAAACATTTGACTATTCCTGCCGCCCTCTGTGGTGTAATGGTTACCATGGTAACTTCATATACCCAAGGTCACAGGTTCAAACATGGTGGAGGATGATGGATTTTTTTGGGCGTAAAAATCCGAAGCATGGCTTCCTTCAGAAGGGAAGTAAAGCCGCGGGTCCCGTGTCGTAGATTTATGATATGAAAAGAACCTCAAGCCTGAAAGAGGGGCCTCTGAGAGCAAAATTAAGTGGTCTTTCACGCCCAGTATAGAATGGGATGCTGAGAACCACAGCAGTTAAAGAGCATCCATAAATAAAACACCATTTTTTGACTATTCCTTCAGCCTTCTGAACCCATTCTACCTACAACAAAATGGTAATGAAACCATTTATGTAAATGTGGATTAACTTATTTTTCAAATGCTTGTTAAAATTGTAGCATTAGGATTCTGTCTGTAAAAATACCAGTCTTAATCTTATAATCTTTTACTAATAATGTTTTCAGTTGAATGTAAAAATTAAAGCTTTTTCTTTTACTGTGTTGTGCAGAAACGGGCACTGAAGCTTCAGCAGAACAAACAGAAAGAGGCACTCCAGAGAGAACATCAGCGTGAATTGCAACTGCAACGTGAACAGGAACTTATTGCAAAACCGTCCTCTTCAAACAAAAAGAGCTAGTAGTATCTCATGAGCCATGCCGCTCAATATGAATAGATGACATTAATGCTTTATTTTTATTTAATTTTTCTTAAAGATCTGTCTCTGGTATGTTGGAAGAAGTAAATTAATCTGATAAACATACTCTCCTTAGAAACATACATTCCTTAAATCTCATAGTGTAGATAATTCTTTTTCAATTATCTTAGTTACCATTAAAGGCCTTAGCATACTTTAGTTCATAGCAGTCTGAAATATTCAGAGATTGTAAATGTAGTCATTAATTCATTATTCATCATTTATATATTGAACATTGAGCATAATCATCAAAGAAAATTGTGACTTTCAACAAGAGGAAAAACTACCAGCACTTGGAAATGTTAAACTTTAATAAATATGAGCAAACATAATAATAGTGCCATATGGAAAAGAGCAAAGTGCTTAATGGCTAGTTTTCAAGAAATTATTAGAGTAGTTGTTATGTGATTAAGGACAAAATAGCCATTGTGAAAGATAAATGAATGTTGGTTTATTGAAATAGTTTGAAGTGATCGACAGTTGAGTGGCTTGGCAGTAAATTATATTAAGGTACACTCATATTATGAAAGTTACATATAAACAATGGTATTCTTGGGGAAATTTGCCATCTGCAAGGAAGACCAGCAACCAATGTGTAGGATTAGTATCAAAACATCAAGAACTTCCAATTGAAGCAGATAAATTAAACAATATTGTATGGTGACAAAAATTCTGGAACCACCAGAGTTATAGAAAATGTATGACAAGTTGTTTTGAAAAGCGGAATACTGCCATTTTTTGCAGGGTTTTCCCTTACACTTAGAAGACATATGTTGGGTAACTCTAAGCCTTAAGGACCCCAGGGTTGTTTGACCATAATTTCATCCATTTCATTCATCTTCCAATATGATCTTTCAGGTTAAAGGATGTTAAACTTCAAGAGAGAAAAGAATAAAAAACTTGGAGAAACTCTTTTGTATTTACTGTTTACTTTCTCTATCATACATATAGATAGTGAAATTATTGTATTTCACCAAAAAATTTGATATCAAAATTTTGAGTAAAATACATTTTAAGCCCCTTAATAAAAAGAAAAGCAGTTTTAGAAAAACATGTGTATGTTTGTGTGGGTCTGTGAGCAGCATAACTCAAAAAGGAAACGTCGGGTTAACATCAAAAGGTATATAAAACATTTTTAAAAACTCTGTCTATTCCAAATTATTTTTACATGGATTTTTTTTTCTGTATTTTTATGTTCTCAAAAATGGCTGTAATGGTTTTGATTAAAATACTATATATTTACAGAGATGTCCCCACAGAAAATGTGATTTTTTAACATTTTCAGCCAATCCAGCTAAAACTTTATTTTAATGTTGTATTTAACAAACACCCAAGAGTTTTAAATTTCAGTTTGATATCTGTTTTAGTTTCCAAGTTATCCCGTTTCAAAGCTGAACTTATACTATGTCAAATGTTTCCTGTGATGAAATTAAAACAGCTATTATTTTAAACACCTCTGACATTAATCTGATTGTTGCACACAGAATTATATAACTTTTTAAATTAGCTTGTTTAAAAGAAAGTATTTTTTAAATGCCTGTCATCGTACATTTCTAGTTTTTTTTTTTTTTTTTTAATTTGTTTTATTAAGAATAACTCAAAAATTATTCACAAGACACAATTTTTATTTGGTAGTTTTAATTACTTATGTTTTGGAAATATACAAGAAAAATTGAATGAAAACCACATCATGTAGAATGCTTTGAAATAGTTAATGTGGTGAGAAAAAATAATTTTCATAAACCTCAAACTATAAATTAAAGCAATTTTATTCTATGTTTAAACTATTTTATGTAAATATAGGTATCCATAATATCAAAAATCAACATGGGTTTTGAAACTGTAGGAAGTTAAGTATTTACTTGATTGTGCAATACAAATGTCAGTTTTCATGAGAGGTATGCTTAATTTCAGTGTAACATCCCAAAGACATTTACATAACAAATAGAAATTTTAATGAATTAATATAATTAAGTAAAGATAATTTTATTACTGTATCTTGCGTATATCTTGAATTTTCTGGGAATTGCCTAGTAATTCCTTTTCATTTGGAAGAAATTTTATATAAATGATAAACCATAAGATGGACAAAATCTTATAATAAAAATAGATCTCTTTAAAACACAATTTATTTCAAATAATATTTTTTGTTACATCAACCATTTCTGAGGTATCAATTGTTATTGGTTATAATTTTTCATTACCATTTCATTTTTTGAAAACCTGCCAACCTAGAGTTGTTTCTCACAATAGCATATAAAGAGCACATAATTTCAAGGCCAGGATATAATGATCAGTTTTTAACCATTTGCACATATAACAAAATCCATAATGACATTTTTTATGCAAATGTTTTTCAGTCAGCTTGAAGTAGATGAAGTCTAAGTTACTATTGGAGTAAGTTATCTCTAAATACATTTGTGGTTTACCAGGAAAAATATGAGTCAGTTGGGAAATTTAATGTTGTACCAGCATGTTGCTGTGGTAGCTCAACTGGTTAGAGCAATTGCTTGGAAAGCTGAAGAGCTGTGGCTCAAATCCTGGCTGTGGCTGGGTTTAGGCATACAGTAATTATTAGACAATTAGGGAATGATTTAGCAATTATATTTTTATCCCCGATAAATATATCATAAGGACTCCTGCTTAAAAGATCTCTGAGTACTGCCATATGACTTAATTGGGCAGCTGTGAAAATGGACCCAGTTGTTGTTTAATGCTTGGTATCATGTCCATAAATGGAGCAAAGCAAGAAAATGGAGTGTTCATCCTATAAACTGTTCAAAGTATGTTGAGGTGTTTGTGATTATCTATATGGAATGCTCAGAGAAGATGAAGAAAAGATTGTCTACTCATTATTAATGGTGATCCCACATTGATTTTCTAATTTTAATTTCATTAGTGAATGTTCCGTTCCATAAACAGAAATATTTGAAAACATATCAACACCAGAATTATATGTATCTGACTGAGAACCTAGCACTGGAACCTCAACAAGAAGGCGAGAGATGTCTGAGGTATGAAATGGGGCTATCTGCTAACATAGTCAATTTATTTACTACAAAATGTGTGTATGTGAACTGCCCATGTTGCCACATGTAGCCTCTACAGTAGGTATAAGTACCTTCTTCCAGATTCGCTTTACTTGCACGCAAACTGTTTGTCAATAGTGTAAGTGTGCAAGAACTTGCTAGACATGGCAGCACATTCCTCTTGCTTGACTTCTTCTCATGCCTTGTGGCAGTCCTGGCATCAGGATGACCAATGACAGAAGTATAATGCAAGTGCTTGACTAATTCCACTCCAGTACAAATAGCAAGAGACTGCATGTGAAAATTTAATTGTTGCATTCTCTAAGATATGTCATGTGGTTATTCACTATACTATCATTCAATATTATATTGCAATGCATAAACATTTGTTCCCATTAGGGAGGCCACACACCAGATGCGTCGTCAATAATGCGACAATCAATGTCTGTAACATGATGCAACACAAGGCAATGGAAAAACAAGAATTGCTGCACACCAGTCTGCATTTTGAAGTTATCTGCATCCCGCTGCAGACACATACAATAAGACTCTGCATGCTCTATTTCTACCATCATGTCTTAAAGAAATAATGCTCCAATACAGGTGTGTGTATGTGTGCTTGGAACATTACCTGCAGGAGTTTGTTGAGAATTTTGTTAGCATGACTGAAGGGCAGATCAACATTTAGTTAGTGCAATCAGTGGGGAAATATCTGATATATATGATAATATATGATTATTACTAAGTTATCAACATATAAAGGTTTATAACTATGTTTATAAACTAATAAAGTTAATGTTAAAACAGGCATTGACAAGTTATTTTAAAGTAAGAGCAGAAGCTTTCTGACAACATATTAACTCTTAAGTGTTCTTGGGCTTCTAGCAAGGTAAGTTCATGGATTGACTCCAATGTTTTGAAGATGTACATCATCTTCATCTTCAGGGTAAGCCTATAACTTGAAAGTTCAGATTTACGTATTTATAGCTTCACTCGGGCACTGTCAATATGCAAATCTGGACTTTCATGATATCAGTTTACTCTGAAGACGAAGATGATGTATATCTTCAAAATGTTGTATTCAGTCCATGAATTTACCTTCTAGAAGCCTGAGAACCCTTGGAGTTAAGTTATTTTAATCTATTTAGTGTTTAAGCAGCTTTACATCGGGACTTGTAGATCTCCTATATTTTGTGTCTTGCTTTCTGAAAAATGGAGAAATCCTCTGAAGAAGTTCTCGCAAGGTTTCAGGGTACATTCAGTAGTAGGACTGAAATTTTACTGCACTAGGACATGAGCACCATGCTGGGCCCATGACAAATTAAAATCATGAACCCATTTTCTTTTTCTCCTGTTGCGCAATATCTTCCACGTGTACATCAAAACATTGTCTTCTCCTTGTTCGAGGAAGTCATGTGAACAGTTGATAATGTCGAAGTAGCGTAATGATGCAGGCACATGTTTCTCTGGTGGTGGCTGCATGTCTGAATCACATGTGACATACAAGCACATTTTATTACATGTCGTGTTGCAGCTGTTGTCGCGTTTGGTGTGTGGTCTCCCTCATTGTTCAAGATGCACAATATCTTACTGCAAAACATGTCCAATAGTTGTTGCCTGCATAAACCCAGCATATGGTACTGAATTTTTCAGTCTGATTCTTATTTCCAACTTTAGTATGCAAGATGAAGCCTATTACTTAATTATTACAGAATAATAAGTTGCCATTAGGCTATGTTACCTTAAAATGAATTTGAGAATGACTTGTGGAATCCTGGGGATAATATGGTACTGGCATGTTGGTTAAGAGGAACAATGTAAATCCTGGCTATTGCATTGAATTTTTTAGTAGGATCCTACCTTTCCAATTTAAGTCTACACATGGCATAGATAATTAGATGAAAATGTTGTTAACATTTAAATATATAGCATTATCTGAGCTAATAAACATTGTTAACATTTAAAAATTTAATCAGTAAGCCCATAAAGGACTGTATTTTGTAAAAATGGTTTTTGTTATGTACAGTGGGATAAATAATCATATTTTCTTTCTTTATTTGTATTTGCATGTTCCTTAACATTATTTGTTGCCTAGCCTTTTAGTTATTATAATTTTAGAGGCATATATTTGTACCATTGTAAGAAATCAGTAAAGTAACAAAATTAACCTTTTTTATCATCAACACCTGAATAAAGATGAACTAAAACCCTCTCTTAACGGAGATTTTAGTAGCAATAACATTTTAGGCACCTAAACTATTGTTAACTAGAATTCCGAGTGGTAAAAGATATCTAAGATCACTTACCAATTGTACAAGACTATGAACTTGGAATGGAATTATTGTCTCACATGTGTCGTACAGAAGATGCAATCTTACATAGCAAGAGAAACATCAAATCCTTAATGCCAAAACTAACTTGAAATTGTTATTACCTAAGTAATTCATCATAGAAAGACATTAGCTTAATTGCAAGGCTACAAATTGAATACTTAATACATGGGAGCAATATGTATCAACTACAGTACGCTTGTTACAAAACTTTGCCACAAGGAGCAGGGCCCACGTGACCTTCACTGCATTTCCTTGCATGCACAACCTACATCCATTCTGTCATCACACATGTGTCAATCTTACTTCGTTCTAGGCTAGTTCACACGTGAATAACATTAGCAACGTTTAGAAGTGTTTAGTTTTGCTTGAAGTGCTTTCAAAATTCAGTATACACTACTACAAAGAGTGTTTATGTATATGTGTGTGCTTACATCATCTTGTAGGGAAGTTGTAAGGCAATTAGAAATTAAATTTCCTGGCATCCATGTTTGGAGTTTGTGCATGTTCGTTTGCTTGTAAATAAATTCAAGGAGAATGGGATCAATTTATGATAGGAAAAGAAAGGTAAATAGGTATGTGCTTATGGAGCAGAAATTAGATGAAATTGAAGAAAGCTAGAACAGTCACCTTGAAAATCTCTTAGGGGCCTTGCACAAGAAACTGACATTTCGAAAACTTCAGCATGGAAAGCAATAACATTTTCAAAACTCAAACCATACAAAGTTACTGTTGTCCAGGAATTTCTTGCACGTGATCACCAGAGTCTGGTAAATTTCTGTAAGTGGATTTTGAGGAATGTTAATGATGGAGCAATCGACCCACGATTAATACTGTATGGTTTCATTTACATGGTCATCACAGCACAATTGATATTATGCTACAGACAAACCCAATTTCGTTCATGCAACTCCTTTGCATGATCAAAAAAAATCGGGATATGGTGTGCAATATATGGAATCAGAATAATAGGGTCTATTTTTTACGAGTACTATTGATGCAGAAAGATACAGAAATAATATATTGGTGCCATGTTTCAAACAGCTGATGGGCATTGAATGTTGGTCTGGATATTTCCATCAGGATTCTGCCACTGCATATACAGCTGATGAATCATTACAGCTTACTAAGGACATTTTGGAGAATAGAAGAATTAGTAAGGATTTATGGTCTGCAATTTTTATTTATGGGGAAATTTGAAAAACAAAATACATAAAACTAATTCCTACACAGAAGAAATTAAAACAACATATCTGAACAGAGATTAATGCTATTTCGGAAGCTGGGTTAATGCGTGTGAATGATAATTTCCTTGTATTGATGTGGATGGACAGCATTTGAAACATCTCCTGTGATGAGGTATGTTTTGTGTTTATTTTGATAATTGTTAATGTGATGTGAGATTTTATTTGATATCCATGCATGTGTGATGGGCCATGCGACTGCTACCAAATGTACAGTATTGACTGCGAGGCAGATTGTGAGCCTGACGGCCAAGTTTTGTAGCATACTTACTGTATTATTTTCCAGGGATAAATGAATACCTGTTCCAAAACAGCACCTTTGGCTATTGTCTTTCACAGGACATCACAAATAGTGAAATTAAATATGGGTGGTTCTAGAGGCTGATTTTTAGAAAGCAGGATGTTTCAAGCTCTCGCATTGTATTCATTCTTGTATATGTTTATTGTAACACAACACACAGATTACATCAGAGAGTTAGTTTTGGAATCAACTATAAAAATACTTGAACAATTAGTTTTTTTTTCTACTATCTCTACATACTATCAGTGTTGGAGGTGAGCTGGTTGTTGATAAAAAAAACATAGTACTATGTCTTTTGCTTAATCAAGCTCAAATTCAGGAACATTCCGGATAATGTAAACAGCCCCAGTGCTTTCTGTACAAATTTTATTGTCTTCCTTGAATCTAAGCCTGACCAATACAAACATTTCAAGTGCTAATTGCATTGCATGTATTAGTATATATTATTGAAGAAAAAGGTATATTTCTGCCTACTCAAAAATGACTATATTATAAATTCAAATGTTACAATGTTATTCAAGAAACTGTTATTTGATTCTCATTTATGTAATTATAAACAATGTAAAATTTATTGAATAAATGAATAGATTTATTAGTGCTTTGTGAACTATTAAACCTGAAAAATATAAATTCCTTGAATTTCAATCTTTACCATCATACAGAAATTACATATTACTGCAGACAAGCGTGAAAATGGAAGTGCTACGTGAAAACCCGTTTCTTGGGAGCTGATTATATGAGGAAGTGAGGGTAAGAGAGAAGAGAAAACCTCCCCACCTGTCTGTCTGTCTCTCTTTCTACAGAGTTGACAACCAAAGAAAGTTTCTTTGAGGTCCTCAGTCATAATGGTCAATAGGTTATCTAATTTACTGTGAAGTAGCTGAATTATTAAATGAAACACATGCATCTGCATGAACTCTGGGATATACAGACCTAGCATTGAAGCCACCTTATGTCATGTGTATAGGACACTTCATATTTCAACATGCTCTTCTGAAATTGCCTGAAACCTACCGAATGAAGGCTAGGGTGCTGAGTGCCCAAAAAAAATGTGCACATAGTATATTATTTTCCATCACACATTTTTTACTTTTCCTACCACTTAGCTTAAGTACAAGTGCTGTATTCTACTGAAAAACTAACTCAATGTTGAAATTTCAACAGAAGTAGGCACATATATTAGTGTCTCATGAATCGAAAAATGTTTCATCATACTCATTTTATTCATAGCATGAGTTAATTTTTACTTTCTCTTCTGCATATAGTAAATGGACTAAGTATTGCACTCCACCCAAAAATTGATGTCAAAATTGCAATAGAAATACACGTTTTGAGGTCTGAGTAAAACTTTTTTTTTTTAGAAAAAAACTGTGTAAACAAAAACAAAATCCTTAAAATACCAAACTTGATATTTAAGTTCAGCATCTTCCTAGGATGCAACACAAAGATTTTCAAGAAAAACTCCCACCTGTAATTACCGTTTACTTGAAACTATTGTAAAAAATTTTGATTTTCTCGAAAATGGCTGTAAGGATTTTGATTAAAATCTACATGTATAAAATATTTATCATTCAAATATATATCTTGAATTTTCTGGAACAGCCTCTTCATTCTGAATGACTTTTGCATAACTGATGAAATGTAAGATATAGATATAATCTTACTGCAAAAAATTGAGATCTTGTTAAAATATGCTATCAGTGGTCAACATGATTTTAATGAAGTAAACCATTTCCACGATATTCCTTATTGGTTTCAATGTTCCAAAACTTATACTTTAATACTATCATAGCGAGCAGTTCTTAAAATATTTGAATACTGCTTTAGCCTAGTGTATACTCTTATTTCCTATTGTATCTATAAGAAATTATCTAATAAATAGCTTGATTAACATGAAGAAGATAGAAGAATCAACTTCTGTAAGAATAGTTTGTTATAGAATATGTAGAGAGACAGTCATGTGAATGTAACATCAGATTTTTAAAATTTATTCCTAAAATCAGGTTTAACAAAATTTACGAGAAAAGGTATATTTTTATAGTAGTGTACTCTTATATGAACCCAAAAGGTTCAATCAACTGATATTCCATTTAAGTTGTCTTTTTACCAACATTTGTAATGACTTTTATTTTTCTCCTTTCTCTACCTACAGTTGCATTCAATCAAATTCAATATAAAGATTTCATAAAATAAAAGTTTGGAAGTCCACTGATATCCTTGGATGCTCATCCCATCCAAAAAAGGAGGAAGGCAATGATATGTGAACAGCTTAACTCAAAACTGAAATATTGGTTAAATGTTCTTATCTTTTGAAGATGTGACACAAATATTTTACGGAAAATGCAGTCTTCCCAAAGAACCTTTCACATGGTAAGCTTTTCATTAGCTTTTATTTAATAAAAAATGATAATATTTTCCACTATTGCATGCAAACTAAAGTGATATTCTTAGTTTAACTAGATTATATTCATACACTCAGTGTATTACAATCACTAAAAAATGAACTCTATTAGCATAGAATAGACCATGATATAAATTAGAAATAATGAATATCTCCTATTCTATGGAAAATTTACAACCTACATTAACCCTTTATTGCCTGCATTATTTTACCACATATGCTGCTCTTCCTCTAAACCTAAACTGACTTTCATATATTAACATAAAAATAATAGTTGCAACAAATCTTCACTTATCTTTTGGAATCCTCCTTGCTTTGGACCAGTTTCACAATAAATTCATTGCATTATCAACATAAATTTATTGCAAAACTAGTCCAAAGCAAGGAGGATTCCAAAAGATAAGCGAAGATTTGTTGCAACTATTATTTTTATATCAATATTTGTGTTATTACTTCACTGTTACTAGCTTCTTTTTACTTTTATGGCTTTCATATATTTTCTGAAGGTACCGTCACTAAAGCGATTCAAACAGCCTTGAGTGTTAAGGTGATAGGTATTGGGCTGGTCATTCATTCAAAGCCTAACATTGCAAGTTCAAATCACAGCAATTACAATCAAAAATGTCTATGGTAAAGGACGTAGAGGCCAAAGTGAAATAACTAGTGTAATGGCATGCTTGTAAACTTTTTTTTTAATTTATGGAAACTCTTTAACTACTGTGGTTCTCAGCGTCCTATTCTATATTGGGCAAAAGACTGCTTAATTTTGCTCAGAGACCTCTTTATCAGGCTTGAGGTTCCTTTATGTGCTATAAATCTATGACATGGGAAAGCAGGTCATGCTAAGGATTTTTATACCCAAAAAATCTATTGTGTTCCACCGGGTTTGAACCCATGACCAGGTATAGGTTAACCACTACACCATGGAGGGCAACTGCTTGGAGACTGATGGGTTATAAAGGTGAACAAAGAATGTTTATGTTTCATTTGACTGCAATTGTGTAGATTTTATTCTTTTTTTTTATATATAAACTATAATTTTATTGCAAAAATTTAATATTTTTACAAGGGTCACTCCAAAGGTTTTGAGAACAGACAACAATGAGCGCTGTGGTAAACCCAAGCATAACTTCGATTGAAGTTCAAGTAGTAACACCTGTAAGTCTGGGTGAACTCCAAGTTTATATATAGCAGGCGTTGCTATGCCATATGCTAGGATGGATCTCAAGCGAGAGCATTTCCATGCTAAGATTTTCTGACTTTAAAGTCTGTTATGGGGAGAAAGAATGTTGTGAAAGACTGCATTTTGCATTTGGGGGTCTTTGTCTTTTGCAATTCACCATATATCAAATATATGCACAGTTTAGAAGAGGAAGGGATTCTCTTGAAGATGAGGACTGAGCAGCATGGATGGCTACAGCAAAAAATGGAAGAAAATATGGTGAAAACAAAGCACATACTGCAGGAAGATCATCATTACCCATATGTTCAGATTCAAGGAGCAGTAAAAACAATTCAGCATTGGATTGACAATCATTAATCTGGGTCTTCCCAGGAGATCTCCCAACAAAAGTGAAGTGAACGAGAAGTGTTGGCAAGATGATTTTCTTATCAGCAAGTGGCTACGATGTGATGATTCCGCTTGAGGGACAGAAGACTGTTAATGCCAGATGGTACACCACAAAATGTTTGCCACAAGTGTTCAATGAACTGAGAAAAAAGCATCCTAAGATTTGTGTGTGTGTGTGTGAAATTTTGTTGCACCATGACAGTACCTATGCCCACAATGCAAAAGAAACAATCCAATTTCTTCAGAAGTCAGATATTGTACCATTCTCTCTATAGTCCAGATTTGGCCCCATGTAACTTTTTTCTACTCTCCAAAATGAAAGAACATTTTTATGTCAATGATTTGAGTCACCTGAAGCCACAGTAGCTGCTTACAAATAATGTATTGCACTCTTGCCAAAGAAGAATGGCGTTCAGCATTTGAAAAACGGTTTGAAAGAATGATAGAATGCAATGGAGAGTAGTTTTAAAAGATACAATGATCAGATCTAAATTTTTAATATTTTATTGCCTTCATTCTCAAAACTTTTGAAGTGACCCTCATACAATATAACAAAGCTTTACTAGATAGGTGTAAGTTACTTTAATATCAGATAAAGCCTAGAGCTATCTCTATAGTAGCGCTTAAAACAAGTACTGGCAATAAAGGATTAAGTTTACTTTTGCTGCATCAATATCTTTGAACTTTGCCAAGCAACAAACTTAGCACAGTATTTCATATATAAGTACTTTCCTCATTTTATGCAAAATTAAAATATATCTTCACTTGCTCAATAATTTCATCCAAGAGCTCAAAGCTTATGTCACCAATTTGTTATTGATAAGCATTCTCACTTGGAGAGACAATCTTAGAAATGATGACATCAAACAATATGCCACACACATCAGTCATTTGCATTTTAACTTATTTTTAAAATTAAAAAGCAACGGTGTAAGTCATACATGTATAGAAATAATACGTAAAATATGTCAGGAGAATGAGTTCTCTATAAAACTGCCAAACAATAAGGTAACTGAATGTTCTCAGGGGGGGGGGGTTGTTAGATAAGAAATTTTTAGCAGTACAAGAGGGAAAATATCCTTGAGGATATATAAGGGAATAAAAACAATCTGGGAGAGGGAAAAGTACATAGAGATAGAGGAGGATTTGCATGAGCGAGAACAGGGGTCAAAAACTTGAAAGATGTAAGACATGATAAAGATGTAAGAAAATGTCCAATATGTGGAGAAATTGACACATTTCCATTGTATACTATATTGTAATCAAACAAAGATATGGAGAGATCAAATTTGTCAATGAAAATGGGAAAAATTGGACAGGGAAATAGTAATCAGAAAGGTTTTGTCTGCAAGAGGAAAGAAAAATATAAAAATTATAGGTAATTTCTTGAGTAAGGTGAGAGAGAAATGGATAAGAATGATCAACAAGATGATGGAAGAGGAAAGAGGTTAGAAAATAAGAAAAAGGGGGAAAGAATAGTAGCACGATATACGGCAAGGTCAACTATACATAACTAGTGTTAGATGCATGGTGGACCAAGGGACAAATAAATATAGTGAGTCTAAGTAAGGTATAAGAAAACTATAAGAATGTATGTGCATTCTTTGTGGTTAATAAAGACATATCACCACTACCACCACCAACTTCTTAAAAAATAAATTGTAAATTATACTTTAAATAATAATGATAGGATTGCATCAAATGCTGTATGCAGCTGAAGTAAATTGTTTGGAGCATGAGCTAGCTCTGCTTAAACATTCAGTTGCCCTCCATGGTGTAATGGTTACCATGCTAACTTCATATACCCAAGGTTGCGGGTTCAAACCCAGCGGAGGACGGTAGATTTTTTTGGGCATAACATTCTCTAGCATGGCTTCCTTAAGAAGGGTAGTAAAGCCGTTGGTCCTGTGTTGTAAATTTAAGGCACGTAAAAGAATCTCAAGTCTGATAAGAGAGGCCTCCGAGCAAAATGAAGTGGTCTTTCACACCCAGTATAGAATAGGACACTGAGAATCATAGCAGTTAAAAGAACGTCCATAAATAAAACTTAATTTTTTTACTTTCTCTAGCCCTGTATGTACAATGTACATAGGGATAGAGAAGTATTGCATTCCACCCAAAAATTTGAAGCCGAGATTTCACCAAAAATACATGTTTTAGGACCCCCTGAATCCAAAAAAAGCATTTCCAGAAAAAGGTCCGTGTGTGTGTGTGTCTGTGAACAAGATAACTCAAAAACGAAAAGTAGCTAAAATATCAAACTTGGTATTTAAGTTCAGTATCTTCCAGGGATGCAACACAAAGATTTTGAGAAAAATCCCCCCACCCCAAACTACCCTTTACATGGAACTTTTTTCGTAAATTTTGATTTTCTTAAAAATGGCTCTAACGATTTTGATTAAAATATTGTATATTAAAGATATTTACCTGACAAATAAAATGTTTATCTTGAATTTTCTGGGAAAGCTTCTAAAGACCTGTTTATTCTGGATGAATTTTGCTTAATTTGGCATAACTAATAAACCGTAAGAGATAGACAAAAACTTACTATACAAAAAATGTAGGCCTTGTTAAAATACACAATTTATGTCATATACATTTTTTTCGTGGAGCTTACCGTTTTCGAAGTATTCATTGTTATAAGTTTCAGTTGTGAAGTACTTATACTTTTTCCAGACGGGAGTTCCGTTTTCCTTTTGTTCTACTCCTGGCCAGGAATAGAAGCGATTTGTAATAACAATTGCATAACGACAGCTTTTAAAACATTTGACTATTGATTTAGCATAGTGTATTCCCTTATTTTCTTCCTACTTATAAGGAACTAAGTAATAAGAACATTGTGCTGAATACCTCGATTAACAAGGTGCAAAAAGAAGAATAATCTTATGTAAGAAGTTTGTAGAATGGCTAGAGAAAGTCATGTGAGTGTAACACATAAGATTTTTTAAACATTCATCCATGCCATAATTGTACATAAGTTGCAAAAATTATTGTTTATATGTATAGTGTGTATAAGGAATAGATACATGTAAACACATTTTAATGTCTCGTACTACATGTGGAATTCTAGTTCATAAGTAAAGGATCTGTTGGTTAAAAGAAAAATATACTGCAATTTTTGTTAATTTATTCCACTTAGAATATTTATTGAACAATATTAAGAGAAAGGTCACATTTGAGGGCATATTAAAAAATGTATTTATCACTTTTATTGTCAAAAATATGTACATTTACTGTTAATCAGTCTCTGAATTTTCAGATTTAATCAGTATTATAAATCTTAAAGACATTAAAGCTATAAAATATAGGTTTAACATGCTATAATCATTCTGAATTTAACACCTTAGGTCATGAAGTAAAATTTATTTATACATAGACTATGCATGCTTAATTAACAAGTTTATAGTTTCTAAAACAAAATGACAACAAACTTTAAATTCACATACTTAGAGAATGTACATAACTTTTCATTTTTAATTTTGTGCACAAAATAATAATAATAATAATAATTAACATACCAATAAATCAGTTTTAAAAATGTACTTCATTATATGAATAAAAATTAGCTATTAACTTTATTTTAATGCAATTCTAGTCATCTGTTGTTATAACGAATACTTGAGTATTCTAAAATGGCACTAATATACTGGGTCATTTCATAAGTCATGAAAACTGTTTTTTATCTTCTTGCAATGCTGCAGCAATGGAAATTCAGTGTATTTCTGAACACCACTGGAGTGTATCTCTCATTGCAAGCACCAAAATGAGTCTCATTAAAGGAGCTAAGCACAATAAAAAAATAGTATACTGCATAAATAGAAATCTTAGGACACAAAAACAGGCCCTAATATCATTTACACATTTTCATTTACTCTAGCAGATATTATGTACACACATAGTGGGGAAGGGATTTTATTCCACCCAAAAATTTGATACCAAGATTTCACCCAAATCACATGATTTAAGGACCCCTGAAGTATGCATAGATGGCATAAAATACAAACTAAACAGCCTGTTTAACATCTTCTAGGAAGTGATATGAATTTTCTCGCAAATCCCCCAACCCACTCAAAAATGTCTCTAATGCTTTTGATTGAAATATACTATGTTTAAAATACTTTTATCACAAATGAAATGTATATCTTGAATTTTCTGGGAAAAGTCTCTAAAGACCTCATCATTTGACAAAAATGCACAATTTATGTCAAATATTCTTTTACAGAGTTAACAATTTCAGAGACATTCCTTGTTATTTGTTTCAGTTTTAAATTAATTAAACTTTTCTCAAACATGAAGTCATTCATTTCATATATTTTTTGTTTTACTCCTGGCCATGCAAAGAGAACCAAATCTCAATTGTATCGCATAGCAACCAGCTGACAATCGTACTCCTTTATTTCCTTCTACTTACAAGGAAGAAAGTAATAATAACATCCCTACTAATGTTTATTTCAATTAGCAAGATCTAGATAAAAGATTGTTTTGTAAGAATTGTTTGATGAACAGGTAGAGAAAGTCATATGAATAGAACACACAACATTTTTATCAATGAAGGGAAATTAGCTGAATAGCATCAGCTATGTGATATGCCTATGTTATCTACTTGTGCTATTAATACATCCTTGTTTGCAATGACTTTCCACTTTTTAGATTCAGAGCAAGGACACATGGACGTATATAGGGACGATGTTCTAAAACTTCTTAACCCAACTTCTGCTGTAAAAGGTCTCTGACAGGCCCTACAGTATGGGATGCATTCATACTTGAAGCTTCAGTTCAATGTTGAACAGTTTAATAAGGTGGGACCTTCATCACCTAATACCGATCTTAGCTCTACATGCTGCTGAATTGCATTTCTGCCATGGAAAATGTAATGTATGACTGACCGTTAAATTTTTCTATGAATGTACTTCCAGCTTGTACATAAAATATTAAGAGGATATAAAACAGCTGCCATGATCATGAAATTAGCCCCTATTAAACAACAGCACAGCTCTGAATTTTAAATCTTAAAAAAACCTAAGAAGCAGAAATCACTTATTTGACAAGTCGATTAATTACACTAAACAACATTTCTTGGGATTTTTTTCTGGGACATGTTGATGTTCAGTTGAAAATAAAGGAAACTAGTCCTTCAAAACATGTTCCGGCAAAAATTCCAAGTGTTGTTTAGTGTAATTAATCGACTCATTAAATAAATGATTATAACAACACTGTTTTCAAACTTCCATAAAAAGTAATCTGAAACAGAAATCATGTTTGTCATTTCAGTTTGCCACAAAAGTAATTTCATTTTTTTAATTTCTGTGTTCATATTGGGAACTTTGATTTCTAAGTTATGAAGTCTGAACACTAACCTTAACCACAATGATAGTCAACGAGTGCGGTCAAAACTTAAGAATGATTTTGTTTTACCTGCCAAATTTGAAATACATTACTTCTTTATTAAAATTACTTAATACATTCAAAGTATTGTAAATTTTTAGGAAAACATATTAAGCTGAAGGTTTATGAGTTCAACAAAAGTATAATCATTTTATTAAAAGTATAATTACATGCAAAATCAAATTATGAACATAATCTCTCTACTCCTGAAGTATACAGTACGCATTTGAAAGGATAAGCCAATAGTAGAAAAAAAGAATAATTTAAACTACGAGAGTGTTATGCTCACCTTGAAGAAAATTAATTTTGATAAATTTTCTTTAGATCCGGATTTGATAGTTTGTGATTCGGACATTAGAGCTGCTTTGTAGTTATTCAGCTGTTGTTTCTGTAATTTATTCACTGTAACCTAAAGTAGATATAAACAGAAAATAAACCTTACTTAGGCGGTTTTTAACACCTTGTTATTCTTTCACACATAACTCCGCACTTGTTAAATGTCCTACTTTCCTTGCATTCTGTAAAAAACTCAATTGATTGTCATAATGCAATATATAATATTACTCCAACATTGTGATCACAGTGTGATCAGCTGCTTACCTTCCTGCCATTTTTCATGTGCACCATGGAATCAAGTTAGTGTTTGGGTGAGATTGTAAAAACCAATTTATATCAAGTATAGTATTTCTTATAATAATGTGACAAGCATAAATCAGATTGACTTTCAGATGCACAAAAATGCATCAGTGAGTTGTGTTAACAATTAAAAGAGCAGGCTGAATACCATTTGTCTGAATGAGAAAGTGACAGCATTATCATTGTTGTTCCTGAGCACATGTGGAGAGTTCATATAAATGAAACAATAGTGTGAGGGAGGCAGATCTCAGTGTAGGTGTGTATGTCTGTGAACAGCATAAATTCATAAACAAATTAAATACAAACTTGGTATTTAACTTCAATATCTGCCAAGGATTATGATACAAGATTTTCAAGAAAATTCTCCTAACCCAAACTACCTTTTATATGGAAGATTTTTTGAAATTTTTAGCTTTCTCAAAAATGATGATTTTGATTAAAATATCATATATTAAAGATTTTCATAACAAATTAAATATATATCTTGAACTTTCTCAGAATAGTCTCTGAAATCCTCTTCCCTCTGGATGACTTTTGCATAACTGATAAACCACAAGACAAAATCTCACTACACAAAAAACATAGTTCTCGTTAAAGTAAACAATTTATCTCAGATGCATTATTTTGTGTGGAGTTAACCACTTCAAGATATTCTTTACTATTGTGTCAAATTTTCCTATGTTTACACTTTTAAAAATGCAACATTTGTCATTTGTGGTTTTTTTATCCTGCTCTGCAAGAAGAATGAAATTTTAAATCTATCATATAGAGACACGTTCTTAAAAGATTTGATTATTGCTTAAGCTTGGTGTATTCTGTATTCCCATTGTACCTACAAGAAAATGTATAATAAAACCATTTCCCTAATGTTTATCTTGATTAGCATGAAATAGATAGTAGAATTGATGTTTGGAGGAATTTAGTAACAGTGACGGTCAAATTATATGTGGTATTAATTTGTTGAATTGGTTTTTTAACACTACGTCACTTACATTTTTATTATGACGGACTAGTTTTGAAAATGAAAGCATAGGCTTTCGAAACTAGTCCCTCATAATAAAAATGTAAGTGACCCAGTGTTAAAAAAACCACCCAACAAATTAATACCACATAGATAGAAGAAGAAACTTTTGTAAGAATGGTGTGTTGCAGAATAGGTAGGGACAGTCATGTGAATGTTATACATAATATATTTTCTCTTATTAATATATTATTGTAAGGTATGAAAACAATATGGTATGTATAAATACCTCCTTTGGTTAATCATGTTTGGACATAAAAGATGTGCCATTTGGATAGGCAAATTAGGAAGTCTATTTTGATTAAAACATCAGGAAAGCTACATTAAAAAGAACAAAAACAGTAGGTGAACTGTGCCATTGTTTCAGTCTTTAGAGTCTGGTCTTGATTATTAACAAGGTCGTTATCAGTATTGCATATATATATATAAATACACACACACACACACAAAAAATAAAAAAGGACTCTTCATTAAGAGAATAAAGAACCTAATACAGAACCATTTGATTCCTTTAATGTATAGTTTTCTCTCTCTATTTTTGTACTGAATATCAAAAAACAACTCTCCATACAGATGGTTTACTGCATTTTTTCTTGTCATCTCCACACAATCTATTGAAAGTAGAATTCACTGGAAAGCCCATTATTTCTCTCTCTTCTTGAATACGGAATGAAAATGTTGATTCATATGTCCCAACAAAGAACCTAAGAAAATAAACAAGCATATAAAGATAATTTACAGTCTCTGTAACTGGAATAGAGAATAGAGTAATCTGAGGCTGACTAACCTGGCATGAGAACATATGATCTGTTCAATAATAGCTATTCCACCATCCTTATATCTCTGTTTCACAGCGGGTGAGGGTTTGTAGTGAAGTACTCTGAATTCTGATAGAAGCTCTTGTAGCTCTTCAAATTCTGAAATTATTACCAGTTAGTAAGAAACACAATATCACACAATTATCAAATATAAAATTCTTAACATTTTAACTATCTCATAATTTAAAAAATTGGTGTGTTCCATTCACATGATTTTCTCTGTATCTCTGTAACAAATAATTTTTAATAAGCTTATTCTTCTATCTACTTCATGCTGATCAAGATAAACATTAGCAGAAATGGTCTTATTATTTAGTTCCTTATAAGGGAAATAAGGGAATACACTAGGCTAAACCAAAAGTCAAATGTTTTAAAATGTGGTTGCTATGGAATTGAAATCTGTTTCTTTGCGTGATCAGGAGTTGACAAATTCACATATGAGAAAAGTTTAAGTATTTTAAAACTGAAACTAATAACAAAGAATACCTCGAAAATGGCCAACTCCACGAAAAAAAATGTATATGACAGAATTGTGTGTTTTAGGTATATATATATATACATATAAAACACACCCCCCGCATACACACACACATTTTTCTTAAAATGCTTTTTTATTAGGGGGTCCCAAAACATGTATTTCTGGTGAAATCTCAGTATCAAATTTTTAGGTGTAATAAAATACCTTCTCTATACACTATGCAACATAGTATGTGTAGAGGAAGTAAAAATTTGAATGCTATGAACACATTCACAATCAATGCTGTTTTAATTTCTTCATAAATCTAACACTATAACCTTATAATATTTTATGACATTTTAAAAAACCTTAATGAAGGTGTTACCTAGAACTTTAAATATGACACAACTACCTCATCATATGGATAGTTTTATATTAGGTCATTTTAATTTTGAGTGCCCTGTCACTGCATTGTAATTTTACTTTCTCTTCAAGTACTATGTACATAGTGTATAGAGAAGGTATTGTATTGCACCCAAAAATTCGAGTACTAAAGTTTCACTAGAAATATGTGATTCCCTGATTCTAAAAAAAATCTTTAGTAAGAAATGTAATTGTAAATGGCGTGTTATTTATGGACGCTCTTTAACTACTGTGGTTCTCAGTGTCCCATTCTAAATTGGGCATGAAAGAGCTCAGAGGCCTCTCTATCAGGCTTGAGGTTCTTTTATGTGCCGTAAATCTATGACACAGACCAACGGCTTTACTTCCCTTCCGAAGGAAGCTATGCTAAGGATTTTTACACCCGAAAAAAATCCATTGTCCTCCACCGGGTTTGAACCCGTAACCTTGGGTATATGAAGTTAGCATGGTAACCACTACACCACGGAGGGCGACTCTTTAGTAAGAGAGAGTGTGTGCATTGTGCATACATGTGGGGGGGGGAGGGGGCAGCATAGCTAAAGTTGGTTACTTACCAAACTTGGTATTTAAGTGAAATTTTCAAGAAAATTCACCCAACCACCTTTTATATTGAGCATTTTTCGAAAGTTTTGATTTTCTCAAAAATAGCTTTAATAATTTTGATTAAAATACCTTATGTTTAAGATAATTTTATGACAAACAAAATGAATATCTTGAATTTTCTGGGAATAGTGTCTGAAGAGCTCTTCATTCTGGAGGACATTTATGTAACTGGCAAGCTGTAAGAGATAGAGGAAAACCTTACTACACGAAAAATGTAGATATCATTAAAACACACAATTTATATCAGACCATTTTCAAGATATTCCAAATTACTGGTTTCAATTTTAAGCCACTTAAACCATTTTCTGAAATAGGAAGACATCTTTTTTCTTACACGCTTGTTTACTCCTGACAAGCAGAGTATGGAATCTCAATTGTTTCACATGGCAACAGTTTTTAAAGGATGAGATTATTGCTTTAACCTGTGTATTTTCTTATTTTCCTTCTATTTAGAAGGACGCTAGAAATAAGACTAATGCTGCTTATGTTTATCTTGATTTGCATGATGTAGATAAAAGATTAACTTTTTGAATAAATAGTTTGTTTACTGAACACATATGAATGGAACACATTAGATTATTAGATTTTTGCCCTTCTACTTACAAGGAACCAAGTAATAAGGAAAATTTCTGCTAATATTTATTTTGATTATCATGAAGTACATAGAAGAATAAGCTTTTTAACAATAATTTGTTACAGAGATTTAGAGAAATTGATGTGAATGGAACACATCAGATTGTTTTATTCAGGAGGACTTTTGTTTAAATTTGTATAACTGGTACATTTTAAGCGATAGACAAAAATGTACTGCATAAAAAAATATGGATTTCTTGAACACAAAATACATTCCAAATAACCTTTTTTTGTGGATAAGCAATTTACGAGATATCAGTTATTAATTGTTGAAATTTCAGTTGTTTATTTTGAATGCACGGAAAGAGTAGACATTTTTAAGACGAGTATATAGTGTCCAGTTGTTAAACATTTGATTATCACTATTCTCTTCATATTTACAATAAAGTGTATAATATAGATATTTCTGCAAAGGTTTATCTCAATTAAACTGAGTGGATAAAAAAATATGCATTTGTAAGAATAGTTTGTGTAGCCACTAATAGGTGACAAAGAATAGAGAAAGTTGTGTGAATGTAACACATCAGATTTTTAAACTTATCATAATTATAAGAACAATTTTTGTACTCCATTCACATGATTTTCTCTACATCGTTGTAACAAATTATTGTTAAAAGGCATATTCTTCTGTCTACTTTGTGATAAGATACACATTACTAGAAATTGTCTTAATTATTTGCTTCCTTATAAGTAGAAGGAAAATAAGGGAATACACTAGGCTAAATTGATAATCAAATCCTTTAAAACTGGTTGCCATGTGGTTGAAATCCGTTTCTATGCAGTGCCAAGACATGTGAGAAAAGTTTAAGTATTTTGAATCTGAAACAAATATCAAGGAATATCTCAGAAATGGTCAATTTCATGAAAAAAAAAAAAAAAAAAATGTTCATAACATAGATTGTGCGTTTTAAAGTGACTACATTTTTTCTGTAAAATTTTTTGTCTGCCTCTTAAGGTTTATCATTTACACAAGATCCAGCAAAATTCAATCAGAATAAAGGTCCTCAAGGCTATTCTCAGAAAATTCAAGATACACATTTTATTTGCCATTTAAATATCTTTAATATGCAGTATTTGAATCAAAATCATTAGAGCCATTTTTTGAGAAAATATTTTTTTTTTTAAATTTTTCTCCATGTAAAGGGTAGTTTGAGGTGGGGAAATTCTTCTCAAAATTATTGTGTCGCATCCCTGAAAGATACTAAACTTAAATACCAAGTTTGGTATTTTACTGACTTTTCATTTACGAGATATCATGTTCACAGATACACAGACCTTTTTTTCTTTTTTTTGGATGGTGAATTCTTGGTATCAAATTTTTGGGTGGAATGCAATACTTTCTCTATATGCTATATACTTTGTGTAGAGAAAGTAAAAATACATACTGTCATTATGCTATTATTAATTTCTTTGAAGCATGGGCCTATTCACCTACAGACAGGTGCAAGACACTTACCTTCATCAGGAGCATCTGTGGCCACAAAAAGTGTATCCAGCTGTTTCTGTTGAAGAAGGGTTCTGAGCTGTTTAGCCGCCTCTGCTATGCTTGGCACCTCCTTTGGCCGACCCCATAGAAAATCCTTGCGACGTAGATGAACACACATATATGGTCCACCTTTTGTCCCTGATACAGCCTGTACATTAAATGTAAAGCGTATCAGAAAGTTAAAATTGTGGCAAACACAAAAAGGCACTCAACATTTAATTTCTTTCCACATTTGATGTTTAATTTTGTCATTACTTTATCTACCGATGCTGTGTACATACATAGTAGGCTGAGAAGATACTACTGCATTTCACCCAAAAATTTGACATGGAGATTTCACTGGGTATACATATTTTGAGAACCCCTGAATACAAGATGGCATTTTTAGAAAAAGGTCCGTGTTGTGTCTGTAGACAACATAACTTTAAAAATCTGATGTGTTCCATTCACATGACTTTCTCTACATCTCTGTAACAAACTGTTGTTAAAAAGCTTATTTTTCTATCTACTTCATGCTAATCAGAATGAAATTAGCAGAAATGGTCTTATTACCTGCTTCCTCATAAGTAGGAGGGAAACAAAGGAGTGCATTAAGATAAAGCAATAGTCAAATCTTTTAAAAGCTGACTACTATGTGACTGAATTTTATTCGTTTGTATGGCTAGGAGTTGACAAATTCCTGTATGAGAAAAATTTAGGCATTTTAAAGCTGAAATCAATAACAAGGAAATCTCAGAAACAGCCACCTCTACAAAAAAAAGTATATGACATAATTTGTGTTTTAATGATATCCACATTTTTTTATGTAGTAAGCTTTTGTCCATCTCTTACAGTTTACCAGTTATACAAAATTAAGCAAAGTTCATACAGAATAAAGAGGTCTTCAGAAAAAATGGAAATGGTGTTTTATTTATGGACGCTCTTTAACGGCTGTGGTTCTCAGCGTCCCATTCTATACTGGGCGTGAAAGACTGCTTAATTTTGCTCAGAGGCCTCTCTATCAGGCTTGAGGTTCTTTTACGTGCTGTAAATCTACGACACAGGACCCACGGCTTTACTTCCCTTCCGAAGGAAGCCATGCTAAGGATTTTTACGCCCGAAAAAATCCATTGTCCTCTGCCATGTCTATTCCCAGAAAATTCAAGATAAAGCTTTTTTTGTTTTTTTTTTTCATGTAGATATCTTTAATATACAGTATTTTAATTAAAGTTGTTAGAGCTAATTTTCACAAAAACAAAATTTTCAAAAATTTATCCATGTAAAGGGTAGTTTGGGGTTAGGAGATTTTCTTGAAAATCTTTTTGTTGCATCCTTAGAAGACACTAAACTTAAATACCAAGTTTGGTATTTAACAGACTTTTCATTTTTGAGCTACGCACAAACTGACCTCTTTCTAAATTTTTTTTATGAAGGGGGTCTCAAAACATGTATTTCTGGTGAAATCTCAGTATCAACATTTTGAGTGGAACACAATACTTTCTCCATGCACTACGTACATGGTATGTGCAGAGAAAGTAAAATGTAAAGTTGGTTAAATACCAAACTTGGTATTTAAGTTCAATATTTTCCAAGGATGCTACACAAAGATTTTCAGAAAAATTCCTCCCATCCCCAATTACCCTTTAAATGAAACATGTTCTGAAAATTTTGATTTTTGCAAAACTGGCTCTATCAATTTTGATTAAAATATCACATATTTAAGATATTTTCATCACTAATGAAATGTATATCTTGAATTTTCTGGGAATAGCCTCTGAAGAACTCTTGATTCCAAATAACTTTTGTATATCTGGTAAACTGTAAGAGATAAACAAAAACTTTCCACACATAAAAGGTAGATCCCGTTAAAACACATTTTATGTTATACACTTTTTTTTGAGTTCACGGTTTCCAAGATATTCTTTGTTATTGGTTTCAATTTTATACTACTTAAAGCTTTTTTCAAAGAGGAAGTTTTCTTTCATTTCAAATCTCTTTTGTTTTACTCCTGGCTATGCAAAGGTAACTAAATTTCAATTGTTTCACATAGCACCTAATTTTTAAAAGATTTGACTACCACTGTAGTCTAATGTATTCCCTTATTTCCCTTCTACTTTCAATAAAGTTAGTAATAAGGCCATTTCTGTTAATATTTATCTGGATTAGTGCAAAGTAGATAGAAGGAAATCTTTGGTATGAATAACTTGTTGCAGAATAGGTACAGAAAGTCATGTGATGGTAACATATCAGATTTTTAATTTAATAGGGTCTAAATAAAGTAGCTAAAGCACCTATTTTAAGCACCTAAAACATTTATTTTTAGTGCCTAAATTTCTGCTCTTTAATTGTCACATACCCTGAAAATCTGATATATTCTATTCACATGACTTTCTCTACATCTCTGTAACAAATTATTTTTAAAAAACCTATTCTTCTATCTACATCATGCTAATCCAGATAAACATTAGCAGAAATTATCCTTGTTACTTGGTTCCTTGTAAGTAGAAGGGAAAAAATCTAATGTGTTTAATGCACATGATGTCCTCTAGCTGTTCAGCAAACAAACCTTTTATTCAACAACTTATTCTTTTACCTGCATAATGCTAATCAAAATAAATATATGCAGAATTAGTCTTATTTCTAGAAAGGAAATAGAAGGAAAATAAGAAAATGCACAGGCTAAAGCGATAATCTCAACCTTTAAAAGCCGGTCACTATGTGAAACAATTGAAATACCAATCTCTTTGCTTGCCAGGAGTAAAAAAACGAGAAACAAGAAAGATGTCTTCACGTTTGAGAAAAGTGTATGGCTTAAAACTGAAACCAATAATTTGGAATATCTTGAAAAGGTTAACTTTACAAAAAAAATGTATATGACATAAATTGTGTTTTTTAATGAGATCTGCGTATTTTCCATATTAAGTTTTTGTATATCTCTTACGGTTTACTTGTTATACAAAAGTCAACCTTGAATGACGAGGTCTTTCGAGGCTATTCCCAGTAAATATAAGGGATATTAACCAAAATCATTGGAGCCATTTTTTAGAAAATCAAAAATTTCAAATTTTTTCCATGTAAAGGGTAGTTGGAGGTGGGGGGATTTTTTGAAAATCTCTATGTTGCATCCTTGGAACTTAAATAGTAAGTTTTGTTTTAATGGGATTTTCATTTATGAGCTATGCTGCCCACAGACACACACCTTTTTCTAAAAATGTTTTTTGGATCCAGGGGTCTCAAAACATGTATTTTGGGTGAAATTTTAGTATCAAACTTTTGGGTGGAATACAATACCTTTTCTATACACTATATACATAGTATGTGTACAGAAAGTAAAAATGAATGTAGGGTACTTTGTATATTGTGAACACAGCACCAGTGTGTGCTTCCTATGTTTTCAAAATTTGATCTATTGATTGTTTAATCTCACTGTGTACTTGCAAGTATGGTTGAAAGAAACAAATTAATTATGTTTATTTGTCTAGAAATAAATATGCCAACTATTGATGAGATTCTCACAAAACAATCAAACTTCTGTTTGACATGTTTTACCTTATCTTGTCTCCAATCATCTGGTCTTGCAGTTCCATCAGTCTCATCTGTTGAGTTTAAATATTCCTCTCTGAAATTAGCTGCCAGCTTGCGCAATACAGAAGCAAATCGCATACTGCGCCTTGCCATCCAATATTCCCTGTCTCCAAAAGTATCGTGCAATGCCACTTCTGCATGGTCAAACATTACTGTCCTGTAAACAATGAGCTTTGGTAGTTTGCCTCCAAAACTTGTGCTACAGTAGAATGCACTGTTGTAGTGATTTAACATATGAGGGTCATCCAGAAAGTAACAGACGATTTGGTATAACTAAATAGTAATGAAAGATATCAACATAAAGTTACAGTACCTTAATCAATTTGTCAACACAATCTCTATTCTGTCAAGATATTTATGTAAAAAATGTAAATGGCATGTTATTTATGGATGCTCTTTAACTGTTGTGGTTCTCAGCATCCCATTCTATATTGGGTGTGAAAGACTGATTAATTTTGCTCAGAGGCCTCTCTATCAGTCTTGAGGTTCTTTTACTTGCCGTAAATCTACGACACGGGACCAACGGCTTTACCTTCCTTCCGAAGCAAGCCATGCTAAGGATTTTTACACCCGAAAAAATCCATCGTCCTCCACCGGGTTTGAACCTGCGACCTTGGGTATATGAAGTCAGCATGGTAACCATTATACAAGGAGGGCGACAAGATATTTATGTCATGTGGTACCAGTTTTTCAATGCCAACTTATACTTTTCTACCGCCAAAGAACTTATTTGGTTTTTTAATGCACAAAATGTTCGCCCAATCAAATTTTATTGAAAAAAAATCTGTGTTCCATTCACATGACTTTCTCTACCTCTCAGCAACAAATTATTGATAAAAAGCTTATGCTTCTATTTACTTCATGCTAATCGAGAAAAAAACTAGCAGAAAGTCCTATTACTTGCTTCCTTATAATTAGAAGCGAAATAAGGGAGTACCTTACGTTAAAGTGATAGTCCAAAGCTGGTTGCTATGTGACTGTTGTTCCTTTATTTGTCTGGACAGGAGTTGACAAATTCCTGTATGAGAAAAGTATAAGTTTTTTAAAGCTGAAACCAATAACAAGGAATATCTCAAAAACAATCAACCTCACCAAAAATGTATATAACATAAATTGTGTGTCTTAACGTACTCTACATTTTTTGTGTGGTAAGTTTTCATCCATCTCTTACGGTTTAGCAATTATGAAAAATTCCATAAAATTCATCCAGAATAAAGTAGTCTTCAGAGGCTATACCTAGAAAATTCAAGATATACATTTTATTTGTCAGATAAATATCTTCAATATTCAGTATTTTAATCAAAATCGTTAGAGCCATTTTTAAGATAGTAAAAAATTTCGAAAAAAGTTCTATGTAAAGGATAATTTGGGGTGGGGGAATTTTACTGATTTTTCGTTTTTGAGTTATCGTGTTCACACACATGCGTGTCTGCCCGCCTGCACCCACCCCTACCCCCACACACGCACCCACCCCTACCCACACACACACACACACACTCTTTTTCTTAAAATGCTTTTTTTGTTACAGGGGACACTAAAACATATATTTCTGGTGAAATCTTGGTATCAAATTTTTGGGTGGAGTGCAATACCTTCTCTATACACTATGTACATAGTACGTGTAAAGAAAGTAATAATGCAAGTGTATAATAATAATGCAATGAATGAGTCTTCAGTGAAGACATTTTGCATAATTTATGAGCAATCAAGGATGAACCTGTGTGTACAAAAAAGACTGGAGTGGAAGTTCGTCAATTAAATGTTGATAAGAGAATTCAGAAAATCCAGTGTTTCTCTGTGGACACTATACATGACTTTTTGAATGGAAAAGATTTTCCAGCCATGAAGACCTCAAAATGGCAGTGACATCTCAGCCCAGATCTTTAGCGGTGAAACAGTATAACATCTACATTGAAAAACCAGTACCACGTGACAATAAATACCTTGTTAGCAATGATGATTATGTTTAAAAATTGAGTAAGGTACTTTAACTTTGTAAATAAATTTTCGTTATTATTTAGTTATGCCAAATTATGTCACTTTCTGGATGCCCTCGTATTATTAATTTGCTTACTCACCTTGCTTTGGTGTGATCCAGAACACCCTTCAATTGTGAAGCATGTCCGTTGAAAGAGAGACACTGAACATCTTTAGCTGTAACATTGGAGTATCCCCAAAACCAGCCAGTGAATCTTCCATCTTCTAGTTTCCTATAATGTTGTTCAGTAAACATTAGCTCATGTTTGTCACTCAAGAAAATTACACTATACAGTTTCTCATTTTTGAGAGTGTGTTGACAAACTGCAGATGATGATAAAAATTAATGACAATTTCTGTATTAAATTTCATTCCTCTAACTATTAAAGCTCCAATAGAATGACCAAGATTAGGCAATTTCAACCAATCACTGTCATCTGACTGGAGCAATATTGTCGAAAAATCTTACTGCAGTTTTTATTTCTTTGAAATCTTGTCAGACCTAACAATCATATATTTAATCTTGGGTCTTGGATATTGGTAACAAGGTGACAATCCAGGCAACCAACCTTCACTTTTAATAAGTGTCAGTTTCACAATCAATTCAGTTAAAATGTTTTTTAAAGTTTTATCCAGTTCATAATGTATTTAGTCCAAAAAAGTGAAAATAATCATTATTTAAAAAAAATTTAGTTGAGTCGATTTTGTAACACTACATCACTTACTTTTTTATTTCGGAAAACATGTTTCAGAAGCCATGTGCTTCCATTGTCAATTCCAATTGCTAATGCCGGCAGTCGACAAAAGGAATTGACAATGGAAGCACATGGCTTCTGAAACATGTTTTCCGAAATAAAAAAGTAAGTGATGTAGTGTTACAAAATCGACTCAACTAAATTTTAATTGTTAAAACACATCACTGTCTCAAAGTCCACCATATATCAGGATAATCATTATTTATATTTCTTATGTATGAGATGAGTGCAATAATCTCAAATAAAATGTTTGTTTCCATTTCATATGTTACTTATTAAAAGCTGAAAAAAAATAATTGTTCCCTATTTTTATTGTTGCGATTGATATTCGTACATTGGATGTAGTCACCTCTTAGGACCATTGACTCCTGTTGCTTCACTTCGGTCATGAATTATCAACAAGATGAAAACACTTGTCATATTACTTATGAAAATATTTACATTGTTATAGATAACTTCCATTAAATCCAGAACAAAAATGTAAATGTTGAGCCCTTTGTGGACTTAAGTGCCACCCCTTCTTTTCAATACAAATTCGTTTCTCCAGGTGCACTTCAGCCTGAGGCTTATTGTGCTATTTTATATCCCTTATAAGCTGTTAAAAACAAAGAATACTTCTTACTTGTATGGGTTTTTGTTGTTGCATGGTTCTAAGTCATATTTCTCCTCCCAATTACCACTGGTCCATGTATCTTTATAATGCTGCAGTATAAAAACCTGTTCAAGAGCTGTACTTCCATATTCTGAAAATAGAAAAATTAGATCTATGTTTAGTGAAAATGGGCAGTGAAATATTAAGAATCTAACATGAGTATGCAAAGAGAACATGACTCTTAAGCTCAAACACACACTGTTCATACTTCCAAAGTTCAACAAGATATGGAAAAATCTATCAACTTTTTCTACTCAAGACAGTTTCATAATATTTTATATATTTTACAAGGTCATCAGATTGAGCAACTACCTTTTAAAGGCACCTGGTTGTGATTGCTTGCCACTTCCCTCTCAACACCTTTTTCCCCTGTGTACCATCTTATGCATTGAAATGAATGGACAAGGTCAACTAGAACCCTTATTATTTCACAAATTAGTATATTGAATATATGGTATTTTTTTTCAGTAGCTTAACGTCCTTTAACTTGCTTGGTCATATTGGATGATGAATGAAATTGGTGAAATATTGCTCAAATGATCTCGGGGTCCATGGAGCTTAAAGCTACTCGACATTAGTTTTCTCAGGATAAGGGAAAACCCCCCAAAAAAACCTTATCCAAGTAACTCACGCTAAGAGAGATTTGAACTCACAAACTTTTGAATGTGAGACAAACATGCTACACCACACTACCCAGGCAGGCTTCCTGTATATTGTTCACTTTTCAAAGACGATGTTGGAAATGTTCTCTAAGACAAACATTGCAGCATCTTAAATCAGATTATTAAAAACATGTTACAATTCTTCTTGGGATATGTTGGTTACTTCTTCCTGTATATTATTTTGTAGTTCTTGTAATGATCAGGGATTAGATTCATGCACTTCATCTTTCAAATGGCCCACAAATAAATATTGCTTACTTCCAGAGAGACTTTTTTAGTGAATGTTCTAATGACATATCTGATAACAACCTTTTCCTCTGTTAAAACATGACATTTTCTATATTTTTCCAGACTTAACACCTGATGCCATACTTTTAAATGTCTTGACTATTTTATGAGCTGTGCTTTTGTTAAGGGGATCAATGTCAGGAAAGCATTCCTAAAATGCTCTATGACCAGAGAGAGAGAGATTAATATTTTATAAAATTGCAACAAATGAAAGCTCTTTGTTTTGTGGTATATCTTATATCTCAGCAGGCAAGTGGTGCATGCCAGAGATCCAAGTGCCCATAAGAGCATGGCTGTTCTTAATCTGATGGCACCATAGTATTCATATAAAAGTGATTGTTCCATCCATATTACAAAATTCACAACACATTTTTTTACTTATGAAACACATGGAAACAATATTCAATTGCTTAGCTGTGAAATAAACTATTGTAATGTAAACAAAAATGAAGATTCACAAACCTTTCAGATCTCTGTCATCTGCATGTACTTGGGAAAGTGTAAACATGCATTGCAGAATATTTAAAAATGATAAACACTACAAAAATCTTATTTGACACACTTTTTATATAGTAACTTTCTGTCTATCTCTTAAGATTTGCCAGTTATACAAAATTCAAGACTTCACAGACTTAAACATTTAATTTGTCATATTAATATCCCAATAGCCCACATCTGTGTCTGCCTCATTCAACAGGTCCCGAGTTTGAACCAAGTTAGGGCGAGTTACCAGGATAAGATTTATTCAGGGGTTTTTCCCTTATCCTGAAAAAATGAATGTCTGGTAACTCTAAGCTCTAGGTGTCCTTGATCCATTTAAGTATCATTTCAAGTGTTTCGTTCATTCACTGTCTGATAATTGCTATTCATCTTACAGTTTTAAAGAAGAGTACACTGTCTATCTGCAAAAGTTTAAGCTATTTGTGTGTATAAATCAATTCTTCATCTAGTAAGTTATAAACGGTTAGGTATTGTACAGCTCTATTATAGCTGGGAGCAAATGAAGGGGTTATTGTTAGCCTCAGTGAGAGAGAGAGAGAGAGAGAGAGAGAGAGAGAGAGAGAGAGAGAGAGAGAGAGAGAGAGAGAGAGAGAGAGAGAGAGAGAGAGAGAGAGAGAGAGAGAGAGAGAGAGAGAGAGGAAAGGGGTTGTAGTTGTCTCTTTCATACTCGCTCCACACTGGCAGCTCTATGACTCAGAGAAATACCACTGCACTATATGCTCACACTCACCCACCTTGTATGTACTTCAGACTCTATTAGCTTTAAAGCTACTATAATTATTATAAACAGGTGTATTTAAACATGCAAACAAGAACATGAAAGTTAAAACTCTTTAAGCTCCTTTCTGAAGAAAGACTTTTTCTATTAGATGAGTTATGCAAGTATTATTGCATGCTACTAAACAAATTGAAAATATTCAAAGTATAATGTTTAAAATGGTGTCTGGCATAGATGACTATCCAGAACATCTGAAAGTAAGTAGCATTAATCTTGGAATTATATTTTCTATGCATTTTTTTCAGTTCATTCACAAATTCACTATTTCCACAAAATGGTAAAAAAGTTTCTTTAATGATTACAGTATTATTTATCTAATGATTCCTTCTGAAAAACAAAATGTTTTGTTCCGAATTGAAGTTTGTTTTATTGTAATTTAATATTAGTATTAAATTTGTTTTCTTAACCTGTTACAATTATTAATATTTTGAATGTGTTTAGTGTCATACATCATCTGCAAAGCTTTCTTGCTGTACTGGATTTGTAGGTAGAATACTTATTGACATTTTCAAAACTCATGACCTTTTAAAAATTCATACATTTCCAAGACCGGAGCAAACTTCTGCAAACTAGGAATGTCAAAAAATAATCTCCATGGTAATTGTTCCTGTTTTCCAGCATCTGATGATTGCCAGTGATATAGTCTACTCCATGGAGGTAAAACCTGCAAGACAATTGCAAAATTAATATTTGGTATAGTAACAACGTACATCTAATCAAGTAATTACAGACTGCATGATGATATACCAAATGCCAATCTCCATGTTTTTGCAATCTTCTGGCAAAGATTGCCATTCTCATGTATACATCACGGCGAAGATTGAAACCTTCTGGAGGGTTGACATCATAAAATATGTACCTGAAATTAAATTATTATTAATTCCAAATAACTCAACCTCCTTTGTATTTTATGATAATTTATCTCTAAAGTTTAAAGACGTAAGCTATGTTTGATTCAGTTGATAGGTTAGGTTAGTTTTAAACTATACATGTACCATTGTTATTAACATAGATAAAAAACCAAAATAGGAGCTGTCAACAGGACAAAGTGTTGCATTATTTCCGAGAATTTTCTTACCTAGGAATTTTATTTATTATACTATCATGACAACCTGAACTGCCTTCTTTTGCACCACAAAATTCAGAACAAGAGATAACCAACACATGGAAAATTACTATATGCATGCAGTTTCGCAGTAATACTTGAAATACATAATCTAGCATAATTGGAAAAATAAAACGTAAACAAGCATCTAAATGTTCGGAAATGTTTCCCGGATTTATTTTGAAGTCTTCTTATTTTGTTGTCATTTTTCAAGTAATGTAATCGAATTAATATATCATATTGCCATCTGTTGGTAATGTTCCTAAACTGAAAACAAATGAGTTGCTTTAGCCGCCATGGAAAATATTGATCTGAACGGAAAATTATATTTCTTCTTGAAGTTCAAAATATTTCCATTTGAAAAGAAAGTTGTAAGATTATTTTTCTCGTGTTTTTATAGTAACTAAGTTAGCCATTGTAGTTTTTAAATATGATCAGCACATTTCAGATATCTAAATCGTTGCTATGGAACGCACCAATCAAATCGTTTCTGGTTCAGTCAGCTGCGTTTTCCAAAATAACTACAACTTTAAAAATGGCCGACGAAGTTGCTAGGGCCCAAGCTGCTAGTCCCGGAGGAGACACTATATTTGGCAAGATTTTAAGGAAGGAAATTCCTTGTAATCTTATTCATGAAGATGAAAAGGTAAAACAAATTACATCTGGTGAAGTTTGAATGTAAAGTAAAGGGTACAAGCAGCGTAATTAAGGTTCATTTTGTGCCGGTTGTTTCAGTGTATTGCCTTCCACGACATCAACCCTCAAGCTCCAACACATTTCCTTGTGATTCCTCGGAAACCAATTGCACAGTTATCGAAATCAGAAGATGGCGATGAACAGGTAAATTACTAAAGTCTTAAGATTGCACTGAGGAGGTTTTCTTAAATCAGAGCAAGATGGTAATGATATTTTGCACCTGTTTCAGCTGTTAGGGCATCTGCTGGTGGTGGCTCGAAAATTGGCCAAGGATCTTGGACTTACAAACGGTTTCCGAGTGGTTATAAACGATGGAGCAGATGGTTGTCAGTCGGTGTATCATCTGCATGTTCACGTTTTCGGTGGACGCCAAATGGGATGGCCGCCGGGCTAAATGTTTTTTTTAATGCTGCAAGTAGAGATGAGTTTGTAAAATGCTGTGAACTGATTAAAAATGGTGAAAGGATAATTTCTTTGTTTCCAAACGCATTTTCTAAAACAATTTCTTACAATTTCTCTCATAAATGGGGTCTGGAAATTAAAATTAAATAACTCAACAGAAGTTGTGGTAAATGTTTACTAGTTCAGGGAGAGGTACTATTCGGTTTTAGATTATCTAAAATGGATAAAATTTCCATAAGTGATCCAGATTTGAAGAGTTTAAAACATGTTCAGATTTGAAATTGGGTAGATTGCTAAGGTTTGGACTTCTTGGGATCATTGTGGTTTTAGCTGCTTTGCAATTTAGAGCCCTAAAAGTTTACAACAGACCAGTAAGTAACTACAAAGTGGTTCTAATGGCAGAATAACAAAAGTACCAGATATGGATGACACATAGAATTTAGAAATATAACATAAAAACATTAAAAAATTGAGTAAATAAAGGGACATTCTTCAATACCTATAGTTGTAATCCAAATAGTTTGCCATTATTCCCTGCAGATGCACTTCCTAGTTCTTGCCTTTGTCATTTGCACTGCAGATGATTAATAAATACTGCCATACTTAGTGTAAGGGCCCTAAATTGCAAATCGTAGCCAAGAGATATTTTTTAGAAGTTTGTGAGAGATGACATGGTGTACTTGAGGAGTCTGCACATCTTAACCCAAATGATCCCTGGCAGTTTTCACTAGCACTGCCACTATGTTTCACACACTTTCTACCGAACTATAGGTGTCAAAGAAACATCTAATGAATGAATTGGCATTTAAGAGCTACAAGCATATTTCTTATATTTCTGTGAAATGCTCTGTAATACAAGGTAGTAATATAAACTTGATTCTATGACAGTGAAATATATATCAATTTTTGCTAATTTACTTTGAATAGAAACATTGTTGGGTGTGCAGATATAGTCTATTTTAAAATATGACATCTGATGTACAAATAATATAATTTTAAACTTGAAAGTGGTTAAACTGTTGGTTTGTTCAGATATTATGTTTACATGAGGTATTGAAGTTATGCTAAGCCAGTTTTGCACACCGAACTGTAAATGAGGATCCAGTTTGAATTTAAGGTAAAGTTTATGCCCAATTTATGCCATGTGTAATTATAGTAACATAAGCTCATAAAACACACTATTCCTAAGGCTAACTTTGGTTTAAATCTGCAAAACTTAAGCCTGTTGCTTTCACTGCAGCTCTCTATGGCCTGAAGACATACACTTGCTGCTATTGGTTCTAAAGTCATAATGGCTCATATAAGAAATTAGTGTGTAGCTCTATAATGGAGCTTTTCTGCCAAGCAGAATTTGCAATGTAATCATCACAAAACTAACAGAAACATTGCATTTATTGAATTTTTAGGTGACCCAACTTCTGCATGATTTCTGAACTGAGTACCAAATCCAAACCTGCTAGGAAAGAGAATAGGAATGTAATATTGAATATTGGTAATTTAGATTGGACTCAAATCATATTCAAATTACATAACAATTGAAAGCACAACTATTTTCTCTCCTTGGATAATGCTCAGTCAATCTCTAAATTTAAATCACTTAATATTTGGCCAGTTATAAATTTGTAAGACATTTTATGTGAAACTGTTGAAATAGGTAACATTCCATATATACTTTCCTAATAAAATGTGAAAGAAGATTTAAGTAACAAAATTGTATATGTAGCAGAGTTAAGGAGGGTATGTGTCCATTTTGAAACCTTATAATCCATTCACTCTCCCCTTTTAAGACATTTTTCATGTATATGCTTAGTCATTAAGTATCAATAAAACTGTCCATTTTGTTAATACTAGTGCACAGAAGTGGGTACCAGTCATTTATACTAGTGCAATCTGCAAAATTAGTGACACTTGAAGCCAATTTATATATATACACACACACACACATACACACACACAGTATACCCTTGATTTTCTAGAGTAATGTGGGAGAGAAGAAGCACAAATAATCAAGAAATCTGTAATTTAATGCTTTTTTAAGTTATAGCATGTGTAAACAGGAAATTATGTTTAAAATTTTTTTTCAAAATGTATTCTTTGTTCAAAAGTTTATTTTGCTTCTGTGCATGGGTATTGCTTATCTTAAGGATACAGCAATAAAGAATCCACCACATGACACTAAGTGGCATTTCCATTGTTCAAATTAACACTGTGATAACTACTATTGTCGACCTGCCTGTTCTGTGTAAATTAAAAACAAGTTTATTTCTTCTGATGTTAGCATGTCAACAAAGCAAATTAAAAGAAATTTATAAGAGATGGCAGAGAAACAAACAAACAAAAAAAACTGTGTTGACGTTAAAACAAAATAATTGGGGGGGGGGCTGCATGGATAAACTGCATATGAATAATTGGGAGTGTACTGTGTGTGTGTGCGTACACTAACCTCCTAACTTCATGCAAATTAGAGTTTAAATTTATTACAATTGGAATCCAATTTTACATGTAAATATGGATTGTACCAAATATATAAATGTGTATGGAATTTTAATTTTAATACACTTCATAAACTAGTAAATATTATAAGGAAAAGCTGGACATTTGGGTGTAGCTAAACGTACGTTTAAAACACAATCCAGAGCATATTGCAGAAACAATTGCTGTATGCTTTTTGTGTAGATCAGCATTCCCTTAGCTCTGTGCCTGTCATGGAGCTGGTTTTCTTAAAAAAAGATAAAATTGCCACACCTCAGCATTAACACGATAAACTGCTGATTTATTATCAAAGTGATAGAAGGAAATGATAAATAAACTTCCCTATTGCTACTTATTCAATTACATCATGAACATGAATTTAAAGAAATGTAATCTTATACTTTGTGTCTTAATATTGCTTGCTTTTAACTCCTTTTATTGCTAAGGCAGGTGAGTCCAGAGTCTTGTATCCATAAAGTTCCTGTTTGTCAGCTCAAGGGAAATTGGAAAGAAAATAAGGCTAATTGTCCTTATTTGGAGCCACAGTCTAGAGGATAGCCATGTGACATCCTCATTTTTCCATTCTTGAAACATATACATGTTATTGGATACATCAAATTTAACAGAAATATATACATGGTTACAATAAATGCAGCTACAATAATAATGTTCATGGAAAATGTTTGTATATATTGCAAAGATACCTTATAGACCTAGAGTTATCATGTCATTTATGCAAACAGAGTTTTTATATAGCAAAAGTAAAATAGAAAACATAACACATATTCTTAATGAACTATTTAACTAAACAATCTGTTGCTTTTGGCAACTTATTTATAGGTACACTGTATTGATAAAAGAGTAATCTGTAATTATTCCTGTGCTCTGCTGAGTTATGATTTGAAATGGTTATCACTACAATCTATGGTACTTTAATGAAAAGTATATTTTCAAATTTTGTACTCATCCTATTGATTAAAAAGAAACAATTTTGAAAGAGCTACAATGGGATAATAAATTGTGAAGTTTTCCTAGTTGTTGGAATCCAGAAGGAAATTTTGTTTTAGTTGTGGCAGACATGAAGAGAGTTACTGGTTACATTTAAGATGTGTACCAAAATAAATGCAAGAAGATACTTGAAAAAAACATAAGTTTCCAAGAGGCACCTTCACTGTTTGTTCCAAACTTTTTGAGACAAGCATCTTGGCTTTTGTTTAGCTGTTATTAACACTTAATAATTGAATTGATAGTTGGTATTGACTCCTCTTGTCCTCTCGATTTGCACAAAATGTCCATTACATGAACAAAAATATACTTGGTTGAAATTGAATGCCTACACCAGAAGAAGTTATAAGCTTTATCCATATAATTATTGTCTCCTAATGTAGGTGAAACTTGTAGGAGTACTGCATAATCTTTACTTGCTCATTGATTGCTTTGTCGATTTGGCATCTTTGATTTTAACAGTGGAGTAGCTTGATATATATAACGTTTGTGAGATGCTGGCCTGGCATCCAAATATACAGCATTATAGCCAGCTTTGTCCACAGTTTCATAAGAAAGGCATAAGATTAATATGTGACTATATATTTTAAGCTGTGTTATAACTTCAACCACAAAGGGAGGTCAAGTGTCCCTTTGTGTGGAACTGGAATGCTGATCTCTACCATGATGTAGAAAAAATGTATGCACAAAAATTTCTTGATATTTATACACTAAGCTCAGATTACAAATTTTGAAGTTAATAAGATAAACCATAGAATTGAAGGTGCATTTCATGCTGCCATTATAAAATTAATCATGAATAAAAAATATTGTTACATTGGTTTGACAAAGATGTTTGGTTTTTTACACATAGTGCATATGTGATAACAATTTCAAAGCAGTCAGAATGTTGCCAATGCATTGGCCATAAAAGCTCATTTTCCTTTTTCTCACTTGCATTAAGCTCATTAGATGCCACATTACATAATGGGCATAGTAAAATACTTCCTTTTGGGGAATACTACAACTGTTAAATGATGCAATCATGAATCCTCAGAATTAACAATTTCATATACAAAACCTCCATTGATGTAGGCATATTTTGACATATTGTTACATTCTTGCATTCAGGACATACCTGTTCACTCCATGATCAGTTGTATGAGGTAGAAAGCTTATCACTGTCTGGTGTGACTACATGCATGTTTGAGTTCTATTACAGTAAGCAAGAGGCTTAAAGTATTTCACACTGAGCTTGGTGCCTGAGTTGCAGGATAATGAAATGTATGCAGACACCCCTTTGATATCTAATTTGATTAATTATCAATTTAATTATTCAAGAGTTATTTCAAGTATCACAGAATTATTAGATTGGAAGTGTTAACAAATTTGAAATCCTATGTTATCATGGGGCCATGGAAAAAGAAGGTACTTTAAAGATTGGATATTTACATTGTCATGCATTTTAAAAAACGTGAAAAGTTAGTGTCATGAGGAAATAATCCCTACATTTAATGCTCTGAAGACATACAAAATTAACGAACAAAATCACAAATGGTGAATACTGATGATATAAGTATAATTGGAAAAGGATTTAAAAAGGATGGTTCCAGGTTAAGGATAGAATCCTCCCTGATATTTTGTCAGCTATGGGGACTGAGGAAAAGCTGAAGGAAAGGAAAGAAAAAAAAACTTAGGAAGGATAATTTTGGTGGAATTTTAACTGCATTCATCTATTGATGACTTGCTTTACAATCTCGGTTACCCCTTTCAGTAGCAATAACCATGTTCTAAATCTTCTAAATCCTGGAAGGGTATTTTACTGAAGTGGCCAAAAGGTCAAAGCACTTCAGTCCTGACAAACAGTTGGATTTGTCTGGTACTCACACTATGCATGAATCAGGGTTAAAAATTCTGTCATAGTATATTGTGTTTTTAATTCATCCATATTAAATGCTTTATTGCATACTAGGTTATCATAGGATTTAAACCAGCTGCTAGGGAATGCACACTTTTCATTGTTGCAAAATTAAAACTGTAAGCAACAAAATGTTAAAAAGTACACCATAATATTTTCCATTTAGTGGTTGGTGTATATATCATATATTGCATCATAAGCACAATTGTCACTTCATAGCTTTTTACAAATGAAACGGAAGAATTGAAGGTAATTATTATTGTATTACTAAATGAAACATTAATAACTCCACTTGTATTCTTCAGGGTTTAATAACATCATCTCTACTTTGCAAATATAGGTGAATAAATTGACGAGAACTTTGCGCGCTCATGGTCATTGTTCCTGGTTGCTATTGACTGAAAAAAACAAACAAATTATAAAAACAAATGAATAAAGCATATCTTGAAAATCCAAAATTTGTACTTGATTTTCCTTTTTCACTTTCCCTACTTGCCAGTTATTTTAAGAATGAATTTTAAAGTTAGTGTTATAAGACTAATAACTAGAATTAGAATATATGTGTATAACATTTCATATTCTTTATTCATAATGTAAGTGCAAACAAGCAGCAAATATTTTCCTTTGTGTGAAAGAGCTATGCTACCTATAATATGTGAAAGGAATTTTCATATAATATACAGTATCTTGTCAGCAAGTCTGAAGCATAAAGACCACACTGTCTTTGTGTGATGTAAACAGCAACTCGAGCAAGAAGTTAAGTGTCACAACATAACCTAAGATTTACTACATATAGAGTAAATAGGAAAAGTAAAAACAATTGATGCCAAGATTTCACTAGAAATTATGTTTTGGATTCAGTGTACCTCAAAACAAATTTATGGTGAAATCTTGACATTGAATTATTAACTGCAAATGAAGTCGGTTAAATACCAAATAAGATTTTACAAAATTCCCTTTACCAAAGTTACCATATATTTAAGATATTTACATCACTATCTTGAATTTTCAGGGAATGGCTTCTGAGTCCTCTTGATTCTGGATGATTTTGCATAACTGGTAAACCATAAGAAATAATCAAAATCTTGTTACATAATTCAATTCAATTTATTCACCATATGATTTCATTACAGAAATATCGGTTTCGTCAATAGGAATTACATAATAATCACAAAATATACTTACCTAGTTACTACTTACAGATATTTACAATATTAGAATTCTAGTACAAACTTGGAATAAAACTAGTAAACTAAGCCATCTCCAGATATTCGTTCACTGAAAAAAAGCATTTTAGAATTAAGAATCTCTTTAATTTCCTTTTGGATATTGCCACAGAGGATAACTGCTTAAAGGTGGTAGGGAGTTTATTATACAATTGAATACCACTATGATAAAAACTTTTCTCATATAGGGATCTCTTATGCCATATTTTGTGAAGGTTTAATTTACTTCTTGCATTATGGTCATGGATGTCCGCATTAGTAATAAAACTGTTTACCTGCTTGTGGGTTAATACAAGCATTTCATAAAGATAAATTGATGGAACTGTTAAGATATTTAGCGATTTAAAATAAGGTTTACAGCTAGTAGTACTAGAAAGGTTATGCATTAGCCTAATTGCCTTCTTTTTGTAGATCTTGTTAAAAGGCATAGTTTATGTTCGATACAATTTTTCTTTTTATTTTTAGCATCTGAGGAAAAAAAATGTTTTTTTAGAAGGAGGTTTGTGTGTGTTTGGACAGCATAACTCAAAAACAGAAAGGTGGCTAAATATAATAATAGAAATAACTTGGCATTTAAGTTCAGTATCTTTCATGAATGTGAATTGATTTTCAAGGAAAATCCCCCCCCCCATCCCAAATTATCTTATATATGGAACTTTTTTAAAAAAAATTTATTTTATCAAAAATGGCTCTAATGATTTTTATTAAAATACTGTATATTTAAAATATTTTCATGACATACAATGTGTGTAGCTTGACTTTTTGACCATTTCATTCTGGATGAATTTTGCATAAATGGTAAATTGTAAGAGAAGACAAAAAATTGTATTCAAAAATGCAGATCTTGTTGAAAAACTTAATTTGTTCTTTTTTTGGGAGGGGAGGGGGTTAACCATTTCCAAAATATTCCTTGTTATTAGTTTCAATTGTAAGCTAAAATTTTCTCAAACAGGTTATATTTCATTTCAACTGTTTCATATAGCAACCAGCTTTAGCCTATTTCTATTCTACTTATTGTTAGAGCAAACTAATACAACTACTTCTGCTAATGTTTTAACTCAATTACCGTAATCTAGAAAAAGGAGTAATGTCATCACTTTACATGCAGCTTTTAAAACATAATTATATGAACAAAGCCTTCTTATACACTCTTTTGTTAATGAATTTTGCAATACATTCTTTACTTGAAGTAGCACATGTCTTGAGTGTTCATCATTTTCTAATTGTACAGTAAATGGAAATAGCATGTTATTTATGGATGCTCTTTAACTGCTGTGGTTCTCAGCATCCCATTCTAAATTGGGTGTGAAAGACCACTTTTGCTCAGAGGCCTCTCTATCAGGCTTGAGGTTCTTTTACATGTCATAAATCTATGACACAGGACCACTGGCTTTACTTCCCTTCCGAAGGAAGTCATACTGAGGATTTTTACACCCCAAAAAAATCCATTGTTCGCTGGGTTTGAACCCACGACCTTGGGTACATGGTAACCATTACACCACGTAGGGCGACTAATTGTACAGTAAGTATTATTTGACCTCTCAAACTCTAAGTACCTGCAATGGTTGTTGGCATGGCAATGAATAAATAAATTGTAAATTTAACCTGCATTACCAAATATGTGTTCAGAATGATTAACCTAGATATCAAGTATTTCAAAAAGAATATTTCTATCAATGTTTATTGTCATTAGTATGGAGTAAATAAAACAATAAGTATTTGTAAGAATATGGTACAGAATAGATAAAGTCACATGATTAGAACACATCAGATTGCTTTTTATTGGGGATTTCACCACATATTTCACATCAATTAACAGGATAGATTATATCAGTGTAAAGGTGCATAAATAGCAGTGAGCGTGTTGTCCCACATTCACCTGAGGATAAAATGAAAGCTTATTCAGGTAACAAGCTTTAATGTGAGGCAGACACACTACCTCCATAGAGTGTAGTAATCTAGAAGTTCCCAGAGCACAACTGGAAATGTTAAGGAACTTGTTTTCCTTTTCTACAAACAGATGCTCTTCATTTCACCCATCAACTCCCTTGCACCTACTGATAGGGCCACTAGGTCAAGGAAGTAGCCAAGCATAAATCCTTACTTTGCTCCCAAATACACATTGACTAACAGAGGTGCTTGCAATACTCCACTTCTTCTTTTCAAACATTCATTATCCCTTTCCAATCCCCTAGATTTTCCTTTCCCTTCCCAGTAAACTAAGCCAATTCTTTCCTCTATCTAACTCTTCTATTATTTTCCCCTTCCCACTGAAAAAAAAAATCCATTATTTATTATTTTGTATTGTATTTTTGAGCTTATTTTGTCATTTTCATATAAGTAGGTAGGTATTAGAATAAAATAGTGATTAAAATTGTTTATATTAAAAACAAACAAATTAGTGCATGGACTCGAGTGGTCAGCGAGCTGACTTCTCACCCGGAGGTCCTGGGCTCGATTCCCGGCTGGGGTGGGGAATTTTTCTTCAACCTGAATTATTCCCGATCCCTCACAGAGTCTGAAGTATGTATGTGAGAATGAATGTGTATGTGTTTGAGGAATATAAAACAATTTAAAACCCAACGTACCCAATTTCTATGTAAATCCCCCGATATGACCTTAGATGTTAAAGGTGTCTATATAAATGAAACAATAAAAAAAAAATAGTGAACTCTTTACACATTACTGCCATAAGTTGTCAGTAAAATTTAACAGCGCTGTAATATGGAAATTGTGAATGAAGAAACATGGCAAAACTGCATATTATCATCCACAAGGTCACCTTTACTACTCCACGAGTAACTGGCTTGCAGTGTACCAGTAACAAGCAAGAGAGAAAGATGGAGTGAGGAGTGTACAAAAATTGTATTGCTGTATTGGCGTTATTTTGTTTTGGAAAGTGTGCTAAGGAAATATTTTCCATGCTGAAAGCTTTTGACATCAACGAATGATTTGTGTTTTGGACAATGGCACAGTTTAAAGAACTGGGTGCAACTGTTGATTGTGTCAGATCTGACCATCCTAGGTGTGTACACACAAGGATTTGTGCAAGGATTCGATGCAATCCTTTGCCAAAACAAACAATTTTCTGTCGTGAAATGAACATCTCTTCATGACAATGTTGTATATTCTTTTTGAAGGATGATTTACATTTTAGTGTATATAAAAGATACAATAAGCATAAGCTAACCGGAAAATTAAAGGAGATGCACTGGATTTGTTCCCAGGCTTTGTTAACGACTATGGGGAGAGCAAAAACCACGCAGCAGTGGTTGGCAACCAATGCCCCATGATTCATCACTGCTGCTGACTGACCTAGCAGAAGTCCAGACCTCAGTTCATTGGATTATTCTCTGTGGCAGAAGCTTGAGGCAATAGCATATCAAAAGAGGCACTGCAATATGGAGATGCCAAAAAACTCAATCACATCAAGAAAATTCCAGTGGACACGATTCATGCAGTATTGATAAGTGACCACTGTGTTGCCACAGCTGGCAATCATTTTGAATGAATATTCCTTTTGTAGAATGTTTTGTGTTCTTTCAGAATATGTGAATATTAATGGATTTACATAGTTTTATTTAGTAGTATATGCATTGAAAGTATTGACAGAACTTACGGCAGTACTGTGCATAATTATAAGTAGTTTTTTTTATTTTTTTATTATTATTTTCTCAACCACATAGCTATAGCAAATAGGGGAGGGGGCAGATTAGAGATGCATGTTTTGAGACTCCTGTATACAAAAACACTTTTAGAAATTATGCTTTAAAATATCTATGAAGCAGAATATGTGTAATTCCATCAATGTTATAATACTTTACATACAGCATTTGAAATTTTTGTTTGCAGATAAGCTAATGCTTTCTAAATAAAGATAACTATGGTGATTAATTTCATAGAATATAATTTAATAGGAATAATACAATTTTAACATTAAGCTATATGCTTGTTCAAATCCATGTCTTAGGTAATGCATTGTCTTTATTAGGTATCTAAATTTGTAAATGTATCTTCTGTTAAATATCAGTCTCTAGAGTGTTGCATGTGTGCAAATTATGCTAATCTTCAGAAAAATCATGATACCATTAAGGGACTTGTACAGAAAATACACAATGTGTTTATACTGTGAAATGAATATTGCAGAAATACATGTTCTAGTATTTCATTCATATGGCTTTCTCTGCTCATTTAACAAACTATTCTTTAAAAGCTTATTCTTCTATCTACTTCACTATATCTACATATTTACATAAGTTATTTTAATATGCAAGTAATAAATATTTTAAGAGCTGGTCATTATGTGATAACTTTTAAATTCCGTTCTCTTTACTTGACCATTGTGAATTTATGCCAAAATAGATATTTAGAACATTTTAAGAGAGAAAGGGGTGAGAATACAAATACAAAATCAAACAAGTCAATACAGACTGCCTGTTTAATCTAATTTCTGGCATGCTAATTTGATTACCAAATGTTCCTTGGTTCGGTTAATAACTGGTGGATGGATTTTCTTTTAATTAGAATTATCTTACACTTTCCTGTTGGCTGAAAAATGTTGAACCCACATATGGATGTCTGCATATTTTAACATTAAAGGTAATAAAACCCAATGCAGATTCAACTCTATGTACTCATATCATCACATTTTTAACACTGCTCAAATGCTGCTTATCTATTTACGTGATATTACAGCTCTAGGTCATTTTCTTCTCCTTGTGCAAAGAATTGAACTGAGCTATTAAGAAGTAGTACAAGAAAAGCATATTGCAGTGGTGACCACTTCTTACTTAACATGAGTTAAATTCCTGAGCTGCATTTGGCTAAAAAATGAAATGAAATGGCGTTTTATTTATGGATGCTCTTTAACTGCTGTGGTTCTCAGCGTCCCATTCTATACTGGGCGTGAAAGACTGCTTAATTTTGCTCAGAGGCCTCTCTATCAGCTTGAGGTTCTTTTACGTGCCGTAAATCTACGACATGGGACCAACAGCTTTACTTCCCTTCCGAAGGAAGCCATGCTAAGGATTTTTACACCCGAAAAAATCCATCGTCCTCCGCCGAGCATTTGGCTAAGGCAAATCATTCTTTAAGGAAATTATCTTCAGCAACTCAACTCTTTGTGTTCAGCCATTAGGTTAACTTGGTCACAGAGTAATTAATACTGTTTCTAAGAACAAAGCTGCTGACATTGTTCTTAACAGCTGGTATATGAATGAAAGAAGGAAGTCAGTAATAGATGCCAGTTGGTAAAGCTGAGATACCATCTATCTTAAGATAGAGATAAAGTGGTTATTGGTGTACATACTTCTGTTGTACAAATGCTTAAATAGTTGGTGGATCCTAATTATTCAATGCTGTTACAAACTTCATTAATTGTGGTTATTTTGATTTGTACCTTTCCTCTTCAAATTAATATATCATTCTGTATTTATTTACTTAAAGTATGTGTTATGTTATGAAAGTGGCTTATTAATCTATTAATGCTGAACACATTTAAATTGTTTTAGAAGTGTGAATTTAAATGAAAAAGATAATTTGTCATGAGTCAGAATTTGCAATTCAACAGCATTCTTCTGTGTTTTGACTGTGCTTTAAAGTCCCTAAAAAAGGAGATCTGAGCAATTGTAATAATTGGCATGGAATCACACTTTTGAAACTATTGATAAATTCATAGCAATAATAATTTATTAGTACTTTTGTATGACATTAGAACCAACAATACGAAAAGAGCAGGCAGGATTTAAGGCCAAATTAATACTCTAAGAATAATAATTGAGTAACCATTAGAATTTCTCTCATCTCTGTATTGACTTTGTAAGAGCATTTGATACGCTGAATCACATAGATATCTGGCAGACTAGGTTAAAGGAGAGTTCCCATCAAGCTCACAAACATAATAAAAGAAATGCAGCTGTAAAGTGATACATAACTACATAGGAGAAACCGTTCTGGCTGGCATAAGTGTAAGGCAAGGTTGTGTGTTATCGCCACCCTTTATTCTGGTCCTAGATGCAACTTTAAGAAGAATGAATGTCTCCGCAAGAGAAATCCATTGGGGACTTACTAGAAGGTTAGAAGTCCTAGATTATGCAAACAGTATTTGCTTATTAGCTCATACCTTTAATGATATGATTTAAGCTAAATTACAGTAATTGGAAACGAAAGCACAGAAGGTGAGTCTTCAAATCAATATTAATAAAACTAAAGAATTGTACATAGGTACTATACAAGCTGGTCCACTAACATTAAGTAATAGAACAATTGAGAGTGTGAAGGAATTTTCATATTTAGGCAGTATAGTCTCCCAGCACGGTGGCATAGATAGTGATGTGAGGGTAAGAATAAAAAAAGCTGATGTGTTCCATTCACATGACTTTCTCTACATCTCTGTAACAAATTATTATTAAAAAACTTATGCTTCTATTTACTTTATGCTAATCCAGAAAAAATTAGCAGAAATAGTCTTATTACTTGCTTCCTTGTAAGTAGAAGCGAAATAAGGGAGTACCATTGGTTAAAGTGATAATCAAATGCTGGCTGCTATGTGACTGAAGTTCCTTTGTTTGTATGGACAGGAGTTGACAAATTCCTGTATGAGAAAAGTATGTTTTTCATAGCTGAAACCAAACACAAGGAATATCTAAAAAACGATCAACTCTACGAAAAAGATGTATATAATATAAACTGTGTGTTTTAACATGCTCTATATTTTTTGTGTGATAAGTTTTTGTCCATCTCTTACAGTTTAGCAGTTATTCAAAATTCAGTAAAATTCATCCAGAATAAACTACCTTCAGAGGCTATTCCCAAAAAATTCAAAATATACATTTTATTTATCAGGTAAATATCTTTAATATGCAATATTTTAATCAAAATCGTGTCATTTTTAAGAAAATCAAAATTTTCGAAAAAATTTCCATGTAAAGGGTAGTTAGGGGTGGGGATTTTCTTGAAAATCATCGTGTCGCATCCTTGGAAGATACCAGACTTAAATACCAAGTTTGGTATTCAGTGGTCTTTTCGTTTTTGAGCTAATCTGCTCACAGACACACACACACACACACACGGACATTTTTCTAAAAATGATTTCTTTTTTTCAGGGGTTCTCAAAACATGTATTTCCGATGAAATCTCGGATCGAAGTTTTTGGTGCATTACAGTGCCTTCTCTATACACTATGTACATAGTACGTGTAGAGAAAGTAAAAAGGCAAGGTATACCTTTGGGCTGCTAAAGCCTATATGGAAGAGTGCTGCTTATACAATAAATTGAAAATTTTTAACACAAACATAAAATCCGTTCTTTTATATGGTTGTGAAACCTGGAAAATAACAAAAACGATTAACTATTGATAAGTTTTCATTAATAGATGTTTATAAAACATATTAAAATATACTGAAAACTAATGGTTAAAAACCAAACAAAAGCCAGTTGGACTTGAAATTCGACACATGAAATGGAAATGGCTGACATACACTTTGCCGACCTCCGGGAAAGCACTGGATTGGAACCTGCATTGCAGACCCAAATAACATGGAAGCGAATGGTACAGAAGTCAAAAAGATGGGGAAGACATGGAGTGAGATCAAGGAGTTGTCCAAGAATAGATTCAGATGGAGCAGTTTTCTGAGAGCTCTACGTTCCAATCAGGAATGATTGTTGGTTGATTGATTGGTATATGTTCAGCATCTTCTAAGGATGCGACACATGCTCGGGTAGCCGCCTGACCACCAGCAGATCCCGCAGGACGCTTTAGCGCCTTGTATTTGAGGCCATCATCTCCTCCCAGATGGGATCACCCTGGAGGACACTCAACATCTTTAGCCTTCACTGGCCAGGGTTTTCAGGATCACCTAAGCCACTAATGCGCCTGAACTTCCTGGACAGGGCACATTCACTTTCCTAGACCAATCAATCCAGCATACGCCATACCTTCGCGGAAAAAACACGAGAAACCCCATGGTCAGAGTGGTCGGTCGCCGGGAATCGAACCCGAGACTTCCCGTTTGCAAACCTCACACGTTACCGCGGAGCCATCTCGCTCGGTTTTGGTACATTTATGGAACTTATGAATATTGTGGAGCATTTATCTTCTTTCCTTCTTTACATTAATTATACTTACAGATGGAGAACCAGAGTCTTCGAACGTTCGGCGCTCTGGTAGCCCTAAGCCCTATTGTTATAAGACACTGTCTCTTCTTAACGCTTGATTTCCCCTGAACCTAATGCCAATGAAAGTAAGAAAGTATATTCCTGCATTTTGCCTTTTCCTTTCAGGTGAAACTTTACTGGAATTTTAAGCTGCTTTGTGAAGGGTTCCTTAGCTGAAAGAAATTTGAACGAGAATGCTGAAACTGGATACGTTTAAAGGTAGATACCAATAACATGTTTAATTACAAATTATTTAACATTTATGCTTTTTATTTATTTATTTATTTTTTGTATTTTAAATGCTTTTTTATTTTGCTTCAAGAGTCCTAAGACACTATATTTCCGGAGAAATCTCGGTATCGAATTTTAGCGGAATACAATATCTACTCTAACTACTGTTATATTATACATATGCGGTCAAGAAAATAAAAATGATGAAAATTATGACGTAGTAAAATGAAATTATATATATTTTATTCAGTATGGTGATATCTCATAGCTAATTAAGTTTTAAAAAAATCGTTGAATAAAAAAAACACTCTGACATTTTGCTTTTTCTACCACGTACAATGTACAGAGTAGGTAGAGAAGGTATTGCATTCCACCCAAATTCGACCTCGAGATTTTACAGCAAAAGGCCATTATTTTGAGTACCCCTGAATTGAGAATGAGACTTTTTAGAAAAAGGCACGTGTCTGTATGTGTTTTTTATTCTGCGAGCGGCAAACTCAAAAACGAAAAGTGGCAAAGTATCAGACTTAGGTTCAGTATCCTTCAAGGTTGCAACACGAAGATTTTTAGGAAATCCCTTCATCCCTAACTACACTTTACATGGAAGAGTTTTCGAAACTTTCAATTTTCTCAAAAATAGCTATAACAATTGGATTAAAATGCACACATTAAAATATCACGTGACAAATAAAATGTATAGCTTGAATTTTCTGACAGTACTCACTGAAGTCCTCTTCATTCGGATGGGTTTTATATAACTGGTAATTCATAAGAGATAAACAAAAAGTTACTTCACAAAAATGTAGATTTTTGTCAAATACATTTTTTGGGGAGCTAACAATTTCCAAGGTGTTGATTGTTATAAGTTTAAAATTTCCAATACTTTTACTTTTTACTTTCTCTATACGTACTATGTACACAGTGTATAGAGAAGGTATTGTATTGCACCCAAAAATTCGATACCGAGAATTCACCGGAAATACATGTGTTGAGAACCCCTTATATAAAAAAAATTCTAGAAAAATGTCCGTGTGTATGTGTGTGTCTGTGGGCAGCATAGCTCAAAAGTGAAAATATCGTTAAACACCAAACTTGGTATTTAAGTTTGATTATCTTCCAAGGATGCGACACGAAGCTTTTTAAGAAAATCCTCCCACGCCCAACTGCCCTTTACATGGAAAATTTTTTGAAAATTTTGATTTTCTAAAAAATAGCTGAAACGATTTTGATTAAAATCCCTTATATTTAAGATATTTATGTCACAAATAAAATATATATCTTCAATTTTCTGGGAATAGCCTCTGTAGATCTCTTTATTCTGGATGAATTTTGTCGAATTTTGCTTAACTGTTAAACCATAAGAGATAGACAAAAATTTACTGCACAAAAAATGTAGATCTCGTCAAAACACGATTTATGTCCTTTACGTTTTTGTTGTGGAAGTAGCCGTTTTCTAGATATTCCTTGTTATTGGTTTCAATTGTAAAGTACATATACTTTTATCAGACAGAAAGTATACATTTTTCGTTTGTTCTACTCCTGGGCAAGCAAAGAAGCGATTTGCTTTGACAATTGCATAAGGATAGCTTATAACATTTTACTCGCTTTAACAATGCGTATTCCTTTAGTTCCCTTCTACTTATAAAAAACCAAGTAATACGAACATTCTGCTAATGTTATCTTGATTAGCATTTTGTAGAAAGGAGAATAATCGTTTGTAAGAAGTTTGCAGAACAGCTAGAGAAGGTCATGTGAATGTAACACATTAGATTTTTTCAAATGGAAAGCGTTTATCCGTTTTGCTTTCTCCTGTCAAATAAAGGGAATGGAATTTAAACATCACCATAGATCGACCAGTTCTTAAAAACTTTGACTGTTGTTTAAGTCAATGTATTTTGTTTACATTTTATCTACAAGGAAATACATATGTAATAACTTTTTTTAGAAAAACTTATCTCGAAAGAATCATTTATTGAGGTAGAGGTAGAGAAAACGATGTGAATTTAAAACATACTTTCTTTTTCTTGTGTGAAGTATGCTCGCATACACAAAGGGGAATTTTTATTTCCTATTCTTTTATACAAGGGACGCCAAAGTGCATTTTAGATAACATTTCCATATGAACTTTTAATTGAATGCATTTCTTAGTAAGTTATATAAAGGGAAACTAAAGTTTATAGACATTTTATTCATCTTGGTTTTTAATTTGATTTAAAGAAAGGGTTTGAATTTGAAATACGTAACGTTGTTTCGGAATTTAGGGGATCAGGATCATAGACTGTTTTCTTAATCCAGAGGTTTTCAGACCCCTTGTTTGATTTCCTTAAGAGCCAAGGATAAAGCACGACACGCCCCCTGCAGCAAGAAGATGTGTTCAGTCAATATAGTCTCAACAGCATTTAATCTCTCTCGACCACGCCCCCTTCTCTTTGGAGTGTGTGCCCCCACATCTCTCTGCAGACAAGCTTACAGCGATATCGCTTCCAATTTAGTTCCAGTGGTAACCAATACTTTTTATTTTCTCTACACGTATATACAATGTACATAGTGCATGGAGAAGTTGTATCCATCCAAAAATTCGAAACCGATATTTCACCAGAAATACATGTTTTGAGACCCCCTGTGCCCAAGAAAAGCGTTTTTAGAAAAATGTCCGTGTGTGTTCGTGTGCATGTGAATACGATAACTCAAAAATGAAAAGTCGGTAAAATACCAAACTTGGTATATAAGTTTATTATCTTCCAAGGATGCGACACAAATATTTTGAGAAAAATCCCTCCAACTTAACTACCCTTTAGATGGAAAAAAATTCGAAAATTTTGATTTTCTCAAAAATGATATATTTTGATTAAAATAGCGTATATTAACGATACTTACATGACAAATAAAATGTACCTACATCTGAGTTTTCTAGGAATAGCCTCTGAAGACCTCTTTATTCTGGATGGATTTGTATCACTGGTAAACCGCAAGAAATGGAAATTGAGTTTTATTTATGGACGTTCTTTAACTGCTGTGGTTCTCAGGGTCCCATTCTACATGGGCGTGAAATACTGCTTAATTTTGCTCAGGGGCCTCTTTATCAGGCTTGAGGTTCTTTACTTTGCCGTAAATGTACGACACGGGACCAACGGCTTTACTTCCCTTCCGAAGAAAGTCATGCTAAGGAATTTTACGCTCAAAAAAATCCATCGTCCTCCGCCGGGTTTGAACCCGCGACCTTGGGTATATGAATAAACCGTAAGGGATAGACAAAACTTCCTACACAAAAATTGTACATATTGTTGAAACACACAGTTTATGTCATGGAGTTTACAATTTCTGACATATTGCTTGTTATATGTTTCCGTTTTAACTTTTCTCATATGGAATTTGTAACTCCTAGCAATGCAAATAAACGAATTTCAATCATATAGCAATATGATTATCGCTTTAGCCTAGGTATACTCTTATTGCTCTTCTACTTACAAGGAAGCAAGCAATAAAGACAATTTCTGCTAATATTTATCTCGACTAGCATGAAGTAGATAGAAGAATAAGCTTTTAACAATACTTTGTTACAGAGATGCAGAGAAAGTCATGTAAATGGAATACATCAGATATTTTAAATACACATATTCATGACAGATAAGACTTTATTGAAACAAAATTATTCTCCACTTCAACACCTATACATTTTTTTATGTTATTTAACTTTTAAAAGTTGAAAATCTATATCAGTCCAAATGTGTTATCTGCTCGGGCATATTTAACTCATGCTTAAAGACGTGTGGACGTATATTATTATTATTATTATTATTATTATTGTTACTATTATTATTATTATTAACAAAAATGTAATAATGTAAATATTTCAAAACAATTACAATTATAGTTAATTATATTTACAACTTACATCATGCATGCTCAGTTTTACTTTCTCTACACGTACTATGTACATAGCACATAGAGATGTTTTATTCTTAACGTCCTTTAACCTAGTTGGTCATATCGGACGATGAATGAAATTGGTGAAATGATACTCAAATGATCTCGAGATCCTTGGAGCCTAAAGTTACCCGACATTCGTCTTCTCAGGATAACGGAAAACCCCGAAAAAGTTTTATCCGAGTAACCTACTCTATGCGAGATTCGATCTTACGACCTGTTAAATGTGAGGCAGATGCGCTACTCCCACACTATCCAGGTGGACAGAGAAGGTATTGTATTGCACCAAAAATTCGATATCGAGATTTCACTGGAAATATATGTTTTGAGACCCCCTGAATCCAAAAAAGCATTTTAGAAAAATGTCCGTGCGTATCAATCAGTGAGTGTGTCTGTGGGCAGCATGGCTCAAAAACGAAAAGTCTGTTAAATACCAAACTTGGTATTTAACTTCAGTATCTTCCAAGGACATCAGATTTTCAAGAAAATCCTCATACCCCATCTACCTTTTACATGGAACATTTTTCGAAAATTTTGTTTACCTCAAAAATAGCTCTAACGATTTTTTTTTTGTTCAAAATACCATATGTTTAAGCTGTTTTCATGTCTAACGAAATAAATCTTGAATTTTCTGGGAATAACATCTGAAGACCTCTTTATTCTGGATGATTTTTGTATAACTTCTGTATAACTGGTAAACCGTAATAGATAAACAAAAACGTATTACATAAAAATGTAGACCTCGTTAAACACACAATTTATGTCGCATACATTTTTTTTGTAGAGTTAACCGTTTTTGATATATTCGGAGTTTTTTATTTTAATTTTAGCTACTTAAACATTTCTCAAACTCCTAGCAAGCAAAGAGAACCGAATTTCAATTGTTTCACATAGAACCGCCTTTTAGAAGATTTGAATATCGCTTTAGCCTGGTGTATTCCCTTGTTTCCCTTCTAGTTACAAATAAACAAGTAATAAGAACAATTTTGGTAATATTTATCTAGATTAATATGATGTTAATAAAAGAATAATAAAGAGATAAGAATAATCTTTTGTAAGATTGTTGTTTGTGGAACAGCTAGAGGAAGGCATGGGAATGGAACATACGGATTTTTTTTTTAATATGCAAGGGCTCCCAAGAATCAAGTTAGCTCTTAAGATCTCCAATAATGACTATTTTTTATTTTCGGTGCTACGTACTGTAAGTAGGGAAAGTATTATATTTCACCCAAAGATTAGAATGCAGATTTCACTAGAAATATTCGTTTGAAGAATTCTTGAATAAAAACAAACATTTTTAGAAAAAGGTCCGTGTGTTTATGTGTGCGCGCGCGTGTGCGCGTCTGTATATGTGTGTGTCTACGAACTTTTCAAAAACGAAAAGTCAGTTAAATACAAAACATGTTATTTAAGTTCAGCATTTTCCAAAGATGCGCAACTAAGGTTTTCATGAATTCTCTAACCTCAAACTACCCTTTATATGGATATTTTGTTTTGTTTTGAAATTTTCGATTTTCTAAAGGAATTAATGTACGGTTTTAATTAAAAAACATTTATTATAGATATTTATGTTTATCACTAATAAAATGTATATATTGAATATATATCAGCCTGAGAAGTCCTCTTCGTTCGGAAGTAATTTTGTATCATCCTGTATAGTTGTAACGTTAAGCGATATAATGTACTACAAAAAGAAAGAAGAAGGTTTGTTTAAAAACACAATTTATTATAATTTATTTATTTTTATGCTATAAGTATTTTCCGAGATACCCATTATTAATTGTTCGAATTGCTCAATACTTTGGTAATTCTTACAAAGTCCTATCTATTTTCAGTTGTATATCGTGATTGTATATGAGGAGAATGGAATTTTAAGGACAGCATATAAAGTGCAGTTCTTAAAATATTCACTCTCGCTATTCTCTTTGATCTTTAACGAAATGTGTAATATGACTATCTCTGCAGAGGTTTATCTGGATTAAAAAGAAGAAAATAGAAAAATATGCTTTGGTAAGAGTAGGTTTTATAGCCCTTAATAAATTATAGACGGTATGGAAAGTCATATGAATGCAACGCATCAGAAGTTTTGTGTAGTACGTTTTCGTCGTCAATTAAGATTATACAAATTTCATTCCGAAAATAGAAGAATTCACAGAAAATTCAAGATAGATTTTATTTACCAATTAATCAAAACCGTTAGAGATACTTTTAGAAAATAAACAATTTCGAAAAAAAATTCCCATCTAAAGGGGTTTGGGGTTGGCAGTTTTCTTGAAAAACTTCGTGTCCCATATCTGGAAAGCACTGGCCTTAAATGCCACTTTTGTCACTTAAACTATTTTTCGATTTTGTGTTATACGGTTCAGAAACGGAAATTCATACGCGAGCACGCAGACCTTTTTTCTACGGATGTTTTTCTAAAAATGTTGTTATACAGGGGAGCCTAAAACGTGTATTTCCGATGAAATTTCAGTATCGAATTTTTGGGTGGCGTGCAATATCTTCTCTACCTATGAAGAGAAAGTAAAACTGTGATATGTTTCATTTACATGACTTTCTCTACGTATTCTTCAGCAAACTATGCTTAAAAAGCTATCTACATAATCCTAATCGAGGTAAACAATTTTAGAATGCTTTTAATATGCATTTCCTTGTACGTATGAGGCGAATACACTAGGTTTAAGTGATAGTTCAAATCTTGTAAGAGATTGTCGCTATGTGATGGTCTTGAAAGTCCGTATCCTTTTTTGACCAGGAGACAAAACGAATGTCTTCCCTTTTGTGAAAAGTATAAATATTGGACATTTTAAACCATAACAGAAAAAAGTGTAATTAACACAAATTGTGTATTTTGGCAAAATCCATATTTTTATGCAGAAACCTTTTGCCTATCTCTTACGGTGACCAGTCATACAAAAGTATTCCATAACGAAGATAACTTCAGAGACTATTACCAAATTCAGAATATAGATTTAATTTGTTTTGAAAATATTTTAAATATATTGTATTTTAATCAAACTCTTTAGAGCCAGTTTTCAGAGAATCCAATTTTTCGAGAGAATCTACACTTTTGGCAAAATGTTCCAGAAATTGATTAGTACCTTAGGAGTACCAGATATAGCATTTCCCCGAACAAACATGTAAGTTTTTGACTTTTATTTTACTTTTTGAAGATTAAATATAATTTTTTTAAGTAGTTTAATTCCTACTTTATTTTTTATTTTTAGATTTTGGATTTTTATTAAAGGGTAGTTTGGGGTGGGGGATTTTCTGGAAAATCTTTTTGTCACATCCTTGGAAGATACTGAGCTTAAAACCAAGTTTTATGTTTAACAGACTTCTCGTTATACGGACCCAACACACACACACACACACACACACACACACACACACACACACACACACAAATAATCACATGCTAACACAGCTCCTTTAACTGAAAATAATATTTTACTTTTTTTTTTCTACATAGCACATGGTACGGATAGAGAAAGTATTATACTCCACCCAAAAATCCGATACCGATATTTCACCGCAAATACACGTTTTAGGGTCCTCTGCATCCAAAAGAAATAAAAACAAAAACATTTTTATTGTATCTACTTAGGGACATCTTTTTCGTTAAGTTGACCATTTTAAGATATTCCTTGTTATTTGTTTCAATTTTAGAATACTTGAACTTTTCTCAAACGGGAATTTGTCAACTACTGGCTATGCAAATAAATGGATTTCAATCAATTTTTAAAATATTTGACTTTCGCTTTAGTCTAAGTGTATTCCCTTTTTTCCCTTCTACTTATAAGAAAGCAAATAATAAGAATATTTATGCTAACGTTTATCTCGATTATCATAAAGTAGATAGAGGAATGTGCTTTTTAGCAATAATTTGCTACCGAGATGTAGAGAAAGTCATGTGAATGGAACACATCATATTTTTGAAAAAAAGGTCCGTGTGAGAGTCCGTGTGTCTATGAAAACAATAACTCTAAAACGAAAAGTTGGTGAAATACAAGTTTAAGTCTAGGGATGGAACACGATGATTTTGAAAAAAAAAAAACCACAAAAAAACAACACCCTAAACTACCCTTTATATGAAAAAAAAATCGAAAATTTTGATTTTCTCAAAAATAGATATAACGGGTTTAATTAAAATGCCATATATTGAAGATATTTACATCACAAATATAATGCACATATTAATTTTTCTTGGAATAGCCTCTGAAGACCTCTTTATTCCGGATGAATTTTGCTGGATTTTGCATAACTAGTAAATCATAAGAAATACACAAAAACTTACTACACAAAAAATGAGATCTTGTTGAAACACACGGTTTGTCATATATATTGATAATATCGGAGATATTTCTTGTTATAGTTTTAAAATACTTTTAACTTGTCTCATATGGGAATTTGTCAACTCTTGATCATGCATTTCAATCACATAGCAAACCGGCGTTTAAAAGATTTGACTGTCAGTTTAGCCTAGTGTATTCCCTTATTTCCCTTCTACTTACAATGAAGAAAGTACTAAGATCATTTCTGCTAATATTTATCTCGATTAGCATGAAGTGGATAGAAGAATAAGCTTTTACAATAAATTGTTACAGAGATGCAGATTCATGTAAATGGAACTCATCAGATTTTTTATTTTTGGAGCTTCATAAATTACATATATTCTTGGTGAAATATCACCATTGAATTTTTGAATTCAAAGCGCTACTTCTAATGTTATACGTAGTAGTGAATTAAAAGTTTTTTTTTTATTCCATGATTCTCAAAACATATATTCCGGAACTCTTATATAGTATTTTTGGGTGAAATGCAATACTTCTCTACCTATTATATACGTGGTAGAGAAAATAAAGACTCTTGTTTGCACGAAACATTATTCAAGTTTTTGAATTGCAATGTTTTTATATCGGTTTAAGTTCAGTAAATTTGTAGCTTTCGAGCAGAGCCATAGGAAATTCCCATTTGCTGTGAGACACCAAGTGTTATTTCCTTTTTTAGGGGGGGAGGAGGGGAGGAGTGGATAAGAGGAATGTCCAGTGTTATCTGGAGTTTCCTCTGTGAGCACGTTGCGTTGCTTTCTAGTTTTATCTAAAAAAGTTCCCACTTATACATTTATTTAGAAATGTCGCAGCTTTTGGCTTCTATCACAATCTGGAATCATTTGAATTTAAATAAGGAATGAATAGAAGTTATGGGTATACAGACGAAGTGACTTTCTGAGCTGGGAAACAGCTCGTTTGTAAACCATAGTGGACGCTTTGAGGTTCTGACGTAACCTCTAAGAGGAAGGGATACTGGAGAGACTCGAAGGGCGACCGTTTCCGGACGACAATATGGCTAGCAAGGATGGGACCCTATCGACTCCAATAATATGACACCTGCAACCTCGGAGTTCCGGCAATATACGACGCTCCCAGGTAGGAAGCAAGGGGCCCCGGCAGTTCCTCCAAAGATAGGGAGAAATATTTATATTCCATAAATGCTACCGTCCTGTCGCAACAATCAATTTATCTTCTCCTGGTCCTGCATCCCTGAAATAGATAAGTTTAAACGCGAAAGAAAATGATGGATAAGAAATTCATGGTAGAAGGGGAACCCCAATATTCACCTACCGACCTGGGGAAAGCACGATAAAAACCATATTTAGAATGGTTGGCGCCTTATATGAACGTCATACGTAACTGCGAAGCAATCTCGCTCGGTAAGAGCGATCACTAAGCACTAATAAATAAATAAATAAATCAATAATTCGTATTGCAACCTTGGAAGATGCTGAACTTAAAATATATCAAGTTTGGTATTTAACCTGCTTTTCGTCTTGGGTTACGCTGTTAACAGATACACCACACACACATCTTTTTCTAAATTATTATTTTAATTCAGAGCTCCTCAAAACTTGTACTTCCGGTGAAACCTCGGTATTGAATTATTGGGCAGAGTTCAATTCCTTTTCTACTTATATGTATATTGTTCATGGTGGAGAACGTAAAGAGGTTATTTTTATTCAGGGGATCACCAAACATTTATACCTATTTTCGATTAAATCTCATGTTGAATGTTTACGTAGATCACAATACTTCCTCTATTCACCATATGCAGTAGAGAAAGTAAAAAGGAATGTAGAATTGGATAGAGCCCAGACTAAGAAAATAAGTTAAGCAGTGGGGAAAAATGGCTTTGGATTAGATTCCCCTGGGTAGTAGAGTAAGAGGAAGACCACGAAAGCATGGAATAGAACACTCATTTAATAATTGCTAAAGAAGGGAAAACATGAATGAAGTGAAGAATTTGGAAGAAATAAAACACAATGGATATAAAACTCAATGCTCCGCATAAGAGATACAGCAGGTTGATTGATTTTCAAGAAAATCCTCGCACCCCTAGTAAAGCCACCGCTGTTAATGAACTACACCGAAATAATTTGCGAGGTTGTGCACGTGACTGGTATAGGTAATTTGAGATCACGATTAATGGTCCCCGGATAAACATAACGCAGCTACATAGCGTTAAACGTGTGGGTATCAGGTGCTGATAAGTCGGTGTTAAAGCAAAGCAGGTTGAAAAAATGGCTTTAAAACTGCTGCCCGAGTATAGAAATACCGATTTTTAGCAGCTCGTTACTAGCGTTCTCAAGATTTAATGTCACAAAAATCTGTAAAATCTCGAACTAATCACTTGACAGTGCGACACTGAGCATTCATTAACTACGTTCTTGAGTTATGTATCTACCCTGGAGGCTTTTTTTCAACTGCTCTTGTAGCTTATAGCGCGGGAAGCTGCTATCCTAAAGGTCATGAGTTCGATTACTGTCATAGAGTAAATGCTTTTTATTATTTTTTCATTCCAGACGAAGTGCCGCGATACGTGGCGTACTGGCACTTCAGAAACTTATAGCCATTACTTCGAAATTTCAATAAACAGGCCACAAGTCTCCTATCTCAAGTTACTTATTTAAGTAATCTACATATTCTGTGAAAATATTTCGGTATAGTTCATTAGCACCCTGTATATAGTACTATAGTGTAATCTTCTGAAACTCAAGCAGTGTGGCCATCACATGGCTTTAAACACATGAGAACTCACACATTTATATTGATGGGGAAACATAGCTAACATAACCAGAGTTGGACCAAGTGGCCCCTGTTAACGCTACCAGGCTTGCTATTTATTGGGATTTTCGTCTTTTAATCAATACTGTTCACAAACACAGACCTTTTCGTAAATCTTTGTATTTTCTGTACTACCTATGGTAAGTAGGTAAGGTAGTGCATTCCTCCAAAAATTCTACGTTAGTTTTCACAAGAAATATGTTTTGAGTCCGCTGAATCAAAAAAAAAAAAATATATATATATATATTTAGAAAAAGTTCTGTGCTTGAGCTTCTGTGGTGGTCTGTGAACACCATAACTTAAAAAAAATAAAAAAAATAGTTGGTGATATACGAAACTTAGTAAATAAGCTCAGCATCTTCCAAAGATGTGACCCGAATATTTCCAAGAAAATCCCCCACCTCATACTAACCTTTGCATGGAGCATTTTTCGAACATTTTTAGTTTATCAACAATGACTAACGATTTCGTTTAAAATGCCACATGTTTAAGACATTTTCATGACGAATTAAGTACACATCTTGAACTTCATGGGAATAGCCTCTGAAGTCCTCTTCATTCTGGATGACTTATGCATAAATGCTAAACCTGATAGATAAACTTTTATTGTATAGAAATGTAGATCTCGTTAAATCCCACTCGAATAGGAAGTCAGAAGAATAAGCGTTTGTAAGAATAGTCTGTAGCAAAATAGATAGAAAAAGTCATGTGAATGTTGCTCATAAGCTATTTTATTCATGGGACTTCAGAATATGAATTTGCGGTGAAATTTCGGTATCGAAACTGTGTGATGCAATACCTACTTAATGTAAGTAGACGCCAGAGAGAGTAAAATGACATATTAACTCATAATATATAACTCGCCAGTGTCAGTCTATTACTTTCTCTACATGTACTATGTACATGGTGTATAGAGGAGGTATTGTATTCCACCCAAAATTCAATCACCGAAAGTGCGAGTTTTGGAACCCCCTGAATAAAAAAGAGCATTTTTAGAAAAATGTTCATGTGTGTCTTTGTGCGTCCGTATGTCTGTGGACAGCATAGCTGAAAAATGAAAAGGCCATTAAATATCAAACTTGATATTTAAGTTCAGTATCTTCCACGGATGCTACACGAAGATTTTCAAGAAAATCTTTCCACCCACAACTACCCTTTAATGGAAACAGTGTCAAAATTTTGATTTTCTCAAAAATGACTAACGATTTTGATTAAAACATTAAGGTATTTACGTAATAAATAAAAGTTATATCTGGAATTTTCTGGGAATAGCCCCTGAAGATCTCTTTATCCTGGATAAACTTTTCTGAATTTTGCTGGTAAATCGTAGGAAATTACTTACTACATAACATGACTCCTTAAAGCACACAATTTATGTCATATATTTTTTTTCGTGGAGTTGACCGTTTTCGAAATATCCCTTGTTATTAGTTTCACTTTTAAAATAATTGAACTTTTCTCATACAGGAGCTTGTTAACTCCTGGCCACGCAAAGAGACGGATTTCAATCCCATAGTAACCACATGTTATAGTATATTGTGTACTGAGAACTGTAAGTTATGATTATGAGGTCGAGAATGCATATTGGGAATACGAGGGGCCGAGTTTCCCCATCATTCGAGATGTGATAAGAAACTTAGCCAATTAGCTTTTGAAATACTTAGAAAAAACTGAAAAAAAAAGTGAAACGATAATGAATCAAACTTGCTTTTCAATATTTTATTGAACATTAAGAAAATAGTAATCTAAACTATATGGATAACATCTTCTTGTTCACTCTTTTATTAATGAATTTTGCAATAGAATTTTTACTTGAAGTAGCACATGTCTTGAGTGTTAGTCTTTTCCTAATTGTACTGTAAGTATTAATGACCTCTCAAACTCTTATTGTAAGTACTTATAGTGCTTGTTGGCAAGGCAATTAATAAATGGATTGTAAATTTAGCTTACATTACCAGATATGTGTTCAGAATGATTAACTTACATATCAAGTATAAAAAAAATTGACTGTCGCTTTAGGCTAGTGTATTCTCTTATTTCGCTTCTACAAGTTCTGTTAATGTTTATTTCGATTAGCATGGAGTACATAGAAGAATAAGCTTATTAACAATAATTTAATAATGAGATGTAGAGAAAGTCTGAATGGAACACATCAGGATATAATTTTTGTTTGACAAAATAATAATTACTATGAATTGCGGTAATAGATAAAATTAACCAAATGGCACTTGAGCAATTTACGACCCTTTATCCATTGGTTACAGATTTGCCGATTACAGAAGAAAGCAGCAGAACTCGCGAGTGAGCTCTGACTTTTGGGCCTGCCTGTGGAAAAGTCGTCTTGCTGGCGCCCGTTTTTGGGGACTGGTGCCACAATTTGTCTTTTTGGCAAACGCGATCCGACGCCTGCTATTTCCCTCCCGCTAACAGCCAAACTTGGGCGCCAGCGAGTCTTTTTAGTACAGTCCAAGTTGAAAACCAGCCCAATTGCTGCGGACACATTGTGGCTATTGTAATTATGGGGAAAAGGATTTAGTTCTTCATTTGTTTGCTCAAACTTTCGATCTAAATGTCTATATGAGATCTTATTACTTTCTCTACACGTATTTTGTACATAGTGTATAGAGAAAGTATTGTAATGCACCCATAAATTAGATGCCGAGATTTTACCGGAACTATATCTTTTGAAATCCCTGAATTGAAAAAAATAATTTTAGAAAAATGTCCGTGTGTGTGTGTATCTGTGAACACGATAACTCAAAAACGAACAGTCGGTAAAATACCAAACTTGGTATACTATACATGTTTAGTCTTCCAGGGATGCGACACGAAGATTTTGAGGAAAATCCCCCCACCCCAAACTACCCTTTACATAGTAATTTTTCGAAAATTTTGATTTTCTCAAAAATGGTTCTAGCGATTTTGGTTAAAATATCTTATCTTTAAGATATTTTTATGACAAACGAAATGTATATCTTGAATTTTCTGGGAATAGCCTCTGAAGACCTTTACATTCTGGATGACTTTTGTATAACTGGCAAACCGTAAAAGATATATATATATATATATATATATATATATATATATATATATTAGAGTTAACCATTTTCGAGATATTCCGGATTATTGATTTCAATTGTCTCAAATAGCGACCGACTTTTATAGGACGAGACTATCGCTTTAGCCCGTGCATTTTCTTATTTCGCTTCTACATACAAGGAAGCTAGCAATAAAACTAATTCTGCTGAGTTTATTTTTATTAGTATGGTATAAATAACAGCTGAATGTTTTGAATAAAAGGTTTGTTTAGCAACTAGAGGACATCATGTGAATGGAACTCATTAGATTTTTTCCCTTCTATATACAAGGTATCAATGTATAAGGACAATTTATGCTAATGTTTATCTCGATTATCATGAAGTATGTAGAAGAATAGGCATTTTAACAAGAATTTGTTGCAGAGATGTATAGAAAGTCATGCGAATGGAACACATCAGCTTTTTTAAAAGAATCTGATGTCGTACATTCACGTGACAAATTATTCTTGTGAAAATTATTTTTTTTATCTACTTCATTGGAAACTTTTGCAGAATTGTTTGCATTACAAATTTCGTTATAAATACAAAGGGAATAGTGATAGCAAACTGGATGCAAATAACTTTAAAATGCCATACATGTTTCATGCACTCGCAGGACTTAAAAGAATTACTCAAATATTGAACAATTTCAAAGATTTATAACGTAAAGCTCGGAAATGGCTGATGCTACAAACAAGTTATTTGGAATTAATTGTGTGTTTTGAAAATATTCATTATACATTAGCGGCATTGATTCTGCATACATTTTTGTTAAATTAACTTCAAAATTTGAATGTTGCATTCAATTATCATTCAGGACTGTTCTTATCTGATAAATTATAGCCAGACTATGTTAGCATAATTTAGTACTGAAACTTTTACCATAAACTTGGGCTAATTTGGCGCTAAATATGTTTCTTTGGCCAAACTTTAAAATACATGATTTTGTAAATATACACTTTTATTTTATTTTATATTGTATTCAACGTGGAAATATAATCATATTACAATAGAAGAGCTCACATTTTGGGAAATCTAGGAATGTTAGAATTACGACATTTCAAAACCATTAGCAAGCAAATTCACACTTCAATACTTGATGCTGGCCCAGGCGGGGGTCGTTAGCCTTTCAAAAACATTCGAACTCATTTACGCATTAAAATAAACAATGTAAATACTGGAAATGCAAGAATAAGCCTTAAACTCTCAATTAAAGGCATTTAAACTCCATTATAATTTCTTTCTCTATGAAAATGTAAGGTTTAGATAATGCAAATAATGATATATTTCAGCATTTGTTATTAGTCTCGTGAAAGTGACCTCGACATTCGTTATCGCGAGGCCTGTTCACTCTGCTTTACGCCTTTCAATAATTCTGCTCTTCGCTCTCGGGAAAAGTGTAATCCAGCCTAGTATTTGAAATGTCAGATATATAAAACATTATTGATGTAAATATATTTACAAGAACGGAAATATATTTGTAACAAAACAGTCATATAATTGCCCATTCAATGACATTTTCCCATACATCATAAGAATGTTATCCTCTTATATCTTGCATCATGCCCCGTCTGTCACCTTCTTCTGTACTGTTCGAAGTCTCTTATCACTTATCTGATACAGTGCACGAAAAGTTTTGAAATAAAGCAATACCTTTCACAGTATTCGCACAATATTTTCAAGTAAACTGTTGGTTTTTCACTTTGGGATAACTTTCTTCACTTATATTGCTTGTTTTGGAATGCAGCCAGCTATGTAGGAGTCTTGAAGAACCTTAACACTTAAATCATAAAATGAAGTAAACAATTTGTTTTGATCAACAGTTATATATTAGAATAGCATTGTTTTGAACAACAGGAATTAATGTGTTTAAGCTTCTTTCCGTTAACCATTTTACTTGTTTGGTAATGTAACTTGCTCCAGAATTTCGTTTTGTTTTCTCAATTTTTGTTTGTCACATAGTTTACCACAATCAGATTCAGATATACTTGAATCGGATGATTCAATGTCACTAAATAATTCTGAATCATTCTTCATTTCCACAAGGAACTCTTTGAATTTTACAAATCTTCAAATGATACAGAACAACACACATAACTTTACAACCAGCAACTTCGACTAAACCTGCTGTAATCGAGATATCGAAACAAAACCTTTCTGGGTGACCAACTACAAAATGGGGAATCTAAAATACATTGAACGGAAAAATGGCAAAACATGAGTTATGTACTCAGTTGATTCAAATCTTCAACTATTTTCCTAAGATATTGCCTTTAACAATTCACGAGGTATTTTTTGTATTCGTTTAATTTTTAAATACTTTTGCTAGTTTCGATTGGTGTTCCACTATTTGTTCAGACTATTGCTTTGGTCTACTGTACTCTTCGTATCCTACCTATAACGTATGTGTAAATATGTAATGATTTTATAACAATAGTAGTTTTAGAAAAGTGGGTAGAGAAAGTAATGTGGATACAATATATAAGAGCTTTTACTTTCTCTAGCACAAAATAGTACATCGTAGGTAGAAAAGATATTGTATCAATCCAAAATTTTGATACTGACTTTTCACTAGGAATATATGTTTCAAGACCTCCGAATTAAAATAAAAAAAAATTAAAAAAAGGCCCAAGTGTTTGTCTGGTATTTGTATGTGTATGTGTATGCGTATGTTTGTGTGAGATACATGAGTCAAAAACGAAAAATCCGTTAAATACCAAACTTGGTATTTAAGTTCAATATCTTTCAAAGATGCGATACGAAGATTTTGAATAAAATTCCCACCCCAAGCTACCCTTTGCATGGAATATTTTTCAAATTTTGGATTTTATAAAAGATGGCCTTACGAAATAAAATGTACATCTATCACGAATTTTCTAGACATAGCCTCTGGACAACTCTTGTATAACTGGTAATCTGTAAGAGATAGACAAAACTTACTGCACAAGAAATGTAAATCTCGTTAAAACAGACAATTTATGTCATATACATTTTTTGTGGAGTTAACTATTTCCAAGATATTCGTTATAGTTGACTTCAGTTTTAAAACATTTAAAACTTTTCTCAAACGGGAATTTATCATTCATTTTTCTTTTTTCTTACTCCTGGCCACTCAAAGAGACCGGAATTTTAAACTTGTAGCAAACAGTTTTATCCTAGTGTATTCCCTTATTTTCCTTCTACCTATAGGAAAGCATTTAATAAGACCCTTCTGCTAATGTATATCTCGATTAGCACAAGATAGATCGAAGAACAACTTTTTGTAAGAGCAGTTTATTTGCTGAGCAGGTAGGGGAAAGCATGTGAATGGAAAACATCAGAATTTTTGGGGTCACATTGATTATTTCCGAAACACTTTCGCTTGCATTTTCTCAAATTAAAATCCATTATGATAAAGCAGTTGTATAATATGTATTGTTTACGTTTAAAAGTTTAAGAGTCTGAAAAGTTGTTAGTTCAAACATCTTTCAAATAGAGCGGAAAAAGTACTAAAGGGAGGAATGACCGAAAAGTAGACCATAGTATGCAATATGTAGATATCCATCTGGTATATAAACTGATGTTTTGCAAAATAAGTATTTGAAGGGATTGGGGAAATTTCAAACTGCGTCATATATTCGAAAATGAAGGCCTGTATAGAGACTTATGATATATATGCAACCTTCACTACCGCAACGACCGCCGTTGTGCCTATCCCCCAGGCACTTTGCCTTTAAACTAAACTGACAGTGAATTTTCAAATTTCTGCATTTCTAAATAGATTTTATGAAAATTTTTCTGTGGCTATGCTGGTATTATGTTAATAAAAATATCAATTTAATTCAATTCGGATAAATACTTTTCAACATATAAATTGTCTCATAAATATTATTGAGTAAATGTTATTGTTAGTCAAACTGTTTCGCACACTTTAAAAACTGAGAAAAATGGTACGTATTCTTTTAATTGGAGCATTGAATCACACACAAAAAGCTTTGCGCGATTATATTTCAGTAACCTTCATTACTACTCATATATTAAAACATTTAAAAAACTAATTTAAACATATTTTTGAATAATTACTGTTGGTTTAAAATAGTTTTGTCGTCTGTAATATTAAAATAGATTATTCGGAAAATTCTGAGCTGTATTTAAACAAAAACAGAGACGCGTGGAACATTTTGAAGTTGTGAAAACATAGTTTTGAGGAAAACGTTGTTTAATGAAATAGTATCTAGGAAACAGGCGTATTTTACAATTTCAAATGGCTGTAGAGCCCGAAGCAAGACCCTCTATGGAGGTTCAAAAGTTCCAATAGCGAGTCGGTATAAAAGGATTTTGGAGATTTAGACCGATTGCAGTCAAAATTTCACTCCGTGTGTCCCTTAAGCAAATTGCTAGCATAGGTATGGGCAAACACGGAAGCACGTGGTAGGTCTAGCTGGCTCAGTTGATTGGGTGCTGGCCTTCTGATCTCAAGGTTGTAGGTTCAAATGTGTAGGATTGTTTTTAAATGTGCATAAAAGCGACATCCTTCCTCAATCACATTTCTTCTTCGAAATTACGTATTTGGCGAAAAACGTTTCTCCCTAGGAAGATGTTCTTTGAGGTTCTGCCAGATCGGAGTTGTTTCCCACAATATTCTGCTGTCATCCGACACTGAAGATTAACCGTTTTCCGAACAATCCATCATTGATGACGTCAGTTAATGTGTAACAGAGGATCCGAAGGCTGACCTCAAATAATGTTCTTTTTCTGCTCTATGTATTTCAAATTTGTTATCCTAAGTCTGTAATGCTAGTCGATCTAGTAAATAAAATCTGATGTGTTCCATTCACATGGGTTTCTTTGCATCTCTGTGTTAAAAAGTTTATTCTTTATTTACTTCATGATAATCGAGATAAACATTACCAGAAATTGTCCTTATTACTTGACTCCTTGTAAGAAGAAGGGAAACATCTAATGTGCTCCATTCACATGATGTCCTCTAGTTGTTCGGTAAAGAAACTTTTATTCAAAACAGTAATCTGTTATCTACTTACATCATACTAAGTTTTATTACAGCTTCCTTGTAAGCAGAAGCCAAATAAAATACACAGGCTAAAACGATAGTCCCATCCTTTAAAATCCAGTCGCTATGTGAAACAATTGAAATTCTAATATCTTTGCTTGCCAGGAGTAAACAAATGAAAAACAAGAAAAAAGATGTCTTCCCCTTTGAGAAAAGTTTAAGTGGCTTAAAATTGAAACCAGTAATCCGGAATGTCTCGAAAATGGTTAACTCTACAAAAAAAATATATATATGACATAAATTGTGTTTTTTTAACGTGATCTACATTTTTTGTGTAGTAAGTTTTTGTCTGTCTCTTGCGGTATTCCAGTTATACAAAAAACACCCAGAATGAAGAGGTCTTCAGAGGCTATTCCCAGAAAATCCAAGATGTGCATTTCGTTTTTCATAAAAATATCTTAAACTTAAGGCATTTTAATAAAAATCGTTAGAGTCATTTTGAGAAAATTAAAGTTTAAGAAAAATGTTCCATGTAAAGGAATTGTGGGGGTATTTTATTGAAAATCTTCGTGTCGCATCCTTGGAAGATACTCAACTTAAGTACCTGCCGGTTTTTCGTTTTTGGGCTGTACTGCCCACAGACACACGCACACACAGACACACACGGACCTTTTTCGAAAAATGCTTTTTTCGGACTTAGGGGACCCCAAAAAATATATTTCTGGTGAAATCCCTACTTCGATTTTTTGGGTGGAATACAATACCTTTTCTATCCACTATGTACATTGTACTTGCGAGCTAGAGAAAGTAAAACTTGCTATAACCCCATATCAGTTGATCTTCTGGGATTTAAAAGAACTCCTGCGGGACGAAAGTCGGTGGTGCTGATATAGCAATTGCCAGCATCTTAACAAATATTTTTGTTGTTCCGCAGTACATGACACTCAGTCCGCAAAACACTACATGTTTTTTTTCTTCACATTATCAAATAAAACGCTACTGAAATATCCCTTTGGATAAATCTCAGACAAATGATAAATCTTTGGACAAATGTTAAAATCAGTCGGACACGATTTCTATTCAAATAAGAGAACATAGTTTCTAAGAGGTAGAATGTCTAATTTAGTAAGCCTATAAAAGTAAACGTATTAATTTCGCAAAGTGTTAGCTGATGAGGTATACATAAAAGCCGCAGAGGACATTTCGAGAATTTTAGATGAAACATTCAGGATTCAACTATATTATTTTTGTTTACATGAACTTTTTTGTTTTTCCAGAGAAAGTAAAATTTATGATTGCTGTTTAATTTTTTTATTATTTTTTAATTTTTAATTTTTTGTTATATATATATATATATATATATTTGTGCTTTTTATTGCTTTTTTGGTTTGAAATAAGTCGCTATGTGGTGAAAGAACAGACAATGAGTTCAGTGAAATTATCTGGTTCTTAGATAAATAGTATTCATTTCTTTAATATTCAGTTTAAACTGCAGTAAAGTAATATAAGCAACATGTTTTAGTTACACTATTTAACATATGTAATTATTTCTTTAAAATTTAGGTTACCTCCAATAAAGCTATTTTCGTTACGCCAGCAGATATTCGCCAGTCAAAGCACATCTGTATTTCGACTTGGTACAATTCATTTGTGAAGACAGTAGTTGACACAAACATGTAGAAGCAAACATAGCTAAAGTATCTAAATTGATGATTGTTTTTCAACTCTTATAGTTCATGTCGCAAAACGATTTCATAAGCGCATTATTCTTCAAGGATATGAATTATACTTGCAAATTTAGGCTTAATATTGCATTTTCGAGTGCCTAAGGTTTACAAAAAGGTGAAAATCATTTCTGGAAAATAATTTACTCTTGAGATTTTCTAGTAAGGGAATATATTAATTAATTTTTTGTTCTCATCTGTATTTAGGGGGAGATTACAAAAAGAAAAAATTTGATGTGTTCCATTCACATAACTTTCTCAACAACTCTGCAACAAATTATTGTTAAAAAGCTTACGCTTCTATTTAGTGCATTTTAATCGAAAAAAAATAGCAGATATATTCTTATTATTTGCTTCCTTGTAAGTAGAAGTGAAATAAGGGAGTACCATAGGTTAAAGTGATGGGCAAAAGCTGGTTGCTATGTGACTGATGTTCCTTTGTTTGTATGGACACGAGTTCACAAAGTTCTGTATGAGAAAATTATATGTTTTTTATAGCTGAAACCAAAAACAAGGAATATCTCAAAAACGATTAACCCAACGAAAAAAAAATCTGATATGTACCATTCACATGACTTCCTCTACATCTCCGCAACAAATTATTCTTAAAAAGCTTGTACTTATATTTACTTCATGCTAATCAGTAAAAAATTAGCAGAAATAGTCATATTACTTGCTTCCTTGTAAGTAGAAACGAAATAAGGGAGTACCATAGGTTAAAGTGATAATCAAAGCTGGCTGCTATGTCACTGAAGTTCCTTTGTTTGTATGGACAGCAGTTGACAAATTCCTGTATGAGAAATGTATACATTTTTCATAGCAGAAACCAAAAATAAGGAATGTCTCAAAAATGACGAACTCCACGAAAAAATGTATATAACATAAATTGTGTGTTTTAATGTGCTCTCATTTTTTGTGTAGTAAGTTTTTGTCCATCTCTTACGGTTTAGCAGTTATTCAAAATTCAGTAAAATTCATCCAGAATAAACTACCCTTCAGAGGATATTCCCAGAAAATTCAAGATATATTTTTTATTTGTCAGGTGAATATCTTTAATATACGACATTTTACTCAGAATCGTTAGGGCCATTTTTGAGAAAATCAAAACTTTCGGAAAGAGTTCCATGTAAAGGGTAGTTGGGGGTGGGGGATTTTTCTCAGAATCTTCGTGTCGCATCCCTGGAAGATACTAAACTTAAATACCAAGTTTGGTATTTTACCTACTTTTCGTTTTTGAGTTATCTTGTTCACAGAAAACACAGACAGATGGACACGTACATACTGACGTTATTCTAAAAAGGCTTTATTTAGGGGATAAAAACATATATTTCCGGTGAAGTATTGGCTTCGAATTTTAGCTGGAATGCAGTACTCTCTCTACATACTACGTAAATGTAATCTGATGAAGCGATCTTGGATAAAACGGTGCAATTTATACCTCGATCATCATCATTTAGAGTTGTAAATTGGAGAAATAAATGAAAGAAGCTGTTTTTTGTTTTTCTCTAAGGCTTATCATTGAGCACTTAGAGGGTAGATATAATACCGATTGTAGTTGACATTAATCCATTTTGATCTCACAAAGAAGAAAAGAAAGAAAGAAAAAACGAAAAAAAACTTATCTTGTCAAGTGGCTTTTCCGAGCACAGAATTTTGTGTGTAACGTTACAGAGACAAAAGAGCATCGTCGTCTCTTTCCCTCTACGGTGGGAGAAAGTTGCCTTTTTGCGCCGGAACAGTCCTGTGTGGCGACAGTTAACTTTTGCAATGTTCTTATCGTGCTCCACACAAATAAAACCAACAAGGTTTAGTAGCCTCTCCACATTTCATGTTAAAGGAATTTAAAATCCTACTCAGCTTCCGCAGTAAGCCTGTCATAGGGAGCGACCCTTTAAAGATATATGTCTTTGGTTTCGCAAAAGGGACGCTTATACAAATTGAGGAGGAAATATTATCTTACGTACAAACTAATATTTTGATACCGAGATTTCACCGGAAATACAGATTTTGAGACCCCTGAATCCAGAAAAAAAGCATTTTTAGAAAAAGATCAGTGTGTGTCTGTGTATTTAAGTTAGCTATCTTCCAAGGCTGCTCATCGCCCTCCGTGGTGTAATGGTTACCATATACCCAAGGTCGCGGGTTCAAACCCGGCGGAGGGGTTTCGGGTGTAAAAATCCTTAGCATGGCTTCCTTCGGAAGGGAAGTAAAGCCGTTGGTCCCGTGTCGTAGATTTACGGCACGTAAAAGAACCTCAAGCCTGATGAGAGAGGCCTCTGAGCAAAATTAAGCGGTATTTCACGCCTAATATAGAATGGGACGCTGAGAACCACAGCAGTTAAAGAGCGTCCATAAATAACACGCCATTTCCATTTATTTTTTATTTCCAAGGCTGCTCAACCAAGATTTCGAAGAAAAACTCCTACCCCAAAATACCCTTTACGTAAAAAAATCGAAAATTTTGATTTTACCATAAATGACTCCAACGGCTTTGATTAAAATGCCGTCCGTATATTAAAGATATTTACATGAAAAATAATATATATATCTTGAATTTTCTAGTAATATCTTCTGAGGACCTCTTCATTCTGGATGAATTTTGCTGAATTTTGTATATAAAAAAAAAACAAAAAAAAAAAACCAGAAAAACTTCGTTTCATAGTCGGCGTATCCTCTCCATATTTTAGGATTGATACTGCACCTTGGACTTACAAACGGGTATCTGGGGGTCAGAAGCCTGTTAGAGAGCCAACGGCACGAAACCACAGAATGGGGTGCCCGTAGCCAGACACGAGCGTGAGGAAGTAGATGATATGAAAGACAAACATTTACTACACAAAAATTGTATATCTCGTTAAAACACGTAACTTACCTAATATACGCTTTTGGTAGAACTGATCGTTCCTGAGATATTCCTTAGTTTTGGTTTCAGCTTTAAAATACTTTTACTTTTCTTATTTTTCAACTCCTGGTCATACAAACAAACGAATTTCAGCCACATAGCAACATTAAACAATTTGACTATCGCTTTAGCCTAGTGTATTCCCTTATTTTGCTTCAACTTACAAGGAAGAGTAATAAGACCATTGTGTTAATTTTTCATCTGGATTAGCTTGAAACTACATAGAAGAATAAGCTTTTCAACAATATTTGTTACAGAGATGTAGAGAAAGTCATGTGAATGGAACATATAAGATTTTTTCAAATTTGTACCGTTTACTCTCAGGTTTATTTATATTCATATTATGAAGAGAGTAAATTAATGTTTGCGTATATGCAGGGTAATCTCAAAAGTTCACAAACGAATTTGATAACACTTCGCGGAATTCAATATAGCTCTGATAGACTTTGTCCATATTCCTGTTTCATTTCATTAGTTACTGACATTAAGAGGGATATACAAACTTTTGCATTTGAATACGAACATCGGAGCTATATTAAAACATACTGCAAAGAAGTCTTTTAGTTGAGAATGCTATGGAATGCGAAATAGCTGTTATTACATAGAAAACGTATGTAAAATAAGGTAAACGTCGCGAACATCTCATTCCAAGTAATATTGTAACGACGGCTGAGTCCCCTATCCACCCGAGGGCACAGCTGCCTGGCCCGCTCTAACAATAAAGCGAACGGACGTATAGCCGGGCAAACAAAGCCCTTTCTGTGTTTCCCTGCGAGCTTTTTCGGACTCTCTTTATCTCTGTGCCCTGAAAATTCAACTTTCAGAGTAGTATTCTCTTAATAAATAAATTTATAAAACGCAAGACTGGAACTTTCGGAGCCCGGCCACGGGAATACCGACACTGCCGGAAATGAGTTAAAAGTCAATCTAATTAATCATGAATATTAAGACAGCGATGTCAGCCTCCGTGCTCTAGAGATAGCATGTTAACTTCTGGTTTCCAAGGTCGCGGGTACAAACGAGTGATGGATTTTTTTTCGGGCATAAGAATTCTCACATGGCTTCCTTCTGAAGGGAAGTAAAACTGTTGGTCCCGTGTCTTAGATTTGCGGCACGTAAAAGAACCTCGAGCCTGATAGAGAGGCCTCTAAGCAAAATTAAGCGGTCTTTCATGCCCAAATTAGAATGGGACGCTGAGAACTAAAGCAGTTAAAGAGCGTCCATAAATAACACGCCATTTATTTTATTTATTTTCAGTCATTATCGTAAATAAGTTATCTACTTTACCGCGAACTAGCCGAATTATTAAACGAAACAGCGCACGTGCATGTATGTGAACGCTGGGCTCTACAAACAGAATGTAACCTTTGCATTGAAATCACCAGATATTAGGGTTCATACCGTACTTCATTTCTCAGTGTTGTTGCTCTATTGCTCTGCCTCCGAAATTGCGCGAAACCTCCCGAGTGAAGATTAGGGAGCCGAGCCCACAAGAAAACATGCGTGTATAGCGGTAGGCTTAAGCTTTAAAGAGCTAGTCGCTATATGATGCTTTGAAATTTCGTTCTCTTGCTTGACTAGCAAAAACAAAACCTAATAATGGCTTCCCATTGATAAAATAGATAAGTATGGGGACATTGAAGCAAATAACGAGGAGCATCTCGGAAATGGTTGACACCGCACGCGGTGCGCACTCACACATACGCACGGATCTATTTCTATATTTTTTTGATTCAGAAGGTCTCAAAACATACTATTATATAGGTTATGGAAGTATTGTATTCCACCTAAAAATTCGATACCGAGATTTCACCGGAAATATAGTATTTTTAGAAAAAAATCCGTTTGTGTGTCTGTGTGTGTCTGTGGACAGTATAGCTCAAAAACGAAAATACCGTTAAAAACCAAACTTGGGCATTTAAGTTTAGTATCTTCCGAGGATGCAACACGAAGATTTTAAGAAAATACCCCCCACCACCACCACAAATTACTCTTTACATGAAAAAAGTTTGAAAATTGTGTTTTTCTCAAAAACTAACGAATTTGATCAAAATACTGCGTATTAAAGCTATTTGCATCACAAATGAAATGTATATCTTGAATTTTCTAGGAATAGCTTTTGAAGACCTGTTCATGCTTGATGCATTTTGCTGAATTTTGCATAACGGTAAATCATAAGAGATAGACAAAAATTTACTACACAAAATGTTGATATCGATAAAACACATAATTTATGTTATATACATTTTTTCGTGGAGTTGATTATTTTCGAAATATTCCTTATTATTGGTTTTAGTGATCATTTGGGGATTTGTAGACTCCTGGCAATGCAAGAAAGCGGATTTCAACCACAGGATAGCGAGATTTGAAAAGATTTGACTATGGTTTTAGCCTAGTGTATTCCTAATTTCCCTTCTACTTACAAGGAAGTAAGTAATTAGACCATTTCTGCTAATGTTTATCTCGATTACCATGAAGTAGAAGAATAAACTTTTTACAATTATTTGTTACAGAGATGTAGAGAAAGTCATGTGAATTGATCACATTAGAATTTTTGTGTAATAAAGTTTACTCTATCTGTTACGGTTTATCAGTTATGCAAAAGTTATTCAGAATGAAGTGGTAAATAGAAGCTATGGCCTAGAAATTTCAAGATAAACATTTTATTTATCTTGTAGATATGTCTAATATAGCGCACTTTAATACAAATCTTGAGAATAATTTTTGAGAAAATAAAAATGTTCGAAACTTTTTATATGTAAAGGATAGTTGGTGGCTGGGGAATTTTCCTCAGAATCTCTGTACCGTATTCTTGGAAGATACAAACTTAAATAACAAGTTTTCTATTTTACCGACTTTTCGTTTTTGAGTTATGCTGTTCAAAGACACTCACACGCACACACATGCGCGGATTTTTTTTACTGATTTTGTTTTATTCAGGGAGAATCAAAACATGTATTTCCGGTGTAATCTCGGTAATCAATTTTTGGGTGGAATACAATATCTTCTCTGCCCACTATGTACACAGAACGTGTAGAGAACGTAATAAGCTTTTGTTAGAATAGTTTGCATACCCATTAATAAATAATAGAGGAGTAGAGAGTCATATGGATGCACTATATCAGATTTTTTCATGGAGCGTCTCTCTTATTTTCGTAAGTAATACCACGAGTGTGTTCATCTAGTCGATAATTCACGACGGGAGTCAATGGCCCTAAGAGATAAAAACACGAGTTGTATTTGATAAGACAATTCAGCGAAATATACTATTAATCATTTTTAATATATAGGAAGGGAGGTTTTATCAGGTTATATTGTAATACTTACATTAGTTCTCAAATGGTATACGAGTGTCACATAAAAGTTTGCGACCTCTTTCTAACAAAATTGCATGAACTGTTTCCATATATTAGCGCGGTTTTTATTCGTATTGGCGGGTATGGCTTTATTAATGATTTGCTTTATTTCTTGTGCGGTCGTCTGACCAAACCAATGCAAAGTTTCCGCAATGTCACGGCTGACTGGATTGTCGCCTTGTTACAAAAGCCAAGAAAGGAGATTAAACAAAGGAACGTCAGGTGCAATAAGATATCAAAGAAATGAACATCAGCTGCGATAAGATGTTTCGACAATATTGCTCCAGTCAAATGACCCGATTGGTTGAAAAATCCTAATCTCGGCTATTGCATTGGCGCATTAATAGTTGAGCTAAATTGTCTATGAAATCTCGGTATCGAATATTTGTAGCCATTTTACTTATTTCGTTTCGTATTCGGCTTACCCTCCCTGTATTTGTAGGAATGACACCCCCTAGGACTTATAAGCCAATGCCTAGGGAGCAGAAGCCTGTCAGGGAGCCAACGGCACGAAACCACAGTTTTGACTATGTCTATGTGTCATTTGTCACCACGACTGTTACGCAGTAAACTCAAAATTCAAATCAAAAGGGGAAAGCCGGAGGATCCGGAGAAAACCCGCCCATTCGCCGCGTCGGCCACCACGAATTGCATATGCGGGCGCTTGGGATCGAACCCGGGCCGCCTAGATGGGAGGCGAGCGGTCTAAACACTCAACCACAGCGTAAATCGTCATGTAGACTTTGTGAAATCGACTTCCACATCCAGACAAAACACGCTCGCTCGCGTGAGAGAGTTAATTGTGAGAGATGTGGACCCCAGCTAGAGGTATGCTGTCGAAGTGAGAATCTTTTTGTGCGAGATGAAGCCCGTTGAAGCTTATTGCCTCTCTGGACCATTTCGATATATCTGTCATAACAGTGATGAGATGGAACTCGGCTTCCCTCACTCAGTAACAAAAACATTCTCTCCCCCTCGCTACCATTTGTCAGCAGTAACAACCCCTCAAACAACGTCAATTGAGTCATCCCCTCTACACGAGCACTTAGTCGTCCTCTGTATACCCTGACAACACATGAAAAATGGATCTTTTTTGTAACTGCATTCGGCTTTCTCCCACGCTTCTCATCTCAATACATATCTCGTGTTTAGAGAAAACTTGTGTCAATATCCAAGCGTTGAGATTGGTCAGTTCGAGAATGGGTTGCCTCTCTAGGAACGCAACTTAGAAACTCGAAGAACAAGATGGTGGTATCACACTATAAAGACGGGATTACCATGAACCAGGAATGTGACAAACAGTTTTTTTAAGGTAACGGTTATATCTCGCAGTTACGGTTATATGTAGCGATTAGGTTACCACTAACGATTACTATGCGCGCACTTTTTCTTTTTTATTGAAACAATACAGTTCCGGAGTCTTGTCGGGACACCAGTGCTGAATTTTCTTTTCTTTTTCCTCTTTTCCCAGCATTTCCTTAGTTTTTCTATTTGATAACGGTTTTGCTTTTTGCTTCTAATACAGACAGACACACACATACACACGCGCGCGCGCACACACACACACACACACACACACACACGCACGAACTTCATTTGTCTCACATAAGGCCAGCTTTCAAAAGATTTGAATATCGATTTAGCCTAGTGTATTCCCTTATGCCCCTTCTATTTATGTAACCCTCGTGGTATAATGCTTACCATGCTAACTTCGTGTAGCCAATATCGCGGTTTCACACCCGGTGGAGGGCGATAGATTTTTTAAGGTGTAAAAATCCTTATCATGGCTTCCTTCGGAAGGGAAATAAAGTCATGGGTTCCGTGTCGTAGATTTACGGCACGTAAAAGAACCTCAAGCCTGAAACAGAGGCCTCTGAGAAAAATATATAGGTCTTTCACGCCCAGTATAGAATGGGACGCTGAGAACCACAGCAGTTAGTGTCCATACATAAAACCCCCTTTCATTTTTACTTTCTCTACACGTACTATGTACATAGCGTATAGAGAAGGTATTGTAATGCACCCAAAATTCGATACCGAGATTTCACCGGAAATACATGTTTTGGGTCCCCCTGAATCCAAAAAAAAGCATTTCTGGAAAAAGGCCCATGTGTGTGTGCGTGTGTGTGTGTGGGCGTGTGTCTGTGGACAGCATAGCTCAAAAACGAAAATTCCGTTGAATACCAAACTTGGTATTTATGTTCAGTAACTTCAAAGGATGCGACACGAAGATTCTCAAGAAAATCCTTCCACCCATACTACCCTTTACATGAGTAATAATTCAGACATTTCGATTTTCTCAAAAATGGCTCTAACGATTTTGATTAAAATATCGTGTATTAAAGATATTAACTTGACAAACAAAATGTCTATCTGGAATTTCCTGGGAATAGTCTCTGAAGACCTCTATTCTGGATAAATTTTCCTGGATTGCATAACTAGTAATGCAAAATGTAAATCTCGTTAAAACATACACTTTATTTCATATATATTTTTGTCGTAGAATTGACAATTTTTGAGATATTCCTTGTTATTGGTTTCACTTTTAAAATACTGAAAATTCTTCTCACACAGGACTTTGTCAACTCCTGGCAATACAAGGAAACGGATTTCAACCACATGGCAACCAGATTTCAGAAGATTTGACTGTTGCTTTAGCCTAGCGTTCTCCCTTATTTCCTTTCTACTTACAAGAAAGCAAGTAATAAGACTCTTTCTGTTAATGTTTATCTAGATCAACACGAAGAAGATAATTATAATTTGTTACAGAGATGTAGAGTAAGTTATGTGAGTTGAATGTGCATCAGGTTTTTATTATGTAAATTTAATATCTTCCATACGATGCATTTATCAGATTAATTACATAAAAACTCAAGTTTTGAGTCAAAATCTATAATATTAGATATTTTGTATTAAGACATAATTGGATTAAAATGTTTTACTTTTTATACTTTCTATAATACTGTTTTATTCAACTTTGAATAATTCATCTTCAAATTGGAGTATTACATATTTTAAAAACATCTGCTGTGTTCATTCTCTTAACTTTCTTTAATTTCTGTAACAAACATTGTTAAAAAGCTTATTCTTCTATTTTTTCATTTTATTCGAGATAAACATTAACAGAAACTGTCTTTATTACTTTCTTCCTTGTGAATAGAAAGGAAATAAGGGAGAACGCTAGGCAAAAGAAACAGTCAAATCTTCTAAAATCTGGTTGTCATGTGGTTGAAATCCGTTCCTGTGCATTGCCCTCATAGTTCGGGGCATAGACAGAATTAAATGCATGCAGTAATGTGGACGAGATGCTACAAAATCCCAGGCTTATTTAATTTGTGCACGTAGGCCAACTTTTGTCCTTCGCCCATCTACAGGTAAATTGGAGCGAAGCTTCCTTTTTATCTCAGTCCACACATTCTCAATCAAGCTCAAAGCTGGTGAAAAGGTAGGCCAGTCTACCATTCTGATATTCTGCCTCCCTGAAAATCAATTTTAAATCTTTCGAATTGTGCGGACATGATTGTCCTATACAAAATCAACAATCCCATCATATCTCATCCTCACCAAAGGAATCAAAATATTATCGAGCATTACCGTGTACTACACACCGTTCAGTATATCGTCAAGCTGACACAACACTCCTAGACCGTTCCTTGATATCCAGCCTCAACACGATACAGATACACGACCATAATGAAATTGTGAATATAGTATTTTGCATCGTATCGGGACCCTTTTGGACGATCGACAAGCACCATCCCTTACATGTGGAAGAATGTTACCTCGTCTGAGAATATCGCTATTACATTTGCAGTTGGCATTTTTCGGTTTGAACAGTCTGTGGACGGTGTGTTCGATCGATTAATGAAGGGTGTGTTGAGTATAAAATAAAATCCTACCTCCCAAAAAAATCAAATTTGCCCAATATTGGATCCCTAAAAATATTTCAAGACATTGGTTTTCTTAACAATACTTTTAGTATTTTTTTTTTTACTATACGGAATCCATTTTTTTTTCATTAAGCGAGAACTGTTCGTGCCTGATGCGTTTGCGCACCATTCTGCGTACCACATGCTTGTTCGGTAGAATAAACCATTAAAAAAGCATCATAATAACTATCATATTACTAACTGTACTGAATGTCGTGAATGAAATAAATAGCCACTATGCGTTGATTCAACATCATTTGGAAAAGGGGAGGGAGAAGTTTGCTTCATGCGAGAAGCAAATCTGCGACCCTCACCAGAGGAGTAACCTACGTTTTGCCACAGCGCTTCAGCGAACACACATGGAAGGTGTAATGCCGTACAATACAAACTGTATCATGTTTTGTGTCGTTAATATTGATAGTATGTTGATGAAGAAGTTTAAGTCATCTATTTTATTATGATTATTGATCAAATGGGTTAGTAATATTGAGATTTGGAACTTGTGACAACCTGTTGCTGCCGCTACACAACTGTATTGCGCATGGTGTACAACAAGGCGCTGTACCGTGTTGGACTTCGAATTTGGCGTTTCAGACATGTCTAATTGTTTTTGTCCACGGGTGTACCTCTGAGTTCCAATACGCATTTTTACTTTTTCTACACACGCTATGTACATAGTGTATAAAGAAGGTATTGTAATGCACCAAAAAATTCGATACCAAGATTTCACCAGAAATACATGTTTTGGGTCCCCCTGAATCCAAAAAAGCATTTTTACAAAAAGGTCCGTGTGTGTGTGCGTGTGTGTGTGTGGGCGTGTGTGTCTGTGGACAGCATAGCTCAAAAACGAAAAGACCGTTAAATACCAAACTTGGTATTTAAGTCTTTTATCTTCCAAGGATGCGACATGAAGATTTTCAAGAAAATCGCCCAACTCCCCAACTACCCTTTACATGGAACTTTTTTTCGAAAATTTTGATTTTCTTAAAAATGGCTCTAACGATTTTGATTAAACTGTCAAATATTAAAGATATTTACCTGGTAAATAAAATGTATATTTTGAATTTTCTGGGAATAGCCTCTGAAGACTACTTTATTTTGGATGAATTTTACGAAATTTTGCATAACTGCTTAACCGTAAGAGATGGACAAAAACTTAAACATAAAAAATGTAGAGCATATTAAAACACACAATTTATGTTATGTATATTTTTTCCGTGGGATTGATGGTTTTTGACATATTCCTTGTTTTTGGTTTCAGCTTTGAAAAAAATATACTTTTCTCATACAAATTCCTGTCCATACAAACAAAGGAACTTCAGACACATAGCAACCATCTTATGGCTATCAGTTTAGCCTATGGTACTCCCTTATTTCCTTTCTACTTACAAGGAAGCAAGTAATAAGACTATTTCTGCTATTTTATTCTCGATTAGCATGAAGTAAATAGAAGCATAAGCTTTTTAACAATAATTTGTTGCAGAGATGTAGAGAAAGTTATGTGAATGGAACACATCAGATTTTTTTAAAGCAAATTACTAAACATTGCATTGAGTGCATCATTTTTAGTATGGGAGAATGGTGAAGAGATTTTGCGAAAAAACAAGTTTAAAGTTGAATGTACCTATGAATAAGCGTAAGCCTGTGCATTTGAAAGTTCAATTCAATGGCAGTTTGAATGCTTCAAAAATATGTATTACTTTCTCTACACGTATTATGTACATAGTGTATAGAAAAGGTATTGCAAAAAATTCGATACCGAGATTTCACCGGAAATATATATTTTGGGTCTCCCTGAATCCAAAAAAAGCATTTTTACAAAAATGTCCGTGTGTATGTGTATGTGTGTGTGTGTGTGTTTTTGTGTGTCTGTGGACAGCACAGCTCAAAAACGAAAAGACCGTTGAATACCAAACTTGGTATTTAACTTTGGTTTCTTCCAAGGATGCGACACGAAGATTTTCAAGAAAATCCCCCCAACCCCAACTACACTTTACATGGATATTTTTTCGAAAATTTTGATTTTCTCAAAAATGGCTCTAACAATTTTGATTAAAATATCGTATATTAAAGATATTTACCTGACAAATAAAATATATATCTTGAATTTTCTGGGAATAGACTCTGAAGACTACTTTATTCTGGATGAATTTTTCGAAATTTTGCATAACGGCTAAACCGTAAGAGATGGACAAAAAGTTGCCACACAAAAATGTAGATCACATTAAAACACACAATTTATGATATATAATCTTTTTTCGTGGAGTTGATCGTTTTTAAGATATTCCTTATTTTAGGTTTCAGCTTAAAAAAATTATACTTTTCTCATACAGGAATTTGTCAACTCGTGTCCATACAAATAAAGGAACTTCAGTCATAGCAACTAGCTTTTGACTATCACTTCAACCTATGGTACTCCCTTATTTCGCTTCTATTTACAAGGGAGAAAGTAATAAGACTGTTTCTACTAATTTCTTCTCGATTAGCATGAAATAAATAAAAGTATGAGCTTTTTAATAATAAATTGTTGCAGGGATGTAGACAAATTCATGTAAATGGAAGTCATCCGATTTTTTTTACTTAAAGATTAGACCTTTTTGTAGTTTAACGTCCTTTAATCTGGCGGGTAATTTCGGATGATGAATGAAATGGTTGAAATGATGCTCAAAGGGTTGCGTGGTCAATAGAGTCTACTGTTACCCGGCATTTATCTTTTTAGTATAAGGGAGAACCCTAGGAAAAATAACCGACCTCCTTCGGAAAACTCACTCTAACATTCGAACTCAGGAACTCTTGAATGTGAGGCAAACATATTACCGCCACACTACAGAGGCGGGATAAATTATAAAGGATATTATTTTAGAAAATAGTCAACGTTTCACAGATGTCATAACTTTAAGTATTATAACTTTTATCAGACACAGTTAAAACTTTAAACACCGCTGATGAATTTTCTAGGGTAAGGAAGCTCAGAGCGAAATAGCAATTGAGAAATAAAGTTTGGAATACATTCGCTTCAGCGAAATGAATGGTGCAAATCTTCAAGTATGAAAAAGCCGTAAGCTTGGTGGTTATTTTTGGTAAGACTAAAAGTTGCGACTTTGTCACGAGCAGGTACGAATCTCTTCTCCTTCTCTGCAACATTAAGTTTGGAGAGAAGGGAATGACATCCAGATTCCGTCACGCTTGGCAGGCGGTAGTCTCCCTAACATTTTTGGTTCTTCTTCACCCTTGGCCAGCTTCAATGCATCTTCCGGTGTGCTGGCGCACTTCCGGCAAGACACTGATGCTACGTCACGGCGCCTGGCGTCGCTAAGAACAGAACAGACATATCGCTCGGCGTCTTGCATCACAAAGACTTTTACTGCCTCTACCACGTACCTTTGGTAGGCAAGAGGAAATATTATACTCCACTCAAAACTTCAATATCCTGTTTTCATCGGAAATATATGTTTTGGGATCCCTGAACTCAGAAAATAATTTTTTTGAAAAGTTAACGTGTGCGCGCGCCATGTGTCTGAGCAAACTAATTCAAAAACGAAACGTCGATAAAATCCAAGGAGACGATGCAACATTTTCGAGAAAAATTGCCCTCCAAAACTAACATTTACTTGAAAAACTATCTTTTATTTTCTCAAAAGTGGCTCATAATGATTTTAATAACAATTCAGCTCAACTATTAATGCAATAAAAGATATTAGGCAATTTCAACCAATTGCGGTCAGATGACTGGAGCGATATTGTCAAAACATCTTATCGCAACTGATGTTCATTTCTTTAAAATCTTGTCACACCTGAAGTTCGTTTGTTTAATCTCTTGCCTTGGTTATTGGTAACAAGGTGATAATCCAGTCAGCCTTTAATTTCTGTCAGTTCTACAATTTTACTTTCAATTAATTCAGTTACAATGTTAATTTAAACTTCATAATAATTTAGAAGAAAAAGGAGAGAAAATAACCTTTATTTGTATTTCTTATGTATGAGACAGAGCAATAACCTCATATAAAATTACTTTTGTTTCTATTTCATGTATTAGTTATTAAAAGGTGAAAAACAATATTTGTTCCCTATTTCTATTGTTGCTATCGATATTCGTACATTGGGTGTAGGCACAGTTGGCCATATCATAATTCAGGAGGCAGTGAAGAAAGAAAGGAGAGAAAAAAAAATCGGTAATTGAACATGGTCAAATGCGTCATCTACCATTTGAGAACTACTGTATTACAGTCATAACCTGATAAAATCTCTCTTCCTATATATTATACATTATTAATAGTTTATTTCGCTGAATTGTCTTATCAAATACAACCCGACTTTTCGTCTATTAGGACAATAAAAATCACTCCCGTCGCTTCGATCCGGTCTGAATTATCGGCAAGATGAAAACATTCGTGGTATAACTTATGAAATTACTTTACATAGTATTATACATCATTACATATCCATTTAAGATATTTACATCCTTAATACGAGAAAACCTCACTAAACGTGCAACTATATTCACCTTAACTAGAATATTATGCTTTAAATTTTAAATAGATTTATCAAAGACGCTATATTCTCTGACATTATCATTCTACACCAGCTTAGAAATAATCTGTAAAATAATAAATCGGATGCTTATCGATATTACCCCTTAAACACACACTTAGCATAACACATTTTGAAAATTCACTTTTTTAAAAACGGCGTTCTTCACGACGGACATAGGACGTAAAACAAAAGTTTTAACTCTTAGATGAATAAACGAATAAAAAGTATTTACACCATTATCTCTTCATGCGCTAGGAGATGTGTCTTGTTCCGACCTCAAATATCTTTCCAGTTCTTCATCGGCCATGCATGTTTGGTATTCAAAGGCTCTTTTGACATCATTGGTTTAGTCCATCCTCGCCAGATGCTTTCTCCATTTTTCTTTATATTGTGGTATTTTGTCATTTATAAGACCAATACTAAATTCCTCTCTGATAGCATTTTTACTTTCTCTACACGTACTATGTGTACAGTGTATGAAGAAGGTATTGTATTGCACCCAAAGATTCCATACCGGGATTTCACAGGAACTACATGTTTTGAGACTGCCTGAATACAAAAAAATGCATTTTAGAAAAATGTCCGTAAGTGTGTCTGTCTGTCAGTGTGTGTGTATGTGTGTGTATGTGTATGTGTCTGTGGGCGACATAGCTCAAAAACGAAAAGTCCGTTAAATACCAAATTTGGTATTTAAGTTCAGTATCTTCCAAGAATGCGACACGAAGATTTTCAACAAAATCCACCAACTCTCAAATACCCCTACATGGAAATCTTTTCATAAATCTTGATTTTCTCAAAAATAGCTCTAACGATTTTGATTCAAATATCGTATATTAAACATATTTACCTGACAAATAATATGTATATCTTGAATTTTCTGGGAATAGCCTCTGAAGACTATTTTATTCTGGGTGAATTTTACGGAAATTTGAATAACTGCTAAACCGTATGAAATAGACAATAATCCGATCCCGGCATCGAATTTTTGGGTGCAATACAATACTTCTTCATACACTGTACACATTGTACGTGTAGAGAAGGTAAAAATCTGATGTGATCCATCCACATGGCTTTCTCTACATCTCTACAACAAATTATTGTTAAAAAGTTAATGCTTCCATTTACTTCATGCTAATCGAGAAATAATTAGCAGAAATATCTTATTGCTTGCTTCCTTGTAAGTAGAAGCGAAATAAGGGAATAGCATAGGTTAAAGAGATAGTCAAAAGATGGTTGCTATGTGACTGAAGTTCCTTTGTATGGACAGGCGTAGACAAATTCCCGTGTGAGAAAGCTATGTTGTATAAAGCTGAAATCAAAAATAAGGAATATCTAAAAACGATAAACTCCACGAAAAAATGTATATAACATAAATTGTGTGCTTTAATGAGCTCTACATTTTTGTATGTTAAGCTTTATGTCTATCTCTAAGCTAAGCAAAATTTTGCAACATTCATCCAGAATGAAGAGGTCTTCAGAGGCTATTCCCAGAAAATTCAAAATATACATTTTATTTGGGATGTAAAGGTCTTTAATATAAGGCATTTTAATCAAAACCGTTAGAGCCATTTTTGAGAAAATACATTGTTTCGAAAATTTGTCCATGTAAAGGGTAGTTTGTAGTGGGGGATTTTCTTGAAAATCTTCATGTTGCATCCTTGGAACATACTACACCTAACTACCAAGTTTGGTAGGTAACACACACGGACCTTTTTCTAAGAAGTTTTTTTGGACTCAGGGGACCTCAAAACATATATTTATGGTGAAATCTCCGTATAGAATTTTTGGGTGCAATGCAATACCTACCTTCTCTATACACTATGTACTATATAGAAAAAGTAAAAAGAGTTTATATTGTGAGTTTTATTTGTGAATAACAACACATTGGAACTACAATAAAGCATACACTGTTGTGCAAAACCTAAGGACATGATGCATACATTAATGTAATGCGTGAGCTACTTGGTGGAAATGAAAGTGCGGGAGCATGTCGCCAAAGGTCTCTCGCACGTATGGGTCTGGTCCCACAACACGGGGCAGTTGAACAAACGAGACAAGAAATCAGCAAGCTATTACGGTGCACTGTAGTGTGCTCTTGTTTACAGTATGGCCTAGACAACACATGGATGACTTCACACGGGGAAGAATCATCGGGAAACTGGAAGAAGGACGAAGTGTGACGAGCGTTGCCTATGAGTTTGGTAATTGTTAACAGCACTGTTTCACTTTCCTAGTCACAGACACTGCTGTCCCAAGGAGACTACGATGGACGCTACATTGAAGAAGGGATCTACGACAAACAGCGGATGCAACTACAACCACATTTGATATGACTGCTAGGCATGCAATCTGACGCTACACAGTGTCCCGGCGACTGTACACTGACACTGCACATCGGCGGCACCCAGAATTGAACCAACGAGGAATGGGGTCACATGCTCCTCTCGGATGAGAGCAGCTTCAGTCTGAGTAGTGATTCTAAACGTACCTTCATCTGGCGGGAGGAGGATCTTTGAACACGGTAAGCTTACTAGTTGATAGTATTTTTATACTGTACTCCACCCGTTTTTTCACGGATGCAGTCAGCCCTGACTTCACTTTTGTGGATGACAATGCCTGATCGCAACGAACAGCGCAGTGGAGGATCTCTTGGAACGAGAAGATATTCGGCGAATTGAATGGCCCAGCAACCAGCAACCGAGAACAGACCGCCAAGGTTAATCTGAGTGGAGTGTAATGTCACCACAATACCTAACCGCTAAAATCAAATAATAGGGTGTGGACTGGCCTGCCCGTTCCTCCGATTTAAATACCATTGAACACGTGTAGGAAACGCCATGAAAACGTCTACAGGCAACAACGACCATCCAGCAGTGCTAGTGGAGGAATGAAACGCCCTACCACAAGAACTCCTTACCAGCGTTGTAGTCAGCATGCAGTGCTGTCCGTGGTTATCATACATTCTTTTAAGTACAGTGCCATTATTTTTACTTTCTTTTCAAAATGGAAATGGAGTTTTAATTGTGGATGCTCTTTAACTACAGTGGTTCACAAGGTGCCATTCTATGCTGGGCGTGAAAGACCGTTTTTAACTTTGCTCAGAGACGTCATTATCAGGCTTGATGGTTTATGCGTGCCGTAAATGTACGACTCGGAACCAACGGCTTTACTACCCTTCCAAAGGAAGCCATTCTAAGGCTTTTACGCCCGAAAAAATCCATCGTCCTCCGCTGGGTTTGAACCCACGAGCTTGGGTAACCATTACACCGCGGAGGGCAATTTACTTTCTCTACACGTACTATGTACATGGCGTATGGAAATGTTATTGTATTTCACCGAAAAATTCGATGTCGAGATTTCACTGGAAATACACAGTTTAGGGTCCCCTGTATCCAAAAAAGGTCCGTGTGTGTCCATGGGCCTGTGATCCGATAACTCAAAAACGTAAAGTCGCTAAATATCAAATTTGGTATTTCAGATTAATATCTTTCAAGGATGCGACACGAAGATTTTGAGGAAAATCCCCCCACCGCAAACTACTCTTTACATTAAAAACATTAGGAAAATATTAATTTCCACAAAAATGGCTCTAACACTTTTGATTAAAATATATATTAAAGATATTTACATGACAGATAAGATGCATATCTTCAATTTTTCGGAGGTAGCCTCTGAAGACCACTTTTCTGAATGGATTTTACTGGATTTTGCCTAACTATTAAACCGTAAGAGATAGACAAAAACTTACTACACAATAAATGTAGATCTCGTCCAAACACAGGATTTATGTCATATACATTTTTCAATGAGTTGACCATTTTTGAGACATTTCTTGTTATTGACTTCCGTTTCTTTGCGTTTTCAGGAGCTGACAAGTTCCCGTATGAGAAAAGTTTTAAGTATTTTAAAATTGAAATCAATAACAAAGAATATCTCAGAAATGGCCAATTCCACGGGAAAAATACATCGATATAAATTGTGCATTTTAAATATATCTATATTTTGTGTAGTAAATTTTATCTATTTTTTACGGTTTGCCAGTTATGGAAAATTCAGCAAACTTCATCCAGAATGAACAGGGTTTCAGAAGCTATTCCCAGAAAATTCAAGATATACTTTCATTTGTGATGTTAATAACATTGATAGGTATTTTAATCAAAATCGTTAGAGCCATTTTTGAGAAAATCAAAATTTTTAAAACTTTTTCATGTAAAGGGTAGTTTGGGTTGGGGAGATTTTCTTGAAAACCTCCGTGTCGCATCCTTGGAAGATACCAACCTGAAATACCAAGTTTGCTATTTAACCGTCCTTTAGTTTCTAAGGTATGCTGTCTATAGGCACAGACAGTTTTTGGGCTCAGGAGACCTCTCGGTATCAAATTTTCAAAAATTGCAGAGATCTCGAAAATGGAATTTCTGCCCTGTAGGCCCTTCTCGCACGCAGGTATGTTATGCCGACAGCGCTGTATCCATTCAAGGAGAAAGTGCCCATATACATGTTTATGGATGTGTTTCCCCCAGCAGAGCGATGTGTTTTATTGCAGCTAGGCTACTATAGCTATGTGTCGACATTCGGATTTTCCTTCCCTCACTAAACCAAATTAACTCCATATAATTTCCTTCAGAGCTCTTCGCGGAAGAACATTCTCTTCTGTGCTGGGGACCTAATGCTCAACTCTTACAAATATGGCATTGCTTCACAGTGCGATATAACTTCTAAGTAAGGATGTAGTAAAAGAAAGACTTTTACTATAAAAAAACTCAGTATACACTTTAAATATGCAACAATCGCATGGACCTCATTGCCGACATGCTTTTCCCGTCCTTTTATAATTACAGTAATCTTTTCTTTTAATTGTTTCATTTATATAGCTCCCTTTAACATCTAAGGTCATATCGGGAGCTTTACTTTAGAAACAACTCGTAGTCCGCGCGCGCGCGCGCGCGCACACACACACACACACACACATGGCTGCGCCGTGGCCAAGTGGTTATACCACTCACCTCTCACCTAGACGGCCCGGGTTCGATCCCAAGTGACCGCATGTGGGATTTGTGGTGGACGAAGCGGCGCTGGGACGGGTTTTCTCCGGGTTCCCCGCCATCGCATTCCACCGGTGCTCCATTCATGTATCATCAGTGTCACCACCTGAGGTGCCATAAGTAGTTGAAGCGGGCGTTAAACACTACCAAAACACACCCACACACACACACACACACACACACACACACACAAACACTTCCAGACTCTGTGTGGGATAGGGAATAATTCTGGTTAAAAAAATTGCCCACTCCAGCCGGGAATCGAACTCGTTTTTGTTAAGTATTGAAGATATACATTTAATTATTGCAAACTAACAATAGACAAATGAGAGAAAAATGTATGCAAAAGAATGAGAAAAAATTAAAATAAAATTCAGTCATAAACTTAACATTACATACTATATATACAGCGTCTGAAGATTAAGAATAACCACACCCTTACTCTCCTCTGTCCCCTCTTCTGTACTCCATGGTAAGATTTTTGTAAAACAGTAAGGATATCTATACATTAGTTGCTGCTTAATAATATAACAGAGAAACGAATGGAGATAAAAAACATGAAATGAGAAAGAATTAAGGAGTTTTACTACAAATGTATGATTACATAAAATATAATAATAAAACCTTCGCTCTTATGTGCTCTGTCCCGTTCTACATAGCAATTAACCTCCCTTGCCGAGGAAAAGCATGTACAGGCTGCTCGTTCCTTCTTAACCAACGATCTTTAGATAAAGGAAACTAGCCTATTCTTGATAAACTGGTCAGCAAATAGTTTATGTTACAGTAACAAATAGCTCTGCTTCCTTATGTTTACGTTTCGAGAATACGCAGCGTACAGTTGACCGCGTTACGGGTTCGTGCCATTACCAGAGAGGTGCTTAGTTATTAATGCCATTGACAGCAATTCAGAAGAAATGTCGGGAATAGAAGAAATACAAGAAAATTAGGTATAAAGTGTAGTGTAAGCAGTGACCGAGGTTGAGAGTGAGAACATGTGACTGACATCACTAGAAGTGTGATATTTGCTTTGTAGTGACGGTACTATTGCAGAAACATGAGAATAACACACACAACATCCGAGTGCCGTAAATGTAAGTGACTTGCATCTAGCTCTCATCTAAAAATGTCATTCGTCAAGAACTGGCGCGCGACCATGTGATACTGAAAATGTTTGGCAATAAAAGTCCTACTACTACTACTGCTGTTAAAATTAAGGACCCGACCTTGATATCGTCGACATCTCGATTCTCTCGTACTCGGTGGTTTCAAAGTATATCAATGCTTCGATATACTACATCTTCGATAGGTACTTTTAAATGTTCAAGTTTTGCATTATTGAGAGCTGTTGAGTTTAACTGTATGAATGCTAGAAGTCGATATCTTGTTATTGCCTCGCGCTGTTACTAAAGAGCTGCTGGACTCTAGAGTGACTGATGCGAGGGAGGGATACGAAGATCGCCGTTAATCGGTCCTCTAATGATCTCGGCCATTGAGCTCCTAAGCTACCAATTGGGGCTTTATATTCACTCTTGCGGTTCAAACTGTAAAAGAAACTACATTTTTGTGCAAGATAAAGCATTTTTTTAAGGAACTTAAAGATTTTATATGCTTATTCTGTTACAGAATATTACTTTGTACTCGTACGCACCTAAAAGTTAGTAAAATAAACCGGAAGTACACGTACGTTTGAAAAACGAAAGTATAACGACGGAAATACTGGGATTTAACAAGTGAAACGAGTTTGATTTCTGCGAAACACATTTTATTGAGACATTGGCGGAGGTAAGATTTTACGTTCTTTTATAAAATATAACGTTCTAAAAGAACCGTCTCTCGTGTTCTACTTTCTCTATTACTTAGAGTACGTAGAGGATGTATTGTGTGCCACCCGAGATTTTACCGGAAATATACGTTTTGAATCTCCATGAAAAATATAAAAATAAACAGCTTTTTAGAAAAAGGTCAACCGCACGTATGTGTATGTGTGTCAGGATATCCCTTCTGTATCGGTGAACAACATAACTCAAAGACGAAACGTGGGTAAGTACCAAACTTGATATTTAAGTTCCGGTCTTCCAAGCATTCGACAGAAAGGTTTTCTGTTTTCGAGAACATCCCAAATTCCTTTTACATGCAACTTTTTCCGAAATTGTCAATTGTCTCAAAATTGGCGTTTATTGATTTTGATTAAAATACCGTAATAAATTTAAGATATTTTATTACAATTGCAATATATATATATATATATATATATATATATATATATATATATATATATATATATAAAAGAGGGTCGGCTGATAAGTCTCGGACCTCACACAGATATGGCGCCACTAGGCCAGTTAGACAGTAGCACGAATAGTTTAACTCTAGACTAGCTTGTATCCATAGTTACAGATCAATAGCTTGTTTAGTTTTCGAATGACAGCATTTTAAACAAGACAACTTTAGAGTTTTCACGAAAATGGAGGTTTGTGATTAAATACTTCCATTTGAAAGGCTTAGCACCTAAGAAATCAAGGAGGAACTGGACAGTACATTGAAAGACTCTGCTCCTTCATATTCAATGATTAAAAGGTGGGTTGCAGAGTTTAAAATGGGACGTATGGGCACTAGTGATGAGCCTCGCTCCGGACGCCCTGTGGAAGTGACAACTCCAGAGATCAGTGAAAAAATTCATCATCTAGTACTGGAAGACCGTAAATTAAAGTTGTTTGAGATAGCAGAGGCTGTAAACATATCAAAAGAACGTGCAGATAATATTTTAAGTTATGTTTTGGGCTTTCGCAAGGTCTGTGCAAAATGGGTGCCGCGTTTGTTGACTTGTGATCAAAAGTTGCAAAGAAAAATTGTTTCTGTTAAGAATATGAAAGTCTATGTAAAAATCCCAGTGAATTTTTGAGACGGCTTATTACCATGGATGAAACTTGGATACGTCACTACAATCCAGAAAGTAAATCACAGTCAAAACAGTGAATTGCGCCAGGTGAACCAACTCCGAAAAAGGCAAAGTCAATTTTGTTAGCCAACAAGGTTGGGCGAGTTTTTTCTGGGATGTACAGGGAATTATTTCATTGATTGTTTGGAAAAGGATAAAAGTATCACTGGTCACTACTATGCAAGCTTACTGCAACGTTTGTGTAATGAGGTGAAAAGAAAAATACCTCATTTGGCAAAAAAAAAAAAAAAAAAAAAATCTTGTTTCATCACGACGATGCTCCGGCCCATCGTTCAGTCATTGCAATGGGAAAAATCTGATGTTTCCCATTAACATGACTTTCTCTACATCTCTGCAACAAATTATTGTTAAAAAGCTTATGCCTCTATTTACGTCATGCTAATCGAGAAAAAATTAGCAGAAATAGTCCTATTACTTGCTTCCTTGTAAGTAGAAGCAAAATAGGTTAAAATGATAGTCAAAAGCTGGTTGCTATGTGACTGAAGTTCCTTTGTTTATATGGGCACGAGTTGACAAATTCCTGTATGAGAAAAGTATAAGTTTTTCAAAGCTGAAACAAAAAACAAGGAATATCTTAAAAACGATCAACTCCACCAAAAAATGTATATAACATAAATCGTGTGTTTTAATGTGCTCTACATTTTCTGTGCAGTAAGTTTTTCTCCATCTCTTATGGTTTAGCAGTTATGCAAAATTCTGCAAAATTCATTCAGAATAAAGTAGTCTTCAGAGGCTATTCCCAGAAAATTCAAGACATACATTTTATTTATCAGGTAAATATCTTTAACATGTAATATTTTAATCAAAATCGTTAGAGTCATTTTTGAGAAAATCAAAAATTGCGAAAAAAGTTCCATGTAAAGGGTAGTTGGGGATGGGGGGATTTTCTTGAAAATCTTCGTGTCGCATGCTCGGAAGATACCAGACTTAAATACCAAGTTTGGTATTCAACGGGCTTTTCGTTTTTGAGCTATGCTGCCCACAGACATACACACACGCAGACAGACAGACACACACACAGACATTTTCCTAAAAATGTATTTTTTGGATTCAGGGAGTCTCAAAACATATATTTCCTGTGAAATCTCAGTATCGAATTTTTGGGTACAATACAATAACTTCTCTATTTACTATGTACATAGTGCGTATAGAGAAAGTAAAAATGTGCGAATTAAAGTTCGAATTGCTTGAACTCCACCCTATTCGCCAGATCTAGCACCCAGTGACTACCACCTGTTCCCAAATCTCAAAAATTTCTTGGAGGTCGAAGATTTCATAGCAACGAGGTGGTCATTGATGCGGTAAACAGCTATTTTGAGGATCTTGATAAGTCGCACTACAGAGATAGTTTAATTAAATTAGAATACCGATATGACAAATGTATTAGCCTATCTGGATTTTATGTCGAGAAATAAACAACAAAAAAAAGCTTTAAATGCTGTTTTCATTGAGAGGCCCAGGACTTATCAGCCAACCCTAGTAATACATAAGTTATATATGAATATAACTTTCTGGGAAAAATCATCTGAATTCTCTTCATTCTAGATGAGTTTTGCTTAAGTGGTAAACCTAAAAAACGGTTTAGACTAAGCTTACTGCCCAATAAAAATATAGATCTTGATAAAACGCAGTAAAAAATTTTCGAGATATAATCATTGTTTCTAGTATTTCAATACTTACATTTTTCTTAAAAGGGAGGTCCCAATACGTTTTTCTTTCACCTGGTCAAGCAAAGAGCACAGAATTTCGAAGATATCACAGAGCGACCAGCTTTTATATGATTTGGCTATCACATTAGCCTAGTGCATTATCCTGTTTGCATTATATCTACAAGGAAATACTCAATAAAAGTGTTTCTACATATGTTTATTTCATTTAGCGTTAATAAGATAGAAAAATAAACATGTTTAAGAACGGGTAGAGAAAGCCATGTGAATGTAAGATATTATTAATATATCTATTTTTAATTTAATGTATTTGGAACAAGGTTGCAAACTATAAACAGAATTATTAGGTAAAATAAATGCAGTATGCAAATACATATAATAATCATATCTTTATAAAACAAGTTCGTATATCCGTTTAATTTACTGGAAAATGTACACTTTTCTCGTAATTAGAGATAAAACATCAGAGAGCGGAGGAATTAAGAGGACCATAACAGAGCAGGGAGGGTTGTAGCTGCAAGTGAATGTCTTGAAGAACTTGAATTACAACTTGATAACTGGTTTACTCCGAGTATGTAATAAAGACTGATCTAAAGGGAAAAAATCTGTTGTGTTCCATTCACATGACTTTCTCTATATCCCTGCAACAAACTATTGTTAAAAAGCTTATGCTTCTATTTACTTCATACTAACTGAGAAAAAATCCGCAGAAATAGTCCTATTACTTGCTTCCTTGTAAGTAGAAGCGAAATAAGGGAGTACTATAGGTTAAACTGATAGTCAAAAGTTGGTTGCTATATGACTGAAGTTCCTTTGTTTGTATGGACAGCAGTTATTAAATTCCTATATGAGAAAAGTATGTTTTTTAAAGCTGAAACCAAAAACAAGGAGTATCTCAAAAACGATCAACTCCACGAAAAAAAAAAATGTATATAAGATAAATTGTGTTTTAAGGTGCTCTACACTTTTTTGTTGTGTCCATCTCTTACGGTTTAGCAGTTATGCAAAATTGCTTAAAATTCATCCAGAATAAAGTAGTCTTCAGAGGCTATTGCCAAAAAAAAAACAAACAAAAAACAAGATATACGTTTTATTTGTCAGGTAAATATCTTTAATATACGAAATTTTAATTAAAATCGGTAGAGCCATTTGGGAGAAAATCAAAATTTTCGAAAAAAGTTTTATGTAAAGGGTAGTTTGGGGTGGGGGGATTTTTCTCAAAATCTACGTGTCGCATCCCTGGAAGATACTAAACTTAAATACCAACTTTAGTATTTTACCGACTTTTCGTTTTTGAGCTATCGTGTTCACAGACACACGGACACACACACACTGACCTTTTTCTGAAAATGGTTTTTCTTTCTTTATACCAACTATGTACATAGTGTATAGAGAAGGTATTGCATTGCACCCAGAAATTCGATACCGAGATTTCACCGGAAATACATGTTTTGAGACTCCCTGAATAAAAAAAAAGCATTTTTAGAAAAATGTCCGTGTGTGTGTTTGTGTGTGTGTGTGTATGTCTGTGGGCAGCATTGCTCAAAAACGAAAAGACCGTAAAAGCCCAAACTTGGTATTTAAGTTTTGCTATCTTGCAAGCATGCGACGGCCGCGCCTCTCACCTAGACGGCCCGGGTTCGATCCCAAGCAACCGCCTGTGAGATTTGTGGTGGACAAAGCGGCGCAGGGGTGGGTTTTCTTCGGATTCTCCGGTTTCCCCCGCCATCGCATTCCACCGGTGCTAAATCTTCATTTCGTGTATCACCAGTGTCATCGCCTGCGGAGTCATAAGCTGTAAAAGCGGGCGTTAAACACTACCAAAAAAAAAAAAAAAAAGAAAAAAAAAGAAGGATGCGACACGAAGATTTTCAAGAAAAGCCCCCACCCCAAACTACCCTTTACATGGAAACACTTTTGAAAATTTTTATTTTCTTAAAAATAGCCCTAACGATTTTGATTAAAATATCGTATATTAAAAATGTTTACATGACAAATAAAATGTATATCTTGAATTTTCTGGGAATAGCCTCTGAAGACTACTTTATTCTGGATGAATTTTACGGAATTGTGCATAACTGCTAAACCGTAAGAGATGGGCAGAAAGCTACTACACAGAAAATGTAGCTCACAAAAAAAACACACAATTTATGTCATATACATTTTTTTCGTGGAGCTGATCATTTTTAAGATATTCCTGGTTTTTCGTTTTAGCTTTGGAAAACTTATACTTTTCTCATACAGGAATTTTTTAACTCCTGTTCATAAAAAAAAAAAAAAAAAAAAAAAAAAAAAAAGGAACTTCAGTTACGTAGCAACCAGCTTTTGGCTATCACTTTAACCTATGGAACTCCCTAATTTCGCTTCTACTTACAAAGAAGCAAGTAATAAGACTATTTCTGCTAATTAGCATGAAGTAAATAGAAGCATAAGCTTTTTAACTATAATTTGTTTCAGAGATGTAGAGAAAGTCATGTGAATGGAACACATCACATTTTATTGGATACAGGGGCCCCTAAAACATATGGAAGTTTTGCTTGAAGTGCCATACCTTCTCTATACACTATGTACATAGTCCGTATAGAGAAAGCAAAAACAACCAATAAGGATTGAATGACATTAAAGAAAGTAGAACGTTGATGCCTGTACTGCAAAGAACTAAATATTATATTGTGCGATTCAAAATCTCCCTGTATTTTCTTCTAAAGCTAAATTGGATTTGTTTTTCAGAAATTGCTCGGACACATCAAATAGTATATTTTAAAATGAAATATTCTTAATATCATTGTTGTGCAAGTTGTGACGTCATTGTAAACACTCTACCGCATACACTGTACAAATTTCCACTAAAATACTACTTTGAGAATGCCTAAAAAAAAAAAAAAATTCTCTAGCTATTACTCAAACAACCTTCCTGATAAAAATTATTCTTTTATCTACGACATGCTAATCAAGGTAAACTGCTTCCTTGTAAGTAGAAGGGACACAAGGGAATACACTAGACTAAATCATAGCCAAAGCTGGTCCTATGTGAAGCAATTGAAGTTCGGTTCACTTTGTATGGTCTGTAGCAAAACAAGAGAGATGAAACGAAACATCACTTCCCTTTTGAGAGAAGTTAAAGAAGTTTAAAGTTGAAACCAATAACAAGGAACTCTCAGAAACGGTCAGCATGTATGCTTTACTTAAAAAAACTTATATGACATAAATAATCTGTTTTAACGAGATCTACATTTTTTCTGCAGTAAGCTTTGTAATCTTTTACGCTTCAACTGTTATGTAAAATTTTCAGAATTCATCCAGAAGAAAGAAGTCTTCAGAGGCTATTCCCAAAAAAATTCAAGATATGTATTTTATTTGCCAAGATATGTAAATATCTTTAATATACGGTATTTTAATAAAAATCGTTAGAGCCTCTTTTGAAAAAATCAAAATTTTCGACATTTTTTCCATATAAGGGGTGGTTTAGGGGTGGGGGATTTTTCTTAAACTCTTCGTGTCGCATCCATGGAAGATACTAAACTTAAAATACCAACTTTTTTCTAAAAATGTTTTTTTTTTTTTTTTTTTTTGTTCAGGGAGTCCCAAAACATTTTTGCGGTGAAATCTCAGTATCGAATTTGTGGGTGCTTTTCAATACCTTTTCTATAACCTATGTGTATAGTAACTGCAGAGAAAGTAAAAATGCTTGTTATGAATTATAAAGTAATTTGTATTTTGATGTCAGCGTCTTAAGGGGCAGTCAACTATCGATTTAGGCCAAATCTAAATTAAGATTAAATGCCTCTTTACTATATAGGAAATTAATGTTGAGGCGATTCTCATCGTAATGCATTCAAATAAAAAGTATCTATAGTAAACTCTTTGCGTGTAATAACAAATGACAGTTGAATGCGGTTTCCTCTTGATGACGCAAGATCCCCGTTTTATTCTTGCAAACAATCGGTCCGGGGGGAGCAGTTCCGGGGCTGTAATTAAGGACTATGACATTTAGTACCTCCCCAAACGTTAAGACAGCCAATGTAAAAGAATTAGCTTAACAACCCATGGCTTAAATGTAATTATTCATCGGCGTATGAAAATAAAAGGGAACATTTAATCGGTCCGCGGGGAATCATGGGAAACTGTCATCTGCCGACCCTAACAGTTGACAGTCGCATTTCTGCCAGCAATGCAAAAACATTTGGGGTGAAATATGACGACAGTTTTTAAAGGTGGAGAGCCATTTATATCTCTACTGCTGTAACAGAACAAGTAACTTGAGTCCATCTCGGCAGTGTCTGCCTCATTCAAGAGGTCCCGAGTTCGAATCTCGGTTAGGATTAGTTATCCGGATAAGATTTTTCCAGGGTTTCCTGTTATCCTGAGAAAGAGAAAATCGGATTGCTCTAAGCTCTATGGACTCTGGGCCCATTTCATCTGTTTCATTCATTATCCTCCGATTTGACCTACCAGGTTGAACAACAAAGGACTAAAACATCTGTGTTCCATTCATATGAATTTCTCTAGCTGTTCCGCAAACAAAAGTTACAATCGATTATTCTTTTATCTACTTCATGCTAATTGAGATAAACATTAACAGAATTGGTCTTATAGCTTGATTTCCTGTAAGTAGCAAGAAATAAAGGAATACACTATGCTAAAGCGATCGGCAAATCTTTTAAAAGCCGGCCGCTCTGTGATTAACATTGATATTAGGTTCTCTTTTCATGGCAAGAAGTAAAACAAAAGAGAGGAAACGGATGAGGACTTTCCGCTTGAGAAACTTTAAGTAATTTAAAACTGAAACCAATAACAGGAAATATCTTGGCAATACTTAGCGCTACAAGAAGAAGAAAAAAAAAACTTTATGCGACATAAATTGTGTGTTAAAGGGTAAGTCAAAATTGTTGTGTAGTAAGTTTTTGTCTATCTCTTACGGTTTACAAGTTATGCAAAAGTCATTCAGAATGAAGAGGATTTTCAGGGCTATTCCCAAGTAATTCAGATATACATTTTATTTTTCATGTAAATATACTTATTATACGTTATTTTAATAAAAATCGTTAGAGCCATTTTACCAGGTAAAAGGTAGATTGGAGTGATGAGGCTTTAGGGAAAATATTCGTTTTGTTCTTGGGAAGATACCGAACTTTAATACCAAGTTTTGTATTTATGCCGACTTACGGAACTTATTTCTACAAATGCTTTGTTTTTATTCAGAGGTTTCAACACATGTATTTTCAGTGAAAACTTGGTATCGAATTTTTTGGTGGAATTCGCTACTATCTCTACCTATTTTATGCATTAGACTTACGTGCTAGAGAAAGTAATAATATATTGGATTTTTTCCCTGCAGCTTAACACGAGATGCATTTAGAGAAAAAAGTTTTAGGATATGTAGGCTTTAAACTGAAAAAGCAATGGCGCAACTGTTACATTCTCTACACGTGCTATGTATATAGTGTATAGAGAAGGTATTGAGTTCCCCCCAAAAATTCGATACCGAGATTTCACTGGAAATACATGTTTTAGGACCTCCAAAATCCAAAAAAGCATTTTTAGAATCATGTCCATGTGTGTGTGTCTGTCTGTCTGAGCAGCATAACTCAAAAACCAAAAGTCGGTTAATTATCAAACTTGGTATTTAAGTTGAGTAATTTTCAAGGGTGTGACACGAAAATTTTCAAGAAAATCCCTCCACCTCCAACTGCCCTTTACAGGAATAATTTTTTAAAATGTTGTTTTTCTAAAAAATAACTCTAATGATTTTGGTTAAAGTATCGCATATTAAAGTAATTTCCATTACAAATAAAATGTATATCTTGAATTTTCTGGGGATAGATTCTGAAGGCCTTTTTATTCTGGATACTTTTTTTCTGAATTTGCATAACTGGTAAACCGTAAGAGATAGACAAAAAGTTATTACACAAAGGATGTAGATCTCGTTGTAACACACAATTTATGGCATATACATATTTTCATAAAGTGGGCCGTTTTCGAGATATTCCTTGTTATTAGCTTCAGTTTTAAAACACTTAAAACATTTCTGTTAGGTGCGGGAAGTTGTCAACTTCTGGCCATGCAAAGAAATGGATTTCAATCCCATAGCAACCACATTTTAAAACATTTGTCTGCCTGTGTAGCCTAGTATATTTATTATTTACTTTCTACTTATAAGTGATAAGACAGTTTATGTTAATATTTAGCTCGATTATCATGAAGTAGATATAAGAACAATACTTTGTTATATAGATGTAGAGAAAGTGATGTGAGTGGAACATATCAGATTGTTTATTACGAGAATGATGGTGCAGATTTTAAAGCAAGCTGACAACTATGGTCCCCTCGAGAGAAAGCAATCGGTCGAGATGGAGAGCAGGAGATAATCACGTTAATTTCTCGCGATTCGCTGAACCAAGATGTTACCATAAGTCAGATAACGCATTGCTCCGCCCTGCAAAAGCACTTCAGTTTGTCTTCATTTGTCAGGGATCCCTCTCCAATACATCAGCGCACCCCTTCCAACTTGTAAATCTCTCGCGGGGCAAAGCGCCACGTCCTCTTCTGACCAAGAATCAGCCACCAAGAGCCTTCTTCTGCCAAGTTTATACACTTATGTCTACTTCTTTTCTCTTTTTAACACATGAATAGTGGTAAACCAAAGTATTATGTCAAAACAATAAACAATTAAAGAAATAATTTGATGTGTACCATTCACATGACTTTCTCTACAGCTCCGCAACAAATTATTGTTAAAAAGTTTATTCTTCTATTTAATTCATGATAATCGAGGAAAAAAATAGAAGAAATAGTCTTATTACTTCCTTCCTTTAAGTAGAAGCGAAATAAGGGAGTATCATAGGTTAAAGTGACAGTCAAATGCTGGTTGCTATGTGACTGAAGTTCTTTTGTTTGTATGGATAGGAGTTGACAAATTCTGTATGAGAAAAGTATAGTTTTTCAAAGCTGAAATAAAAAACAAGGAATACCTAAAAACGATCAACTGCACGAAAAAGACGCATATAACATTAATTGGGTGTTTTAACGTGCTTTACATTTTTGTATGGTAAATTTTTGTCCATCTCTTACGGGCTGGCAGTTATGCAAAATCCGTAAAATTCATCCAGAATAAAGTGGTCTTGTGAGGCTATTCCCAGAAAATTCAAAATATAAATTTTATTCGTCAGGTAAATATCTTTAATATACCATATTTTAATCAAAATCATTAGAGCCATTTTTCAGAAAATCAAAATTTTCCAAAAAATTTCCATGTAAAGGATAGTTGGGAGTGGGGAATTTTCTTGAAAATCTTTGTGACGCATGCTTGGAAGATACCAAACTTAAATACCAAGTTTGATATTCAATGGGCTTTTCGTTTTTGAGCTATGCTATCCACACGCACACCCACACACGCAGATAGACAGACAGACAGACAGACACAAACACGTGGACCTTTTTCCAAAAATGCTTTTAATTGGATTCAGGGGGACCAAAAACATGTATTTCCGGTGAAATCTCGGTATCGAATTTTTGGGTACATTACAATACCTTCTCTATTCACTATGTACATAGTACGTGTAGAGAAAGTAAAAACATGTACTCAATTCGCATGACTTTCTCTACCTCTTATGCAAATAAACTATTCTATTGTGACACACATTAACAGAAATTGCAAACTGTGACATTTATGACTTAGGAGTGTAGGTACATAATACAATAATCATATTTTAGTTTTATATAATTACTATTATGTCGATAATTAGAAAACTATCATCTGACAGCAGTGTTACATAATGAAATTATATTTATTTATACATTTTAATGGTAGTTTTTGATACTCATTGTTGATATGTGGAAGCAAATAAGGAAGTACATGTGCTTTTATGCAGCACATTAAGAATAGTGCAGTGGCGTACAGGCCTCAAAAACAAATGGTGTGATTATATGTCTATTCTGCTGTTTTTGTAACCCGTGCTTTTAGCATTAGAGTTTTATACATTGTTTTTTTTTCTTAGTATATAAACATACGTGTACGTGTATATGCCTTGACAAATTCTATGTTCAGTGGCTAACTGGCCAAAAAGAACCTACCGAATGCTAACTAATCTAATCGTATTACGTGCTTCCTTGCAAGGAGAACGAAAATAAAGAAATACACTAAGCTAAAGTAATAGTAAAGTCTTCTAAAATCTGGCCGCTATGTAAAACAATTGAAATTAGGGTCTCTTTGAATGGCCAGGAGTAAAACAAAAGAGATATGAATTGAAAGATGACTCCGGTTCTCGGAAACGGGTTACTCCTAACAAAAAAGAAAGAAAGAAATGACAAAAATTGTTGTTTTTAACATCTATGCTTTTGTCTACCTTCTAGGACTTATCCAGTTATACAATAGCCATCCAGAATCAAGAGGTATTTAGAGTCTAGTCCCAGAAAATTCATGAAACTGTGGTATTTTAATTAAAATCGTTATACCCATGTTTCAGAAAATCAATATTTGCGAAAAAATGCTGCATGTAAAGGGGTAATTGGGCATTATCTTGAAAATGGTACCGGTAAAATCTCGGTATCTGATTTTTGGTTGGAGTTCAATATCTTCTATATCTATTATGTACATACGCGTTAGAGAAAGTAAAATAAATAATAAACCCTGAGTGTTAAACGAATTTCTTTAACTACTTACCTACAAAATATTCTTATATAAGCTTGCTCTTATAGGTGCTTCATGTCAATAGAAATGTACGTTTTCAGAAATGCCTCTTTTTATACAATTCCCTGTAAGTATAACGGAAATACAGATGCCTTAAGCGATGGTTAAACCTTTTAAATATAAGTCATTAAGTGATGTCTTTGAAATTCCACGAGAAATTCCGTATGGGCACGAGAGAAAAAGAAGGGGAAAACCTAATAGTGACTTACCGTCTGAAAAAATATGCAACTACTTGACAATTCAAACCGATAACAAAGAATATGTCGGAAACGGTTAACACCACAAAAATATTTAATTTAAATAAATTGTGGTTTTAAGAGATCTTGGATGTGGTTTTCGTGTAGTAAGCATTTGTTAACCCTTACAGTTTACACATTATACAGCATTCATTCAGAATGAAGAATACCTCACAGGCTATATGCAGAAAATTTATGTACGCGTTTTATTTGTGATGGAAATATCTTAAACATATCGTATTTAAATCAAAATTGTTGAGCAATTTTTAGAGCATTCTATTTTTGAAACATTCTCCTTGTTAAGTGTAGTTTGGGATACAGGAATTTTCTTGAAATTCTACGTTTCTCATTATTGGAAGATGTTGAACTTGCTTAACCGACTTTTCGTTTTTGAGTTATGCTGTTTACACACACAGGCACACATACATGAAATGCATAACTCAATTTCAACTTCGTCTCGAATTTTCAAACCATTCTTCAATTCTGTAATAATGCACTTCCCAATCACATAGCACAATGTACTATTGGTATTAATCTTTTCATCAAGCTTTGTATTTTGATTTTATTAAATTACACCAATTGTGTAAAACCACGACATTCAGATTTACTCATATGTATAAAAAATTTGTGGTGAAGGAATTATGGACAAAGTTGGATATGCTTTTATGGTATTTTCTGAAGGCCAAAAAATGCACTAGCAGATAAGTAAATCATCACCGGGATGTTTCATCGTTCAAGTGGAGCTAATTAAGGAAGCATGGATACAATCTCAACATATTTGCAACGGAATAATACATACAGTCCTGAATTCTAAATATTAATGTTCAGAAATAATTATAAATGAATGTTCTTAAAAGTTTAAAATACCGTACATAAATCAGAAGAATTGCTATGTAAATATTTGTTATATTTTCATACCTGTGCATGGAATGTGAACGTTTACTTATTTACGTAATCTTCAACTGGAGACTGTTATTGCAAAATCTAATATAAAATCATAAATCGTATGACTGGTCAGTTATTTTCGTGTATAAAAACACGAAAGGAAGCATACTTTATTGAAAACTTGCTGCCCGCCCCGGCTTCGAACGGGTGGTGTACCTATTGAAAAAAAAAAACTCAAGACAAAATCTTCCGTTTACAGTACGACCTTGCAATGAAATAAAATTACAATTAAATAATTTGACAACACCTTATTGAAATGCTTTGTAATGTACAATTTTACTTCCGGAGAGAAAAAAATAGCGCCGATGGCTTCCCAACTCTCGAGCACGCAACGTACAACTGCCCATGCGAAAAATATGACAATTCAAGATATATTCCACACACCTCTAACGATCGACCTTGGGATTTACTGTCATTGCGAATGCAAGGCGCGCCGGAAACTGAACACGCTTAATTTCAAAAGGAAAGTCGGTTGACATTAGTGGTATTCTTGTAATAAGCACATCCTCGCCTTTGAACTTTCCTATGTTATAGTAGCTTAAATCAAAATTTTCATAATTTTTTTAACAGTGAGTTTTATTCCGCTGCATAGTTTCGGCTGATTGAGATTGCGTAGCATAATTATCAGCGAGTTAACCTTGAGCTGTAAACTGTGTTGCGGTAATCCTGGTAAATCCAATTCATTTAGGGATTCAGTTAGATAATTGACGACTTCATTTGCATTGATAATAGAATCGATCGACTTAATAAATGCATTTGTCCATCAATTTTACCCTGAATTTTTATATTCAAGTCATCTACATTCTTATTAGTTGCTGCTAAAATGACTCGTTCGCTCAACCAAGCATAGTTTTTTTTGTAATTTGGAAACACTTTCGATATTAATTCTTCCTTTGACGTTGTGAAGTGACAAACATTTGATGGAAACGAAAAGAAACCAGTGGAAATGTCAACAGGAATTTTCCCATTGCCAATGTCTAGTAATGCCTTAGCATCTGAAAATCGCAATGAAGCGCAATGATCTGCGCAATGTAGTATATATAGTTGGTATTGCGAAAAGGACGAAGTCAGCGCACCCGTAAGATATTGTGGAAAGGATGACATGCAATTAACAGTGTGGGCAACCAAGGATGTGGTTGGCATAGTAACAGTAATGACAGCGCTTCCATAGTGTGGCGGGTAAACGCTGACATAAGTGATGAATTACATTAAGGAGAAAGTCACAAAGTAACATTCATGCTTCTTCCGAATCTCTCTTTCCTTTACTCCTAATGTTTTCCACCTCTTTCTTTATTTTCTCCTATGTCAAAACAGCCATTTCTAAGGCTAACAATGACATAACGAAAGGCAAGTAGGTGTGGTTGGGCAAGTGATAAGCTTTTATTTGATGATAACTTTGTGTATTAAATTTTTCCATTTAACTCAAAATATTACTTGATCAAATGTATTAAGAGCACCGCAATTGCAGTGTGCTGGTGACTATCTTTTTCATGCAAAAAGTTTCAAAATTTTTGAATTCTTAAAAATGGCTCTAACGATTTTATAAAAATCTCTTATATTTAACATATTTATATTACGAATAAAATTTATATCTTCAATTTTCTGAATATCATTTGAAAACCTCTTTATTCAGGATAAATTTTGCGGAATTTTGCATAACTGGTAAACCGTTAGAGATAGACAAAAACTTACTATACAAAAATGTATAGCTCGTAAAACACATAATCTATGTTATATAATTTTTTTCGTGAGGTTTGGTGCCTTTGAGATATTCCTTGTTTATTAGTTCAGCTTTAAAATACTTAAACTTTTCTCATTCGGGAATTTATCAACTCCTGTCCATACAAAGGTAGTTCAATCACATAGCAACTAGCTTTTAAAATATTTAACTATCGATTTAGCCTATGATACTCCCTTATTTTCCTTAAGTAAATAGAAGAATAAGTTTTTTAACAATAATTTATTGTAGAGATGTAGAGAAAGTCATGATCAGATTTTTTCCTTTCTATTTTCAAGGAACTATGTAATAAGATCGTTTCTGCTAATGTTTATCTCGATTAGCATGAAGTGGATAGAACAATAAGTTTATTAACAATAATTTGTTACAGAGGTGTAGAGAAAGTCATGTGAATGGAACGCATAATATTTTTTATTGTAGAATCCCGTACATTATTGCATACTTCAAACGTTATTTCCACAAAAAGTACTTTCTTAAATCAGGCGGGCTTTGTACTATTCTTTTATATCGGCGTAGATAAAGAAGTCTGAGAATCGGCAGTGGATTAAGATATGACTACTGGAGCATGATGTCTGATCAGAGTCGTAATGTGCCATGTTTTACGATCGCTAGGAAAGAGCGAGGAAGACAGTTTTACTGCTTTTGTCAGTTGCTGTCACCCCCTCCCCCTGCCCAACCAAGTGATGGACGACAAACTAGCGGTTTCTGTTACAGTCCCCACTCTGGTTGTCTGCCAGAGATTCTGTTCACTCAAGAAACTGGGTACATCATCCTGACAAACAAAATGCTTTTGTTCAGTGTTTATTAGGCTTCACACGTAGGGCTGTGTCGACGTCAGGGCCATCATCATCATCATCATCAAGATCATCACTTGTCGGTCTGGGTATAGTTTTCTCCAAGACATGAATGCCTTCAAACGTGTCCGCTCCTCCCTGCCACTGGGCAATAATCATAAGCAAACAAAAGACGAGCCTATACTTGGAGTGAGAGGCAACGTTAATAAGATCTGTTTCCTGGAGACTCGAAGACTCTGCTTGCAAGTCGAGATTCGCATCTTAGTTAAGGGACCAGTAAGTGGAAGACTTGGCAACTGCGAGAGTTGCTTTCCAACCGCAAACCACCTAAACACAAACTTCAAAGTCATGCCGAGGGTTATCATGTTCTGAAAAATACTGTACCTCGGATGGTTAGGCGCTGGTCTTCTGATCTCAAGGTTTAAACCCGGCCCAAACCGGTGGTTTTTAATGGTTTTTACTTTCTCTACACGTACGGCTTATGTGATCCCTGGGAAAATAGACTCGATGGGAGACCAGATCCAGATGAGACATCATAAGCATGGACGGAATCCCTAGCGTTTTCAGATCGAACGCATACGCCCGGACTCTATCTACAATCCCCGAGATCGGGAAGCCGGCCGCAACGACGCTAGGGTCGCCCTCTGTGGTGTAATGGTTACCACGCTAACTTCATATTCTCAAAGTCACGGGCTCAAACCCGTTGGAGGGGTCCTTAGCATGGCTTCCTTTGGAAGGGAAGTAAAGCCGTTGGTCCCGTGTCGTAGATTTACGTGAAAGAACCTCAAGCCTGATTAAGGGGCCTCTGAGCTAAATTAAGCGGTCTTTCACGCCCAGTATAGAACGGTACTCTGAGAACCACAGCAGTTAAAGAGCGTCCATAAATAAAACTCCATCTCCATTTCCATTTAACGACTCCTGGGAAGAAACCTTTACGGTGTCCATAGCTACCACTCAGCCGCAACCCGGCGAACGCCGTCGCCTAGTCCTTTAATACTAAACCAGATAATAAGGAGGTCATCGGTGAAGGAAATGATGGTCAAGAAAGAAGTGATGGAAAATAACTACCCCAGGAGACGTCTGCCAACCCGAGAATCCACAAAAAAAAGGTCAGAGTAGCGGTCACCAGGGTCCTCTCGATTGCGAGATACAGTTGTTATTACCTTCCTTCTCAGTGTAAACTGTTTAAATTATTAAGACATAATGTTTTTTGATAAACAATAGGAAAGAAATTCTGTTTCTCATCGTGTTTCCACTTTAAATTCACTAGTGGAACAATTTGTTGACGTGTCTTACTCGAGAGTTTTCTAGTAACACTTGGCAGACTACCAAAAGGGCTGACCTCTGTATGCCACCAAGTCCGTGTTTGTGAAATATGGGGTGCTTTTGGTTTCGCGTTTTTGGAACGGTAGCCATAAATCCATTCTTCCTAGCTCACAAGAAGAAAAAATGGGCACATGTAAATGGCTATCCATTCAACCATAAATTTCTTTCACGATGCCGGCAAACCAATTTCAGTATGCAAATAAATGGGCTTTTGTTAGAACGAGGTTACGGTTACAGCTGAAAAGCAGTTCAATAAATATAAGAACATCGGTAATATGGAAAAAGAACAATAGGCTGAGAGCTATTACACAAAATAAATAAAAAAAAATATCTGATGCGTTACACTCACATGACTTTCTCTAGCTACTCTACAAACAAACTTCTTACAAATGATAATTCTTCTTTCAACACCATGCTAATCGAGATAAACATTAGCAGAATGTTATTACTTTTCCTTATAAGTAGAATGGAACTAAGGGAATGCACTAGGCTAAAGAGGTAGTCAAATCTTTTAAAAGCTGGTCGCTATGTGAAACAATTGAGGTTTGGTTCGCTTAGCATGGTCCCGTTTGAGCAAAGCCATGTAGTTTAAAATTGAAACAAAACGGTCAACTCTTAAAATAAAAATGTATATGACATAAATTATGTGTTTTATCAACGTCTACATTTTTGTGTAGTAAGTTTTTGTTTATCTCTTACGGTTTAACTATCATGCAAAACTCTGCAAAAGTTATCCAGAATAAAGAGATCTTCAGAAGATATTTCTAATAAATTCAAAATATACATCTTATTTTTAATGTAAATATCTTTAATATGTGGTATTTTAATCAAATTCGTTAAAGCCATTTTAAGATAAACAACATTTTCAAAAAATGTCCATGTAAAGGGTAGTTAGGGCAATACCTTCCCCAGCTACTATGTACATTGTGGTTACATACGTGCTAGAGAATGTAAAAATTCTGAATGTGTGCCTGCCTAGTTGTGTGTGCGCGTGCGTATGTGTATCTGAGAATAGCATAACTCAAAAGCGAAAACTCGTATAAATAATGAAGCTACGTATTCAAGTTCAAGGCCTTGCAGGTATAAGACAGGGTTTTCAATAAAATCCCGTACCAAAACCATTCTTTACATGGAACAGCTTAAAAAATGTATGTTTTATCAATAATATTTCTAATAATTTTAATTAAAGTACACATGTTTATATATTTTCATGAGGAATAAGAAATATGTCTTGAATTGTCTGAGAATAGCCTCTTCATTCAAGATGACTTATTCTTAACTGCTAAACCGTAAGGCAGATTAGGGAAATATAGTAGGTTTTAATCCAAATTATAGCTGTTCGAAAAAGTGTACATGTAAAGGGTAATCTGGGATAGAAGGATGATGAAAATCTTAGTGTTGCAATTTTGGAAGATGGACTTAAATATCAAGTCTAGTATTTAACCAACTTTTCGTTTTTGAATTATGCTGTTCACACACATACACATGCAGATACGTACTTCTAAAATGATTTTTTTGGGTTCAGGGCCCTCAAAATGGGTATTTCTAATTAAATCTCGGTATAGAATTTTTCATTGGAATGCAACATCTTCTCTACCTATCGTGTAATAAACGATAGTGGGAAAAGAAACTATTGTTCAATTCTTTATTTTATTTTAATTTCATAAGGCCACTGAACTTTTTCAGTGTTTCCACGTACTTGCTTGATTAAGAAGTCAGCATCTTAAAAATGTCTGTTTTATAACCATATATATATATTTAGTTTGAATTTTAACCTGGTCATGTCGGACGATAAATAAAATTGATGAATTGGTGTTCAGATGAGTCCAGGGTCCATGAAGCTTAAGGATATGTAGGATTAAAACTTCATGAAAAATCACAAAAAAATATGCTTTTCTATTTTCACTCCATACTATAATGTAAACATTAGCGAGCATAAAAAAGGTACATTTGGCCACCAAGTGCCATTTTAAAAGTCTTAAATGGAGCTACAGCAAAGCATTAGAGCTGAAACTGTACTGGACTCGGCCAGAAAAACTTCAGTTCGACGAGATCTCATCACATCATGCAAAGTGAAAAACGAAATTGTGCAAAAGAAAAGCAGTAATTCAAGAAGAAAAGTACAGAAAGGTAGCAGCAGAGGAGAGGAAAACGAAAGCTGAGGTTTCCAATTTATCAACTTTGTGGAGCAGTTTTTCTGTTACACGGATAAACTTTGCTATGTCCACAATGAATAAGAATTGCCTTATGTTTTTTTTTTCTTCGTCTTTTTTTTTTTTTTGTAGTTTAACGTCCTTTAACCTGGTTTGGTCATATCGGACGATGAATGCAATTGATGATATGATGCTCAAATGATTTCGGGGTCCATGGAGCTTAAAGTTACTCGACATTCGTCTTCTCAGGATAAGGGAAAACCCCGAAAAATAACCTTACCCGGGTAACACACCCTAAGCGAGATTCGAACTCACGACCTTTTGAACGCGAGGCAGACATGCTACCACCACGCTACCCAGGCGGGCTCCTTATGTTTTACTGTCAGATGTATTCAAGCGCATGTTTTTAATTTTCAAACACAAAAATTGTATTTATATGACAAAAAAGCGCAATCAGAAATTTAAAAAAATGTTGCAAACCTAAACCAAAGGAGGTACCGAGAAACCTAGGGCAATTTCAGAAATTAGATGTATTGTGAACCTAAGGTTAAAATATTAGACCAAATTTTTAATTTCTTTTGTCGCAAGGGACTTATTTAGTGACGTGAAAAAAACAAACAACCATAACCTCAAAATGGTTAGAGCAAAATAAATGAAATTTGCATGTTACTTATTTGCATTACATTACATCTGTGGTATAAATTGCAAAAAGTTAGCATGGTTAGTTTGGAATTTCAAACTTTCAGTCATATATATCCTTGAAGTTACAGGACACTCGTCTTCTCAGGATAAGGAAAAGACATCTGAATAATTCACCAAGAACCTCTTGAATGTGAGGCCTGTGACCACAAAGGTGGGGTATCGTTTTTGTTAACATTGTTTTCGTAAAGAGTAATTATGGCAATTCCACGTTTCGTATAAACCAGTGTACTTCTCATCATAGCAATATCAGAAGTGGTTTTCTTACACATACCTTTAGTTACTGTAATTTTAGCAAGGGATTATTTTATATGCTAAAGGATATCAAACACACCTCTTTTTTATAGCTTTTTATAGCTTTAATTAATAAGACAAATGGGTATCAAATCTAACTTCCAGAGTTTTAAAGTTAGTAACTTACATTTTTGTACACATCTACTATATAACCTATGTATAAACCCGTTTACTACCTTTCAAAACTGTAGCTTTAATAGTTTTTGTGTTAAAACGCGTGTTTTGAAAATTTATTTTCACCTGCAGTTTTATTGCAATGAGGATAAAAATGTAACCAAATGTTCTAGAATCTGTGGTTAATAAAATTATCAGATTTTTACATTCTCTACACGTACTATGTATACTAATTTGTAGAGAAAGTATTTTAATGCACCCAAAAATTCGATACCGAGATTTCACCTGAAATACATGTTTTGAGACCCTCTGAATAAAAAAAAGGATTTTTAGACAAATGCAATGTGTGTGTACGCGTGTGTGTGGACAACATAACTCAAAAACCAAAAGTCTATTAAACACCAAATTGGGTATTCAAGTTCAATATCTTCCAAAGATGTGACACGAAGGTTTTCAAGAAAATCTCCCACCCTCAACTACGGTTTAATAGAAAAAATTTACAAAATGTTGATTTTCTCAAAAATGACCTAATGATTTTGATTAAAATACCGTATATCAAAGATATTTACTGACAAATAAAATGCATATCTTGAATTTTCTGGGAACAGATTCTGAACACCTCTTCATTCTGAATATATTTTGCATAATTGATAAACTGCAATTGATAGATAAAAACTTACTACACAAAAATGTATATCTCGTTAATACAAAGAATTTATGTATATGCATTTTTTTCGTGGAATTGACCATTTCCGAGATATTCTCTGTTAATGGTTTCAGTTTTAAATACCTCAGCTTTTGTCATACAGTAATTTATCAGCTCCTAGCCATGCAAAAAAAAAAAAAAAAAAAGCAACCGGATTTCCATCCCATAGCAACCACTTTTAAAAGGTTTGACTATTGCTTATACCAGTGTATTCCCTTATTTCACTTCTACTTAAAAGGAATCACGTAATAGTACCATTTCTGCTAACATTTATCTGAATTAGCATGAAATGGTCAGAAGAGTAAGCTTTTAAAATAGCTTGTTACACCGATGTAGAGAAAGTCATGTGAATGGAACACATTAGATTTTGGGTAACTGTTTCCTTATTAGAAAATAAAATAAATTCAGTGTACCAATGAGAACATTTTTACGGTTTTTACTTTCTCTATACGTGCTATGTATATAGTGTATAGAGAAGGTATGAATCTCCACCAAATAATTCGATACCGAGATTTCACCGGAAATATATGTTTTAGGGTCCCCTGTGTCCAAAAAAAAGTATTTTTGTGTCCGTATGTCCGTGTGTCCGTGTGTCCATGTGTCTATGAACACAATAACTCAAAACCGAAAAGTCGGTAAAATACCAAACTTGGTATTTAAGTTTAGTATCTTCCAGGGATGCAACACGAAGATTTTGAGAAAAATCCCCGCACCCCAAACTACCCTTTACATGGAACATTTTTCGAAAATTTTCATTTTCTAAAAAATGGCTTTAACGATTTTGATTAAAATATCGTATATTAAAGATATTTACATGACAAATAAAATGTATATTTTGAATTTTCTGGGAATAGTCTCTGAAGACTACTTTATTCTTGGTAAATTTTACGGAATTTTGCATAGCTGCTAAACCGTAAGAAGGACAAAAACTTACCACACAACAAATGTAGAGCACCTTAAAACACACAATTTATGTTATATACATTTTTTCGTGGAGTTGATTGTTTTTGAGATATTCCTTGTTTTCTTTTTCAGCTATAAAGACTTATATTTTTCTCATACAGGACTTTGTGAACTCGTGTCCATACAAACAACGGAACTTTAGTCGCAGAGCAACCAGCTTTTGACTATCACTTTAACCTATGGTACACCCTTATTTCGCTTCTACTAACAAGGAAGCAAGTAATAAGACTATTTCTGCTAATTTTTGCTCCATTAGATGAAGTAAATAGCATAATTTGTTGCAGTGATATAGAGAAAGTCATGTGAAGTAACACATCAGATTTATCTCTCATGTCATATACTGTATTATTTTTTCTAGCTCATATGTATGGACATAGTAGATAGAGAATGTACTGTATTCCTCCCAAAAATTCGATACCAAGATTTCACAGAAAATGCATGATTAAGACCCCCTGAATAAAAAAAGGTATTTTTAGAAAAATATTCAAGTGTGTGACTGTATGCAGCAGCCCCCCCCCCCAAGCCAGTTAAAACCCAATATTCGGTATATATATATATATATATCAGTATCTTTCAAGGGTGCGACACGAAGATTTATAAAAAAATCCACCCTCAACTATACGGTACATGAAATATTTTTCGTAAATTTAAATTTTCTCAAAAATATTTCTGACAAGATATTTGTATTACAAACGAAACGTATACCGTGAATTTTCTGAGAATAGCCGAAGAACTCTTCATTCTGGATGACTTTAGTATAACTGGCATACCGTAAGAGATAAAAAAAACTTACTACACAAAAATGTAGATCTCTCCAAAACACAATTATGCCATACACAGTTTTTGTAGACTTAATCTTTCCGAAATATTCTTTGTTATTAGTTTCAATTTTAAAATATTTAAACGTTTCTTAAACGGGAAGGTGTCCTCATATCTCTTTTGTTGTACTTCTGGCCTTGGAAACAGTACCGAATTTCAATGACAAACGTATGACAGTTTTCAAATGATTTAGTCTAGTCCATTCCGTTATTATCCTTCTACTAAGTGATAAGACCATTTCTGTAAATATTTATATTGATTAGTATTATGTGGAAAAAAGTTATAATCTTTTTTAAGAATAGTTTGTTTGCAGAACAGATAGATAAAGTTATGGGAATGGAACACGTCAGATTGTTTTCTTTAATGAACCATGCAACATATCTAAAATTCAATTCTGATATTATAGTGTTTTGAATATCCAGTGCAATTTTCAGCCTCTTTGCATGCAAATTGTAAGAGGATTTTGATTGCAGCAAAATGCTAAATAAATGAAATGGGTGAAATTTAACTTTAAAGTTAACATATGAAGGCCATTTACAAGGCCCCAGCTTTCAAAAATGCTGCATTTTATTGAGTTACAAAACTTGTAGGGTTTGGAAATACACAAAACAAGACTGACAGACCTGATTATTACAAAAATGTCTGATGTGTTCCATTTACATGATTTTCTCTACATATCGTAAGAAATTATTTTTAAAAAGCTTATTCTTCTAACTATTTTAAGCTAATTAGATAAGCATCACCAGAAATGGTCTTATTACTTGCTTCCTTATAAGTAGAAGGAGAATAAGGGGATATCCTAGGCTAATGCAATTGTCAAATCCTTTAAAAGCTGGTTGCTATGTAGAAATCCGTTACTTTGCATGGCCAGGAGTTTACAAATTTTGATTGAGAAAAGTTTAAGTATTTTGAATAACGAAAAACATCTCGGAAATGGTCAGCTCCGCGAAAAAATTTGTAGGACATAAATTGTGTGTTTTAATGAGATCTGCATTTCTGTATAGTACGGTCTCTTACGGTTTCCAGTTATGCAAAAGTCATCCAGAAAGAACAAATCGTCAAAGGCTATTCCCAGAAAATTCAAGACATTAGTTCATTCGTAATGGAATTCCTTAAGCATACGACATTTTAATCAAAATAAATAGATATATTACTTTTATAAAATCAAAAATATTGAAGAATGTAAATTTAAAGGGTAGTTTGTGGTGGGGAGATTTTCTTGGAATATGTCGCAATCTTGGAATATGCTGAACTTAAATACCAATGGTATTCATTCAAAATTTCGTTTTTGTGTTGTGCTGTTCACACACACAACCTGGAACATACTCCATAAATATTTTAATACATTCAGGAGGACTGCAAACATATATTTTAAGTGAAATCTCAATTTTGAATTTTGGGTGGCATTTTTTATTTATCAGTCTTACCCATAAATGAGCTTGCGTAACGATACAAAATAAAATATATATTTACTGTTTCAAACAGAAATGCTATATATATGAGTATTACAAAACATGTTACCATCATTATAATACTTATAAAAATTAAGTTATGAAAACAAACTGTAACAATTGTTATAAAAAGTATAACAACAACATTAAAGCTTGTAATAGTTTCCCTACTTGCTATACATATTAGGGAAATTAAAAATGGAAGAGAAAGGAGAAAATATTTTCCATGTAAAGTTTAGATTTGGGTGAATGTAATTTTTCTAAAATATTCCTGCTGTATTCTTGAAAAGTACTGGAACTAAATTCATGAAAATTTTCGTTTTCGGATTATATAGCTCTATCTCTCTCTCTGTCTGTCTTTCTATTCACTTACTCACTCACTCACATATACACATACGCAAGATTATAATTTTTTCTAAAAGTCTTTATTTTGGGTCTAGGAGACCTTAACAGTTCAATTCTCGTGAAATCTCTATATTTAATATGGGTTGGAATTTGAATATTTATTTATTTACTTAACTTGCTCAGATATGAGCTTGTATAACTGACAAAGAAAAAGATTAAATAATGTGGTAAAAGTAAGAAATAATGGAACAGATGTAACATATTACAATAATAAATAACACTTTGTCAGCCTAACATAAGCAGTGATAGAAAAAGTAAGACTAAACATCGCTAAGCGAACAAACAGAGTTTTATTATATAAATGTCGTAATTTTTTCACATTTCTGTAAGAGTTGATATTACATTTTGAAGTGTTTAGGAACACATTCACTAGGGGGGGAACGCCCGTCAAGTTTGCGAATTTTTACAGGTAAAATATATTTTTTTCCAGTTTTTATGAATACGCCTCATATTAGAGAAAAACTTTCAAGTTTTCGACTTTTTGCAGGTACTGTAGATATGTATCGATTCGGACACACCGGCGCCAGGCGCTGGGACACGCCTAGCGTCGCGGTGCCTGACAGACGCAGGTGCACACGGTGGGGAGTACTGCACCCCTATTGGTTCCCCTGCTGACGGAGGCGTCGACACCTGCTGGGACTATGCGCCAACCTTTCCGTTCATTTCCATTGGTTTCATGGGCCCATGGGGAGGTTTCTTCACCTCCAATAAAAACTTTTATAACCCCCTTGTTTGCCTCTTTTTATGCTCACAGAAGTGCCTCTTACATTTTGGGTTTTCTGCTTCATAAACTTCTTGACAGCCTAGCTATTTACCCGACAATATCCTTTCATTTCTTGGCCTATGCTATAAAAAGAGTAACGATATTTGACCTCACTTGGGTTAGTCAACAGCAAAATCATTTTAAAATGAATAGCTGTTCTTAAATGGACAGAAGATAAACAATATTAATTTTAGAAGAATATAAGAAAATTGTTTACTATAATTATTTTAAATAAAATAATAATAATAATAATAATAATAATAATAATAATAATAATAATTGGATAAGTAGAGTCAGACTGAAAAATTCAATGCCATAGCCGGGATTTGAACTACGGATATCCCGGTCTATTGCCATGGTAGCTTAGTGGTAGAGCAACCGGCTAAAGACCAGGAGATCCGTGGTTCAAATCCCGGCTATGGTATTGAATTTTCAGTCTGACTCTACCTATCCAACTCCTGTCCTATACATGGTGTCTGTGAGAAAACAATTAAAATTATCACAATTGTCCATAATGGTTGGCTATACTATGAATCCTGACTTAAAGTACTTACAAGATTGTAAGTCACAATTAGGGCTGTCATATCAAAATAATTTGAGGTCACCTTGTGGTTTATCGGTAAACATGCTAGTTAGTTGAGAAATTCAATGCTATGTTGGCATGTTGCCATGGTAGCTCAGTGGTAGAGCAACCGGCTAGAGAACAGAAGATCCGTTGCTCAAATCCCTGCTATGGCTTTGAAATTTTTCAGCCTGACTCTACCTATCCAACTCCTGTTCTACATGCGGTTTCTGTGAAGAAACGATTAAAATTATAATAATAATAACAATAATAATCATAATTAATATTATTATTGTTATTATTGTGATAATTTAAAATACTTACGGGTAAGAAAACAATCCTTTATCTATTTTGGATAATTCGGAAATCCAAACCACCAATAATGAATAATTCAGGAGTTATTGAAAATTTATTTCTGAAGTAAGTTGTTGTATCTCTATCATGCTTTATAATCATACAAAAGTCATTAAGAATGAAGATAGCTTCTGAGGCTATTCACAAAGATTCAAGATGTATGTTATTTGTCATGTAAAAATATCTTTAAAATATTACGTTTTTAATAAAATCGTTAAGAAATATATTTTTTTAAAAAATCTTATGTGTTCCATTCACATGACTTTCTCTAACTGTTATCTACATTATGCTGATCGAAATATGCATTAGTAGAATTGATCTTACTACTTACTTCGTTATAAGGAAAGGGGAAATAAGGGAGTATACTAGTCAAATCTTTTAAAAGTTCGTCGCCTTGTGAACAATTAAACTTTGGTTCTCTTTGCAAGACGAGAGTAAAGCAAAAGAGAGATGAAAGGAAAGAAGACTTCCTGTTTGAAAACTGTTTCAGTAGTTTAAAAGTAAAAAAAAACAAAACAAAAAAAAAACAAATAATCTGTCGGAAACGGTTAACTCTTCAAAAATGTATATGACGTAAGTTGTGTGTAACGAGATCTACATTTTTTGTGTAGTAAGTTATACAAAAGTCATCCAGAATGAAGAGGTCTTCAGAGAAAATAGTTATCCTAGAAAATTTAAGATAAATTCGTACATTTCGTTCCTCATAAAATATCTTAAACATATGGTATTTTAATCAAAATTGTTAGTCATTTTTGAAAAAATAGGAATGTTCTAAAAAAATCAATATAAGATGTAATTGCGCGTGGGATTATTTTCCTGGAAATCTTCGCGTCACATCCTATGAAGGTATACATTTCGGTTTTAGTTATGATGTCCACAGACACACACATACACATATTTTTTTCTTAAAATGTTTTTTTTTTAATTATTATTAGTTAGAGGACACTAAGATTCGAAAGAAAACTCGGTATCGAACTTTTGGGTGCAATAAGATACCGTCTGCCTACTCTGTACATTGTACATACGTATTAGAGAAAGTAATAAAACACGAAAATGTTTCATTGCTATGTAGAGAGTAGTTTGGGGTGACGGGGTTTTCATGAAAATGTTCGTGTCGCATCCTTAGAGGACGCTGATCTTAAATACCATGTTTGTTGTTTGATGGACTTTTCGTTTTTGTGTTATCCTGTTTACACAGAGAGAGAGAGAGAGAGAGAGAGAGAGAGAGGGATACCTTCTTACTTTCTCTACGATGTAAAGTAAGTAGGAAAAGAATTGTATTCCACACATGGCTGCCTCCAGAAATACCAGTTAAATATCTAGGTGTAATGCTGGACACAATAACCTGGAATTCTCATATATCCTACATTTCAACAATAGCTATTTCCAGAATCACAAAAACTATACCCTCTACCACACTTGGAGTACTGCTTAGCTCAATACTGCTATACAATCAGCATATCTCAAATTCATCGAATTCAGGCTATACAAAATACATTTCTCCGCACTATCACCAATGCTCCTTAGTTTATAAGAAATCACCAGCTCCACCAGGAATTTGGAATTCTCACATACAACAATATTTCAAATTGCTCTCAAAGAAATTCTTCATAAGACTAGTGAGTTAAGACATATCACATTGGACTTAGAAACACTCAGAAGAAAACTGCCTCAAGACTTCCTCTTCAGTGATTCTGAAGTCAGTGATTTCGTAGTCCTACTTATTGGCTTCACTCATTCATGCTCTGTTTTTAACATTGATTGCGATCAATTGTTACCTTTGTTAAACTTGTTAATTTACCAAGGATAAGTTAATTGTTAATAGCATATACTTATAATCTTACCCATTGTTAACGTACCTTCTTGTTAACTTTTGGACATGTTTGAGGTAATGTTCTCAGTTTGTTACGTATAATTGTTAACCTCATGTATCACTATCTTGCTGATCGGTCAAATAATAAATTGAGATAAAAAAGAAAAAACTCGTTACCAAGGTTTAACCGCAGATACGCATCTTGAGACTCCTGAATATAAACACTGCGTATTTGTAGGTGCGTGTGAACGACATAGCTAAAACTTATTTGGTTAAAGTAGACGTATCAAATTAAACTATTAATTTAAATAAAAGCATGGGAATAATCTAATTCAACAATGAAAGCTAAGGGATTACCAGAGACCGATTTAACAAATCCTTAACAAGATCCGCATTTGCTAGGCCAGCGAGATATAGACAATGAGGACAAGAGAAGGCCGCGAGACAACTGTTAGTGAAATGAGGTTCACGAGATACACCTAGTAGGATTACAAAAGCAATGATGAAGTTTTGAAGGTTCTACGTTTGGAACAAGTCATTAAGTGCATTTAAGAATACCAGAACAACTGGATGAATCGGAAATGTAGAGTCAGGCTGAAAAATTTAATGCCATGACTCAGATTTTAAACACAGATTCCCTGATCTCCTTCCAGATGCTCTAAGTACTGTGCTACCAATAATTGATTAAATTCTGAAGCTCGGGAAGCCAACGATATTGCAAAATAACATCCAAAATAATTTGAGATCTCTATGTAGTTTACCAAAAAAGCGTGAGTCCGTAAGTATGCCATTGTAGTGGTTAGAGCAACTGGACAGAGACCAGGAGATCCGTTGTTCTGTGGTATTCAATTTTTCAGTCTGACTCTACTTTACCAACTACTGTTCTACATATAGCTAGTGTGGAAGAAAATTTATTCCACAACTGCCATTTGCGACGAATGAGTTCAGATAGAATTCCCAAAGCCATGCGCTGTCATAGTCCAACAAGAAAGAGATCGTGGACCGTCCAAGGAAGCGCTGGATACAACACTAAAATAATAATAATAATAATAATAATAATAATAATAATAATAATAATAATAATAATAATAATAAATTTCATATAATGTGATGAAGCGTTAAGGCCTGCCAATTTGCTCAACCATTACAACCAAGGATATCTGTGTCTAGATTTCATGTGATCAGTGAAATTTTGGTTTACTCGCTCTCAAGGTCGTTATAATTCGTAGTTACTCATATTCCTCAGAATCCTAACTGGGCGCCAGTTTTATATGAGACATTTCTACTTTCTCTACACGTACTATGTACATAGTTTACAGAGAAGATATTGTGTTACACCCAAAAATTCTATACCGAGATTTCACCGGAAATATATGTTTTGGGACCCTCTGAATCCAAAAAAAGCATTTTTAGAAAAAATGTCCGTATGTATGTCTGTCTGAGTGTATATTTATGTGTCTGTGGGCAGCCATAGAGCAAAAACGAAAAGACCGTTAAATACCAAACTTGGTATTTAAGTTTGGTAACATCCAAGAATGTGACACGAAGATTTCCAAGAAAATCCCCTCAACCCAACTACTGTTTACATGGAATATTTTTCGAAAATGTTGATTTTTTCAAAAATGGCTCTAACGATTTTCATTAAAATATCGTATATTAAAGATATTTACATGACAAACGAAATGTATATATTGAAATTTCTGGGAATAGCCTCTGAAGACCTCTTCATTCTGGATGACTTTTGTATAACTGGCAAACTGTAATAGATATACAAAAACTTAATACACAATAGACCTCACTGAAACACACAATTTATGTTATATATGTTTTTGGTAGAGTTAGCCGTTTTCGAGATATTCCGGATTATTGGTTTCAATTTTAGGCACTTAAACTTTTCTCAAACGGGAAGACATCTTTCTTCTCGTTTGTTTACTCCTGGAAATCAAAGAGATTGCAATTTCAATTGTTTCACATAGCGACCAGGCTTTTAAAGGACGAGACTATCGCTTTAACCTGTGCATTTTCTTATTTCCCTTCTACTTACAAGGAGCTAGCAGTGAGACTAATTCTGCTTATGTCTTTCTTGATTAGCATGATGAGGATAACAGATTAATGTTTTGAATAAAAGGTTTGTTTACCGAACAACTAGAGGACATCATGTGAATGGAACACATTAGATATTTTCCCTTCTACTTGCAAGGGAAAAAATAATAAGGACCACTTCTGCTAATGTTTATTTTAATTAGCATGAAATAGATAGAAGAACAATGACAATAATTTTTAACAATAACTTGCTACATAGATATAGAGAAAGCCATGCAATACATTACAGTTGTGAGCAATTAGAAACAACAAATAACATGAAACATGTGTCCGGGGTTCTGCCCAGTGGCAATCCTGAATGAATAGTTAAGATCTAATTAATGTGGTGCAAGTCTTAAATCCGAATGTCTTTTTCGTTTTAATCTTCTTTTTTCTGCATATGGTGAGTAATTTAGAGGAATTTGTTGAACTAGCGGGTTGCTCTGACGGTCAAACGAGTTATTAAGTCTTCTGTAAGCTCTGTTAAGGACTACTGTTACTTCTGGAACTGAGATCTGAGTGAATAGTGGAGTTTCTGGGATACTATGGTGCATTGGTGATTAAATGGAGATATCTGTTCTGAATAGTTTGTATTCTTCGGATTTGAGGAGGTGAAGCTGAACCCAGACTGAGCAGCTGTACGTCCATATAGATCTGATCATGAAGGCATTTTAGCTTTTTATACTGTAGAGACAGTGGGGATTTTGAGGACATGATGTGCGTTAGTTCATGTAGATGGTGATGAATTTTCTTTATTATAAATGTAAGGTGACTTTTCCATGTTACCGGAAAAAATTAATTTAGCATTAGATATTACTTTCTCTATACGTACTATGTACATAGTGTATAGAGGAGGTATTGCACTCCACCCAAAATTCGATACCGATATTTCACCGGAAATATATGTTTTAGGGTCCCCCTGTATAAAAAAAAACACTTTTCAGAAAAAGTTCCGTGTGTCTGTGAACACGATAACTCAAAAACGAAAAGTCTCTAAAATACCAAACTTAGTATTTAAGTTTAGTATCTTACAGGGATGCGACACGAAGATTTTGAGAAAAATCCCCCCACCCCAAACTACCCTTTACGTGGAACTTTTTCGAACATTTTTTCAAAAATGGATGTAACGATTTTGATTAAAATATGGTATATTAAAGATATTTACCTACAAATAAAATGTATATCTTGAATTTTCTGGGAATAGCCTCTGAAGAGTAGTAGTTTATTCTTGATAAATTTTACTGAATTTTGAATAACTGCTAAACCGTAAAAGATGGACAAAAATTTACTACACAAAAAATGTACAACACGTTAAAACACACAATTTATGTTACATACAGTTTTTTTCGTGGAGTTCGTCGTTTTTGAGACATTCCTTATTTTTGGTTTCTGCTATGCAAAACTTATACTTTTCTCATACAGGCATTTTTCAACTCCTGTCCATACAAACAAAGGAACTTCAGTCACTTAGCAAGCAGCTTTTGACTATCACTTTAACCTATGGCACTGCCTTATTTCGCTTCTACTTACAAGGAAGCAAGTAATAATACTATTTCTGCTAATTTTTTCTCGATCAACATGAAGTAAATAAATGGAGGCATAACCTTTTTAACAATAATTTGTTGCAGAAATGTAGAGAACGTCATGTGAATGGAACACATCAGATTTATATATGAAGCACTCCACTGATAAATAAAATAGTTTGAGTATGCTCTCACCTGGTGCTCCTCTATACAGGATCTGCTAATTCCGCCTCTCCTATAGTTGCAGCTGTTCCCACTTTGTATGTAGGGGTAGTAATGTATTGCATCCAAATGCATCTTACATGTATCGTATTATACATATATCTAATTGTATAATCTCAAATATTACTGCAATGTTATTAACCTAATAATAGTGCTACATTGGCGGTGTTGACCAGAAATCTGCATGTGCTTGCTATGGTAACAACGTAAAACGGCACGTGCAGTGTTATTAATGTTGGCAGAGTTGCCTTTTGACATCTGCATATAATTTGATGAAGGCTTTTAAACAAATTAAAATACGAGAATAGCTACCCCAAACGGAAATGCCCCTGTACACGTGTCACTGCATTAATGCCAATTACCAGCACTACCAGTAACGTCAATTGCTCAATTTTGACGTTTACAAGCGCGCGACTGGATTCACACGAATTTTTCTACTCATTAAACCAATTTATTAATTAAAGGCCTTATGAAAAATCACAAATCACAAAAAATCGACTGTTTTATTTTAATTTCATACAGTAATTTAAACATTTAAATATAAATAAGATATATTTGGCCACCAGCTGCAATTTTTAAATGCCTTAACTGGAGCTACAGCAAAGCATTAGAGGTGAAATTGTACTGGACTCAGCAGTTCGTTGAGATCTCATTTGCATCATGCAAAGTAACTAACGAAACTCTGCAGAAGAAAAGCAGAAATGAAAGAATAAAAGAACAAAAAATGCAGCAGCAGATGAGAGGAAAAGGAAAGCTGACGGTCCAACCTATCAACCCGTTGGATTTTAACCCTTGTTTTCTCACTATTGAAATTTTCAGCATTTTTCTTCCTTGCGGAGCAGTTTTTCTGTTACACAAATAAACTTTGCTGTGCATATTCACAGAGGTTACAATGAATAAGAATTATCCTAGGTTTTATTGTCAGATGTATATAAGCATATGCTTTTATATTTCAAACATAAACATTATATCTTTTATGACTATAAAAGCACATTAATAACTTTAACAATTTTGGAGCTCAACCAAAAGGAGACAGAGAGAAACATAGGACTATTTAAAACATTAGTTGTATTGTGAACCTAATGTTAAGATATTAGACCAACATTATAATTTCTTTTTGTAGCAAGGGACTTTTTTAATGATGTAACAAAAACATAAATTTGATCATAACCTTCAAACCATTTCAGCAAAGTGGATGGCATTTGCACTGTAATTTATCTGCATTATATAATATCTGTGGTACATATTTAAAAAAAAAAAAGATGGTCTTATTATTTTGGAATTTCAACTTTCAGTCATACATGTCCTTGAGGGTACTGGGACAAAGTTTTTTGGTAAAAATGAGAAATACTTTGCTTTTGAATTATTTCTATCAAGAAAGTACCGGGAATTGATCATTTAAAAATCCTATTTAAAAGGAGATTCAAAATTATTGTTGTAAGTTGGTACAGCTTTCCTCTATACCCACGCGGAGTTTGATCGTCATCTGTCATTTAATTTGTTTACAGTACGCTAGTACGTTTGTTAGTTCATCTCAAAGGTGATTTGCAAGTTTACGATGGATACAAATATTGAACAAAGAATCTGTCTTAAATTTTGCATTGTAAATGGTATTTCGTGTGCCGAATTGCTGAAAATGTTACAGAGGGCTTACGGTGAATCGACTTTATCAAAAACACGTGCATATGAGTGGTACATTGCATTCAAAAGTGGTCGAGATGTGGTGGAAGATTTGCCTCGCTCTGGTCGGCCATCAACGCTTTCAACTGAACTGAACATCGCTAAAGTGAAGAAAATGGTGTCTTAAAATCATCATTTAGGTCTGAGAGAGATTGCCGCTGAACTTTTTGTGTCTCACGAATCGATTTGTACCATTTTAAACGATTCTTTAGGCATGACACGCGTTGCAGGTCGGTTAGTTCCGAAAGACTTGAATTTTCTACAAAAACTCAATCGCGTAAGGATTGCTGAAGACATGCTAGAACGAGCCAGTTCCGACCCCACATTCATGAAACGCATTTGTAACTGGTGATGAGACGTGGGTTTACGAGTTTGACACTCAAACCAGTCAACAACCTTCCGAATGGCGCCTTCCAACTGAACCGAAACCTAAAAGGGCACGTCAAACTGAAGGTCATGTTGACAGTTTTTTTTCGATTATCGCGGTGTCGTGCAGTCAGAGTTCTTGCCAGAAGGTCAGATGCTAAATAAAGACTATTATCTGAGCATTATGCGGTGTTTGAGAGAACAAATACGGCGAAAAAGGCCAGATTTGTGGAACGACAGCTCATGGATTCTGCACCACGATAACGCTCCAGCTCACAAGGCTATTATTGTGAACGAATTTCTAGCCAAAAACTCAACAAATTTCATCGAATAACCACCGTGTTCACCTGATCTGGCTCCTGCTGACTTCTTTCTCTTTCCAAAACTCAAGTTACCACTTCGAGGCACCCGTTTTCATTCGATAGAAAACATAAAGGAAAATTCGCGGCGACAATTGACATCGATTCTTAAAAGTGCCTACAAAAAATGTTTCGATGATTGGATTATTCGTTGGCATAAATGTGTAATTTCAGAAGAGGCCTAGTTTGAAGGCGATAAAATAAAATTGGATGAATAATTCATTTTTTGTATTTTATTGACCAATTCCCGGAACTTTTCCATACCCGTCATTCAGTTTTCTCAGTAATTTTTCACGATAATCCATTTTTAAAAACCGAGCAATATGTTAAAATCAAATTTAAGATATGTGTATTTTCAGTTTTACATTTTTTGTGTATGAACTTTATTTCTTGCATTTCAGTTTTACCCTGATTTATTTACATTTTTTACTTTCTCCATACCACTATGTACATAGTGTATAGAAAAAGTATTGCACTCCACCCAAAAATTCGATACCGAGATTTCACTGGAAATATATGTTTTAGGGTCCCCAATATCCAAAAAAAGCATTTTCACAAAAAGGTCCGTGTGTGTGTGTGTGTCCGTGTGTCCGTGTGTCCGTGTGTCTGTGAACACGATAACTAAAAACGAAAAGTCGGTAAAATACCAAACTTTGTATTTAAGTTTAGTATCTTCCAGGGGTGCGACACAAAGATTTTGAGAAAAATCCCCCCACCTCCAACTACCCTTTACATGGAATTTTGATTTTCTCAAAAATAGCTCTAACGATTTTGATTAAAATTTCGTATATCAAACATATTTACCTGACAAATAAAATGTATATCTTGAATTTTCTGGGAATAGCCTCTGAAGAGTAGTTTATTCCGGATGAATTTTACTAACTTTTGAATAACTGCTAAACCGTAAGAGATGGACAAAAACTTACTACACAAAAAATGTAGAGCACTTTAAAACACACAATTTATGTTATATACATTTTTTTCGTGCAGTTCGTCGTTTTTGTGACATTCCTTTTTTTTTTTGGTTTCTTCTATGAAAAACGTATACTTTTCTCATACAGGTACTTGTCAACTCCTATCCGTATAAACAAAGGAACTTCATTGACATAGCAACCAGCTTTTGACTATCACTTTAACCTACGGTTGTCCCTTATTTCGCTTCTACTTACAAGGAAGCGAGTAATTAGACTATTTCTGCTAATTGTTTCTGATTAGCATAAAGTAAATAGAAGTATAAGCTTCTTAAGAATTATTTGTTGCAGGGATATGGAGAAAGTCATGTGAATGGTGCATATCAGATTTTTTATATAATTTCAAGTGTGCTATCTCACGATGTAAGGAAGTATTTTGATATTTCTTTATTGATTGGATCAAAAAATTAAATTATATTGAAAAAATGTTGATATTAACAACCTCAAAAACTAATATCATCTACTTAAATCAGATGCAACAATTTATTTTCACTGTACCAAGGTACCAGAAAATGCCACTATCATACTTCTCCGACAAAGGTGTTGCGCAAGGTAGTTTTAGAATATTAGCATTTTTTCGAAACCAAAATTATTTAATAGTATTATTTTAGAACGTATTTGGGCTATAGATTTGGTTTTTATTTTCTTTACATAGTACATAGTACATAGGTAAAGGTGGTATTGCACTGCACCCAAAAATTCGATACCGAGATTCACCGAATACACGAATACCGAATAGCGCCTCCTGTATAAAAAAAAACATTTTTAGAAAAAGGTCCTTGTGTGGTGTCTATCTGTCTGTCTGTGTGTGAGAGAGATTGTATCCGTGTGTCTGTGAGCACGATAACTCAAAACCGAATAGTCGATAAAATACAAAACTTGGTATTTAGATTTAGTAGCTTCCAAGAATTCGACATTAGGACTTTGAGAAGAATACCCCCACCTCAAGGTATTCTTTACATGGTAAACGTTTCAAAAATTTTGATTATCTCAAACATTGCTATAACGATTTTGATTAAAGTACCGTATATTAAAGACAAATAAAATGCATATCTTAAATTTTCTGGCAATAACCTCCGAAGACCATTTTATTCTGAAAGAATTTTGCCGAATTTTGCATAACTTACATGTCCGTAAGAGATAGATGAAAACTTACTATACAAAATATAGATCTCATTAAAACACCTATTTATATCTATGCATTTTTTTCGTTGAGTTGACCATTTCCGAGATGTTCATTGTTATTGGCTTGAGTTTTAATATAAAAATATTTCTCATACAGGAATTTGTAAACCCCTGGCCATATTAAAAAGGCGAATTTCAATCCAGGCAACCAGCTTTTAAGAGATATGGTTATCGCTTTAGCTAGAGTATTCTCTTATTTCCCTTTTACTTACAAAGAAGCAAGTAATAAGCCCAATTTCTGCTAATATCTATAGCATGAAGAAAGACAGAAGAATAAGCTTCTTAACAATCATTTGTAAGAGAGATGCAGAAAAAGGCATGTGAATGGGATGTAATGCTTTTATTTACCCAGAGTGCCAATTTTAAAACTGAGATATTTAAAATTAAAAATGCTAGAACATTTAACCTAATAACCCTGGTGGTTATATTACTTCCTTAATTACGATAAATGTTTACCTACGTGTCATTTCATAAAAGTTACTTTTTAACAAGTTCTACATTTTGCTTTGTTTGTAATTCAACATTCTTTAACCTGGCAGCTCATATCGGATAATGCATGGAATCGGTGAAATCGGGTAACTCCCACGTACGGATATTCGAACTCAGGACTTCCTGAAGATGAGGTATTTTTTTGGTAGTGTTTAAGGCCCGCTTTAACTACTTATGGCACCGCAGGCGGTGACACTGATGATACATGAATGAAGATGGAGCACCGGTGGAATGCGATGGTGTGGGAAACCGGAGAACTCGGAGAAAACCCACTCCAGCGCCGCTTTGTCTACTACAAATCTCACTTGCGGTCACTTAGGATTGAACCCGGGCCGTCTAGGTGAGAGGCAAGTTGAATATGAGGTAGGCACACTACCACCACACTACAGAGTCGAGTCTGCATTTTTGTCAGTAAGCTTTTGTATCTCTTGTAGTTTACCAAATATGCAAATGAATGAAGAGGACACCCAGAATGAAGAGGACTTCAGAGGACATTCCTAGAAAATTGATTTACATTTTATTTGTCATAAAATACCTTACATATATTGTATTTTAATAAAAATTGTTAGAGCCATTTTGAAAAAAAAAAACAACTACATTTTCGAAAGTGTCTCCAATAAAGTCTGGTTTGGGGGTTATGTCATTTTCATAAAATCTCTTAAGTATTCCATCAATGGAAGATGTTGGCTGAACTTAAATATAAAGTTTGGTATTACACCGAGTTTTCATTTTTTAGTTACGCTGTATGAGTCACATACACGGACACAAACACACGTCTTTTTAGGAGCATTAACTCACCTGCTCAGGTTCGGACTGTTTCCGAATATCGTCACAAGCTACGAGAAGAGTCTGAGCATCAAAAACAGGCTTGATGCTTTTTCAAATGCTCTCCAAAAGTAAAAATCTAGGGTATTCAAATCCGAGGATCGAGCAAGCCATTCATCTGGACTTCCACGTTCTATCCAACGTCGGGGGAAGATGTTAAGATGTCGGCGAATATTAATGCGAAAGTGGGTTTGTGCTCCATCGTGGTGAACTCACATCGCCTGTGGTATTGCCAAAGACACATAATCTTGCAATGGAGGCAGAGTGTTTTGTAAGTCCAGATACGTTTCTCTGTTCAGACATTGTGGAAGATAAACTTTTCCAAGTAGGCGGTGGCCAATAATCCCTGCCCAAACATTGATGCTGAACCGCCGCTGTTGGGATGCTTCAACCACCGTGTGAAAAAAATTGTAAATATTTGCTTGTTAATGATGCTGTCAATTGTCAGGATGATATCAGCGCCATCGGTGTACCGCAGGAGTTATTTTACAAACCATTCCATGAGGATTTTCTGTAGCTCACTGATGAGGATGGTCAGGTTAATGATGCCATCTCTACCAAAGGTCACTTCATCGGTGAAGAGGAGAGAAGACAGAAATCCCATAATGATGCTACCCTGTTACACAAACCAGCGACAGAATCGTTCCCGATGAGGAAAATCCGCCGTTGATAATCCCTGTACACGTTGTAGTGATAGAGATAATAGCGGTTGTCATTTAGGAGATAGATAATCGTTCTTTGGCTTATACTGTATTACTTGTATCAGGTTTGTTCTTAATATCATGCAGAACATGTTCCTCCACATCAGGTGTATGTACATTCCGTGGCGGCCTTTAACGTTCGCCTATCTCAAAGGACCAATGTAACCTCATACAAACGCAGAAAAGTGGCTCCAACTGTGGGTGTTCTGACTGACAGACTGTACATCCATGCTGCCTCTCGACCGTTTCCACCTACTTGCCCAAATACGAGCACCATCACAGCTTATTCCTGGAACGAGTATCGGACCATTGTGCTTCTACGTTGTTAAATCACAGTATCTGTAACACATAAAGCTATTTTTGAATTGGGCATGAAACAAAAGTCGGGAATAGCGTGACTCAGGTTGGGAGGGTGAAAAACTCGTAAGGTAATTGATGAAGCTGGTAGGAGAATTTGCTCATTATGCGCGGATCAGGAAGAATGGACCTATATTTTGGCAGATTGCGTACAGATGGGGGATGCTAGGGAAAATTATTGCCGGAAGTATTTTAAGCTTCACACAGACAGAGGACAGCATGCTGGCTGGGATTGATTCTAAACAGCCAAAACTGGCCAAACCTGGGCACATACTTAATGGAAGTACGTGCACTAAGAGATAAGGTATTTGTGTAAATATTGCTTAGACTTATTTGGTGTTTGAGTAATCCATATGTGTGACTACGTGGTGTAGTTGTGAGTGCAAGTGTGTGTGTGCGTGTGTGTATTTCCAGCGTTTTTAAAATATGTAAAATATATGCATATGTAGGTAATACTTTAAGTAGTGTTAGACAGCATATATGGACACTGGCTCATGCAACTTTGCGACGCAAATATTGCGTTAGTGTAAACTTAATAATAAATGATACTACATAAAGCTGCAAATTATGGGAGATTGTCGTCAGTGCCATCAGTGGAAACTATGATTTTCCGGCGACAAGATAACATGAACTTTTGTGCTCCATTTTCAATTAGGAATCACTCCTGAAGTTTATCGTCAAGTTTAACCTCATCCTTTAAAATTAAATAAAACGAATATTAAAATATGGAACAGTATGTTGACACTATTAGACAAAGATAAACGGAAGAAGCGGCAGTAGAGATGAAATACTTAGAAAGAATTGTGGGGAAAACTAGAAGGGATAAGACTAAGTAAGAGAGAAGAGGTAAATTAAGGAAATCAATAACCTAAGCTATAGAAGAGAAACATTGAAGTGTGGACATGTCTAAAGAAAGACGGAGAAAATGGAAGCTAAGCAGGCAATAGATTTGAGAGTGGAAGATAAAATAGGAAGCGAAACATCATGAACCCAATGGGAAAACACAATAGAGCGAAAAGTACAAAAAAGAGGGAAAACAATGGTAAAATAAAAAGAATGTGTATAAGGAGACATATGGAAGAGAAGAACGTAAGAGGCGAACCCAACATGTAACAGCAAATGGGTTTGAAGAAGAAAATATACTACAGCTACAACTTTATTTGGCCTGAACCAATATTTAGTATTCCCTTAAACTCTGTTCGAAGAACATTCCTGAGTGGATTAACTATAAACTGCAATGAGTTCAGACAAAGCGATGATAGCACAGTAAAGGAATGATGGTCAAAATATCCTCCTCATTCACTGAAAATGTGAAATAAACCTAATGTCGTGGGACATTGCAGATAATAAAACAAAGGGAATGTTTACAGAGGAACCATCACGCAGATTATGTTACAAGGAGGACATATCTGCTCCTCATATAATCTTCAAATGCAAGCGTTGTGCAGGAAAACATAAACTACTGGGGCTGATAGATGAAGATCTGCCTAAGAAACATTTAATTAATAACCTAAATTCCTAGATTAAAAGGACAGGACTACTCAACTAAAATGATAAAGTGGAGATAATATAATAAAACCTAAAGATTTCAATATTAAAGGAATTCATAAACATGCTTCATCTTTACATAATCAAGTCAAGTCAAGTCAATAATATGACTATAGCTACATATAAGGTTTTCAAATTTCATATTTAACATTTTAAAGACATGGCTTATAATCATGTTATTTTTCAAGACTTTTTAAATTAGGCACACATTTCAAATATCGTCTCCTCAGTCGAGTGGTCAGTGAACTGACTTTTCACCTAGAGGTCTCGGGTTAGATTTCCAACTGGGGCGGGGAATTTTTCTTTAAACAGAAATATTACCTATCCTCCAAAGAGTCTTGAAGTATGACTGTGAGAGTGAATGTGTGTTAAATGATATAAACTTATTAATCTGATGTCCATAAACTCCAGTTAATATTGAAACAAAAACTTACCCACTTCGGTAGTGTGGTGGTAGCGTGTATGCCTTACATTCAACAGGTCGCGAGTTCAAATCTCGCATAGGGCGAGTTACTCAGATAAGGTCTTTTTTCTCGGAATTTTCCCTTGTCTTGACAAGACGAATGTCAAGTACTTGAGCATCATTTCACCAATTTTATTCATTGTCCGATATAACAAACCTGGTTAAAGGATGATAAGCTAAAAACATTTCCTTTGCTAATCAAACGTAGGATAAAGAGTACTTTAAAATTGGACCTCGACAGACTTATGTAATATGGTGTTTTCAACGCATTTCTGACATTTGCAGCAGTGCAGCAATTGTCTATAAGGCTTAAACTAATCCAGTGCTTTTCAAAAGTCCCGCATATTCTCTTCTAGTGCTACAGCTAAATGTATTCTGGAATGAATTCCAAAAATATCTAATGTTATCCATTCACATGAATTTCCCTAGCTGTTACACAAACAACTTTCCTTATAGAAGATTATTCTTTTCTCTACTACATGCTAATCAAAGTATGCATTAGCAGAAATTGTCGTATTACTTGCTTTCTTGTGAGTAGGAAGGAAACAAGGGAACACACTAGGCTAAAGCTGGCCCTATGTGAGACCATTGAAGTTAAGTTTGCTTTGCGTGGCCTGCAGTAAAACAAGAGAGATGAAACGAAACGTCACTTCCCGTTTGAGAAAAGTTAAAGTACTTTAAAATCGAAACCAATTACAAAGAATATCTCATAAAACATGTCGCCTCTATATAAAACATGCATATGACATACATTATGCGATTTAATGAATGGTTAAACCGCAAGATATTAACAAAAACTTACTACATTTTTTGTCTAATAAGTTTGTGTCAATATCTTGCGGTTTAACCATTATGCAAAATTGTGAAAAACTTATCAATATAGAGAGGACTTCAGAGTCCGTTTCCAGATAATTAAAAAATACATTTTATATGTGATATACATGTCTTTAATATAAGGTATTTTAATCAAAATCGATGCAGACATTTTTGAGAAAAACGAACATTTCAAATTTTTTCATGTAAAGGTAGTTTGTTGTGGTGGAATTTTCTTGAAATTCTTTGTGACACATTCTTGGAATATACTAAAGATAAATACCAAGTTTGGAGTTTAACGGTATTTTTGTTTTTGCGCTATGCTATCCACAGGCACACTCGCATATACACATACACGGAGCTTTTTATAAAAATGTTTTTTTTGAACTCTAAGGACCTCAAAAGATATTATTTCCGGTGAAACCTCGACATATAATTTTTTTGGTGGACTCTATCCACTATGCACATTGTACATACGAGCTAGAAAAGTTAAAAACGCTAAGACACTTTCTGGGAAACACTTGAAACAGCTCGTTGTCTGTAACTTCTTTTAGGTTTGGTTTAAATAATTTTATTTTCTTCAGATACACACATTCACCCTCACATACATGCTTCCAGACTCTGTGGGGATAGGGAATAATTCTGGCTAAAGAAAAAACACCCGCTACAGTCGGGAATCGAACCCGGGACCTCCGGGCGAGAAGTCAGCTCGCTGATCACTCGGCCACGGAGGTAGTATCTTTATTTCTTTTGTTTGACGTCTCAAAAGTATTATTATATAGGATTGTATCAGCCATCCGTTGTTTTTGTATAACAAAAGTTGCTGTGGTAACAAAATAAATAATAGAAAGATAATATGCATTTATATACGTCAACTGATTTATGTTAAATTTATTTATTTAAAAAAAAAGAGCACTAATAATTCCAGGAAAGTCAAGCTGAGACAGTTACAATAATAGGCTGAGAGATTCTTGTATCTGCGTTTTTACCTTACAATGCGGCAACTTCTCTGACGGAACGGTATAGCGGGTCAGTTTGTTTACCGGGCGAAAGGGAATAATATTATTCCGCCATAACTAAATCAATGATATCCTTATTTTTTTTTTTTAAAACAGTTCCGGAGTCTGTACAGGACTCCGGCGCTGTATCCCCGTTATACATTTCCCCTTCCTAAATTTACTGTATGATTACTGGGTTTACTGTTCCTTTACACAAACATATACACACTGCACAAACATATAACACCCATGCCCAAGACGGGACTGGAACCCATGATCTATTTTCGGAAAGAGAAGGTCACTTTAAGATTTCAGTGAATTCATCTTGTGAAATTTTTACGATTTTACGATTTTTTTACGTGGTCTTAGGATAAAATTTTGTATTTTAATCCAATATCTTGTGGGAACATTGAGGTAGAATATTCTATTATTGAAATTCTTATATCTAGGCATAAGACATTTAATCTAATACAAAATAATTTCCATTCTGTTATCTTTTTCTCTTTGAGAGATTTCTTTGTGTGGGCTTTAGATTGTTAGATTAATGCAGTTTTTATTTGTGGAATTATTTATGTATACTTTAAGGACTTATTTTCTTTTTGGTAAATCAAGATTACAATCGGTGTCCCACCAAGGTGGGATAATTTACTGCTCCTTTTACGGGCCTATTTTTTGGAAGTGTGCATTGTGCAGCATGACTAATGAACGTCAATTTATTATAGTTTATTTGGTATTTTTCTGAAACAGATTAATTATCTAAATGTTTTTGTATTAAAGAATGATAGAATAGGGGTCTGTTATTTTTTACTTTCTCTATACTAAAAACCAAAGCTTGGTATTTAAGTTCAGTATCTTCCAAGGATGCAACACGAATATTTTCAAGAAAATCCCCCACCCCAACTACCCTTTACATGGAAAATTGTTCGAAAATTTTGATTTTGTCAAAATGGTTTTGATTAAAATGTCCTATATTAAAGATATTGACGTGACAAATAAAATATATATTGTCTTGAATTTTCTTGGAATAGCCTCTGAAGGCATCTTTATTTTGGATGAATTTTGAGGAATTTTGCATTACTGGTAAAAAAATCTATCGTCCTCCGCCGGGTTTGAACCCGCGACCTTGGGTATATGAAACTAGCATGGTAACCACTACACCACGGAGGGCATAAGATGTGATGGCCATAACATTATATATAAGAACACGATTCTTATATTGAGCACTTATGAGCACTTTCGGATTCAGCCACATTTGTCAGAACCAAAAGTACGATCATATGTAACCATATGTCAGTCATAACAAATAATCACAGGTGAAACATTGGGCTCTACTTTGAATTGTGCACTTAAAATGCGAACATGCTGTGGCAAGGATGTCCAGCAATGTTACACTAATTAGTTGTAATGGATGTATTCCACTTGGACCTCCACTTTTGTTTTCTTCCTTATTCCGTTAACCCCAATTACTTTAATTTCCGAATCAATTTCTTTAATCATTTTTTCCTCTGTGATAGAGCATTCTACATTCTTAATTATACATTCTTTGAGAACACAATGCCTTGGTAGGTAAACTTTAATCTTTGGTGTATGGGAAATGGAAGCGATTTTTGCGTACCGTCCTTTAACCAGGTTGGTCATATCGGACGATGAATTAAAATATGTGAAATGATGCTCAAATGATTTCAGGGCCCATGAAATGTAAAGACACTCGCTTTCTCCATAAAAAAAAACTTATCCAGGTAACTCAGCCTCAGCGACATTCGAACTCCCGAACTGTTGAATGTGAGGCAGACATGCTACCCCGACACTACCCAGCGGGGGAAGCAATTTTGTTTGTTGATTTAGCAGATTTCATTGATGTTACTAACCGATTTGCTCCTTTGATTTTATATCAGGTATATCTGGTTTTCTTTCGGTAACAACGGTCTGATTAATTCACCTATGGAATCTACCAAATTTATTGTCATTTGTGTTTTCTACATAAAAGACGAAAATGATAGGATTTTACAAATAGAAACTTGGTTAAGTCCACCAATAGCTCCAATAAATGCAAAAAGGTTCAACTTGGATTTAAGCTCCACAAATAAAGTTTATACTGTTTTTAGAACGTAATTGCACAAACACATCTAGATTTACAAGATAGTGCTTCTGCTTTAATAGAACAACTTATATACCTCTATAACCTTTGAATATTTATTATTGCCATAATTGTAACCTCAGTGGATTATATAATTTTATCATTAATAACATATAAATTTATAGATCGATATGTTATAGGCGGTCAATACTTAAACATTCTCTGAACAATTTTACCACGGCGAGAGAATTATTAATATTAATATTGAGGGATTTAATTCAATCTCCGTTGTAAAGATGCATTATATCTTTAGCATTTTGCTTAGTATGTGTGATTTCTTTGGGAGAAATAGCATCCTCTGCCACAAGGCTGGCTTAACCTTAAAGAATTAGCTTCCTTAACAGGAAACAGTTATACTGCTTACAGTTGCTGAACCCTCTTTATGCCCTTATCTTGTTATGATCTTCAAGAGAGGCATTCACTTTTATTAGTTTCTGTATTTTAGAACAGATGCTTTGCTTGTTCTTCATAGCTTTCAGTTTCTTCTAAACATTTTTCCCTAATGCAGCATTTTTGACCATGTCCTCCATCTTCATCTCTCCATGTAATTTGGATGGGATTTATATCCCTGCAAACAGCTGGTCTTTTGCTGTAATTAATATGCACTATGAAGATAAAAATGTTGTATTATAAATAAGCTTCGGGAATATATAAAAGTTTAATTAACTATTTAAACTCTCAGATTTTCCTACTAAACACGAGCCGATAACACAAAGAAACTCTCAAATGAAGGACATCAATTTACTCAATTTTTGCTTTCTCTATGCACTATGTACATAGTGTATAGAGAAGGTATTGTAATGCACCCAAAATTCGATACCGAGATTTCACCGGAATCCCTGAATCCAAAAATCGCATTTTTAGAAAAATGTCCGTGTGTGTGTCTGTGTGTATGTGTGTGTGTCTGTGGGCAGCATAGCTCAAAAACGAAAAGACCGTTGAATACCAAACTTGGTATTTAAGTTTGATATCTTCCAAGGATGCGACACGAAGATTTTCAAGAAAATCTCCCACCCCCAACTACCCTTTACATGGAACATTTTTCGAAAATGTTGATTTTATTAAAAATGGCTCTAACGATTTTGATTAAAATAGCGTATATTAAAGATATTTACCGGACAATTTCTGGATCAATTTTACGGAATTTTGCATAACTGCTAAACCGTAAGAGATAGACAAAAACTTACCACACAAAAAATGTAGAGCACATTAAAACACACAATTTATGATATACATTTTTTTCGTGGAGTTGATCGTTTTTTAGATATTCCTTGTTTTTGGTTTCAGCTTTGAAAAACTTACTTATCTCATGCAGGAATTTGTCAACTCGTGTCAATACAAACAAAGGAACTACAGTCACAGAGCAACCAGCTTTTGACTATCACTTTAATCTACGGTACTCTCTTATTTCTCTTCTACTTATGGAAGCAAGTAATAAGACTATTTTTTCTAGTGTTTATCTTGATTAGCATGACGTGGATAGAAGAATAAGCTTATTAACAATAATTTGTTACTGAGATGTAGCGAAAGTCATGTGAATGGAACACATCAGGTTCTTGAATTTGAAATTAGGAAAAGTATTCAACTCTCATTTGGATTTCCTGTGAGAGGTGTCAAGTCACTGAACTTGCAAAAGCATTAACAAGCTCTAGCACGAATATACTATACATAGTAGGTAGAGGAGATATTATATTCCACCCAATAATTCGATACCGAGATTTCACATGAAATATATGTTTTGGGACCCCCTGAATCAAAAAAAGAGACTTTTTAGTACATGTCCGTGGGTGTATGTGTGTATGGGTAGCACAGCTCAAAAACGAATTCAGTTAAATATCAAGCTTGGTATTTAAGGTATAAGCTTTTAATCCCTCTGCCCCAAACTACTCATTACATTGACCATTTTTCCAAAATTTAGATTTACTGAAAATGACTCTAATGACTTTTATTAAAATGTTATGTGTTTAAGAAATGTTCACAACAAAGGAAATATTTATCTTGAATTTTGTGGAAATAGCCTTTGAATACCTCTTCATTCTGGAAGACCTTTGTATAACTCGTAAACCGTAAGAGATAGACAAAACTTACTTACTTTAGATCTGATTAAAACACAATTTATGTCATATACATTTTTTGTAGATTACCGCTCCCGTGATATTCCTTTTTTACTTTCTCTATACGTACTATGTACATAGTGTATAGAGAAGGTATTGCACTCCACCAAAAAATTCGATACCGAGATTTCACCGGAAATATATGTTTTAGGGTCTCCTGTATCCAAAAAATGTATTTTCAGAAAAAGGTCCGTGTGTGTGTCCGTGTGTCCATTTGTCTGTGAACACGATAACTTAAAAACGAAAAGTCGGTAAAATACCAAACTTGGTATTTAAGTTTAGTATCTTCCTAAGATTTTGAGAAAAATTCTCCCACACCAAACTACCCCTTACATGAAACTTTTTTCGAAAATTTTAATTTTCTAAAAATGGCTCTAACGGTTTTGATTAAAATATCATATATGAAAGATATTTACCTGACAAATAAAATGTATATTTTGAATTTTCTGGGAATAGCCTCTGAAGACTGCTTTATTATGGATGAATTTTACATAATTACTAAACCGTAAGAGATGGACTAAAACTTAACACACAAAAAATGTAGAGCACGTTAAAACACACAATTTATGTTGTATACATTTTTTTCCTGGAGTTGATCGTTGTTGAGATATTTATTTTTCTTAGTTTCAGCTTTAAGAAACTTATACTTTTCTCATACAGGAACTTGTCAATTCCTGTCCATACAAACAAAGGAACATCAGTCACATAGTAACCAGCTTTTGGCTTTCACTTTAGCCTATAATACTCCCTTATTTCGCTTCTACTTGCAATAAAGCAAGAAATAAGGCTATTTCTGCTAATTTTTTTCGATTAGCATGAAATAAATAAAAGATAAGCTTATTAACAATAGTTTTTTTACAGAGATATAGAGAAAGTCATGTGAATGGAACACATCAGATTTTTATTTGTTCCAATTTTAAACTTAACTTAAAATTTGCTCAAGCGAAAAGCCAAGTTTCGTTTAATCTATTTTGTTTTACTCCCGGGAATGCAAAGGAGAACTGATTTTCTTTAATTGTTTCACAGATTTTTAAAGATGTGACTATCGGTTTGGGTTAGTGTATTCCCTTATTTACCTTCTACTCACAAGGAAGCAAGTAATAGAACAATTTCTGCTAATGTTTATCTCTATTAGCATGATGTAGATAAAAGAATAATATTTTGTAAAAATAGTTTGTTTGTGGAAGAGATATAAAAGGTACTAATTTAATATGAACCACCGAAGTGTGTGTCAGTAAAGATAAATAATTGTCCAAAGTTAAAGTTCTTGCAAATATTGGTTGTTTTGCCGCAAACTGATAATAGAGTGTATGTCGTTTAAGTGGATAGAAACAGTCAAACTATACACTGTTTTCATAATGATGCTGATTTAGACCGATGAAATATGTGTCCTCAGGTGCTCGGTGGAAATGATTTAGATGCCGAGGACGGCCCTCGTAAGGGCATAAGGTGAAGGATGCTGGTAGACGAGAAGGATCGAACGTGAAGTTCCGCATTGCAGCGTTGCCCGGTCCTAGATCCAGCTCGATGGATCCGGGGCTAGGGACGTTCTGCAAGCCGAGCCTCACCCACCTTGCAGGAGCGTCCCTTTCTAATACCCCTGAGAATCTGGCCAAAAAAAAAAAAACTAAATAAAACACTGATGCTCTCGGAATATAATAGTATAATATTGCGTACTAAGAAATGTAAATTATACTTATCAAGTCGAGAATGCATATTGAGAATACGAGGCCCACAGGGCCCATTTTTCCCAAGGATTCTAGATCTGATAAGTAACATACAGTTCGTGTTTAGCCAATTACTTTTTGAAATACTTGAAAAACTGTAAAAAGAACAATAATAAATTAAAATAGCTTTTCAATATCATATTGAACATTAAGAAAAACTGAATTCTCAATGTGAACAAAAGAAAGGATATTTCTAAATCATGTGGACAAAGCCTTCTTATACACATTTGTTAATGAACTTTGCAGTAGATTCTTTACTTTAGCATATGTCTTGATTGTAAGGTTATCTGAATTGAATATTTCGATTTTTCAGAGTTATTTTTAAGCAGTAACATTTTATAAAAATCTGATATGTACCATTCACATGACTTTCTCCATATCCATGCAACAAATAATTCTTAAAAAGCTTATACTTCTATTTACTTTATGCTAATCAGAAAAAATTAGCAGAAATAGTCTTATTATTCGCTTCCTTGTAAGTAGAAGCGAAATAAGGGACAACCGTAGGTTAAAGTGATAGTCAAAAGCTGGTTGCTATGTCAATGAAGTTCCTTTGTTTATATGGATAGGAGTTGAAAGTTTCTGTATGAGAAAAGTATACGTTTTTCATAGCAGAAACCAAAAATAAGAAATGTCACAAAAACGACGAAATCCACGAAAAAAATGTATATAACATAAATTGTGTGTTTTAAAGTGCTCTACATTTTTTGTGTAGTAAGTTTTTGTCCATCTCTTACGGTTTATCAGTCATTCAAAATTTAGTAAAATTCATCCAGAATAAACTACTCTTCAGAGGCTATTCCCAGAAAATTCAAGATATACATTTCATTTGTCAGGTAAATGTGTTTAATATCCGAAATTTTAATCAAAATCGTTAGAGCCATTTCTGAGAAAATCAAAATTTTCGAAAAAAGTTCCATGTAAAGGGTAGTTGGTGGTGGGGGGATTTTTCTCAAAATCTTCGTGTCGCATCCCTGGAAGATACTAAACTTAAATATCAAGTTTGGTATTCGTTTTTGAGTTATCCTGTTCACAGACACACGGACACACGGACACACACACACACACACACACACACACACACGGACCTTTTTGTGAAAATGCTATTTTTGGATATTGGGGGCCCTAAAACATATATTTCCGGTGAAATCTCGGTATCGAATTTTTGGTGGAGTGCAATACTTTCTCTATACACTATGTACATAGTGCGTATGGAGAAAGTAAAAATGAGCGACATTGCTATTGAAGAAGCTGCAGGTCTAGCACGTGCTTCACTTTTACCAGCGAAGTCGAAGCAAAGATATGTTGATGGTTACGTCATTTCCTAATTGTACTGTAAGCATTAATGACCTCTCAAACTTTTACTGTAAGTACTTACAGTGCTTGTTGGCATGGTAATTATAGTATATTGCGTACTAAGAACCGCAAGATATACTTATCAGGTCGAGAATGCATATTGGGAATTCGAGGCTCTCAACGCTGAGTTTTTCCAATATGTATTCTCGACCTGATAAGTAACTTACAGTTCGTGGTTAGCCAATTACTTTTTGAAATACTTGAAAAAACTTTGAAAAAACAATAATAAATGCAATTTACTTTTCAATGTGTTATTGAACATTAAAAAAAATCTGATGTTTTACACTCACATGACTTTCTCTAGCTGTTCTACAAACAAACTTCTTACAAAAGACTCTTCTTCTTCCTACACCAGCCTAATCGAGATAAACATTTTATCATCTAGTTCCTTATAAGTAGGAGAGAACTAAGGGAATACACTAGGCTAAAGCGATAGTCAAATGTTTTAGCAGCTGTCGTTATGCGATTGTCATTGCAGTTCGCTTCTTTGCTCGGCCAGGAGTAGGGGGGAAAAACGGACACTTTCTGTCTGAGAAAAGTATAAGTAATTTTACAACTGAAAGCAATAACAAGGAGTATCTCGGAAACGGTTACCTCCACAGCAAAAAGGACATAAATCGTGAGTTTTGAGCAGATTTATATTCTTATATACTAAGTTTTTGATTATCTCTTACGGTTTAGCAGTTAAGCAATACGGCAACATTTAACCAGATTAAAGAGAACCCCACAGGCTATTCCCAGAAAATTCAAGATATACATTTTATTTAGCATGTAAATAATTTTAATATACGGTATTTTAATCAAAATCGTTATAGCCATTTTTGAGAAAATCAAAATATTCGAACATTTTCCATGTAAAGGGTAGTTTGTGGTGGGGGACATTTTCTTGAAAATCTTCATGTCGCGTCCTTGCAAGATACTAAAAATAAATACCAAGTTTGGTATTTAGCGGTATTTTCGTTTTTGAGCTATACTGCCCATACACACATGGACATTTTTCTAAAAATGCTTTGGATGGGGGGATCCAGGGGGACCCAAAACAAGTAGTTCCGGTGAAATCTCGGTATAAATTTTTTGGATGCAATGCAATACCTTCTCTATGCACTATGTAGGTACATAGTACGTGAAGAGAAAGTAATGAATTCTTGATGTGAACAAATGAAAATGAAAATATCTGAATTATACAGACAAGGCCTTCTTATACACTCTTCTGCTAATGATTTTTGAAATAGATTCTTTACTTGAAGTAGCACATGTCTCGGGTGTTACGTCACTTCCTAATTGTATTGTAAGTATTAATGACCTCTCAGACTCTTACTGTAAGTACTTACAGTGCTGGTTGGCATGGCAATTAAAATGAATTGTAAATTTAGCTTACATTACCAAATAATGATTAACTTACATATAAAGTATATTTCAAAAACGTACATTTCTGGCGTTACGATGATGGTACAAACAGTTGATTTGCTTCTTAATATATAAGAATGTAGTCTATATTAGTTTATACCATTTGTGCAAAGTAAGGAAAGAATTATATATTAGTCTGATATCTTAAAGGGTTTCTGTGAGATTATAACGTTAGCGAATTTAAACATTGGCAAGAAAGCTATTAGTCTCCACGTAGAACCCCTAAATAAAATGAAAATCTATATGTTCCATTCACTTAAATTTCTTTACCTATTCTGCAAACAAATTTCTTACAAAAGAATAATTTTCTATCTACTTTATGCTAATCGAGATAAACATTAGCAGAATGCCTAATTAGTTAGTTCCTTATAAGTAGAAGGGACTTAAGGGAATACATTAGGCTAAAGCGACAGACAAATGTTATAAAAGCTGTCGTTATTAATTATCATTTAAATTCTGTGTTCTTTTATTATGGCTAGAAGTTAAAAAAAAAAAATTAAAAAAAAAGAACAAAAAAATGAACAAACGAGAAATTTATACGTATTTTAAACCTGAACGCATAGCAAAGAATGTATCGAAAACGGTTAGTTCACAACAAACTTTATTGGAAATAAACTGTGTATTTTTACTTTCTCTATAGGCACTATTTACATAGTGTATAGAGAATGTATTGCACTCCACCAAAAAATTCGATGCCGAGATTTCACCGGAAATATATGTTTTAGGGTCACCTTTATCTAAAAAAAACATTTTCGGAAAAAGGTCCGTGTGTGTGTGTGTGTGTGTGTGTCCATGTGTCCGTGTGTCTGTGAACACGATAACTCAAAAACGAAAAGTCGGTAAAATACCAATCTTGGTATTTAAGTTTAGTATCTTCCAGGGATGCGACAAGAAGATTTTGAGAAAAATCCCCCACCCCCAACTACCCTTTACATGGAACTTTTTTCGAAAATTTTGATTTTCTTAAAAATGGCTCTAACGATTTTGATTAAAATTTCGTATATTGAAGATGTTTATCTGACAAATGAAATGTATATTTTGAATTTTCTGGGAATAGCCTCTGAAGACTACTTTATTCTTGATGAATTTTTCATAACTACTAAACCGTAAGAGATGGACAAAAACTTAACCCACAATAAATGTAGAGCACGTTAAAACACACAATTTATGTTATATACATTTTTTTCGTGGAGTTGATCGTTTTTGAGATATTCCTTTTTCTTGGATTCAGTTTTGAAAAACTTATACTTTTCTCATACAGGAATTTGTCAACTCCTGCCCATACAAACAAAGGAACATCAGTCACATAGCAACCAGCTTTTGGCTTTCACTTTAACCTATGGTACTCCCTTATTTCGCTTCTACTTACAAGGAAGCAAGTAATAACACTATTTCTGCTAATTTTTTATGATTAGCACAAAGTAAATAGAAGTATAAGCTTTTTAAGAATAATTTGTTGCAGGGATATAGAGAAAGTCATGTGAATGGTACACATCAGATTTTTTGTTTTTGTATTTTGACTAGATTTACATTTTTTGCAGTAAGTTCTTGTCCATCTCTTACTATTTATGCAAACTTCAACTACAAGCACAGCATTTCAGAGACGCCCTCCGTGGTGTAATGGTTACCATTCTAACTACATATATCCAAGGTCACGGGTTCAAACCATTCGAATGACGATGTATTTTTTCGGGTATATAAACCCTTAGCATGGCTTCCTTCGGAAGCGAAGTAAAGGCGCCGGTCCCGTGTCGTAGATTTACGGCACGTAAAAGAATCTCAAGCCTGATAAAGAGGTCTCTGGAGAAATTTAAGCGGTCTTTTACATAGAATGGGAGGCTGAAAACCACAGCAGTTAAAGAGCTCCATAAATAAAAGGCCATTTCCATTTCCAGAGCGATTCAGAGGCTATTCCCATCAAAATGAATATATAGATATATATGATTTGCCACGTACATTTATTAAATGTATGGTATTTTAATCTTTAGATACATTTTTTAAAAAAATCGAAAATTTAAACATGTAAAGTATAGTTTCGTGTTGTATCTTTGGAAGGTACTAGGCTAAAATGCCAAATTTTATTCTTAATCGTATTTTCGTTTTTCAATTATGCTATCCACAGACACACACACTCGGGCATTTTTCTATTTTTTTTTGGACAGAGAGGACCTCAAAATATAGGTGTATTTCCGGTTTTATCTAGACATCGAATTTTTGGTTGGAATATAACGCCTTCTTTACCTACTATGGTTCGCATGGTATGCCTAGAGAAAGTAAAAATACAAATTATGTATTTCATTCACACTACTTTTTCTACCCACCATCGTTTATTACTTTCTCTACACGTACACATGTATATTGTGTATAGAGAAGGTATTGAATTCCACCCAAAAATTCGATACCGAGATTTCACCGGAAATACATTTTTGAGTCCCCTGATTCCAAGGAAAAGAATTTTTAGAAAAAGGTATGTGTGTGTATGTCTGTAGACAACATAGCTCAAAAACTAAAAACTGTTTAATACCAAACTTGGTATTTAAGTTTAGTCTCTTGCAAAGAAGCGACACAAAGATTTTTAAGAAAATCCCCCACCCCCAACTTTCCTTTACGTGGAAACATTTCTAAAATGTTGATTTTCTCAAAAATAGCTCTAACGATTTTTATTTAAATGTCGTTTGTTAAAGATATTTATATATCAAATAAAATGTATATCTTGAATTATCTGGGAATATCCTCTGAAGGCTACTTTATTCTGGATGAATTTTACGGAATTTTGCATAACTGGTCAACCGTAAGAGATAGACAAAAGCTAACATAACAGAAAATGTAGAGTTCGTTAAAACACACAATTTATGTATATAAATTTATTTTTCGTGGAGTTGATTGTTTTTGAGATATTCCGGGTTATTTGTTTCAGCTTTAAAATACTTATACTTTTCTCATGCGGGAATTTGTCAACTCCTGTCCACACAAAAAAGGACCGTAAAATACCGCTTAATTTTGCTAAGAGAAACATCAAGCTTGATGTCTTTTATGTGCCGTAAATCTACGACACTGCACCAACGGCTTCACTTCCCTTCCGAAGGAAGCCATGCTAAGGATTTTTACGTCTGAAAAATCCATCGTCCTCCGCCGGGATTGTACCCGCGACCTTGGGTATATAAAGTTAGCATGGTAAACCATTACACCACGGAGAACGACCATACGAAACTTGTAGAGCTCGTTAAAGCACACAATTTATGTTATACGTATACATTTTTTTTTTTTTTTTTCGTGGTGTGGGTCGTTTTTGAGATATTCCTTGTTACTGGTTTCAGCTATATATACGAGGTACATCCAGAAAGTAAGTTCCGTTTGGTAATACAATTAAATTGTGTACAGATACAGAATAATTATTTATTGCACAAAATTCTACAACTCTTAAATTACTTTTCCACATAACTGCCGAAATTTTGCAGGCATTTGTCATAGCGTGACACAAGTTTTTGTATACCTTTTTCATAGAAGTTTGCCGCCTGTGTCTTCAAAAAGTTGGAAACATTTTCTTTCAGCTCTTCGTCATTGTTGAAGTGTTGACCGCCAAGGAAAGACTTGAGATGTAAGAACAGATGAAAGTCGCTAGGAGCGAGGTCAGGGCTGTATGAAGGATGGTCAAACACGTCCCAGCCCTGTAGGAGGTTTTTCGTCACATTTGCAGCGTGTGGTCGTGCGTTGTCATGAAGAAAAACAACACCTTTTGACAGCAATCCTCGGCGGTTTTTCTGTATTGTGCGGCGCAATTTCCTAAGTGTCTCGCAATAAACATCTGCTTTGATTGTTTGACCACGCGGTAAGAAATCAATGAGTAAGATGCCTTTCCAGTCCCAGTACACTGTGCACACCATTTTTCGAGGTGTCAAGATTTGTTTCGGCTTAAACTTTGCTGGGGATGAAGTGTGCCTCCATTCCATTGATTGCCGCTTACTTTCAGGGGTGTCGTAAGAAACCCAAATCTCATCTCCTGTGACTATCTGTGTCAGAAATTCTTCGCCGTCTTCATCATAACGGGTTAAAAACTGAAGTGCACTACCCATCCGTTTTGTTTTGTGTTGCTCAGTAAGAATCTTTGGTACCCAACGTGAGCAAAGTTTACGAAATTTCAGTTTTTCGGTAACAATTTCATGAATTAGTGATCGTGAGATTTGGGGAAATTCCATAGCGAGAGCACTAATTGTAAACTTGCGGTTTTCCTGGATCTTGTCATCAATCGCGTGAACCAGTTCTTCTGTAACCAAAGATGGACGCCCACTTCGTTCTTCATCGTGCACTTCACTACGTCTTTCATTGAACTGTCGGACCCATCTTCTCACCATTGAGTCACTCATCGCATTTTGTCTGTAAACTTCGCAAACTTGCCGATAAATTGCAATTGGTTTCACTTTCCTAGCATTTAGAAAACGAATCACAGATCTGATTTCACAAGCGGCGGGATTTTCGATCAACACCGACATTGTAAACAAGCACAACAAAATGTATGTGGCTGACAGCGATCTCAAAATGCCACACGTTTCTTCTCCTTGATACTGACCTACAGTAACCTAATCTTAAACGTTCAGAATAGCAATACAATGAAATGTTTCAGATCAACTATTTCTGTACGGTATGACCAGAACAGTTAAGGGGATTATAGACATTGGAAAACTACGAAAAGAAAATAAACTGATGCACTCCATTCATATGACTTTATCTACCTATTCTGCAGCGAATTATTTTCAAAAAAGCTCGTTCTTCTATCTACTACATAAACATTAGTAGAAATATTCATTACACATTTTCTTGTAGATAAATGAGAAATAAATAAATGAGGAATAAACTAGACTAAAGCGATAGTCAAAGCTTTTATAAGCTGGTCGCTAAGTGATACAATTGAAATTCGGTTCTCTTTGCATGGCCAGGGGCAAAAATGTAAGGAAAAAAAAAAGACTTCCCATTTGAGAAAAGTATAATTTTGCAACATTTAAATCAATAACAAGGAATATCTCGGAAGTGGTTAACACCACAAAAGGTGTATTGTGTGTTTTAATATATATATATATATATATATTGTGTTTTAAATATTTTGTCAATCTTTTACGGTTTACCAGTTATTCAAAAATAATCCAGAAGAAAGAAGACTTCAGAATTATTTCCAGAAAATTCAAGTTAAATATTTCATTTCTGATGTAAATGTATTTAATCAAAATGTTGGAACAATTTTTGAGAAAAGTACGAAAAATCTTCAATGTAAAGGAAGGCAGCATTTAGTTAAAAACCTTTTTGTGTCGCGTATTTGGAAGAGCTTTTGAGTTATGCTGTTTATAAAGAAACACACACACGCACATAGACAACTTTGTCTAAAACTCCTATTTGTTCTGATTCATCAGTCCTAAAAGCTTATATTTCCGAAGAAATGTCGGTATCTAGTTACTTTTTCTACATGTTCTATGTATATAGTAGCTATATAGAAACGGTAATGTATTGCACCCAAAAATTCAATTCCGAGATTTCCACGGAAATATATATTTTAAGATCCCCTGAATCCAAAAAGAACATTTTTGTTAGAAAAAGTCCGCGCGCGCGCGCGTGTGTATGTGTGTGTGTGCGCGCGCGCCTTTTGGCAGCAAAACTCAAAAACGATAAGACCGTTAAATACCAAACTTGGTATTTAACGTCTGTCGTCTTCCAAGGATGCGACACGAAGAGTTTTCAAGAAAATCCCCCCACCCCCAACTACCCTTTATATGGAACATTTTTCGAAAATTTTGATTTTCTCAAAAATGCCTCTAATGATTTTGATTAAAATACCTTATGTTTGAGATATTCAAAAACTTACTACACAAACAAATTAGATCTAATTAAAACACACAATTTATGTCATTTGCATTTTTTGTAGAGTTCACCGTTTTCGAGAAATTCCGGATTTTTTGTTTCAATTTATGCAAAATTCTTCAATACTCAACCAAAATAGAGCTCTTCAGAGTTATTCCCAAACAATTAAAAATATACATTTTATTTGTAATGTGAATATCTTTTATATACGGTATTTTAATCAAAATCGTTAGCCATTTTACTTTCTCTACACGTACTAAGTGCATAGTGTATAGAGAAGGTATTGTATTGTACCCAAAAATTCAATACCGAGATTTCACCGGAAGTACATGTTTTGGGACCCTAAAAATTAAAAAAAAAAAATTAGATAAAAGTCCGTATGTCCGTGTGCCCGCGTGTCTGTGAACACGATAACTCAAAAACGAAAAGTCGGTGAAATACCAAACGTGGTATATAAGTTTAGTATCTTCCAAGGATGCGACAAGAAAATTTTGAGGGAAATCCCCCGCCCCAAACTGCCTTTTACATGGAACAATTTTCGAAAATTTTGATTTTCTCAAAAATGGTTCTAACGATTTTGATTAATATACCTTATATTAAAGAATATTACAATAAATGAAATGTAGATCTTGAATTTTCTGGGAATAGCCTCTAAAGACCTCTTTATTCTGGATGAATTTTGCTGTATTTTGCATAACTGGTAAACAGTAGCATAGACATTTTACTACACCAAATATGTAGATCTCGTTGAAACACTCAAGTTATGTCATATACAGTTTTTTCGTGGAGTTGGCCATTTTTGAGACATTCCTTGTTATTGGTTTCAGTTTTAAAATACTTCAACTTTTCACATACGGGACTTTGTCAACTGCTGGCAATGCAAATAAACGGATTTCATCTACATGGCAACCAGCTTTTAAAACATTTGACTATCATTTTAGCCTGTGTATTGCATTATTTTCGTTCTACTTACAAGAAAGCTGACATGTGTATCTAGATAAGCATGAAGAAGACAAAAGAATGAGCTTTTTAATAATATTTTGATAGGGATGCAGCGAAAGTCGTGTGAATGTAACACATCAGATTTTAATATACGGGACATTTAATTACGAGTGTGTTTTCGGAAGGTGTAAAGCAAAAGGAAACATTTGTTGCTGGATACCTCAGAGGATGTGTAATCAAATGGCCGTTACAGATCACGAGAGACATCCATTACGTCATGGGAATTTCACTTGGTCGTTGTTCATAATTACTGTCAAGTTGTTAAGTGGTATCGGGTCGACCCCTGTCACCACATTAGTCTTCAGTTTCGTGACCACTACTGCGGAACGCTCCCTGCACTGGCGAATTAAAATGTAAGCTCTTAGTGATATGATACAACTTCGTAGCGTATCTAACATTGTGATAGGTTTCAAACTTTGGAATGAGTTACCAAATCGTTTTCACATAGAAAGTCAAATCTGAGCTATTAATAATCCATTATTACATATCTACTCTAGTGGACATGGACTTAAACACGCTGATGCGTTACTGATGTGTAGCTTCTCCACAAACAAACTTCTTAAAAACGATTATTCTTCCTTCTACACAATTTTAATCGAGATAAACATTAGCAGAATGTCCTTATTACTTAGCTCCTTATAAGTAGAAGGAAACTAAAGGAATGCGCTATGCTAAAACGATAATCAAATGTTTTAAAAGCTATCGTTATGCGATTATCATTGCAAATCGCTTCTTTGTTTGGCCAGGAGTAGAACAAAAGAAAACCGGACACTTCCTGTCTGATAACATTATAAGTACTTTACAATTGAAACCAATAACAAGAAATATCTCGGAAACGGTTACCTCCACAACAAAAACATAAAAGAACATAATTTGTGTGTATTGAGAGATCTACATTTTTGTGCAGCAAGTTTTTGTCTATCTCTTACAGTTTAGCAGTTAAGCAAAATCCGGAAAAATTCATCCAGAATAAAGAGGTCTTCAGAAGGTAGTCCCAGAAAATTCAAGATATGCGTTTTATTTGTTATGTGAATATCTTTAATATACGGTAGTTTAATCAAAATCGTTAGAGCCATTTTTGAGAAAATCAACATTTTCGAAAAAAATTCCATGTAAAGGGTAGTTGGGGGTAGGGGGATTTTCTTGAAAATCTTCGTGTCGCATCCGATGCTGAACTTAAATACCAAGTTTGGTATTTAACGGACTTTTCATTTTTGAGCTATGCTGTCCACAGACACACAGGCACGCACACACACGGATTTTTTTTTTTTTTTTCCAAAAATGCTTTTTTGGAATCAAGGGGAGCTGAAACATATATTTCCAGTGAAATCTCGGTATCGAATTTTTGGGTGCACTACAATACCTTCTCTATACACTATGTTCATAGTACATGTGGAGGAAGTAATTTGCGCATCAATAACAAATTACTGATTGTTATGGTAAGACATAATTCTGTTTGAGTTAACCTGTGGTGCTACCGAGCGGGATGCCTAAGGCGGTTTCGTCTGTTGCCAGCATTCGAACCCCGCTGCCGGTCTATCTGACCCATTGGGGTTTTAGTGGGTTTCTCCGCGTCGCCAGGCGAATGCTGCGTATATGTATTTCGTCTCCCGAATTTTCCTGTTCCCGTCAATTCCTGATCATCTCTCTCAGAGATGAAGTATCAGGCATCGGTGTGTGGTGGTTTGCACATTGTAAAAGGCTATCCTGGTGTCATCGTCGGGAACACTCCGACGTGACCCGTCTTCCGGTTTCAGGACTCCCCAGACAGGGAGCAGGGCCTAGGGAAGATCGGAAACCTTCCAACTGTAAACGATAGCTTGCGCCCGTGGTCATCCGGATCTTGTAGTCCATGGGGTTCCTCCCCTCATCCTACCTCACTGGGTTTACGTAGGTGACAAAGGGCCATAAGAATCCATGTCCGGTTCTGGGGGTTCCGTCCTTGACGAATGTTAATCCTAAACCATACCTGAGCGTCTTACACGACGCTGCACGAGTAGCTTGGTAGCACATTCATTTACCTCCCAAGTTCTTGTAAAGATAATGCATTCCTTATTAATAAACAGAAAATTCTTATTAGCCGAAGTTCAGCAAGATTTCTTCTCTGATTTCAATCAATTTTTTAACTCCATGACACGACAGCTCACAAGGAACCTTGGCCTACCACCCGGCCACTGCGTCCCCCATCTCGATCCATAACAGACGTCATGGATGAGGTGCAGTATTGAGGGGAGACGTACTCAGCGCCACCATCCCTCCCGACCGGTTAAAGCGGTCCTCTCGTCCTGGAGCCGCTCTCCATCAAGTAGCTCCTCAATTGGCCCCCATGGATCTCACGAGGCTGAGTGCACCCCGAACCAGGTCTCCCGCTTGGCAAGCAGCTGCGCTACCTCCGTGCTAAGGAGACGATTTCAATTAATATTACATAATAAATATTTTGTAAATTAACCATATGTTTATCGTTTTTACTTTCCGTACCACGTAAATAGTAGGTAGAGAAGGTATTTTATTCCACCGAAAAATTCATTACCGATACTTCGTCGGATATACACGTTTTGAGGTCCCTTATATTTCCCCAAAACTTTTTAAAATCACATCCGTGTAGGTATCCGTATGTGTGAATAGGTTAGCCCAAAAACGAAAATTCGAATAGATGCAAAACTTGATAGATATTTATATCCAAGATCTTCCCAAAATGTGGTCGGCCGTTTTTAAAGAAAATCTGCCTTCCCGAAACTACCGTTTACATTGAACATTTTTCAAACATTTTAATTTTCTCAAAAATAACTAACGATTTTGATTAAAACATATGTTTAAAATATTTCTTTCCCAAATGAAATGTAATATTCCGTTCATTCTTGATGGATTTTGCATAACTGGTAAACCATAATAAATAGAGAAAATGTGCACAAAAATGTAGATCTCGTCAAAACACTCAAATTATCTCAAACTCATTTTTATGGGGATAGCCGTTTTCCAATTTAAAATACTTCTACATATCGCAAATGGGAAACTGTTATTCATTTTTCTTTATGCTGGTCATGCAAGGAGAAGGGAATACCAATGCATCACATAACGACCAGCTTTTTAAACATTTGACTATCTCGTTAACCTAGTTTATTCCCTTATACCCGCGTATCGACCAAGAGGTACGCAATACAACTATTTCTATTAAATGTTTGTATCGGTATGTGAAATAGACAGAAAAATAAGACTTCGTAAGAATAGTTTCTGACAAAATAGGTAGAGAAAACGACTTAAATGTAACACATCAGATTTTAAGAAGAAGTTCCGTGTGAGTGTGTATATATGTGTATGTGAACAGCATATCCCAATAACCGTGAAATACCAAACTTGGTATTTTAGGTAAACTCTTCCACTGATTAGACACGCTGACTTTCAATCAATTCCTCATACCCCAAACTACCCTTTACATAAAAATTGTAATGTCTCTTAAGATTTTGATTAAAATAGCACATATTTAAGATATGTTCAACACAAATGATATATAATATCTTCAGTTTTAGGAACAACCTCTGAAGCAATCTTAATTCTGAATGATTTTTGCGTACATGGTAAACTATAACCTATAGAAAAAGTCTTAGTACTCAAAAATGTTGATCTCATTAAAGAACTTACGTCAAATGATTTTTTTTTTGTATGTGGAGTTAACAATTTCCGAAATATTCCTTGTTTTTGTTTAAATTTCCCGCCACTTATATGTTTCTCAAATAAGAAGTCATTTGTTTTAAGTTAGGTAAGGTTTTTTTTTTTTTTTTTTTTTTTTTTTTAAACTTTTTGTTTCAGGTGTCTTTTGTTATGCCGATTCAGTTTTAGTTCTTCCTATATCATTTTTGTTCCATAGTTTCCTCTAGTTTAAGAATGATCTCTTAGATTTTGCCATGGATAGCTTTTGTTTTCTTTTTACACTGGTTTTAATTTCCTGTTTTAGCTATTATTTTAATTATGATTAATTGTAGACTGTGTTATTTTTACACGCGCTAATAATCTAGCAGTTGATCGCCCATAAACCCTAATTATTATTATTATTATTATTATTATTATTATTATTATTATTATTATTGTTATTATTATTATCATCATCATTTGTTTATCTTTTTCGTCCTGATCAAGAAAAGAGAACGGAATTTTATCCCGTTATATAGCGACCACATTTTAAAATATTTGAGAGTCACTTGAACCGTACCTATAAGAAAATATTCAATCGAACCATTTCTGGTAGTATACCATGTATGTCAATTAGTATGAAGTAGTTAGAAGAATAAACGTTTGTAAGAACAGCTTGGTGCAGAAAAAGTCATGCAAATGTAGATTTTTACTTCCTCTACACTTATTTTGCACATAGTGTATAGATAAGATACTATATTGCACTCCACCAAAAATTCAATACCGAGATTTCATCGGAAATATATGTTTTAAGACCCCCAGACTCCAAAAAAGAAGTTTTAGAAACATGTCCATGTCTCTCTGTTAGTGTGTGTGTGTGAGTGTGTGTGTGTGTGAGTGTCTGTGGACAGCATAGTTCAAAAACGAAAACACGGTTAAGTTTGGTACCTTCCAAGAATGTGATACGAAGATTTTCAAGAAAATCCCCTCACTCCTACATGGAAACATTTTCGAAAATGTTGTTTTTATTAAAAATGACCCTAACAATTTTGATTAAAATACCACATATTAAAGCCATTTTCATCACAAATAAAATGTAGAACTTGGATTTTCTGGGAATAGCTTCTGAAGAATGTTTTTCTGGATGAATGTTGCTGAATTTTGCATAGCTAGTAAACCGTAAGAGATAGACAAAAACTAATTACACAAAACTTTTGATCTCCCTAAAATACACAATTTATGTCATATAAATTTTCCCACGGAGTTAAGAGTATTCGAGATATTCCTTGTTATTAGTTTCAGTTGTAAAGTACTTATAATTTTCTCAGGCAGGAAGTGTCCGTTTTTCTTTTATTGTACTCCTGGTCAAGCAATCTAAGCGATTTGCAGTGACATTCGCCTAACGATTGCTTTTAAACCATTTAGCATAACATATTCCTTTAGTTCGCTTCTACTTATAAGGAACTAGGTAAAAAGAACATTCTGCTAATGTTTATCTCGATTAGCATGGTACAGAAAGATTTTTTGTAAAAAGTTTGTTTGTATAGCAACTAGAGAAAGTCTTCTGAGCGTAACACATCAGATTTTTTTTTTTTTTTTCATGGAGTTGACCGTTTGTGATATATTCCTTGTTATTGGTTTCTGTTTCAAAATATTTAAAACTTTTCTTATACGGAAAGTTGTCAACACCTGGCTATGTAAAGAAACGGATTTCTATACCATAGCAACCCCATTTTAAAGCATTTGACTGTCGGTTTAGCCTAGTGTACTCCCTTACTTCAGATCTACTTAAAGAAACTAAGTAGGTAATAAGACCGTTTCTGCTAGTGTTTATTTCGATTAACATGAAATAGAATAATACGATTATTAAAAATAATTTGTTACAGAGATATAGAGAAAGTCATGTGAATAGAACACATCATTTTTTTTTCAAATATTTTTCGTCATAAAATCCGGCCCCTGATGATAAGTTTTGTGTTAGTACCTGAATGAAATAAGAGTGCGATTGCGCACAAGTTGGTTCATATAAATGACCCCATGTTTTAAATCATCGCTTTTCAAGCCTTCTTCAGTGCAAAGAGCACGATATATTTATGATGCTTGGCTGCAAGAGATAGAAAGTTTCCTGGATAATGGAAAAGTTGTTTGGTACGCATAGTTATTGTTAACAACTGGGTTATGTATCCCACTTATCATGTTAGTGCCTGGTAGACGGTAACCTAACCTAGGCGTTTAAGTTCATATATAGTTTCCTACTTCTTTACTCCTAGATAGGCGCCTTTTCTCGAGTATTCCTCGGGTAGAAATAGAAAATAAATCAGACCTGAGAAAAACTGAGGTTTTTTATTTCCTATTGGTTTCTTTTTCCTTTCTTACTGCTTTTATACCACTGTCTGACGTCTTCCTTTCGCACTACTCTCTTTTTCTCATATTTTTTGTCTACTGCTTCCTTTCCACAGGTTTTTGTGCTTTGGGACAAACATTTTCCTGTTCTGCCTCCTTTCTTATTCTTTGTTCACTGCAATAAGGTACGATTAGGATTAAGTCAATAAGGCAGAGCTCCCTGGGGCCTTTTGTGATTTAGATTAGAATAAAATGGTCGCTTATTTTTAACATCTCAACTCTGCTACCAAAAATATAGATCTCGTTAAAACCCACAATTTATGTCATGCACATGTTAACGTTTCTCAGATATTCTTTAATTGATTTCAATTTAAACTACTTAAATTTTTCTCAAATAGAAGATCATTTTTCATTTCATCTCTGTTTTGTTTCACTCCTAGCCCTACAAAGCAAAAACCGAATTTCAATGGCCTCACATAGCGACCAACTTTTTATAAAATTTGGCTATCGCTTTAGCCCTATGTATCACCTTATTTCCCTTGTACTTACATGAAACTAATACAAGCATTTCTGCTACTGCTCATCTCCATTACCGCATGTACTCGTAGATAAAGGAATAATTCTTTCTAATAATAATCATGTGAATGGACACATCACATTTTCTTTTCGATGTTTTTGACGCTCTGAAAAATTATTCAAATGAATTTGGGTTAAAAAGAGTAGGTTTAGGATATTTATATAAAAAATATTTTGAATGTTATGGAAATATTTTTTGAAACCCGCTTTATTCGGAAATAATTGTTATGATTCTGTAAAATTAATTAACAATAAGAGATAAACAAAATTTACTACGCAGAAAGTATAGAACTTTTTAAAGCACACAATTTGCATCAAACTGCCTTTTGTGGCATCAACCATTCCAAGATATCCATTATTATTGATGTGGATTTTTCAATACTTAGTTTTTAAAGTACTGCCGCCATTCAATTGTTTCTTGCGATGTCATGGAAAGTCTATGGAATTTTAATGCCAGCTTATAGCAATTCGGATTCGTCCTATACCTACATATGTTTGTTGATCAAATCACAAAAAGATGGGTTAACATGTAGTGTGTAGAAAGGTCGTTGGATATTTTCACTGTTAGCATGGGTGCTCTTTTTACTTTCTCTACACGTACTATGTACATAGTGTGCAGAAAAGGTATTGTATTCCACCCAAAAATTCGATACCGAGATTTCACCCGAAATGCATGTTTTGGGTGCCCCTGAATCGAAAAAATGAATTTTTGGAAAAAGGTCCGCGTTACATATCAAACTTGGTATTTAAGTTGGTATCTTCCAAGGATGCGACACAAAGGTTTTCAAGAAAGTCCCCCCACCCCAAACTACCCTTTACATGGAAAATGTTTCGAAAATTTTGATTTTCTCAAAAATGGCTTTAGCGGTTTGGATTAAAATGTTTTATTTCTAAGATATTTATATGCCGAATAAAATGTATATCTTGAATTTTCTGGGAATAGCCTTTAAAGACCTTTTTATTCTCGATGATTTTTATTGAATTTTGCATAGCTGGTAAACCGTAAGAGAGACAAAAACTTAGCACACAAAAAACGTAGATCACGATAAAACACACAATTTGAGGAGGAACTCTTCCAGGCCTTTGTTCCACAGTATCTGCCAAGCGTTGCCAGTTATGATGACTGAAAAAAACCTGAAAAAAGAAAGAAAGAAAAAAAAATCTGATGTGTACCATTCACATCTATATCCCTGCAACAAATTATTCTTAAAAAGCTTATACTTCTATTTACTTTATGCTAATCAGAAAAAATAGCAGAAATAGTCTTATTACTTGCTTCCTTGTAAGTAGAAGCGAAATAAGGGACCACCATAGGTTAAAGTGATAGTCAAAAGCTGGTTGCTATGTCAATGAAGTTCCTTTGTTTATATAGATAGGAGTTGACAAGTTCCTGTATGAGTAAAGTATACGTTTTTCATAGCAGAAACCAAAAAGAAGGAACGTCTCAAGGACGACGAACTACACGAAAAAAATGTATATAACATAAATTGCGTGTTTTAATGTGCTCTACATTCGTTGTGTATTAAGTTTTTGTCCATCTCTTACGGTTTAGCAGTTATTCAAAATTCAGCAAAATTCATCCAGAGTAAACTACTCTTCAGGGAATATTCTCAGAAAATTCAAGATATACATTTTATTTGTCAGGTAAATATCTTTAATATACGAAATTTCAATCAAAATCCTTAGAGCCATTTTTGAGAAAATCAAGATTTTCGAAAAAAGTTCCATGTAAAGGGTAGTTGGGGGTGGTGGGATTTTTCTCAAAATCTACATGTCGCATCCCTGGAAGATACTAAACTTAAATACCAAGTTTGGTATTTTACCGACTTTTTGTTTTTGAGTTATCGTGTTCACAGACACACGGACACACGGACACACACACACACACACACACACACACACTCACGGACCTTTTTGTGAAAATGCTTTTTTTGGATATTGGGGATCCTAAAACATATATTTCCGGTGAAATCTCGGTATCGAATTTTTTGGTGGAATGCAATACCTTCTCTATGCACTATGTACATAGTGCGTATAGAGAAAGTAAAAAGAAAGAAAGAAATTTAAAACACCTTGCTCAGGGAGAACGTCGTGCCGTGATTTGAACCTCGGACATCCCCTTCACGAGCTCGTGCCGTAACGACCTTCATCTGTGAATACCATACGTCATTTTGTTATCTACGTACCTAAATTATTACTTTCTCTAGCCTGTATATACAGTATACATAGGGATAAAGAAGATATTGTATTCCACCCAAAATTCGATGTCGAGATTTCACTTGAAATACACATTTGAGGTCCCCTGAGACCCGAGAAAAGCATTTTAAGAAAAATGTCCGTGGGTGTGTGTCTTTGTGGTCTGTGGAGAGCAGAGCTCAAAACGAAAAGACCGTTAAATATCAAACGCATTATTTAACATCTTACAAGGATGCGATACTTTACATGGAAAATAATTGAAAATTTTGCTTTTCTGAAAAATGGCTCTAACGACTTTGATTAAAATACCGTGTGTTAAAGATGTTTATATAACAATTAAAATTTATATTTTGAATTTTCTGGGTATAGCCTCTGAATACCTCTTTATTTTGGATGAGTTTTGCAGAATTTTGTATAACGGTTAAACGCAAGAGATAGATATAAACTTACTACACAAAAAAAGTAGATCTTTATAAAACACATAATTTATATCATTCACGTTTTTCTTGTAGAATTGACCGTTTACGAGATGTTCTTTGTTATTGACTTTAATTTTAAACTACCTAACTTTTTTTAAACGGCACCATTCCAAGCGAACCGAACCTCAATTGTTTCGCTTAGCGACCAGCTTTTAAAAGATTTGACTATCGCTTTAGCCTAATGTATTCCCTTATTTCATTTTTACTTACAAGGAAGCAAGTAATAAGACAAATTTTGCTAATGTTTATCTCGATTAACATGATGTAGATAGAAAATAATATTTTGTAAGAATAGCTTGTATATGAAACTGCTAGAGACTGTTATATGAATGTAGCACACCAGATTTTTTTTTTTTTAGACAGCTGATGCTAAAAATAGGTCTTTTAGCAGATATCAGTAGTGTTAAAAGTATAAAGTTCTGTCACTTAGTGCTAACTATTCCAATGTAGCCAACTTTGGTTTATGCGTCCACGACCTCATTCAAGTAGGCTCTCATTCTGAAAGCTCGTATCGATCCATAAAATGGCGGATGATTTCAATTTCATGAACATGGAATCTGCCGGAACAGGTGAAATTATGCAAGCAGCGGAGAGAGCAAACTCGCAACTGCTACACTGCCTCCGTTGTATAGAAGGTTTTGGTTCTGTACGAGTAAGTCATCATGTTTTCAGCAATGATGCCAAGCAAGGCAACAACTGAATATTGCAGACCATTAAACATGCTCTCAGTGAAATAGGCAAAACAATCTATTTATATTTATAATATGTCTACAAATATTGAGAACTGTCTAAAAATAATAGTGTTTTATCACATATATCGTAAAGAACTATTTTATCTCTTTTTGGTAAACTGAATCCCAGCGATCGCGTTCATTGGCTGAAAGTCTTTCGCATCCTATTATTCAGAAAACAGCACTGCCATTAGCGATGTAAATAGGTAAATGGCCTAGAAATTCTTGGAGCCATTGTTAGGATGTAGCGCATCGAAATTCACTCTCCATGGCTGTTTATTTTTGCATCATATGCAAAAGAAGAATAATAAAAGAGGGGCATATTCAGGACAGGGCAATCCATCAGAACCCCCGTCTGTCAGGAGGGCCCAACGATTTGTCAGAATCACCCTTCTTGAATCTACAATGTACACATTCAAAGGGGTCGATTCATCGAAACAAATGTATCGAAACGAGTCGACTCCCTACAGAAACATTTCTCCGAATTGCAGTGGGGAGGTCGAAACGAGCGATAGAGGCAAGACTCTGGGATGGGAATGACTTGCTGATATGAATCTGCTTGTATGAGCAAGGGAAGAACTAGTCTGTGGGGAACTTTACTTATTCCTTGCTTCAAAAATCTGATGTGTTCCAGTCACATTACTTTCTCTAACTGTTCTACAAACAGAATTCTTACAAAGACCATTCTTCTTTCTACACAATGCTAATCAAAATAAGCATTGGATTAATTGCTTTTTCACACAAGCCGTATGTAGGACAGGAGTTGGATAGGTAGAGTGAGACTGAAAAACTCAATGCCATAGCTGGGATTCGAATGTTTCCCGGTAAACCACAAGGTGATCTCAAATTATTTTGAGATGACAACCCCAATGGCGACTTACAATGTTGTAAGTAGTTTAAGTCCCAGGATTCATAGTGTAGCCAACTATTACGGTCAATTGGTATTGGATTAATTTTTTTACTGTCACACAAGCCGTGTGTGGGACCAGAAGTTGGATAGGTAGAGTCAGAGTTGTCATCTCAAAATAATTTGAGATCACCTTGTGGTTTACCGGGAAACATTCGAGTCAGTTGAGAAATTCAATGTCATGGTAGCTCAATGACAGAACAACCGGCTAGAGGTCAGGAGATCCGTGGCATTGAATTTTCCAGTCTGATTCTACCTATCTAAAGATAAACATTAGCAGAATGTTCTTATTATTTAGTTCCTTATAAGCAGAAGGGTACTAAAGGAATGCGCAATGCTAAAGCGATAGTCGTTATGCGATTGTCATTGTAATTGACTTCTTTTCTTGGCCAGGAGTAGAACAAAAGAAAAAGTGACATTTGCTGTTTGGGAAAAGTATAAGTATTTTAAAATTGAAACCAATAACAAGGAATATCTTGGAAACAGTCAACTCTACAACAAAAATGCATATGACATAGATTGTGTTTTAACGAGATCTATATTTTTGTTTAGTAAGTTTTTATCTACCTCTTACGGTTTAATCGTTGTGTAAAATTCTATAAAAATGAACAGAATGAAGTGTCCTTCAGAGGCTATTTCCTGAAAATTCAAAACATACATTTTATTTGTGTTATGAATATATCTAATACACGATATTTTAATCGAATCGTTTGAGCCATTTTTGAGCAAATCACAATTTTTGAATGATGAAGATTAAGCGGATATATAATAAATTTATTTACATCACAAGTAAAATGTGCATCTTGAATTTTCTGGGAATAGCTTCTGGATGAATTTTGCATAACTGGTAAACCGTAAGAAATAGACAAAAACTTAATGTACAAAAATGTAGATCTCGTTAAAACACATAGTTTATTACATATAAATTTTTTTCGTGGGGTTGACCGTTTTTGAGATATTCCTTGTTATTGGTTTCAGTTTTAAAACACTTAAACTTTTCTCCTACTGGAACTTGTGAACTCTTGGTCACGCAAAGAAACGGATTTCAATCTCATAGCAACTACATTTTAAAACATTTGACTGTCGGTTTAGCCTACTGTATTCACTCATTTCCCTTATACATATAAGGAACTAAACAAAAGGACAGCTTCTGCTAATGTTTATCTCGATTAGCATGTCGTAGATAAAAGAATTATCGTTTGTAAGGGAATTTTCTTTGTGGGAGTGTTAAGGAAAGTCATGTAAATGGATTCTATGATGATGATGATAATGATAATAATAATAATAATAATAATAATAATAATAATAATAATAATAATCGTCATTCAAAGAAGTCTTAGACCTGAAGCATGAGATCCTCATCGCGTGCGCACTAAATTTGAACTAAAAGTCTACTCGTGGTTTGGAGTAGCAATCGACTCTTCTCAGGGCGTTTTAATGGGCTTTACAGACCCAGACTACCTGGCGACTTTTTAAATAATAAATCACTGGGATTTTCTTTGTAGAATTGAGTTTATTTTGTAATCATTTCGTACAATTCTGAAGTGAAACTGCAATTGCTCGATGCAATTTATGTGCTTTGTTGAATGCGGCAAATATTTGTACGCATATAATTCTACGCGAATACATTAATATACGCGTAATATCCAAGTGGCCTTTTCCATTCTTGTGAAAAAGCCTCTTTCTTTTTGCTAACCGGCTTCGCAACTCATAACTATGATACTTATTGTTGAAAACAAAATCGCATGGAGAAAATCAAAACATGACGAAAGCACAAGGAATAATAAACATTTGCATCCAGCGATTTCAACTTCGGAATGTAACAGAACAAAAACGTTTGGACATCAAATATTACAAAAATGACATGAAATTCACAAAATGTCGGCAGATTTTGTGGTTAGAATATAAATATTGCCTCAGACCATACAATAAAACAGGAATCTTCTTTCCACTTTTGTTGGGACGTCCCATGGACCTTTTCCCGTTGGGTTGGTTGGTAATGGAACATGGCTTTAGAAATAGGATAGGATACACTGGAGGGGACTAGGCACTGACCCTGAGGTCATTGTACCTATGGGCCACGAAGGGCGCCCCTGGGAGGAAGGAATCAGATAAGAGGATACACCGGACGGCCGAAACCAAGACGACGGCCCAGCAATGACAAGGTCCATACAGTTTCCAGATTGAAGTACTCCAACAGTCGGACAGGCAGACTGGGGGCCACATCCCATACAAGAGGGTTCAACGCCGCTGTCAGGAGAGGTTCTCACCCTGGCAACCATCATCCGAAGTCGGGGGATGGATATGCCATGTCACACCGAGCACCATCTCTATTTCCAACCCTGAAAGAAACCACTGAAATGTAGGATGAACGAAATAACGTGGAGGGACAGGAAATTAGGCACATGAAAGAAACTTGCCCAGCATTCGCTTGCTGACCCGGGGAAACCTTGATAAACCCCATGGGTCAGTAGGCCGGCTATGGGAAGCGAATCTGCGATCTCCCGTATGCGGGCCACAGGCGAAATCACTTGAGCCTCCCGCTCGAGCATTCTACTTTCATCCAACCGTTTTAAGGCCCATGCTTCACTTCTTACCTATAAACTGCTGTTAGACAGTACTGACTTTTATATAGACGTAACCTTGTACTTTTATGGTCTGGGGAAGGTTTCATATTTCATTACGTTCTTGTTTATTCCTACGGATATGGAATACTTTATAATTTTAACTTTTATTTCTTCAAATGTTAGATTGTAGTCTAAAATGATTGAAGTGAGGGAAAACAGGAAGCTCGAGACCGCAGGCAGACAGGCCACAGAAACACACGGAAGTCCGTAACAATCCAGTCTCGTAGACACGCCTCTCTGATAAAGTTGCCGAGGGAGAGCGATCAACGAGCATCGATCCGGCAGCTTCATGTGTCTGGCACCGCCATATGCCACGAACTTAGCTCACATGAAAGATGGGAAGTAAATGATTGTAGTTGAGATAACCACCCTGGTCGGTTGTCGACTTGGGGAAACCTGGGACTGAACCCTGAACCTCCTGGATGCGAGTCGCACATCTTACCCGGGCATTACCTCGCTCGGTGAGCTTCGATTTACACAACGTTCATCTTATGAGGATAAGGCAAAACCTCGAAAGTAATCTTATTTAAGTATCAGTTAGGAGTTGGGTGTATCAGACGAGGACCTGAGCAGCGGAACGAAGAACAAAGTGATGTTAAGGAAATTAATTTTTAATTTTAACAGAAGAAAGAGCAAATGAAATGCCCAAAACTTAAGTATTCATTTCTTCTTTCTTTCTTTGTTTTTTTTTCTTTCTCTCTTTCTCTAATTACTCCCCGGAGAAGCCAGGTGGGTGATCAATCCGATGTCAGGCATGAAATGAGGAAGTTAATGGTATGAAATGACGGTGAAATGGATGAAAGGAACGATGACTGTGGAGCAATTGGTGGACTGAGTGGCAGGGGAAACCGGATAGCTTGGAGAAAACCCGTTCAGACGCCGCCTCGTCCACCCAAAACCCTTATGTGACCTATTCGATCGAATTCGGACCGCCTAGCTGAGAGGCAAGCGGTCTAGCCACTCGGTCACGATACCGCCACGAGATTACTTCTCTACGAAAAAAAAAAAAAAAAACAAAACAAAAAAAACTGTGTTCCATTCACATGACTTTCTCTATATCTCTGCAACAAATTATTGTTAAAAAGCATGTGCTTCTATTTACTTCATGCTAATTGAAAAATTAGCAGAAATAGTCTTATTACTTGCTTCCTTGTAAGTAGAAGCGAAATAAGGAGTACTATAGATTACAGTGATAGTCAAAAACTGGTTGAAATGTGACTGAAGTTTCTTTATTTGTATGGACAGGAGATGACAAATTCCTGTATGAGAAAAGTTAGTTTTTTAAAGTTGAAATCAAAAACAAGGAATATCTCAAAAACGATCAACTCCACGAAAAAACTTTATATGACATAAATTGTGTGTTTTAATGTGTTTTACATTTGTTTGTGTGGTAAGTTTTTGTCTATCTTTTACGGTTTAGCAGTCATGCAAAATTCCGTAAAATTCATCCAGAATAAATTAGACTTCATAGGATATTCCCAGAAAATTCAAGATATAATATTATTTGCCAGGTAAATATCTTTAATATACGATATTTTAATCAATATCGTTAGAGCTATTTTTGAGAAAATCAAAATTTTCGTAAAACGTTCCATGTAAAGGGTAGCTGGTGGTGGGGAGGTTTTCTAGAACATCTTTGTGTGGCATCCTTGCAAGGTATCAAACTTAAATACCAAGTTTGGTATTTAACGGTCTTTTCACTTTTGTGTTATGCTGTTCACACACACACACACACACACACACACACACACACACACACACACACACACACACAACATATTGAATCCATGCCTCTGTTGGGGGTCCTCTGGAGTCAAATCCCGGCTATGACGTTGAATTTTTCAGTCTGACTACCTGACAAACCCGTGTCTTATACACGTCTTGTGTGGAAAAATAAAAAATCATTAAAATGTCCTCTTTCGTGTCTTATTTATCTACTAGAATGTACGTATTACGTACATCCTCGACCTAAAAATGTGGCCCAGAACGGAGCTGTTTATGTTGGAGCGTGCACCAAGACGTCGCCATTCAAATGACCATCTCAACATGAATTATTAAATGTTTGAGTGTACATATACTGATTTGTTGTTGAAGAGGTGTAATGTTTGTTTTGTACGTTTATACCAGCATTTTACCATATATAAAATTCCGAATTTAATGTAGAAATATCTAGCGGGAAGGCTCAGGAGGTTTCATTTTAAGCCCGCATTCGGGAGGTCGTGGGTTCGCTTCTCGTTCGGCCCACCTGACATGAGTTTTTCGGGGGTTTCCCCGGTCTACCAGGCAAATCATGGCTAGGTTTCTTTCCCTGTCCCTCCATGTCGTTTCTGTTGTTATTTCATTCATCATTCATTCTTTTGACTTCTTTCAGTGTTGGAGTGTCGGCGGTGGTGATCGGTGCGGCGTGGCAGGGAAAAAGGGTGTTCAAAGTGACTATACTCCTCTCCCGACTTCGTTTGGTTGCTGGGTTGAGAACTTTTGCCCCGGTCTCCCTATCCCAATGTCGGGGTTTTTCAGTCTGGAAACTGCAGGGACCCTGTCAATGCTGTGTCATTGCTTCTGGTTCCGGCCGCCCGGTGTATCTCTTACCGGGTATGCCCCTTGTACAATAACCTCAGGTTTGCTGTCGCATGCTCTCCGACTGCATCCTATTCTATCATAATGCAAAAATTAAAAATATTCAGTAACACGTAATAAAATTGTCATGACTAGAGTTCCACCCGGGGTCACGAAACTGCCGGATTGAGGATCTGTGCTCACAATGTATAGCTATGACGTAATGGAGTGGGTGTGGTCTCTACAGCCCGTTTCGAAACGTATTGCACTACCTAGCATTGCTCACTGCTGGCCTCATTCAGTTCCTGCTAGTAGTTAAAGAGAGCGCACATTGAAAAATGTTGAAAATACTAAAGGGTAGGTGTTCAACACTGAGCAAACTTGGGGATGATTCAAACATCTTTTGACTGACAGGAGCAGAACCTTTTCTTTAGATACAGAAAAGATGTATCTTTTAATTCACTGCATTGAATTCTGAATGAGTTTTGTTCATTTATGTTCATTGCCTTTTGAAAGCTCTGCATATTATTATCCTGACATTTTTGTATCAAGCTCTATACTTTTATTTGTCAAAGAACAAGTCGTGTTATTTGCTAATCATATTTTAAACTAATTGTTTTATTGTGTTACTTTATGAATTAGAACGATGCATATGATGTCAAAACATGTAATGAGCATTTTTGAAACAGGTTATACCTCAACGTGTGCATGTTTACGCTACAAATCCCTTCCCACTACCCTCTCTTTATATCGCTGACTGTTCTGTGTGTTCGTAACTGTGTGCGCTTCGGATCTCAAAACCGAGCTCTAGTAATGACATTCAATTTTATTCATTATTTTCACCCTCTGTAAGATCCTTGGTCAGTCTCTCAGTACGTTTACTCTGACCAGTGGCATGTACGTTACAGTACCAGTGCGTGTTACAAGTTCCAGTAGAACTAAATAAAACACAGATGAGAAAACCATGAATCATCTATTGCAGTTCAACTTAAGTAATATAGGGTGCCCGTTAAAAAAACAAACATGAAACAAAACAAAACAACAAAATATAAGTTGAAGCTGAAAACCATACTTTCTTAATTTTTAAATGGCCCATTTTACTTACTTTATGAAGCTTTTCTCAGACTTCATACACGTAAAAGTTTATTTTTACTTTCTCTATACTGCTATGTGCATAGTGTATAGAGAAGGTATTGTAATGCACCCAAAAACTCGATACCGAGTTTTCACCGGAAATACATGTTTTGAGACCTCCTGAATAAAAGAAGTATTTTTAGGAAAATGTCCGTGTCTCTCTCTCTCTCTCTCTCTCTCTCTCTCTCTCTCTCTGTGTGTGCAGCATAGCATAAAAACGAAAAGTCCGTTAAAAACCAAACTTGGTATTTAGGTTTGGTATCTTCCAAGGATGCGATACGAAGATTTTTAAAAAATCCCCCCACTCCCAACTACCCTTTACATGGAACTTTTATCGAAAACTTAGATTTTCTAAAAAATGTCTCTAACGATTTTAATTAAAATATCCTATATTAAAGATATTTACCTGACAAATAAAATGTATATCTTGAATTTTCTGGGAATAGCCTCTGAAGACTACTTTATTCTGGATGATTTTTGCATAACTAATAAACCGTAAGAGATGGACAAAAAAATTAACACACAAAAAATGTATAGCACGTTAAAACACACAATTTATGTTATATACATTTTTTTAATGGAGTTGATCGTTTTTGAGATATTCCTTGTTTTTGGTTTGAGCTTTGAAAAAGTTATACTTTTCTCATACATGAATTTGCCAACTCGTGTTCATACAAATAAACGAACTTCAGTCACATAGCAACCAGCTTTTGGCTTTCACTTTAAGCTATGGTACTCCCTTATTTCGCTTCTACTTACAATAGAGCAAGAAATAAGACTATTTCTGCTAATTTTTCTCGATTAGCATGAAATAAATAAAAGAATAAGCTTATTAACAATAATTTGTTACAGAGTTATAGAGAAAGTCATGTGAATGGAACACATCAGCTTTTTTGAGTAACCATTATTTCCGAGATATTTGCAGTGAAAGTTTCAAGTGGGTCGTCCTTATACTACACAGTTAACAATTTCTTTGTGGTGACATAACATTCTGAAATGGCTGCACTCATAGTGTCCATGGGGAACTGAAATCGGGTTGAATCTAATTTCATCTCAATGCGATCTTGTTTCACATGTTAAATTCAATACGAATTGGGATCATTTAAAATACGCAAGCTTCGAGAATAAATGTATTCATCCATTGATGTTGGGCAACTTGAAATTTCGTTGGCGAACCTGTTAAACACATATTTGTTATTTGTATATTTTAAGACGGTTTAGAAGTTAAATAATCATATTTTAAATTACACTGCAAACCTATATAAGCCATAAAACTGGTTCTGTTAAAACCTATCACAGAGCAATAAACAAAAAAGCATTAACATAATACTGCCGCGTACAGATATAGCAGAAAAAGTTTCACTATCGTGTTCAAAACGATTTGAATTCGGAGGTGTTTCCATGCAACATATTTCGATCCGATCTCATTCCGATCCCACTTTCTAAGAGGATCGGATCCAAGATTCAATACGATTTGAATCCGAGTTTCCATGCAGTATTCAATACGGTAAGCGTACTCAAATCGATTTCAATTCCCCATGGAAACATGGTAAATCTTAGAAAAAAAATGTCTGCTAGAACTGTATTTACTATCGTTAACTGTCAACGTTGTTCGGGGATCTGTAACGTTTTAACTGTTAACTCTCCGCAGTGAAATAAAGGTATTTTAAACCTGCCGGGACACTGGCGAGATGTCTCGCTCTCGGAGAAAAATATCGATCGTTGCTGTTGTGGACGAATGTGCTCTCTAGCGTTCAAACTTGAAATCACTTTATCTGGGTTACTGACAAATCAGCCGGCCGCGTTGGTCGATGGTACAGTCGCCTGCATCAGCCTACCGTATCAATACGTCGATAATGACAAAAAAGTAATACTTTGTCCGGTTCTCTTCCCACACGCTTATATGGAGATGCCCTTGGATGCTGCCTGTGACTGATTTAGATCCACAACATCGAGCTTTTTGTGCTGCGTGGGCTCCAGCTTCACGTTTACGCCCTTGTCACTGCCCACCTCCAGAAGAACAAGTGCAGGTCTGGACTCATTTCTATACATGGGCATGGTCCGCTCTACGTCATATCTCCCATGTTTTGACGTCTGCAACAGTGCATATAAGGCATTTAAGTCGCCAAATGAAAACTAGCCTCTCGTTTATGGGCAGCAGGTATTTAAGAGAAAAAAAAAAAAAAAAAAAAAAAAAAAAAAAAAAAAAAACACACACACACACACACACACAAAACTAAAAACACGCATACATTTCGCTTTTAATGTTTGTAGTTATAGGATGTAGTTATTTATGGGATAAATTTATGGGATCCATATTAGTTGTTTAAAAATAAAACCACTTTATATTTGAAATGTGAATCATAATGTATATAACCTGCAACTCACATTAGCAAACAGAAACTTTCGAAAAGCCATTACTATGAGTCACAATTAAATGAAACATTACGGTTTTTGAATGACTAATTTTTAAAATTCTCTTCCTTTCCCGCACATCCTAACACAGATATCGGCAATAATTTCCTGCATTCATCATCTCCTTATTTGGAAAACCTATCTGCTGAGCTAAATCTTGCCAGAGACGTCGAAAAGAAAGGAGGTTACTTCACGCTATGTACTTCATATAGTGAGTAATGCATACGGGTTAAGGACATTTACCACTGCGTCTGCCATTTCAATGAATAGTCCTGGAAATACCCTGAAAACATAGAAATACTCTTCAGGGAAATATTGTTTTTGACGCCTGAGTGTACTAACTTCCGGTGACGTCACCTACCTCGACCAATCAGATTAGAAGGGGGAGAGCCTTGCGCGAGAGCAGAGAGATTTTGGGTGTGTACAGTAACAGGGTGAAGTATTTTTTTGTTTTTAAGTGAGATATGCATTGTTGAGGACAAATTAGAAGGTATGTAATACACGTTTTAGTTACAGTGCTTGATTTAAGTGTGCATGAAGGGATAAGGCAGATAGCATTATTTGGATTCATTGATTTATATCGCAGATGGGTAACCTGGCTTCCCTCGATTCGCCATTTGTATTCCATTACCACCCATCCCCCTTCCTTGGAGGCAGAATATTTGCAACTCTGCATTCTACTGGCTGCAAACTGCAGAATATAAATCGATTGTTGTTCCTTTCGTATGATCTGGGTCGTGCAGGAAATCTTTATACAATTTACATCATTGGACTTTATGGTTATATATTTGTTCCTCTTTGACAGTTTGTTCTCAACTGTTGACATAAAATCTAAAACTACGTAAAATTTAAGAAAGTTGAAGCTGTAGCCTGAAAGCATCGTATTTCTTTAAAACGCCAAGACTCATCGAAAGTAAACTATTGGCGACTTTCATTCAACATAATTTGATACCTTAACAATTATAGATTGTAAGTTTCTACTGCTATTTCTTGTCAATTGGGACACTCCCGATTTTAAATTGTTGATTCATTAGGAGAAATATAGCACATTTGCTTTGGAAGCTTACCTATTATAGAGGACTTCACCTGTCTACATAATTTGTTGGTGTAGCTGCATTATTGTATTCACTTAAATTGATACCAGCACATCCAAACTAAAATGCAAAGTCACAAGTGCACATTAGGGACATTTTGGTTTTCTAGGATGTTTACATTTCTGATGAAGCAATCTAATTTGGAGAAGCTTAGCAAAAAATTTCTTTGAACAATAGAAAGGAAAGCATTGTTAATCTTTAATTTGAATTGGTTTCACTACAGATATTTTTCACTTTTTTTTTTCTCAATAAAACTGAGTTTGTAACTCTTTGAAATAGAATCTAGTATGGTAAGAAATTAAATACAGAGAAACAAGAAACACAACTAAGCAATTAAATTAAAGCCATTTAAATTTTAAGTATAGAATTATACAAACCATATTTAACATACACATAATGTTTTAAATACCTTAACAGTATCTTAAAGTGTTCTTATAATAATAATAGAAATACTATCATCACAGTGAGAAACATGTTGGAACTTCCACAGGCGATCCAGATTTGAAAGTGTTAAAAACAATAATATCTTCAGATTTAAAATCTGCTATATATCTAAGGTTTTCACTTCTCCTTGGAATCATTTGGGTTTTAGCTTCACAGATCCCTCGGCAATGCTTTACATATTAGGACCTTAAAAGCTTAATAACTGACCAGTAAGTAACTCTTAAGTGGATTTAATGGCAGAATAAAAAAAGTACCAAATGCGAATAATATATGGGAGTAATGCTGAAACCTTTTATTATCGAATTCATAGCATTGTTTTGAATATTGTACTTTGAGTAGGTAAGATCTTTTTTTAACAGGACTTGATTTTTGAGGGAGTGCTGAAATGTTTGTTTACAGTATTGTAATATCTGTATAGTTTTATTGGTAAGTTAAGTGCTTTGACCAACAGTGCATCCAACTGAAAGCATAAAACAAAAATTGATTACTTTTGAACTGTGAAAGATATTTTTTACAGTCTTTTCTGCATAGACATGGCTGAAAGTTTCCATGTGTATTCTGACACAATCTAAATATGAGCATAGTTAGCCATACAGCAGATGTGTGTAGTTCTTATGCTCATATGTTTGATATTCTAGGCATGCCATTTTGATGCTCCAATAAAAATGGGTTTTTCCAGCTCAGCACAAGACCAGAAAACATCTTTTATTTCAGAGTTTATACCTCAAATAATGCTGCCTTGTATTTCTATAAAGCTGTTGTTGCCTATATTTAATCCTTATAACAAAATAAAGAAGAATAGAAATTTATTACTTGATTATAGTAGAACTCAAGTGTGATTAATAACATTTTGCATTTATGTTATATACAATATAGGTAATACTTAAATGGCAGCTTCTGTTTTTCTTGTTTTCTTTTGTTTTCCTTTCAGTCAGCTTCATATTACATGTTACTCTACAATAAGAGCATATCAGTCTTTAAAGGTATTTGTTAAGGTTAGGTTAGGGATGAATAGATGTTATGTTTTGCTTTCCTATATGACAGCTTGAAATATTATTTTGTTATAAGGGGAAACAAAATATTGTACGTTTCACTAATTCAGAAAGTGGGCTGAATTTTGAAAGTTAGTACCTCATTGCCAGTTTTCTATTTCAATGCATTTTGTTGATCTGATGCCAACATTTTTGTGTTAATCCAAATTAAGAGTTTCCAGCGTTTGCATTAACTTTTAATATTTAACAAAGCCTTATTTTTCTTTCATTATTTTCAGCATGCAATGATTTTTCTCATTCTTCTTTTACTGTACTTTTATGGAATTGTGCTGTAAATATTTAGATTTTGTTTTGTTACATTTTTGAACTGTTCCATTTTATTTCTGATCTAATTGTTTATATTAATGCTTTTTAAATTGAAAAAAATATCATATTCATAAATGAAAGAGCCAAACAGTATACAGTTCTGTAAACTAAAGTCTTCTGTATTGGAAAAAGAAATTTCTAGTTTAAACATTTTGATAACTGAAATGCCTGATGCATTATTTGAGCCAAAAATTGAAAAGGTAATGAAAAGTAAGCATTTTCAAAATTACTGAAAATAAGACACTGAAAGATTTTACCATGTTTTAATACTGGAAGACTAAGGATTTTTAGATATTGAAAATGTTGTCCATGAATGGCTCCAAAATTAATTTTGGCCATTTAGAAAACCAACCTTTTCATTTCTGATAATAATTTGACTGCCACATGCCATAATACAAACAATTTGAAAAATGATGCTACAAAAGATGATGTTGGGAGGATTTTTCCACCAAGTTATTAATTAAGATTTGAAGAAAAATCAGTGAGGTTATGTGAATAAATGCAGAAGTTATCAAATGAAATTACTCATGTGTAGATATACACAAAGACTGATGCCTACGTGATGTGTTTACAACATGTGTATATGGTTCGGTGATAAATCTATTTTGAGTACATTCAACAATGTGCAGGCAACGCTCCAGCAGAATATTTGTGCTACCAACAACCTAGACTTTGCCCGGAACATAATGTTTGTGTAATCTGTATTTTTAGACAGATAAATGTAATGGTTTTGCTCTTCTAACATATGCAGTCAAAGTCACTGAGTGAATAAGAACGCAGTAGTGGTTAACCAAGAAATGAATTGTTTCTTATGATTCAGGCTTGGAAGTTGGTGACCTTAAAAATGATGTTCAAAATGACTTTAAACTTATGCATATATGGCATAAAATCTATAACCATGCCTTAGATACAATATAAGCAAAACGTATTCCACAAATACACCAAAGTCAAAATTTTTACCTTGCAGAATGTTATTGATTTTACAATTAGTAAACACCATTTTTAATTTTGATTTCCTTCTATTGTCTTGACCATTTTTTTGTGCACAATAACTAAATGCTCTTTGACACTTAGTATTTTCTGGAGAACCAAGTGCATCTTCTTGTCTACTCACATTGTTGTGTTAGAATAGAAAATGTACTATTAATGCATACCAAACTTAAAAGTCGGAATCAACCAGTAAGTCGCTGTTGCTGCAGCAATTTTCCCGTAAAAAATTCAATAGCTAATTTCACTTTGCATTAAAACTGACAGAATATTGTAATGCAAAATAAGTCAGAATATGCAGCTAGAGGTAACATCACTTGAGCTATTATATCACCTCGTAGTTAAGGAATTATTACATTGCTTTGTTTTAAATGTTGCAAAATCTATTCTGAGCACAAAAGAGGAAAAACTACAACAAAAGAATGAAAGACTTCTAATAGATGGCCAATAGATAATAAAATGCAGAAAAAATGCAAAATAAGGTGAAGTCTTTTTTGTTCATCCTGAGGGGACTCGAATTTGTATCATATCCAGTATTTCTCTTATGTATCAGAAGAGGTGACAACATTTAGCCGACTCCTGAGCCTTAGGTACCACATTTAGGATTAAATATGGGCATGCTGAAGTAAAACAAACATTATTATTTACTAAAGGACTGTAAAAACAAGGTCTTTGTGTCATCAGTAGTGAAAAGTCAAAAACAAAAAACATTAATGACTGATACCATTGTTCTTCTGGAGTTTTAAGCTTTGGTCAGCAACTCAGAAGAAAGCTGTATCTATTGTTCTATAAATTTATCTAAATAAAGAGGAAAAAATAAACAGTTTTACTCTCAATGCTGGTGCATAAGAATTAAGTTCTACTTGTTTTCTTTCACTTATACTGTTGCTTCAGGGGAGGTATTTGTGAAAATTAGAAACTTCTAAGTTGTGAAATCTTATGGAACTGCATGATATTTGGACATAAAATCCAGATCTTATTTCACATTCCTTTTTGCTACTACTTCGTAAAAAATAAATAATTTGTATATTTTAGTTGCGATATACAGGAGGTTGCATTTTTGCTCTGAGACTTTTGTATTTGTTTTTTTTTTAGCCTAATTTATTTCTTCTCCACATTTCTTTATAAGTGTTTAATTTAAATTTTATCTATTGCAGTTTGAGATGCACACTAAAACATCATAAATCTTGTTTTTTTTTGTCTTCCTGACTTGTCTTAAAAAGTTCAGGTTGATTGTTTGAAAACTGCAGCATCATTGTGTTTTACAGACTGAAAAAATTAAAGACACTCAAACTTAAAAGGTTCAAAAGTTTTCAAGGACCCTTGCATATTTCATTTTAAATATGTTGTGATGTGCTATAAAAGCCAGAGAGAAAAAAGTATAGCTAGTTTAGGAAACTACAATGTCAAGTGTTATGTGTGTGAAAGAGAGCGGGGGAGGGAGAGAGAGAGAGACCGACAGACTGTTTTTTTTTTTTTTTTTTTTTTAATTTAACTTCATGGGTAACTTCTGGTAAAGTTGCATAGTTTAGAGCAAATATTGCACACAAATAAAATATTTGATGTTGAGATTTTACAGAAAATACTCGTTTTTGAGGTTCCTCTGACTCTGAAAATAACATTTTTACTTTCTCTACACGAACTATGTATATAGTGTATAGAGAAGGTATTGCACTCCACCCAAAAATTCGATACCGAGACTTCACCGGAAATATTTAATTTTAGGGACCCCTGTACAAAAAAATCTGATGTGTACCATTCACATGACTTTCTCCATATCCGTGCAACAAATAATTCTTAAAAAGCTTATACTTCTATTTACTTTATGCTAATCAGAAAAAAATAGCAGAAATAGTCTTATTACTCGCTTTCTAGTAAGTAGAAGCGAAATAAGGGACAACCGTAGGTTAAAGTGATAGTCAAAAGCTGGTTGCTATGTCAATGAAGTTCATTTGTTTATATGGATAGGAGTTGACAAGTTCCTGTACGAGAAAAGTATACGTTTTTCATAGCAGAAACCAAAAATAAGGAATATCACAAAAACGACGAACTCCACGAAAAAAAATGTATACAACATAAATTGTGTGTTTTAATGTGCTCTACATTTTTTGTGTAGTAAGTTTTTGTCCATCTCTTACGGTTTAGCAGTTATTCAAAATTTAGTAAAATTCATCCAGAATAAACTACTCTTCAGAGGCTATTCCCAGAAAATTCAAGATATACATTTCATTTGTCAGGTAAACATGTTTAATATCCGAAATTTTAATCAAAATCGTTATTTTGAGAAAATCAAAATTTTCGAAAAATCTTCCGTGTAAAGGGTAGTTGGGGGTGGGGGGATTTTTCTCAAAATCTTCGTGTCGCATCCCTGGAAGATACTAAACTTAAATATCAAGTTTGGTATTTTACCAACTTTTCGTTTTTGAGTTATTGTGTTCACACACACACACACACACACACACACACACACACACACACACACAAACGGACCTTTTTGTGAAAATGCTTTTTTTGGATATTGGTGACCCTAAAACATATATTTCCGGTGAAATCTCGGTATCGAATTTTTGGGTGGAGTGCAATACTTTCTCTATACACTATGTACATAGTGCGTATGGAGAAAGTAAAAAGCATTTACAGAAAAAGTTCCTTGTGTGTGTGTCCGTGTGTCTGTGAACACGATAACTCAAACACGAAAAGTCAGTAAAATACCAAACTTGGTTTTAGAGATATTCCTTGTTTTTTGTTTCAGCTTTGAAATACTTATACTTTTCTCATACAGAATTTGTCAACTCATATCCATACAAAGGAACTTCAGTCACATAGCAGCCAGCTTTTGACTAAGGAACTTCAGTCACATAGCAACCAGCTTTTGACTATCACTTTAATCTATGCCACTCCCTTATTTTGCTTCTCTTACAAGGAAACAAGTAATAAGACTATTTCTGCTAATTTTTTCTCGATTAGCATGAAGTAAATAGAAGCATTAGCTTTTTAACAATAATTTGTTGCAGTGATATAGAGAAAGTTATGTAAATGGAACACATCAGATTTTTTAGAAAAGTTGTGAGTGTGAACAGCATAATAACATGTCTCTGTAGTGTGGGGGCAACGCACATTCCTCACATTTGTTTACCATTACTTTACATAACATATTTATAAAACTTTTTTTCTAAACAAAAGTGTGGAGCTTAAATCCACAATGATTATTCTTAACTATTCGTAAAGGCACTGGAACAGTGTATTTTATTTTTGGTGCTTGAGCACAAATATTAGGAAAATCTTTAAGAATTTTGATTCTAACAGAATTTGGTGAATGCACATCTTAAATTGGAGCTGATCAAATTTATAATGTTTGTATGTAAGAAACAAAGATTATGATGTATTAGAAACATCTGCGTGCTAATTTCCATAGCATACATATAACCAAGTCCTCTTTTGTTTTTGTGGCATATGCCATTCCCAAGATATGCGTTTTTAATTGTTCTATACTTTTGTTATTCTCTAAAAGCCCTATGGATTTTCAGTTGGAAAGAGTAGGAATTTTAAGGCCAGCATATAGTGTCCGGTTGTTAAACGTTTGCTATCGCTATTCGCTTTACGTGTAATGCATTGTGCAAAGCAGCTATATCTACAAACATTTGTTTTGATTAAAATGAAGTAGACAGAAAATTGAACTTTCTTGAGAATAGTCTGTAGAGGGTAGAGAAAGTTCTGTGAATGTAATTTTTCAATCTTCTTAATTGTGGTTTACATTTGGTATACAAGAATTCTTTTGATATAATATCTGACGGGTTTCACAAACATGTAGTTTAATCCGACGGACGGCCGCGCCATGGCCGCGTAGTTAGACTACTCGCCTCTCACCTAGACGACCCGGGTTCGATCCCGGATGTGAGATTTGTGGCGGACAAAGCGGCGCAGGGGTGGCTTTTCCCCCACCATCTCATTCTACCATAATCCATCTTCATTTCATATATCATCAGTGTCATCGCCTGCGGTGCCATAAGTAGTAAAAGCGGGCGTTAAGCACTACCAAAAAAATTTGATGAGTTCCATTCACATGACTTTCTGTACATCTCTGCAAAAAATATTATTAAAATTATTCCTTTGTTTGTATGGACTAGAGTTGACAAATTCCTTTATGAGAAAAGTATAAGTTTTTTAAAGCTGAAACCAAAAACAAGGAATATCTAAAAAAGATCAACTTTACGAAACAAAATTATATAACATATATTGTGTGTTTTAATGTGCTCTGCATTTATTGTGTGGTGAGTTTTTGTCTATCTATTACGGTTTAGCAGTTATGCAAAATTCCGAAAATTCGTTCAGAATAAAGTAGTCTTCAGAGGCTATTCCCAGAAAATTCAAGATATACATTTCATTTATCAGGTAAATATCTTTACTATACGACATTTTAATCAAAATCGCTAGAGCCATTTTTGAGAAAATCAAAATTTTCGAAAAAAAGTTCCATGTAAATGGTAGTTTGGGGTGGGGGGAGTTCCTTGGAAATCTTCGAGTCCCATCCTTGGAAGATACCAAACCCAAGTATCTAGTTTGGTTTTTAACGGACTTTTCGTTTTTGAGCTATGCTGCCCCCCCCCCCACACACACACCCGCGCGCGGACATTTTTCTAAAAAATGCTTTTTTTTTGGATTCGGAGCGAAATCTCGGTATCGAATTTTTGGGTGCATTATCTCCATACACTATGTACATAATATGCGTAGAGAAAGTAAAAATTCGACAGAAAAATAAATTTGTCAAGTCGTAAGGCTGAGATAATAATTAGGAAATTCAGCGAAAACTAATGATGATAAAATTAATAATAATATAATACTTTCTGATTTTGGTATTTCTCCTACATCAGATTATACCCAATTTTGCCGCAGTTTCAAATATTATATTACAATTTTTTATGGAATGAAAAATCTTGAAAATCCCCACACCACCTAATTTGTAATGCTATTCATTCTTTGTGCATATTAGAGTTTTCTGCCTCTTAATTTACCTCCTTGATAATATAAAAGCACTGTACATCCTTGGGAAAATTACTTTTCACGTTGTCCTGGTAGTTGTATTTCATTGTTGTTTCTTTTTCTTCTTTTTGGGTAGCTTTTAATTTCTTAATGGTTAAATCGCGACAAATCCGCTGTTCACTTTGAGTCAGGTGGTCTCAGTTACCTACATAGTAAGTTATATAGTATTTTTTAACACACAAATTTTTCCTTCAGCGTAACCTAATTGGCCATTAAGTGAGAGAGAATGACTTACATATAACACTAAACATCCTGCCCATAGCGTCAACGTCAAACGCGCCAACGACCACGGCTACTGGAGCAAGCAGGTATATTAGTTACTGGAAATAGTTATTGCTTCCACCCAAGAATTCGCTATCCATATTTAACTGGGATTCACAATGTTTTTTAGTCCCCTGAATTAAAATTCGAGAAAAAATGAGAAGGGAATAATTGAAAGGAAAATGAAAAGTCGGAGGGGCACCAAATCTATATTAAAGTGCAGCATCTTCCAAAATTTCGGTTTTCTCAGAAATGGCTCTTAACGATTTTTATTAAAATACCAATGTTTAAGATATTTACATGGCAAATAAAATGTGTATTGAATTTTCTGGAAATAGTTCTTCATTCTGGCTGACTTTTGCATAATCAGTAAATATTAAGAGATAGACAAAGTCTTACTAACACATGGATTTTTCCTTTCTCTACACGTACCATGTACATGTGTATAGAGAAGGTATTGCATTCCACCCAAAAGTTCTATACCGAGATTTCACCGGAAATACACGTTTTAGGGTCCCCTGTATAAAACATTTTTTGAAAAAGGTCCGTGTGTGTCCAAGTGTCTGTGAACACGATAACTCAAAAATGAAAAGTCTCTAAAATACCAAACTTGGTATTTAAATTTAGTATCTTCCGGAGATGCGACACGAAGATTTTGAGAGAAATTACTCACCCCAAACTACCCTTTATAAAGAAAAATTTTCGAAAAATTTTGATTTTATCAAAAATGGCTGTAACAATTTTGATTAAAATATCGTATGTTAAAGATATTTAAATGGCAAATAAAATGTATATTTTGAACTTTCTGGGAATAGCCTCTAAAGAACTCTTTATTCTGAATGAATTTTGCGTAACTAGTAAACCGTAACAAATTGTCAGAAACTTGGTGCACAGAAAATGTAGATGATGTTAAAACACCCAATTTATGTCATATTTATTCCTGTCATATTCGTGGAATTGGCCATTTCTGAGATATTCCTTTTTATTATTTTCAGATTTAAAATACTTAAACGTTTCTCTTACTGAAAGTTGTAAGCTCCTGGCCCTGCATAGAAACGGATTTTAAACACATGACAACCCACTTTTAAGAGATTTGACATTCGTTTTAGTCTAGTGTATTTCCTTATATTCCTTATACTTTCAAGAAGCAAGAAATTAAGAAAATATCTGCTAATGTTTATCTCGATTATCATATAGTATATAGAATAAGCTTTATAACAATAATTTGTTACAGCGATGTAGAGAAAGTCATGTGAATGGAGCACAAGAGATTTTTGTATTTTCTATGTGTAGGTAGAACTTGGGTCGTGGTATTGGATATTTAATCCGGTATTTATCTGGCACCCAAGGGAAACCGCGAAAAAACAGGTAATTTGAACCCGCGACTTCTGGAATGCAAGCCACAGACGCTTCTGCTTGAGCTCACTCAGTGCTTCACGTTAATCTATTCCTAAAGCAAATGAAATTAAATAAAATGGAGTTTTATTTATGGAAGCGATTTAACTGCTGCTATTCTCAGCGTCCCATTTTATACTGGGCGTGAAAGACCACTTACTTTTGTTTAGAGGCCTGTTTTATCAGACTTGAAGCTATTTTTCGTTTCGTCATCGGCTTACCCCTACCCGTAATTGTAGGACTGACACCCCCTAGGGCTTACAAGCCAATGCCTAGGGGTCAGAAGTCTGTCGGGGAGCCTACAACACGAAACAACAGAATGGAGAACCTGTTACGAGGGGTTGGACCACAGCCAGGCATGAACCTGAGAAAGTGATATGAAATGGAAGCGAAATTGATGATGGAGCAATTGGTGGGAATAGTGGCGGGGGAAACCGGAATACCCGGAGAAAACCCGCTCAGACGACGCTTCGTCCACGATAAATCCCCCATGCGGGCTTTGGGATCGAACCCAGGACGCCTAGATGGCAGTGAGCGGGCTAACCACTCACCCACGGTGCAGCCGACTTGAAGCTATTTTACGTGCCGTAAATCTACGACATGGACCAACGGTTTTACTTCCCTTCCGAAGGAAACCATGCCAGGGATTTTTACGCAGAAAAAGAAACCCATTGTCTTCCGCCGGGTTACAGCACAGAGGGCGACAATATTCCTAAAACAGATGTATCATTGAAGCCTCTGATTGAGAAACACGTCTGCATTTGTAAGCACTACGTGTAAAGGATGCATTACGTATCGTTGCCATTCAGGAAACTGATAGGCAACAGGAAAGTTATGAAACTGTAGGTTGACTGACATGAACTGCAGCACGTTTTCACAGTAACAGTACGCACTGGTCAGTTCCAGGACATGCGTGAAGTCTGAAACCAGCTAGAAGGTTGACATTTTTCCAAACTCCCGTTCTTGGTGATCGATACAATCAGTGTCATGTATGAAGAGCGTAAGCAATCTGAACCTACAGTCCCTTAGATGTTAGCGAAGAATAGGTTTTATTCTCTGATGTTTGTGCCAGTGGCGTATGTTGGGATATGACTAGCAGAGCTGAACAGTAAAAATCTGATGTGTTCCATTCACATGACTTTCCCTGCATCTCTGTAACACATTATTGCTAAACAGCTTATTCTTCTATCTACTTTACGATAATCGAGATAAACATTAGTAGAAATTGTCTTAATTACTTGCTTCCTTGTAAGTAGAAGGTAAATAAGGGAACGCTAAAACGATAGCCAAATCTTTTAAAAGTCGTTTCTACAAAATCCCGTATGAGAAACGTTCAAATATTTTAATTCTGAAACAAATAACCGGGAATATCTCAGAAATGGTCAACTCCGAAAACACACACACACACACGCACGCGCACACACACAAGTATATAACATAAATTGTGTCTTGTGACGAGATCTACATATTTTGTGTAGTAAGTTTTGTCTTATCTCTTACGATTTACCAGTTACGCAAATTTCATCCGGAATAAAGAGGTCTTTAGAGGCTATTCCTAAAAATTAAATTTACCATGTAAATATCTTTAATATACGGCATTTTAATCAAAATTGTTAAGAGCCATTTTTAAGAAAATAAACATTTTTGAAATTTTTTCCATGAAAGGGTAGTTTTGGGTGGGGGAATTTTTTGCAAAATTTTCTTGTCGCATCCCTGAAAGGTACTAAACTTAAATACCAAGCTTAGTATTTCACCGACTTTTCGTTTTTGAGTTATTTTGTTCACCGACACACACACACACACACACACACACGAACCATTTTCTAAAAATGCTTTTTTATACAGGGAACCCTAAAACGTGTATTTTCCGGTGAAATCTCGGTATCGAGATGGATGGAGATTAAAATACTTTTTGTAAGGGTTCTTATTTTTTCCCTTCTGCTTATATTGAAAGTGTGGAAGAGCTGGTTTAGGTCTCCCCTGTTTGTCGATCACCAACTTATCCTCGTATTTCAACTGTGGGAATTGTTCACTAATTCCATAATTACACATTTTTCATTGATTTGTTAGAATTAGCGCTGGCAACTGTCTTGGTAGGCTGTACGCTATGAAGTGAATAATGCTAATATATACTAACAACTATTAAGGTTCGTAAGAATATTTAATCATACAATAATTAAAATTAAAACTCAACAGCTGTTGCATGTTTTTAAACTCAATGCTATGCAGAACTACAAACAATAAACGAGAAAGTCGTGACCGTGCAATATTATTCGGAGACGTTCGTATGTTGTGTAGCGATTCCGTTTTCAGAAGCCTTCGCTTGCTGATTCCTGCGCTCCTGCTTCCGAAACCTTCTTTGACCGTACTATAGTGTAGGGCTGCAGTTTTAAGCATCACAAGCTCTATTCTCTGGGTTTGATAATTTAGAAAACGAGGTATTTAAAACAATAATAACTAATATCTCGGAAACGGTTATTTCCTATGAGAGAAACTGGCTGGTATTTCTCTTATTATTATTATTATTATTATTATTATTAATAAAAATAATGTCTAATTTACTTTAGACATGGGCTTTGGCGATAACTTTGATTGTCCGCAGCATACAGTAGTTAGTGTTTTGCATTGAGAGAGAGAGAGAGTGAGAGAGAGAGGGGGGGGGGGAGGGTTTTGAAATCGGTTCCGGGTCGGAGCTGTTGACTTTATTGTAATTAGAACCATTTCCCGTCCTCCTCAGTGTCTGGGAGAGAATGCATCACTTACTCCACTGTGTCGTTCAGGTTAACTAGTAGCTAAGTACTTTAATTACCTATAGTTACGGGCCGAACCTATGATTACGAGAAATTAACGACTGACGATTTTACCGCTTCAAAAAGAATAAAGTGTTTGAAAATTCAAAATAATAACTAATATCTCGGAAACGGTTTAAAGACAAGCCTATTGTGGTTGGGAAAAGGAGATCTTTTTGTACAGGTATACTTCACGGTTACCAGCTAATACAACATTCACTTCGAATGAAAAGAAATTCGTAGTAGGCCATTCCCAGAAAATTCAAGAGAAAATTTTAATAAAAATCTTTATAGCCATTTTTGATATAACACGCATAAATACATGTTCATGTAAAGAGTAATTTGGGGTGGAGGATTTTCTTGAACATTTTGCATCTTTGGAACATACTCCATCCAAAACGAAGTTTCATCCGACGACTTTTCGTTTTTGAGTTACGCTATACACACTGAGATGCACTTAAGCACTTGCATAGTAAACATACCATTCTTGGACAGTCGCCAGTTAAATGAACTTGTTTCAAGTTTGGAATATTACATAAATGTGCTTGACCAGTTTGCAATAGTTGTCACAGTTGGATGAACAATTGCTAGACATACAAGTCTTTCAGGTTAATGTTTTCAAGTTTAACGTTACGTCAGAGGATGAATGAAAGGAATACATGTGCAAATGACCTCGGGAAATCAGAGCGCCTAGTGCGGTGCAATCCTACTTCCATTCACATGACTTTCTCTGCATCTCCGCAACAAATTATTGTTAAAAAGCTTATTCTTCTATTTACTTAATGCTAATCGAGACAAAATTAGCAGAAATAGTCTTATTACTTGCTCCCTTGTAAGTAGAAGGGGAATAAGAGAGTACCATAGGCTAAAGATCATTTAAAAGCTGGTTGCTATGTGATTGAAGTTCCTTTGTATGGCCGGGATTTGACAAATTCTCGTATGAGAAAAGTATAAGTATTTTAAACCTTAAACCAATAGCAAGGAATATTTAAAAAACGGCCAACTCCATGAGAAAATGTATATAACATAAATTGTATATTTTAACGAGCTCTACATTTTTGTTATGTAAGTTTTTGTCTGTCTCTTACGGTTTACCAATTATGCAAAATTCCGCACAATTCATCCAGAATAACAATGTCTTTGACAGTTATTTTCAGAAAACTCAAGATATAGATTTTATTTGTCATGTAAATATCTTTTCTATACATGTTTTAATCAAAATCGTTAGTCATTTTTGAAAACATCAACATTTTCGAAAATGTTTCAATGTAAAATGTAGTGACATCCTTGGAAGATATTGAACTTAAATACCAAGTTTGTTATTTAACGGACTTTTCGTTTTTGAGCTATACTTCCCACAGCCCCCCCCCCCAAATATCAGACACACATGCGGACATTTTACTAAAAAGTTTTGTATTGTATTTCTGGTGAAATCTCGGTATGCAACATTTGGGTACGTGTAGAGAAAGTAAAAATCTCGTCCAGGCAGCTTGAATGCACCAGGAGCGAGCATGAGAAACAAGAACCACCATCGTTAGCAAATTTCAAAAGATACTCGTTGAAATAGTTTCATGACGACGTGCTGTTTTGCTACTAACAGAATTTTCCTCACTTACGAGACAGGTAGGTTATTTTTAAGTGTAATTCAGAATTTAAAGATTCAGATGTGTTCCATTCACATGACGTTCACTAGCTGTTCCGCAAACAAACCTTTTATTCAGAAGATTAATCTTTTACCTGCATCATGCTAATCAAGATATTATTTCCAGCTCCTTGTAAGTAGAAGAGAAATAAGAAAATGCACAGGCTAAAGCGTGTTCAAGTCCTTTAAAAGCCGGTCGCTATGTCAAACAATTGAAATTCTAATATCTTTGATCGCCAGGAGTAAAACGAGAAACGAGAATAAAGATGTCTTCCCGTTTGAGAAAAGTTGGTGGTTTAAAATTGACGCCAATACCCCAAAATATCTCTATAAATATGTATGATACAAATTGTGAGTTTAATGTGATATACATTTTTGTTTATCTCTTACGGTTTGCATGTTGTACAAAAGTCATCCAGAATGAAGAGGTCTAAGAGGCTATTCCCAGGAAATTCAAGATATACATTTTGTTTGTCATAAAAATATCTTATGCATAAGGTATTTTAACCAAAATCGTTAGAGCCATTTTTGAGAAAATCAAAATGTTCGAAAAATGTTCCATGTAAAGGGCTATCGGGCGGGAGGCATTTTCTTGAAAATGTTCGTGTCGCATCCTTGGAAGATACTGAACTTAAATACCAAGTTTGGTATTTAACGGGCTTTTCGTTTTTGAGTTATGCTGCACACACACACACACACACACACACGGACATTTCTCTAAAAATGCTTTTTTGGATTCAGGGGCTCTCAAAACATATACACTATGTACATAGTAAGGGTGGAGAAAGTAAAAATCTGTTACATTCGCTTGATTTTCTCTGGCAATTCTTCAACAAACTAATATAACAAAAACTTTTTTTTCGATATCTTTATATGGAGATAAACATTTGTAGAATCTTGTTTATTATGTATTTCCCTATAGGTACAACGGGATTTGGAAAATACAATAGTGATGCTATGAAATTATTTTGTAAAGAACTTATGAATGCTTTAGTACTAATTCCTTATTATATTATGTTTGTCCTGTCTTTTCTTTATTTTTACGTTTAATTTTATGGATATTAATACCTATGCACAAAACATAAAATATTATGTTCCGATATCATTATGGCTTAAGCGATAATCAAATCTTTGAAGCACTGGGTGCTCTCTGAATGCTTTGAAAAAACCGTTCGCTTTGTAAGGCCACGAGTGAAAAAAAGGAAAAGCTATTATTTACCTGAGAAAATATAGATACGTATTTAAATTTTCAAATCAATAAAGTATCTCGGAAACAGTTTATAGCACACAAATTTATTTGGAATAAATTGGTACTTTAATGAGATTTTTTTGTGTAGTAAGATTTTTTCCAGGTGGCGCCGTGCCCAAGTGTTTAGACCGCTCGCCTCTCACCAAGGCGGCCCCGGGTTCGATCCCAGGGGACCGTATTTGGGATTTGTGGTGGACATAGCAACGTCTGGTGAGTTTTCCGGTTTCCTCTGACATTCATCCCATTTTCTGCTTTATAATCACCGTTTCTTTCATCCATTTCACTTGCATTTCGTTTCATCCACGTTCTCACGCTCAGCCTGGCTACGGGTCGACTACTCGTTCCAGGTTCTCCATTCTCTGGTTGGCTCCCCGGCAGGCTTCTGACCCCTAGGCATCTGTTTGTAAGTCTTAGGGGATTGTCAGTCCTAAAACACGGGGAGGGTAAGCTGACTACGAAAACTTTACAATGCCTGTATTATTCAAGACAAATGCTGGAAACGAAGTGTCTTTGTTAAGGCGCAGGGTTTTTTGTTTTAGTCTGTATGTTGATATCTTTGAAAACATTTAATTTTAATTCTGTAAATGCGTTCCATAAATGTTTTTAAAACACCGTTCTTCGAAGCAGTTTGAAACTGAGTGACGGCGCGCATTCATTTATTTTTCGCGCACGCATGTGCATGTGTAACCGCGTGTGTGTGTATGTATATCAAAGAATGATTTAAAGCTATAGGTGGGCTCGGTTACAACATTTCGAAAAAGAGATCAGGTTTTAATAATTTTCTTAGAAAAAATAATCCTCATAGTGTAGGTGCTCCATTTCTGGTCATTTAAATACAGAAATGTTACTTTAAATGGACTGGATAGCTTGTGATTTTCACCAAACGTTGTTTTCTTAAATTGCTGCACTTTTTTTTTTTTTTCATTGCTTCATTTGTATAGCCCCCTTTAACATCAATTGGGGGCTTTCACTTGTGAAACTGTAGGTTCAGAATATTAGGTTAAACTTTATATTACTACTACATTCATACTTTCAGACTGTATGAGGGATAGGGAATAATTCCGGTTAAAGAAAAATTCCCCGCCCCAGCCGGGAATCGAACCCAGGACCTTCGGGTGAGAACTCAGCTCGCTGACCACTCGACTACGGAGGCAGTCTGGTGCACTTTTGTTCACTTTTAAACATTATTTTTGTCTTTGAAGGTCGTAAAAGAGCTGTAAAGAGCCTTTTTATATCAAGCGTAGTTTTGGGTTCAAAGCTTTAAAACTCCAATACAGGGTTGATTTCTAGAAAGTTAAAAAATTGTTCCATATTTTATGGTTTCGTAGTAAAAGCTTTATTAGAGCAATTTAATTTTTGAATGTGAACACTGCGTGTGGAACTTAAAGGCTAACATTGTCAAATTATCATCACATAGGGTATTTCAAATAATGAAAATTATTTTAGTGGAAATTTAATCTCATGGTGCCTTAAATTAATTGTTTATTATGTTAAATCTGTGACAGAGAAATATGAGCTAAATTGGTTGAATTTTGTAGTAATCTCAGTACCAATATCCTCAAACAATGGCGTAATATGTCATAATTCCTAGTATTGAGTTCCTTAGTTTTGAAGTAAACGTTTTTGCATTTTAAAAGGTATTGCGGCACTTTTTAGTAGCTGCCTGTATGAGCGACCTCAGACATCGAGCCGGGCTCCCTTGGTCCCCCCAAGAATGCAGCTGACCACAGGACAAAGGAGGGAGACTAAAGTGGCATTAGAGGGCCAAAGAAGGTGAAAATCTAATAAGATCATCGCTTGGCATGGTCCCAGTAACCACAACATGAATGTCAGGGGAGGCACGCAACAAAACCAACAATTGTGTCGACGTCCTGTAGTGAACCTATGACTTAACAGATTTGCTTTAAATCCCCTTAGTAACCATGACTTTAGCACAATTTTCACAAACATTGGTAGGTATTTCCAACATGATGTGAGATAGTTGTTTTTATCTACTAGCTGTGCACAATTTTGTTATAAACCCGCCTCTGTGGTGTGATGGTAGCATGTCTGCCTCACATTCAAGTGGTTCCGAGTTGGTTCAAATTTTGGTTAGGGTAAGTTATCCAGATAAGGTTTTCTCCGGGGTGATACTTTATCCTGAGAAGACAATATGATAGGTAGTTTTAAGCTCTACGGGCTCCGGGCTCAAGTGACCATCATTTCATCCGTTTCATTCATTGCTCTTCTAGGTTAAAGGATATTAAACTTAAAAAAAAAAAAAAACTATAAAGATTATAAAGTGGCGCACTGTAATATACTGGTGTTTCAAGGGCATTGATCCAAAATGGAATGAGAAATGCAACAAAATAATTGATATGTTACGTTCACATGGCTCTCTACCCGTTCTTCAAAACATTACTATTTAAAAAGCTTATTCTTCTATTGCCTTCAACTTAATCGAGATAAGCATTAATAAAAGTACCTTTATTGCATATTTCCTTGTAGACACAATGGAATTAGGAGTATACAGTAGATTTGAGCGATAGACCTTTAAGAGCAGGTCGCTATGCCTGGCTTTGAAATTTCGTCTTCTTTGCTTGACCAGGAGAAAGAAAAACGAACGACTTCTCTTCGAGAGTAGTGAAATGGTTTTAAATTTCAAATAAAAAAACAAGGAATATCGCGGAATTGTTTAACTCAAAATAAATAAAAAAAAACAACATGTATTTGACATAAGTTGTGTGCCTTAACTAGATCATTTACAATATCTTTTGTTAATAGGTAGAGTCAGATTGAAAAATTCAATGCCATAGCCGGGATTTGAAAATCTCCCAGTCTCTAGCCGGTTGCTCTAACCACTGAACTATCATGGCAGCATGCTAGCGTTTTTGTAGTAAGATTTTGTCTCTTACGGTTTACGAGTTATGCAAGTCATTCAGAATGAAAACTCAGGATATACATTTTATCTGTCACGAAAATGCCTTAAGTATAGGCATTTTAATCAAAATCGCTTGGGCTATTTTTGAAACAATAAACACTTTAGACAATTTTTCCATGTAAAGGGTATTTTGGGATGGGGGGTCTTTTGCGAAACCTTCATCGCTTCCGTGGAAGATTCTGAATTTAAATGCCTATCGAATTTGCGTTTTTGAGTTACTGCGGTTCACGGACAATGAAATTTGAGTTTTATATACACATCCTCATTAACTTCTATGTGGAAGTGAAAACGACTGAATTTTGCTCAAAGGCGTTATCAGGCTTGAGGTTATTTCGCGTGTCACAAATCTACGAAACAGGATCAACGGCTTTGCTTCACTTTCAAAGGAAACTATGCTAAGGATTTTTACGCCCGAAAAAAATTCATCCTCCTCCCCCGAATTTGAACTCGCGACCTTGGGAATCAGGCTAGCATGTTACCCCATGACCACAATGATTCAAAAACACACAACAGACCATTTTCTTAAACAAAATGCGTTATTTAATTATTTATTCTAGGGACCTCAATCGGTATATCCAGTGCAATCTCGTTATCGAATTTTTGGGTGGAATGTCGTACCTTCTGTACCCATGTATGCACTTTGTACGTGGCAGAGAAAGTAAAAAGAGAAGCGAAAACGTTGCAACAACATGGGTCAGGAAATTAACCAGTAACGATATAATGTTGATTGGGGCTCGCTGTATACTAACTATTCCGATAAAAGCGGTGACAGTTTTATTCAATTTATCAATCACGAGATAATCACAACAAACGGAAACAACTACACATATACTGGCCCACAAATACCGTAGCTATCCCATGTGGGCTTCATTAATTTGCAAGGTTGGTATCTCTGCTCTAAATGTTTGGGATCGATCCATGGACAGCCTTTATGAAAGGTGTTCTCTTTCAGTAAATGGGCATTATTTAATGACGGTTTATTTGGAAACCTTTTTTGGGGGGTATGCTACTTTTAGTTCACCTTTTAAACAGCATAGAAGAAGTGAGGTTAACGTTTATATGGTTTCTCACTCTTTTTTCATTTGGAAATGCCCTTATAACTTGTATGATCCTTTCGGGAACTGTGACTCGTTAACTTTGAGATTTTACACAATTTTAAACTTAAAACGCCTTCGCATTCACTACCACACCTTCACTTCCAAGGGTAGGACAATATTTTAACTATACCAAAATTCCTCCGCCCCAGCCGGGAATGGAACTCGGAACTCTAAAGATGAGAAGCTAGAATGTTGACCACCTCGACCATAGAGACAGCCCGCATTTCATTGCTCAATAAACAAGGAACACATTATCTGAAGAATTATTTTGTGACCCAATGTTTATCACAGCTTGTAAGGTTGATTGTGTTTGTTGTAATTGTCTCCAGATTGGTTCATTAAATAAAATTGTTACTGTGTTAATTTTTATTGTCAATTTAATTGTTTTTCACACAAAACGTGTATAGGACAGGAGTTGGATAGGTAGAGTCAGACTGAAAAATGTCATAGCCGGGATTTGAATCACGGATCTCCCGGTCTCTAGCTAGTTGCTTTAACCATGGCAACATATCGGGTCGGCATTAAATTCCTCAACTGACTCGCATGTTTCCCGGTAAACCACAAGCCTGATCACAAATTATTTTGAGATGACATATCGTAATGGCGACTTACAATGTAAGTTTTTCGTCATAGTTGAGCCAGCTGTTAAGTCAATTAGTGTCAATGTAATTGTTTTTTCACACAAGCCGTGTGACTCTACCTATCCAATTCCTGTTCTACACACGGCTTGTGTGAAAAAAAAAAAAACAAACTAAAAACACAATTCATGTTCATACACATTGTAGAATTAACCGTTTCCGAGATATTCCCTGTTATTGGCTTCAAATTTAAGCTGCTTACATTTTCCTCAAGTGGGAGGTTTCTCTTTTGTTTTACTCCTGACCTTGCAAAGCGAACCGAATTTTAATTGTTTCACACAGCGACTGTCTATTTAAAAGATCTGACTATCGCTTTAACCTAGTGTATTCCCTTAATTCCCTTTTACTTACAAGGAACTAATACAATGCTTATCTCAATTACCACGATATAGATAGAGAAATATTTTGTGACCAATTTATAGAGCAAATCGTGTGAATGGAACATTTACGATTTTTTAATTCTTAAACGCATAAAACTTCATTTAAGTTGTATCAACGTTTCGGCCTCTTACCGTCTTCAGGGCTGCACTGCGACGTATTCTGCTGATTTCCAGCCTTTTATGTTAGAATATCAAAAAGATTCCTTGTTGCCGTTTGTCCGTTGCGATTGCTGGTGTCAGGCTTGGATTTACTGCAAAAATAAATATGAGAAATTGCGCGGTAAGAATTAAAGGAAAAACGTCACAGTATCAAGTTTCCAATAAAACTGAAATGCGAAAAGGAAACTTTAGAAGCAGAAAGTTAGTAAAATTAGTGGTTTATAGCTTTATTTTCTGATTTTCCCTTAAATATACTGGAGTTGTTTCCAACAAAAAATATCGATTTGACTTCGGCTTGGTTTGAATTTGTTTGGGTGATATGGCTTCTTTCACACAAATTAAGCACTTCTTGACTGGAAATCAACAGCAAAATTCTGGATAATACTGGTCTTGCAGTATTATCGAAGTTCCTGTTTTGAGTTCATCTAGTGAGAGCAAATAAGAGGTTTTCTTGCTGTAATGAGATGGAGAACCTCACACGAGTACAAACATGTTATCAGAGTATCGGTGTTCAGTAATAGCCCAGGCCTAACTGTACATTTGCCCATCTCATTGTTAATGTCACGAGTGATTTCTATTTTCTGTCTTGGACACTCATCTAGAGGAGTTGGAAATAAAAAGTAGCATTTGCTATCCCAATAATTAAAATATAGTAAACTATTTATATTTACCGCTATGTTGTAAACGGCGATGTTTGATAAAATCATAACCATATGGTCGAACTTTGCTTGATTCATCGTGCAGTTTGGTTATTTAATATCTTTACTTTCTCCACTAAGTACATAGTAGGTAAAGAAAGTATTACATTCACCAAAAAATTCGAGACCGAGATTTCACTGTAAATACACGCTTTGAAGCCCTATGAATAAAAAAAAACATTGTCGGTTCGTGTGTGTCTGGAAACAGCAAAAGAAAAAAAAAAAAAAAAGTTAAATGCCAAATTTGATATTTTAAGCCCACCCTTCAAGGATGCGACACGAAAATTAAAATAAAAAAAAAAATCACCCACCACAAGCTACCCCTTATGTGGAAAAAAGTTTCAAACATTTTGATGTTCTCAAAAATGTCTATAATGCTTTGCATTAAACTATCACATGTTTACAATCTTTTCGTGACAAATAAAATATAATTTTGAATTTTCTAGGATATCCTCTGAAGTCCTCTTCTTTCTGGATGATTTTTGCATAAGTGCTAAAACTACACAAAAATTGTAGATCTCGTTAAACGGTATGACATTTTTGGATGTAATACAATACCTTCTCTATCCACTATGTACATTGTACCTACGGGCTAGAGAAAGCAATAGGATATATTTTCTAAAGTTTAGAAGTCATTATTTTATTATGAAAACAAACTTTTTTTTTTTTTTTTTTAATTTTTCACAAATTTTGGTCAAATTTAACAGAAGCAGCATCTTAATTTCGGGGGTAGACCAGTACAACATCTTAAACCTCTGTAATGTTTAAGCTCCGTTGCAAGGCAGTTTTGTAGCACCACTCGAGACATTCCGTAACCTTCAGAGTTCGTCCAGTAATTTGTAATACTCTGCTCCTTAATGTGCTCTGCTGGTGAAGAAGAAAAGAATATTTTCCAATTTGTTGTGTATCCGTTGTCACTGCCCTACAGCAGGGAAAGAAAAACAGTTGAGCGTTATTTATCTGGAGAGATAAAAAACACTCAAATATTATCAAACACATGCGTACATATTTTGATAATATAGCCGCTGTTGGCGTTGTAAGGGAACACAATGTCATTAGGCTATCAATAAAAGCAAACAAAATCTGTGTTGACTGCCTCGGTGGTCGAGTGTCCAGCGAGCTGACTTCTCACTCGGAGGTCCCTGGTTCGATTCCCAGCTGGGGCGGGGACTTTTTCTTTAACCACAATTATTCCGTATCCCTAACAGAATCTGGAAGTGTGAATGTGCGTATGTTTATTGATATAACAATGATTAACCTAAGATTCTAAAGCTACAGTAATACGAGTTGTTTCGCAAGTCAGAGCCCCTGATATGACCAAAGACAAATGAAATAATTAAAAAGAACCGAAAAAAAAAAAACCTGTGTTACAACCACATTTCTTTCCCTCTTCTGTAACATACTGCTCTTAGAAAAGCTTATTCTGCTACTCAGTATGCCAATCCAGCTTTTATTGTAAGCTCAAGGAGAGTAGAGAACACACTAGGCTAAGCAATATCCAAATATTTTAAGAGCTGATATGATGGCATTAAAATTCCGTTCCGTTTGGAAGATTGGAAGAAAAACGAATGACGACTTCTTATTTAAATAAAAAAGAAATTTCGGGAATGGTTAACTCCATAAAAGTATTATTTTTACATACATATTTTAACCAGAAATACATTTTTGGTACAGTAAGATTTTGTCCATCCCTTACAGTTTACCAATTAGGCAAAAGACATTAAGAATGAAGATGGCTTCAGAAAATCCAAGATATACATTTTGTCAAGTAAATATTTTTAGTAAATGTGATTTTAATCACAATCGTTACATCCATTTTTAGAAAAAAAACTCTTCCATCTACAGGGCAGGGGTTGGAAGTAATTTTCCTGAGAATCTTCGTGTCGCATCCTTGGAAGTACTGGAATTAACACCAACACTTAACCGATTTTCATATTTTGAGTTATGCGGTTTACAGGCAAACACCCACAGATTTTTTTCTTCTGTCGTGTTTTTTATATTTAAGGGTCCTCAAAATAGGTATTTCTGGTGAAATATCGGTATCAAAATTTTGGGAGGAATAGAGTTCATACCTTCTCTATCAACCATGTATATTGTATGTGGTAAAGAAAAAATCTATTATGTTTTTTTTTTTTGTTAGTAGATATTATGAGCTATCATGATTTCATGCCATTAGTTAAAATTATAAATGCAATTTTATTGTAAATGGTTCTTTGGTATATTTATATAAATATACAAACTTACCTGACGTCCTTATTATAATTTTTCTAGAGCACGGACTTAGGCGCATTTTTAAAGTTTACGGCTGTATATGTACATGTCGGTTTATATAGCAGACTGACATATATGTGCTATATATCATATTAGTACTATTGATCTCATAGTCGGGCTGTTACACAGATGCGTGCAGTTCCCTATTTATTTGTAAACTATATTAAAAAAGCTGATGTGTTCCATTCACGTGACTTTCTCTACATCTCTGCAAAAAATATTGTTAAAACATTATGCTTCTTTTTACTTCATGCTAATCGAGAAATAATCTTATTACTTGCCTCCTTGCAAGTCTAAGGGAAATAAGGGAGTAGCATAGGCTAAAGTATTAGTCAAAAGCTGGTTGCTAGGTGAGTTAAGCTTCTTTGCTTGTGTGGACAGGAGTTGACAAATTCCCGTATGAGAAAAGTATTAAGTTTTTTAAAGCTGAAACCAATAACAAGGAATACCTAAAATATGACCCACTCCACGAAAAAAATGTATATAACAAAATTATGTGTTTTAACGAGCTCTACATTTTCTCTTGCGGTTTTCCAGTTATGCAAAATTCCGTAAAATTCATCCAGAATAAAGAGGTCTTCAGAGGCTATTTCCAAAAAATTCAAGATATACATTTTATTTGTGATGGAAATGGCTTTAATACGGGGTATTTTAATCAAACTATTTAGAGCATTTTTGAAAAAAAACATTTTCGACCATTTTCCCTTAAAAGGTAGTTTGGGGTGGGGGGATTTAATAGAAAACCTTTGTGTCGCATCCTTGGAAGATACTTAACTAAAATACCAAGCTTGGTGTTTAGCGATATTTTCGTTTTTGAGCCATGTTGTCTACAGACACACGCACACATACGGGCCTTTTTTCTGGAAATGCTCTTTTTGGATTCAGGAGGTCCCAAAACATGTACTTCCGGTGAAATCTCGGTATCGGATTTTTGGGTGGAATACAACACTTCCTCTATACACTATGTACATAGCACGTGTTGAGAAAGTAAAAATACATCCCAAGTAGATTGTTGGATATATAGAATTTGAACTCCAGAACTTCCGAATGTGAAGCAAATAAGGTAAAGGGCATTCTTATTCGTCTCCAATAAGTTACAAATAACTACGTACAGCAAACTTATGTTCTAACGCAACATCCATTGGTCCTCTAAACTCCTTTTCCCATAATTTCACATGGAACATTGATGTGCAAAATTGTGGCCCTATTTGGGTTTAGGATACAGCAGAGCTTATCTGTACCGACTACAGAAATCTTACGACTGCATTAAAGGATTGCTAACGTAACAGATATAATATATAACTAATTTTCGCAGCACAAGCGTATTTGAGAAAGAGTTGCCGGTTATAAAATGAACCTACCATTCAAATGTCGCCAGATTATGACTAAAGCCGATGTCCCACAGTCAAATATTTTGGTCCAATACTCTTGAAACTACAAATTGGATCGTGGGACATCGGATAATTTCATTGTATACAATTTCCGTTCTATTTTTTGGTCCAATTCCAGTTGGCTACAACAGGATACAACGGTTTCTAATTTTTGGTCCAAACGTATGTAATCAACCAATGAGCAATGTAATGTGGTAATGTAATAATATGACAGCTAGCGCTTGGTCTTCCTTCCCGTCCACGTGATTGTTTGTGTGAAACTTTGCTGTATATTTTAGACGTTGTCCTAAACAATAGGGTTATAGCAGCTGAGCTATGGTTGAAATACGTATTTTTTTGTGTGGCAGAGATTTATGAAATAATGACTCGGGTATTTAAAACTCCTGCAAATGTATTTTATCGGATCAATTTGTTCCTAAGCTTTTCTCAACAAAAGTATAAAAACGTGATAGCTGGTTGAGTTACTGGTATGGACTGCCTCATATTTGTATTTTGGCGAGTGATTTTTACCTGAACTGAGGACAGCAATTTTCCAAACAAATGTTCGTCCAATCTAAGAAAGTTAAAATAATTTAGTCAGAAATGAGTTCATTTTGCAGCATATGTAGTACATCGCCTACTTGGTCTGCATTCCTACGTTCCAGCCACGGTCTGGTCCACCAATGCATCTTGTATTATAATATGCTCTTGCAATGGATACATAAACTAAGTTTGCGACAGCGAACGTAAATAATTATGGATCAGCAACCTCCACCATTTTCTATCAGTTGTTCATGTGCATGCGAGAAATATTTGGACCAATACACACTCTCGTGGGAATAGTACGGAGAAATTGTACACAAGGTTCACGTTGTATAACATTTTTTGGACCAAATTTTGACCGTGGGACATCGGCTTAAGCTTCGGACGCGGTTGAGATTTGGTTGCACATAGGGTTTCACTGGGACCTCCCCAAGCACTGCCCGTCATTCACTCAAAGCAGGCGATCAGCACATGCAGGCTTTTCTTAAGGTAGGAAGTCCAGTAGAAGTCGTTTTGCTTTGAAACATTCAGGAAATATATTAAAATCCATTGCAATAGTTGTCCATGCATGTAAATCACATATTTAACTTATTATTTTGTCTGCCACAATGCGGATTTATTATATTCATTTTCTTTATATTTTTACTTTCTCTATGTACGTAGTGTATACAGAAGATATTGCACTCCACCCAAAAATTCGATACCGAGAGTTCACCGGGAATACACGTTTTAAGGTCTGTATCCATAAAAGCATTTTTAGAAAAAGGTCCGTGTTGTCCGCGAGTCTGTGAACACGATAACTCAAAAACGAAAAGTCGGTAAATTACCAAACTTGGTATTTATGTGCAGAGATGCAACACAAAGATTTTGAGAAGAATTCCCCCTCCCCAAACTACACTAGTTGGAAAAAAATTAAAAAATGTTGATTTTCTCGAAAAATGGCTAACGATTTTGATTAAAATACCATATATTAAAGATATTTACACCACAGATAAAATGTATATCTTGAATTTTCTGGAAACAGTATCTGAAGATCTTTATTCGGGATGAATTTTGCTAGTAAACCGTAAGAGATAGACAAAAACTTACTACACAAAAGTATGTAGATCATGTTAAAACACACAATTTATGTCATATACCTCTTTTTTGTAGAGTTGACTATTTTTAAGCTTTATAATACTTAAAACTTTTCACATACGGGAATTTGCCAACTCCTGGCAATGCAGAGAAACGGACTTAATCCACATGTTAACCAACTATCGTTTTGGGCTAGTGTATTCCTTTATTTCCTTTTAGCTTACAAGAAATCATTTCTGCTAATGCTTATCTCGATTAGCATGAAGTAGATAGAAGCATAAGCTTTTTATTAATAATTTGTTACAGAGATGTAGAGAAAGTCATGTGAAAGGAACACATCAAATTAACCTAGTTTCTAGGTTTAAAATTAATTTATGCGCTGCAGCTGCAATGATAAGAAAAATACATTATGTTGTGCGTAACTGTTGGTTTAAAAGCCGATGAAAGTCCCACTAGGCGGCATAACATATTTTTGGCTTGCACAACTGGCGCCCGAAATGTGAAATAGGAAAATCCCCGAAATGGGCAATCCTTTATCGTATGTGTATCGCGAATTATCAGCACAATCCTTGAATTTCCGTTTGCGTTGAAAAAAATCGCACTTGTACGTGTGGTTTTGTGACGTTGCAAGGAAGCCGGAAAACCAAAATTTCCTTTACAGAGCTCGCAGAATGATAATATGTATGAATTCCTTTGGCCTACTAGAAAAAAAAAAAAAAAAAAAAAGAGGTCAAGTGTAAAAATACGTTTTTAAAAAAAGCAGAAAGCATGCTTAAATACTACTCCACTCGCATACTTCGGCTTTCTTCTCAGTCGCTGGCTGAGCTCAAAATAAATATAAGAAATCTGATGTGTTACACTCATATGAGTTCCTCTAACTGTTCTACAAACTGACTTCTTACAAAAGATTATTCTTCTTTCTACACCATGCTAATCGATATAAGCATTAGCAGAAGGGAACTAAAGGAGTGCGCTATGCTAAAGCGATAGTTAAATGTTTTAAAAGCTATCGTTTTGCGATTGTCATTGAAATTGGCTTCTTTGCTTGGCCAGGAGTAGAACAAAAGAAAAACGGACCCTTCCTTGTCTGAGAGAAGTATAAGTGTTTTAGAATTGAAACCAATAACAAGGAATATCTTGGAAACGGTCAACTCCACGACAAAAGTGCATCTGCCATAAAATTGTGTGTTTTAACGAGATCTACATTTTGTGTGTAGTTCGTTTTTATCTATCTGTTACGGTTTAACCGTTATGAAAAATTCTGCAAAAATCAACCAGAATAAAGGACTCCTCAGAGGCTATACCCAGAAAATTCAAGGTGTATATTTTGTTTGTCATGTAAATATCTTTAACATACGATATTATAATCAAAGTCGTGAGAGCCATTTTTGAAAAAATCAAAGTTTTATATAATTTTTCCATGTAAAGGGTAGTTGAGGGTGGGGTGATTTTCTTGAAAATCTTCGTGTTGGAAGATACTAAACTTAAATACCACACATGCACACAGACCTTTATCTAAAAATGCTTTATTTTGGATTTAGGGGGTCTGAAAACATTTCCGTGAAATCTCGGTATCGAATTTTTGGGTGGAATGCAATACCTTCTCTATATGCTGTGTACATAGTATGTGTAGAGAAAGGATTAAAATGTTACAACCCAGTGCTATATACATAGGCAAACTTGCAAACCTGAAATATTTTGATATAGTAGTTGGTACCTGTTTTAGCTTAGATTAGGTTCCAGTCTTTATGAATTCACTTCATTTATATCTTGAAGAAAACCGTGTACTGAAAGATGAGAAATATTACATGACTTGCCAGCAATCTCCACCCCATGTTAATTTCAAGAGGTTCCGGCATGAAAGAAGCCGATGTGCAAGTGCTTCCTAGCCAGTCAATGTTTCAGAATATATGAGTGTGTGTGTGTGTGTGTGTGGGGGGGGGGGTGTGGGTGAGTGAACTAACTTACCGTTTAATGGAGAATTTTGATAATTCGATGTGTAAATCCACTAGGGAATTCTGTTATGTTGCGAATCCAGCGACGAAAAGAACTGACGTATTCCATTCATATTACTTCTTTAACTGTTCTGCAAACTTTTCATACAATGAATTTACTCTTTTATCCACGTCATTTAATTGAGATAATCGTTAGCAGAATTGGTTTTATTATTTTTTCCCTAAGTAGAAGAGAAATAAGGGAATATACTAAGCTAAAGCGATAGTCAAATGTTTTAAAAACAGGTTGTCCTGTAAAACAATGCATTCGGTCCTCATTTGCATTCTTGGGTCTAAAAAAATTATATAGGTATGTATATGTATGACAAATTTAGTGTTTTGAGTAGTGACTTTCGGTCTATCTGTTATCTACGGCTTACGTATTATACAAGTCATTCAGAATGAACAGGTGTTTAGAGGCGATTCCCAGAAAATTCAAATAAACATTTCGTTTGCCATGAAAATATCTTAAACATATGATATTTTTGTCAAAATCGTAGTCATTTTTGAGACTTGAAAATCTTCGTGTCGTTCTTTGGTAATTACTAAACTTAATTAACAGTTTAGTTTTAGTGGACCTTTCGTTTTTGAGGTATGCTGCCCACAGACAGACAGACAGACACACACACACATTCACGCACACAATATGCGTAACGGACATTTGTCTAAACTTTCTTTTTTATTCGGGGATTCTTAAGCGTGTATTTCCGATGATATCTCGGTATCGAATTTTTTATTGGAATACATACATTCTCTACATTGTACATACGTGCTAGAGAACATAATGGACCATTCCTTCCCTTGCATCCGCAACTATCATTTAGTGCCTTCATTCCTGGCGAATCCTACAGCCGTTATTCACAGAGAGAAACTTGATTACTTCGTGTTTTTCCATTAGAAAACATTGTAGTTCCAGAAGTTACTAGGTACCAAAGTAAGTCAAATACCCCCATGAGTATTTTCATCACAGTAAGATTCTCAGTCGAATGTTCTTGCTTGACTCGGGTACTTTTCTCATTGCCATGTTCTTTCGTTCCATTAACATAGAGTAAAATAATTGAAAATATTTATTCCCTTCTCTCCTTCCTTTAACGGATTTGTAACTTGCTGCTTACAATAATATATCAAAATACTTACTATAGTTATTACCAATCGAGGTAGCACTCGTTAACGTGTGCGATTCGTATTCGGGAGGTCCTGAGTTCGAATCCGGGCGATCGCCCACTCTGACCCAAGGGTTTTCCGTGATTTCTCTGAAGTCTACAGGCGAATTCTGGGGTGGCTCAACATCTACCATGATTTCCTTTCTACCATTTGCCCTTCATACGGCCCCCTCCCATCTTTCAAATGTACATCTAGGTTCGTAGTGTATGAAGGCGTGGAAAAATGTCATGGATATATGCTCAATGGAAAAAATACACCCCGTGGACACTAGAGGGCTGCCAGGTAGATGGTCGCCTGATCGTCTTCTGGCGAGTCCAGCAGTGTGCCAGGGCATCGGGCTCGCAAATATTAGCGACCTCCGCGTGTCTCTGTGCCCTGTCTGACTGCGGTTTGTAGCCTCAAATGGTTCCTTCTCGCCCCTTCCCCCCTCCTCGCCCCAATAGATCTGTGTAGGTCGAAGTGTGCGAGGTTTTCCCCTCCCTTGTCTATCAATAGTCATTGCTCACTTTGCTAAAGGGATTCACGTCAATTATCTTAGTAACCATCATGTGTCGGGTTTTCACAATTCTGATAATAATTCGTTCCAAAACAAACTGCACGGGTAATTGAATTTCAAAAGCTCGATAGCATACCTAATCAAATGGTATTGGTCGTTAGATTACTTGTGGGCGTTGACCTTTATTGGAACTTGGAAGCAGAGACGGTTCCAAGAATTCGCATCGTAAAGTACAAGGGCCATTCAATAAATAAAAGGAAATATTTTTAATTTTTTTTATTACGGGAATGTAATACATCAGTTATTATTTTGCAACGTAATACCCCTCAAGTTCTATGCACTGATGCCAGCGCTGGATAAGCTTCTCAATTTCACGTGAAAATAATTCTTGGTTGTGTGTGTGTGTGTGTGTGTGTGTGTGTGTGTGTGTGTGTGTGTGTGTGTGTGTGTGTAACCAAATCTATACACCGCCACCTAGACTTCATCATCTGCTATTCTTAAGCCACTAAGAACTTCTTTCAGTGGGTTAAAAATGTGATAATCTGAAAGTGTCAGATCCGGTGGTGCAAGCAGTCAAACTTCAGGCCTTTGATGGTATTTAATGTGACTCTTGCTGTGTGTGGCCTCGCGTTGTCACACAGTACGCCACTGGACATCAGTCCACGCCGCTTCCTCAAAATTGTTGATTTCAAATTTTGACACATAAGGTTTGCGTACGTCTCACTGTTTATATTGAACTCTCGGCATGTAATGTTCAAGAATTACTCCCTTATGTCCCCAACATGACCTTACCAAAACTTCTTTTAGTTCGCACCAACTTTGGTTTTGGAACTCCTCGTTTGAACATATCTGCCCACTCATACACTTGTGTTTGACTCAAACAACTTTCATCTTGTTGCACTACCATCTGACATGAATTTCGATTTGTTTCAGCCCTTCTGCTGACAAACATCTAATGACATTCCGCTCGCCAGGTAGCGGTACTAAGCCGTATGATAAAATCGTTCTAGGACACCACCAAAATGTAACAGAGGCACACGTTTTGTCGAAGTTTTGTATGTTTTATACAACTTTTCCGGTTATTTATAGAATCGAGCTTGTACTTGCAACTGTAATGCAAGGTACTCTCTACGATGAGAACGTTTTATACTTGGAACGGTTTTAAGAATTCTCAGCCTCGTAAGTGCAAAGATGGAGGTTTGGTATTTTGGAACTATAGAACTGGAACTGTGTTATTTTTACTTTCTCTAAACGTACTATGTATTGGTATTGTATTGCACCCAAAAAATTGTATACCGAGATTTCACTTGAAATATATATTTTGAGACCCCCTGAATCAAAAAAAAAAAAAAAAAAAATTTTTTTAGAAAAATGTCCGTGTGTGTGTGTGTGTGTGTGGATAGCATAGCACAAAACGAAAAGTCCGTTAAATAACAAACTTTGTATTTAAGTTTAGTATCTTCCAAGGATGCGACACGAAGATTTTCAGGAAAATCCCCCACCCCATCTACCTTTTAAATGGAAAAAAATTCGAAAATTTTGATTTTCTCAAAAATGGCTGTAACGAGTATCATAGATATATTAAGGATATCTACATGACAAATAAAATGTATATCTTAAATTTTCTGGGAATAGCCGTTGATAGCATCTTTATTCTGGATAAACTTTGGGGAATTTTACCTAACTGGTAAATCGTAAGAGATAGACAAAAATTTACTTAAAAAAAAGTAGAGCTCGTTTAAACATACTATTTATGTTACATACATTTTTTTTCGTGAAGTTGACCGTTTTTGACATATTCCTTATTATTGGTTTCAGCTTTAAAATATTTTTTACTTTTCTCACAAGAGAATTTGTCAACTCCTGGCAATATAAAGGCACTTCAATCACATGGCAACCAGCGTTTAAAAGATTTGACTATCACTTTAGCCTAGTGTATTCCCTTTCCCCCCTTCTACTTACAAGGAAGCAAGCAACAAGGCACTTTCTGATAATTTATTTCTCGATTAGCATGAAGTAAATAGAACATTAAGCTGTTGCAGAGATGTAGAGAAAGTCATGTGAATGGAACACATCAGATTTTTACTTTCTCTATACTCACTATGTACATAGTGTATAGAGAAGGTATTACACTCCACCAAAAAATTCGATACCGAGATTTCACCGGAAATATATGTTTTGGGGTCCCCTGTATCCAAAAAAAGTATTTTCAGAAAAAGGTCCGTGTGTGTGTGTCCGTGGTTCTGTGTACACGATAACTCAAAAACGAAAAGTCCGTAAAATACCAAACTTGGTATTTAAGTTTAGTATCTTCCAGGTATGCGACACGAAGATTTTGAGAAAAATCCCCCCACCCCAAACTACCCTTTACATGGAACTTTTTTCGAAAATTTTGATTAAAATATTGTATATTAAAGTTATTTACCTGACAAATAAAATGTATATTTTGAATTTTCCGGGAATAGCCTCTGAAGACTACTTTATTCTGGATGAATTTTTCATAACTACTAAACCGTAAGAGATGGACAAAAACTTTACCCACAAAAAATGTAGAGCACGTTAAAACACACACTTTATGTTATATACATTTTTTTCGTGGAGTTGATCGTTTTTGAGATATTCCTTTTTCTTGGTTTCAGCTTTGAAAAACTTCCACTTTTCTCATACAGGAATTTGTCAACTCCTGTCCATACAAACAAAGGAACATCAGTCACATAGCAACCAGCATTTGGGTTTCACTTTAACCTATGGTACTCCCTTATTTCGCTTCTACTTACAATGAAGCAAGAAATAAGACTATTTCTGCTAATTTTTCTCGATTAGCATGAAATAAATAAAAGATGAGCTTATTAACAATAATAATTTACTGAGATATAGAGAAAGTCATGTGAATGGAACACCTCAGATTTTTTCCCACCTCTGTTGTGCAGGTGCTTTACCTTCCCCGCGTCTGAAGAACGCGAGCTCATGAAGAAGCACAATGCCGCATGACGGTCAGGACTATAACGATGCTTTCATTGTCTGAAAATGGTTTTGCATTTTATCAGGGAATCGTGCTGATATCCTCTACATTCAAGATCTCATTCAATAGTTAGTGTGGTCACAACTCAGCCAATAACCACATTTAGTTTTTTACTTTCTCTACAGTTTCTATAGTGTGTTGGTCATATTGGTGAAATGATGCTCAACTGATGATCTCGGGGCCATGGAGCTTAAAATTCGTCTTCTCAGGGTAAGGGAAAGCCCCGAAAAAAACCTTTTCCGGGTAACTCACCCTAAGCGAGATTCGAACTCACGACCTTTTGAATGTGAGGCAGACACGCTACCACCACACTACCCAGGCGAGCTAGAGAAGGCACTGTAATGCATCCAAAAAACTTGATACCGAGAGTTCACCGGAAATACATGTTTTGGGACCCGCTGAACCCCCACCCCCCAAAAAAAAAATAGAAGTTCCTTGTGTGCGTCTGTGGACAGCATAGCTCACAAACAAATAGACCGTTAAATACCAAACTTGGTTTTAAGTTTGGTATCTTCCAAGGAGGCGACATGAATATTTTCAAGAAAATAGACGGATTTGGTTACACTTTTTAAAATATATATGAGTTTCAAACTAACATCAATACTTCAATTAACTTATACAATTTATTTTTAAATTGTATAAAATGTACAATAGGTAAAACATAAATAGGTTTTGAAAAAGATACTTCAGTAATATTGTTAGTTTTGAAAATTGTCATCTGATTATTACAATTCTTATACTATAGCAAATAATTAAATATAAGGATGTTTGCAAACAGTTTTAAAATCTGAAGGGTTAATCATTGGTGAACTTTGGTTAAATAACAATTCAGTTTCTCAGAAATTCTAATTTCTTTAATGGCGAATAAACATTACATATACTTCATCAACTTTCCTTTTAGTTTGATATCTACACCATTTTCAGCATTTTTTTTCTTGGAAGAAAAGAGCAGCAATGAGGAGAAATGAGTGGATGATAACTGTTCCGGATTAAACATAAGACGGAATTCATATAAATAACGCCGAGAACGGTTCTAAGGAATCAGAAATTAAAAGTTGCCCATACCTTAGGCGAATCTTTTAGTGGAAGCAACATTGTGGGTGGACTGTCTTCCTTTGTTTTGGTTGTTAAAGACGGGCGGAGTCACTGAACTTGTTTTATTTGTGCAGCCACTCTTATTTGTCTCGTCTCCTCAGCAATCGACACAATTAACACGGTCCTCTGGAACGACAGACAACAAGAGAATCGAATGCACTTGTGATGACTTCACAAGACATGTACAATTGTATTAGTGCGAATAAAAACAAAGCGCTTCAAAAATTCACTTGTCATTTATTACCTTATTTGCATAAACTATAACAATTTGGGCATTCAGAGTGTCTTTTTCATACGAGAAGAACGACTTTCATCAGTCTTCAACTAGCAATCGGACACTTTTGAGGCTGGTTTTTGAAATGTTTAATTCGGTTTTTACTTTCTCTACACGTACATAGTATATTGCACTCAAAAAGTCGCTACCAAGATTTCACCGGAAATTTGTTTTGGGACTCCCTGAATCTAAACCTCTGGCATTTTTAGAAAAAAAAGGTCCATGTGTGTGTGTGTGTGTGTTTGTGTGTCTGGGTAGCATAGCTCAAAAACGAAAAGCCTGTTAAATACCAAACTTAATATATAAGTTCAGTATTTACCAAGAATGCGTCATGAAGGTTTTCAAGAAAATTTCCCCACCCCAACTACTCTATACATGGAAAAAAATGGAAAATAAGAGCGTTTCTGCTAATGTTTATCTCGATTAGCATGAAGAGGATGGAAGAATAAGCTTGTTAACAATAATTTGTTACAGAGATGTAGAGAAAATCATGTGAATGGGGCACATTAGATTTTTTGAACTTATTGTGAAATATGCCTTAATGCTGTGAAACCTCAAATGCGTATGATTGAGTATGCCTATTATAGTACAGTTTTTAACTTTCTGCTATTAGTTTTATGGAAATATATTATTTTGCAATGTAGCCATGTACAAACTGCAAACTTACACATGTCTTTTAAAACTATTATAACGAGTATGAAAATATATTGCGTTATGAGGGGTAGTAATTTTCAACAGTATCTAGAAGAAGAAGAAGAAGAAGAAGAAACGCACAAAGCCTTGAATGATACGCAGTTTATTTTGATCTCATTGCAAAATTTTGTGTTGGTACGTGGGAATCCATCACGGCCAACGTGTTAAGTTAGAAATCTGATGTTTTCCATTCACATGACTTTTTCTACCTGCTGCAACAATCTATTCCTACCAAATGGTATTCTTTTTATCTACATCATGCTAATTGAGTTACCAATTAGCAGAATTAGTCTTATTACTTGCTTCCTTGTAAGAAGAGGTAAATAAGGCAACACACTAGGCTAAAGCGATAGTTATATCTTGTTGAAGCTGGTCGCTATATGATACAATTAAAATTCCGTTCTCCTTTCATGGCTAGAGGTAAAACAGAAGAGATATGAAGCGAATGAGCACTCTCGTTTGCGAAAAATTTAAGTATTTTAAAATTGAAACAAATAACAAGGAATATCTCAGAAATGGCTATTTCTAAAAAAAATGTATAAAGGATTAATTGTGTAATAAGATTTTGTCTACCTCTTACGGTTTACCATTATGCCTACAAAAGTCATCCAGAATGAAGGGGCTTTCAAAGGCTATTGCCAGAAAATTCTGTTTGTCATAAGTGTCTTTAATAAAAATTGTCTGAGCCATTCGTTCAATTCTTTTTCCATGTTAAGGGTAATTTAGGATGGGGGAATTTTCCAGAAAATTTTGGTGTCGCATCCTTGGAAGATGTTGAACTTAAATATCAAGTTTGGTAGTTAACCAACGGACTTTAAATTTTTGACCCAGTATTCACATACACACAGACCTCTTTACGTCTTTTCCTCTTTTAATGAAGTGAAGTGACAGCATTTCGCGGCAGATGTGCTTGTGTATATTTTCTGAATATTTGATACTGAACTGTCAGATTTTTGGCATTCCATTGTGCGTTCCACAGCAGGTGTGTTGGCTATGAAAGCGATAAAATGTTGATTTTATTGCAAAGCAAGCCTAAAGAGAATCCTAACGACGGATTGGCTAATCAACAAAAATCACCAAGGCCATAAATGTGAGTCTCCAGGCTGTTCTATCAAGGTTCTGTTCGTTATATCAGATCAGCCTACAAGTGCGGCGACGGAATAATTAGTGTATTGTAGCTGTACACTGACAAGAGCTACTGCACCCACAGCCTCTTGGCAGAAACCTTGTACCGTCCCACGCTGTTCGACCACATCCCTTTAAACATTCCAACTATGTCATCCTCAGGTCAGATTCATCAACATTTTGGTAATCAACTGAGATTTTCCAGAGGCCGCGTTGGCCGGCCTTCTCTGGGTGGTCCTGACGACTCGGAGATATTATCGTTACGTAAGTTATTTTGAAACACAAAATACAACGCACCTTAGTTTGTATCCTGATGCTGCAGAGTGACATGTGTGATTCTTCACGGAGTTCTGCAGTTTTTCAATGTGTACTCCAACACCATCTCGCAGTTTTACTTTCTCTACACACACTATGTACATAGTGTATAGAGAAGATACTGTATTACACTCAAAGATTCGATACCGAGATTTCACCGGAAATATGTTTTAAGACCCCTTGAATCCAAAAAAAGCAAAAGTCCGTTAAATACCAAACTTAGTATTAAAGTGCAGTATATTCCAAGAATGCGACATGACGATTTTCAAGAAAATCACTACACCCCAACTCCCTTTACATGGAAAAATTTTCGAAAATGTTGCTCATTTCAATAGTGGCTCAAACGATTTTAGTTAAAATGTCGTATATTAAAGATATTTAGATGATAAATAAAATGTATATCTTGAATTTTGTGGGAATAGTCTCTGAAGACGTCTTTATTCTCACTGAATTTTGCGTAACTGGTAAAGCGTAAGAAACAGACAAAACTTTTCTACACAAAAAATGCAGTTCTCATTAAAACACACAATTTATGTTAAATACATTTTTTTCGTGGAGTTGACCGTATTGAGTTATTTCTTGTTATTGGTTTCAGTTAAAAAATAATTAATACTTTTTATTCGGGAACTTATCAACTCCTGGCAACGCAAATAATGGGATTTCAATCCTATAGCAATCCCATTTTAAAACATTTGACTGTCGGTTCCCTTATTTCTCTTCTACTTACAAAAAGACTTTTTCTGCTAGTGTTTATCTCGATCAGCACGAAGTAGATAGGAGAATAAGCTTATAATTTGTTAGAGAGATGTAGAGAAAGCCATGTGAAGGAAACACATCAGTTTTTTTTGTGTACATTCCTGCAAAGAATAGTGACCTTAAAATGCTTGGAATGTATTATAGACTCAAGTCTCCTTAAGAAGTCAGAGGATAGCAATAACATGTGAAGCTTTTGTGAAATCATTAAACAAGGATTATGGTGGCGTTTTATGTGAAATATGACAGTAAATAGTCCAGACCCTTTGGAGCTGAAATATTGTTGGGAGTCGCCTGCGGTGCTATTTGTATTAAAAGTGGGCGTTAAACACTATCATAAAACTAAATAATAAAAAAAGAAAAAGCATTTGGAACGTGGTCATGGATAATTACGGAAGGTGTGAAATGGACAGCAATGTAGCGGACGAAGGAAGAACATTGCCCACGAGGAAGAGTAAAATAAACTTGATCCCTTATACTGAGAAGATGAGAAGCACCGCCTGCGGTGCCATGAGTAGTTAAAGCGGGCGTTAAACACTACCAAAAAAAAAAAAAAAAAAAAAAAAAAGACGAGAAGTAACCTCAAGCTCCATGGACTCCAGATCATTTGAACATCATTTCACCAATTTCATTCATCGTCCGATATCCAAACAAGTTAAGCTACAAATAAAAAATAACAATTTGTTGCAGAGATGTAGAGAAAGTCATGTGAATGGAACACATCAGAGTTTTAGAAAAAGGTCCGTGCATGTCTGTAGACAGCATAGCTCAAAAACTAACAGACCGTTAAATACCAAACTTGGTATTTATGTTTAGCATCTTCCAAGAATGCGACACGAACATTTTCAAGAAAATCTCCCCACCCCAAACTACCCTTTACATGCAAAAAATTTTTATTAAAATGCCTATATTTACGCTATTTACATCACAAATAAAATGTATATCTTGAACTTTCTGGAAATAACTTCTGAAGACCTGTTCATTCTAGATGAATTTTGTTTAAATTTGCGTAACTGCTAAATCGTAAGAATTAGACAAAAATTTACTGCACAAAAATGCAGATCTCGTTAAAATACATAATTTGTCATATACATTTTTGCTGTCGAGTTTTTGCGATATACCTTATTATTAGTTTCAGTTTTAAACCTCTCTCTTCTCAAACGGAACCATGCAAAGGGAGCCGAACCTCAATTGTTTCACATGGCAACCAGCTTTTAAAAGATTTGACTATCTTTTTAGCATAATGCATTCCCTTATGTCGCTTCTACTTAAAATGAAACAAGCAATAAGAACCAATTCTGCTGATGTTTATCTCGATTAGCATGATGTACATAAAAGAATACTCTTTTTAAAGACTAGTTTGTATTTGGAACAGCTAGAGAAACTTATTTGAATGGAACGCATCAGATGTTTTTCATGATTTGTTTTCTGTAAGCCACTAGTATTAATAATTTTAGAAAGCGAAAGAAAGGTGCTTCAAAAGGTTTAGGTATATTGTGAGCTGAAGCCGTCCGTCCCCAGCGGGAAATTTCCAGGTGTGATCTCTTTTTCTCAAGCCAGCTGAGCTTGAGAGTCCTCAAGGCATCCTTCAGCACGCAAGAAAGTGTCTGTCTCTTGACGCAAGGCCAGAGTAGTATTGGGCGTGGGAAGTTCATCCAGAAAAAAAAACAGTTCTTGTACTAACCTGCAATGCGGTGTACCAAAAACTTTTATTACGCCCAAGCCGTATCAGAATTTTCACAGGAGTAGTATGTATGTATGTATGCATGTATGTATGTATGTATATATATATATATATATATATATATATATATATATATATATATATATATATATATATATATATAAATTAATCAGTGAATATCATTGTAGAGTGAAATTATCAAGGGTTTAAATTCCAACATTTCTTCAGGAAGAGGCTTTAAGCCAAAGCAATTTTCCTCATAACAGCGCTATGTTCCTGTACCTGTTCGTTAAGTCGAAACTGATTGCAACAGATAGCACGTCTTTCAGAGGAAATCCAAATGTGACTTTACCCTTTTCCTAATTTTAAACTATGCTCAAGTATATAGTAGGTAGGGAAGGTATTGAAAATTCGATATCGAGATTTCACCGGAAATACATGTTTTGAGACTCCTTGAATAAACAAACAATTTCTACAAACATGTCCGTGTGGGTGTGTGCGAGTCTATGGACATTGTATTTAAGTATGTAAGTTCAGTATCTTCCAAGGATACGAAGATTTTCTTTAAAATCTATATACCCCCAACTATCCTTTACATGGGAAATTTTGATTTTCTCAGAAATGGCTAACGGTTTTGATTAAAATGACACATGTTTAAGACATTTTTATGATAAATGAAATTTATATCTTGAATCTTCTGGGAATAGCCTCTGAAAAACTCTTTATTCTGGGCGCCTTTTGTGTAGTTGTTGTATAACCGGTAAACCGTAAGAGATGGACAAAAAGTTACTGCACAAAAATGTAGATCTCGTTAAAACACACGATTTATGTCGTATATTTTTTTGTAGAATTAACAGAGATATTCCGAGATATTGTTTTCAGTTTTAAGATGCTTAAACTTTTGTCAAACTCCTGTTAAGCAAAGAGATCCGAATTTCAATTGTTTCACATAGCGACCGGCTTTTAGAAGATGTGACTATCGATTTAGCCTAGTGGATTCCCTTGTTTCCCATCTAGTTACAAAGAGACAAGTTATAAGACCATTTCTGTTAATATTATCTTGATTAGCATGACGTATATAAAATAATATTTTATAAGGAAAGTTTTTTATAGATCAGCTAGAGACACTCATGTGAGTGGAACACATAAGATATTTTCTCTCAACACCTTTGAAAATTCCAATCCTGAATTACAGGCTCGGATTTCTGGTTTGAACGATAACCGCGAAGTTTTCAGGTAACACATGTAACGTTACCAAAACAAAAACATTGTACCTGAGAAATGTTTGTCGTATATCATTTTAAAACGTGAAATGCGAGCGAAATGCTGCAGATGACAACGTTGTTATTGTTTATTTATTTGAACATTCTTAAGGACATGAAAACTGCTGAGCAGTCATTGGGTTGCTGGAGAAGCTGTTGACAGCAGATCCTGCAAGGAAAATCTTTCACTCAACTGCCCAGCTTTTACATGTGCCTAATTTACTGGTAGAACCAGAATCCAATGAGCTTATGTCACACATGAGTCAGATTCCACTTCTAAAGTGTCTCTCTAAACATTAATTTCTGGAAGAACCCTGCAGCATCAGGCAAGACAATTGATGTGGTACCTGAATTACTGAAGAAAAATATATGGTGCGTTCCATTCACATGGCTTTCTCTACCAGTTCTGAAAACAAACTATTCTTATAAAAGATTAATTTTATCTACATCATGATAATCGAGATAAACGTTAGCAGAACCTGCCTTATCCTACTTGCTTTTTTCAAAGCAAAAATGAAATGCATTAGGCTAAAGCGATAGTCAAATCATTTAACAACTGGTCGGTATGTGAACAATTGAAGTTCAGTTCGCTTTGCATGGTCAACAGTAAAACAAAATAGAGATGCAACGAAAAAGAGACTTCCCGTTATGTAGTTTAACATTGAATTCCAAGGAATATTTTCGAAACGGTCACTTAAAAAAAAAAAAAAAAAAAACAACAACAAAAAAAAACAACAAAAAATGACAAATTTTGTTTTTATAGTAGAGAAAACAAAAATTTATTTTTAGGTAAAGGTCCATGTGCATGTGTGTGTTTTGAACATCATAACTTAAGAACGATAAGCACCAATAAAGTCAGCATTTTTCAAGTATGGGAAACGAATATTTTCAAGAAAATTTCCTGCCTGCAATGTACCCTTATTATATGGATACATTTTCAAAACGTTTGATTTTGTCAAAAATGACTAACGATTCTGATTAAAATACCAAATGATTAAGACATTTCATGACAAATTAAATACATAATCTTGAATTTTCTGGGAATAGCCTCGAATGTCCTCTTCTTTCTAGATAGCTTTCGCGTAACTGGTAAACTATAAGAGGCATACGAAAACTTCGACACAAACATTTAGAACATGTTAAAACACACAGTTTATGTCAAAAACATTTTTTTCTGAAGTTAACTATTTCCGAAATATTCTTTGTTGTTTTCAGTTTTAAAAGATATTTTCCTGTAATGAGATATCGTTATTCGTTTTTATTGCTCCTAACCAAGCAAAGATAATGAAATTCCATAGTAGTCACGTAACAATCAGCTAATAAAAAGATCGCTTTAGCCTACTGTATTCCTCTATTCCGTTTTTATTTACAAGGAAATATGCAATTAAAGCATTTGTACAAATGACTATTTTGAATAACTGAAGTTGATAGTTGAATAGGTTTTTAAGAATAGTTTGAAGTATGAGTAGAGAAAGTATTGTGAATATAACCCAGTAAGGGCAAGTTCAATTTCTTCTAAAAATGCGATTGATGATTTTCAGAAAATCCCCCAACCACAAACTACCTTTTAAATGAACGATTTTTCTAATTTCTCTGCACATACCATGTACATAGTGTATAGAGAAGGTATTGCATTCCATCCAAAAATTCGATACCGAGATTTTACCGGAAATACATGTTTTGGGTCCCACTGAATCCAAAAAAAAAAAAAAAAAAAATTACAAAAGGGTCCGTGTGTGTGTGTGTGTGGACAGCATAGCTCAAAAACGAAAAAACCGTTGAATACCAAACTTGGTATTTGAGTTTGGTTTCTTCCAAGGATGCGACACGAAGATTTTCAATTACATCCCCCCACCCTCAACTACCCTACACATAGAACTTTTTCGAAAATTTTGATTTTCTCAAGAATAGCTCTAACGATTTTGATTAAAATATCGTATATTAAAGATATTCACCTGACATGTATATCTTGAATTTTTTGGGAATAGCCTCTGAAGACTACTTTATTCTGGATGAATTTTACGGAATTTTGATAACTGCTAAACCGTATGAGATACACAAAAACTTACCACACAAAAAATGTAGAGCACATTAAAACACACAATTTATGTTATATATTTTTTTTCGTGATGTTGATCTTTTTTGAACATATTCCTTGTTTTTGGTTTCAGCTTTGAAAAACTTAAACTTTTCTCATACAGGAATTTGTCAACTCGTGTCCATACAAACAAAGGAACTTCAGTCACATAGCAACCAGCTTTTGGCTATCACTTTAACCTATGGTACTTCCTTATTTCGCTTCTACTTACAAGGAAGCAAGTAATAAGACTATTTCTGCTAATTTTTTCTCGATTAGCTTGAAGTAAATAGAAGCATTAGCTTTTTAACAATAATTTGTTGCAGATATGTAGAGAAAGTCATGTGAATGGAACACATCAGATTTTTTTTCAAAAATTGCTCTAATGATTTTAGTTAAAGTATGTGAAAAATATTTACATGACAAAGTGTATATCTGGAGTTGTTTGGGGGAATAGTGAATAGTATGAAAGCAGAAGTTATAAGTGCAATAAAAATTGAATAGCGTGTCTAGCTCACATTCAAGATATCCCGTGTTCAAATCTAAGTTAGGGTGAGTTACCCGGATAAGTTTTTTTTTTTTTTTTTCCCAGGATTTTCTCTTATCCGGAGAAGGCGGTTGTCGAGTAACTTTAAGGTCTATGCGGACTCGTAAAAAAGTCAGATGTATTCCATTCACATGTTTTTCTCTAGCTTTACACAAACAACTTACCTTACAAAAGACTATTCTTTTATCTAGGACATGCTAAACATTAGCAGATTACTTGCTTCCTTGTAAGAAGACGGAACGTATACAAATACACTAGGCTAAATCGACATTCAAATCTTTTAAAACTGATCCTATGGAAACAACTGAAGTTCAGCTCGCTTTAAATGACCTGCAGTAAAACAAGAGAGATGAAACGTAACGTCACTTCCCGTTTGAGAAAAGTTAAAATAGTTTAAAATTAGAGACTATTACTAGAAAATTCAAAATATACAGATTATTTATAATGTGAATATCTTTAATATACGGTATTTTATTCAAAGTCGTTAGAGCAATTTTTGAGAAAATCAAAGTTTTCAAAAATATTTCTACGTAAAGGGTAGTTTGAGGTGGGGGGATTTTCCTCAAAATCTTCGTGTCACATCCTTTCACGTGCTCAACTTATATACCATTATTGGTATGACACACGGACACACCACATACAGGATCTTTTTCTAAAAATCTGATGTATTCCATTCACATGGCGTTACATCGCTGTAACAAATTATTGTTAAAAAACATATTCTTCTATCGACTTTAAGATAACTGAGATACACATTAGCAGAAATTGTCTTAATTACTTGCTTCCTTGTAAGTAGATGTAAAATAAGGGAGTACACTAGGTTAAAACAAATATCAGATCTCTTAAAAGCTGGTTGCCATGTGGTTGAGATCCATTTCTATGCAGGGCCAGGAATTTACAATTTTCCGTGTGATAGAAGTTTAAGTATTGTAAACCTGAAACCAATAACAAGGAATATCTCATAAATGGTCAATTCCACGAAAAAAAAAGGCGTATATGACATAAATTGTGTGTTTTAACATGATCTACATTTTTTGTGTAGTAGGTTTCTGTCTATCTCTTACAGTTTTCTACTTACGCAAAATTCACCAAAATTCATTCAGAATAAAGAGGTCTTTAGAGGGTATTCCCAGAAAATTCAAGATACACATAATATTTTCCATATTATATCTGTAATATTTTAATCAAAATCGTTAGAGCCATTTTTGAGAAAATCAAAATTTTCAGAATTTTTTCCATGTAAAGGATAGTTTGGGGTGTCTTTTTCTCCTCAAAATCGTTGTGTCGCATCCGTGGAAGATACTAAACGTAAATGCCGAGCTTGGTATTTTACCCCGACTTCTCATTTTCAAGTCATCGTGTTCACGGAGTCACACACACACGGACCCTTTTCCAAAACTGATTTTTTGGATACAGGGGACCCTAAAACGTGTATTTCCGGTGAAACCTCGGTATCGAATTTGTGGGTGGAATGCAATACCTTCTCTATCCATTATGTACATTGTACATGCGGGCTGGAGGAAGTTATAAAAAACAAAGTGAATAAATGAAACAATGAAAACTAAAGGATCGAAAATGTTCACATTGTTTACAGCAATGTCACAGATACATAAGAAGTAGAAATTCCTAGACTTTGTGTTGTATTTTGAAACTTTTACTCTATTCTATTGTAAAACACTTATTATTCTTATCGCAGTCTATTGTAAAAGCTATTTTGTCGCACTCCGTAGTTAAGGGTAGAGGTTGAATAGCTTTACACCCTCATGCAGAATATTATCTATGCAGCTCGCGACTAAAAGAACAAGTTGATTTTTATCTGTATAAAATGGGCGCACTAAGCCGCCCAAATCCTCACGAAGGAGCGATATGTCTTGGTAATTATTGGCGGACTAAAAATAGCAACACTCGGGATAATAGTGAGGGCGCCCCACCGTGTTGGCGGGGGAACCTGACCCCATGCTATTGATTGGCGAGAAGCAGAGAGTTCCGAAGAATCACACCCTTGCGCGTACACATGGACTTAACTTTTCTCATTGCTCTCGCCACCTATCGCTACGCATCGGTACGGCGTATTTTACAGACTCTACAAGCCCTTATTACTTTCTTCACCTCGAACAGTGTGCATAGTGGTACTGCATTCCACCCAAAAAGTCCATACCAAGAGTTTATTGGAAATATATATATATATCATGAGGACTCAAAGCTTTTTAGAGTAAGGTCCGTGTATGTGAACAACACAGCTAAAAAACGAAAAGTCGATTAAATACCAAAATTGAAAGTTCAGTATCTTTCAAAGATAGGAAACGAAAATTTTCAACAAACTCCGACCTCTCCCAAATACCCTTTATATGGAACGTTTTTCGAAAATGGCACTAACGATTTTGAATAAAATACCACAAGTTTAATATGTTTTTACGACAAATGAAAGTATATCTTGACGTTTTTGGGGAATAGCCTCTGAAGTCTTCATCATGGATGACTGTTGCATAACTGAAGATTGTAAGAAATAGACAAAATCTTAATACAAAAGAATATCTAGTAGATCTAGTTAAATTAAAAAAAAAAAAAAACAAAAAAAAAAACACACACACACCAGTCAAACCTAAGTCGTTTCTCTTTGCATGGCCGGGAGTAAAACAAAAGAAGTACGAATGGCTTTCTGTTTGAGAAAAGTATTGAAAAATATACACCAAATACAGTTTTACTCCCGGTCATGCAAAGAGTGACGAATGTTAATGTCATCACTTAGTGACCAGCTTTTAAAATATTTAACTATTATGTCATGTTAATCGAGATAATCACTCTGTTGAAGCACCTTAAGTCCAACAAATCGTATATGTTACTTCACAGTACTTTTTCTACCTGGTATCGTTTATAAATCAAATTATCTATCAAATTAATCTAATGAAATTTTATTGTTCTGCTGCTTCGTTATAGATAAAAAGGATTAGCGATAGTCAAATGTTAAAAATCTGATGTGTTCCATTCACATGACTTTCTCTGCATCTCTGCAATAAATTATTGTTAAAAGATTAGCTTCTATTTACTTCATGCTAATCGAGAAACATTAGCACAAATAGACTATTACTTGCTTCCTTGTAAGTAGAAGCGAAAAAATCTGATGTGTTCCATTCACATGACTTTCTCTACATCTCTGCAACAAATTATTGTTAAAAAGCTTATGCTTCTATTTATTTCGTAATAATCAGAAAAAAATAGCAGAAATTGTCTTATTACTTACTTTCTTGTAAGTAGAACCGAAATAAGAGAGTACCATAGGTTAAAGTGATAGTCAAAAGCTGGTTGCTATGTCACTGAAGTTCCTTTGTTTTTATGGACAGCAGTTGACAAATTCCTGTATGAGAAAAGTAAGTTTTTAAAGCAGAAACCAAAAAAAAAAAGGATGTCTCAAAAACGATGAACTCCACGAAAAAAATGTGTATAACATAAATTGTGTGCTTTAACGTGCTCTACATTTTTCGTATAGTAAGTTTTTGTCCATGTTTTACGGTTTAGCAATTATTCAAGCTTTCGTAAAATTCATCCAGAATAAACTACTCTTTGGAGGCTATTCCGAGAAAATTCAAGATATAGATACTTTTTATTTGTCAGGTAAATATCTTTAATATTCGAATTTTTAATCAAAATCGTTAGGGCCATCTTTGAGAAAATCAAAATTTTCGAAAAAAGTTCCATGTAAAGGGTAATGGGGGTGGGGGATTTTTCTCAAAATCTTCGTGTCGCATCCCTGGAAGATACTAAACTTAAATACCAAGTTTGGTATTTTGCCTACTTTTCTTTTTTGAGTTATCGTGTTCACAGACACACGGACACACACACACGGACCTTTTACGGAAAATGCTTTTTTTTAGATAAAGGGGACCCTAAAGCATAAATTTCCGGTGAAATCTCGGTATCGAATTTTTGAGTGGAGTGGAATACCTTCTCTATACACTATGTACATAGTGCGTATAGAGAAAGTAAAAAGGGAGTACCATAGGTTAAAGTGATAGTCAAAAGCTGGTTGCTATGTGACTGAAATTCCATTGTACGACATGAGGTGACAAATTCCTATATGAGAAAAGTATGTTTCTCAAGGCTGTAACCAAAAATAAGGAATATCTAAACAACGATCAACTCCAAGAAAAAAGCGTATATAACATAAATTGTGTGTTTCAATGTGCTCTACAATTTTTGTATGGTAAGTTTTTCTCTATCTCTTACAGTTTACCAGTTATAGACAATTCCGTAAAATTTATCCAGAATAAAGTAGTCTTCAGAGGCTATTCCCAGAAAATTCAATTGTTTGTCAGGTATATATATATATATATATATATATATATATATATATATATATATATTTAATATACGATATTTTAATCAAAATCGTTAGAGCAATTTTTAGAAAATAAAAAGTTTCGAACATTTTTCTATGTGAAGGGTAGTTTGGGGTGGGGGATTTTCTTGAAAACCTTCGTGTTACTTAAATACCAAGTTTGGTATTTAAAGTCTTTTCGTTTTTGAGCTATGCTGCCTACACACACACACACACACACACACACACACACGGACATTTTTCTAAAAATGCTTTTTTGTATTCAGGGTGTCTTAAAACATGTATTGCCGGTGAAATCTCGGGTATCGAATTTTTGGGTGCATTACAATACCTTCTCTATACACTAAGTACATAGTACGTATAGAGAAAGTAAAAAAAAAAAACTGTATGCTATATCCTATTGCTATAAGCAATTACGAAAAGCGACTGAATGCCAACTGGGCTTTAAAAGAATGACAAAGTATTGAACACATCGAACCATTGATAACGGATATCTCGGAAATGACCGACGCTACAAAAGTTGTTTAAAATAAATTGAGTTTTAAAGAGATCTTCATTTTTTTGTGTAGTGCGTTTTGTCTGTTACATGTTTATCACTTATACAAGATTGTGTATAAATCCCTACCAATGAAGTCAACTTAGCAGACCATTCTCAGAAAATTATTTGTCATCTAAATATGTTTAATGTACGGCATTTTAATTAAAATTGTTACAGCTATGTTTAAGAAATTAATAAATAAAATCATGAGAGCAGTATCATAAAAAAGGTAGTTGGTGAGGAGGATTTTCTTGAACATCTTTGTATTGCATCCTTGAAAGACACTAAGCATAGATTTTTAGTTAGTGCGTGCGCATACACATAGACCCACGTGCCTTTTTCTAAAACATTTGCTTTTGGAATCAGGGAATTCAAAAAGTGTACTTTCGGTCAAACCTCACTTTGGAATTTTTGGTTAGAATGCAATACTTCTGCTTACTTTAGGTAGTAGAGAAAGTCAAATTTATTGATTTTTATGCCTTTAAGAAGTTGTTGCCTCTGCAGTAATAGCTCATTTACTAGTTGGAGGATAGAAAAGCATTGTCAGAAAAAGGTCGTGTGTGTGTCCGTCCGTCTGGGCGTGTGCCTGTGCTGGCGGATAAAGTGCCACCATTAAGATATATACATAACGAAATGTATACCTTGAAATTTTTCGGTAATAACCTGTGAGGTCTTCTTCATTCGGGGGGAGTTTTGTGTAATTTGATCCACCATAAGATATAGATAAAAACATGTTATACAACAATGTAGATTTGTTTAAAACTATATAACATAAATATCTTTTTATGCGCTAGCAGCCATATCCTAAAAAATAAAATAGAATTTTATTTATGAAGGTTCCTTAACTATTTTGGTTCTTAGGACCGCGTTTAATATTGGACGTGAAAGACTGGAAATTTTGCTCAGAGGTCGTTATCAGGCTTGAGGTTCTTTTACGTGCAATACATTTACTACTCGGGACCATCGATTTCACTTCCTTTCCGAAGGAAGCCCTGCTATGGATTTTTATGTTCGAAAAAATCGACCATCCTACGCCGTGTTTGAACCCGCGGTTTCGGGAGTCTAGCATGGCACCCCTAGGCCACGGAGGAGACACTAATGTGAAATGAATAGAAATATAAGATTTCGAAAGAATGCTATATAGAAGCTATAGGTATATAAAATAAATTATAATAGACAACACCATGTGAAAGTAAAACGTCAGATTTTTTAAAGAGGAGGCAAATACCTTCTGAAGCCATTGTATGCATTCCTTAACATATTTTCGAGAAAACAGTACGCGACGGAAGACACTGGTGAAAATTGCTAAACAAGTTAACAGGAGATAGTTTTACCTTCTCTACACGTGTTATGTACATAGTGTTTAGAGAATATACTGCCCAAAATGTCAATACCGAGATTTCACCGGAAATAGACATTTAGGGTACCCTGTACATTAGAAAAAGGTCCGTGAACACGATAAAACACTCAAAAATGTAAATTCGATGAAATACCAAACTTCGTACATAAGTTTAGTATCTTCCAAGGATACGACATGAAGGTTGTGTGGAAAATTCCCCCACCCCAAACTACTCTTTACATGGAAAAATTTTCGAAAATTTTGATTTTCTCAAAAAGAGCTTTAACGATTTTGATTTAAGTACCGTATATTAAAGATATTTACACGGAAAATAAAATATTTATCTTGAATTTTCTTGGAATAGCCTCTGAAGACCTCTTCATTCTGGATGAATTTTGCTGGATTTTGCGTAACTAGTAAACCGTAAGAGATAGACAAAAACTTACTACACAAAATATGTAGAGCTCGTTAAAACAAACAATTTATGTTATCTACATTTTTTCCTAGAGTTGACCATTGTTAAGATATTCCTTGTTATTTGTTTCAGATTTAAAATACCTAAAATTTTTGCTACACAGAAAAGTGTTAACTCTGGCCATGCATAGAAACGGATTTTAAGCCCATAGCAACCACATTTTAAAACATTTGACATCGTTTTAGACTAGTGTATTTCCTCATTTCTCTTCTGCTTGTAAGCAAGCAGTTAAGACAGTTTTTGCTGTTTATCTCGATTACCATAAAATAGATAGAAGCATAAATTGCTTAACAATAATTTGTTACAGCGATGTAGAGAAAGTCATGTGAATGGAACCCAACTCAATTGAAGTGACTGCAAATTGCACTAAAATAAATGACAAAGCAGTAAAGCAGATTGAAACGTGAATGTAGCAAACTCTGCGGAGACCGGTAAAACGGATTACTATTTAGCATACGACACATTTAGGAGCAGCAGCCTGCCTCATCGTGTTACAGTCGTATCAGACTCAACAAGTTGAACACATTACCTGGCGACATTAAAAGTTTTGGGGAGGGAAGCTCTCCGGTGTCCAGTTGGGACAAAGATCGATAGGGGACTCGGCTAAAAGGTGGTGGACACATCTGTCGCTGTCGTCCTGTTGAAGAATGTCTTATTTAGGAGAGGTAGTGAGGTTACCATGTGCTGCAGTCAACTTTTAAATGCTTTCCACAACAAGCTGTGTACAGCCCTCACGAGGAAAGTCTATCTGTTTTATTTTATATTTTAGGACCTCTATCAAAACTATTGACCAACATCGTAACTGATACATAACACTTGCAAGAAAAACCTGTCGCCACAAACGCTTCTTTGTTCGTACTCCATTGCAAAACTTTTGTCCTGTGAAATGGCTAGCGTCATATCTGTTTAATTCATCACATTAACATTTATTCATCCATATTTACTTAGTTTATTCACCTCTTATGTAGGACTCCCCGCAGGACTTACACGCGAAAGCCTAGGGTCAGAGGTTTGTCGAGATGAACGCGAAATGAAATGACACTGGCGGAACACAATGCAGTTCAACTGATGTGGTGCCGGGACATGTGGGGATCCAGGGCATTGAGGAAGCTGATAATGCAGCGAAATCTCATTTATGGGACCCGAGCCTGTGCTGGGAGTATCATACAGACTAGTAAGACAGGCTATCAAGAACTGGGCTCAAAATGGGCATTGAAAGCACTAGAACTCAATAGAGGATTGCATACACTCAAAGAAGTTTACAAGCGCAGACTTAGTGGAAAGAAGCTTTAATGGGCATCAGGATGCATTACTGGACACTGTGCCCTAAAGCATATTCTATACAAAAATGAGGCTACACAATAACCAAATTTGCTCTAGATGCTTTCAAGGAGATGGATCCGTTACTCAGCTGTTACGTGATTGCCTTGCCTTAGCTCACCAAAGAGCAAGGATATTTGCCAACCACTTTCCTAAGATAAATGACCTATCTAAAGCCCCCAGTTAGCAGTCTGGTTAGGTTCATTTCGAACAACGTACTTCTTAACTGAGGGCATACAGTGATGGGAAGCGCAATATATCTACAAACGTCGAAGTGCTAGGGCTATTTTAGTCCTCCACCACAAATTCAAGTCAACTCACTTGAAAGGAAAGGAAACGTGACGAAGGATCAATTGAAACCGGTGAACCTGAAGAAATCCTGCCCGACTTAGCTTTGTTCATCATTCGGTCCTCTGCAGTTGAACTCTGGCCGCCTTGGTGAGGGGCAAACAGTCTTACCACTCGGGCAGTATTGAATTGTACCAGAAGTAATTTACCTGGCGGTTGTGTTGGGACTTAACTGGTTGACGTTATAACGTGTGCATGCACTAACAACATACACAGACATAACAAATGAAGCACTTGTTCAACTGTGCACTACGATGTATTCCTTTCCTAATTATCCTGGCTGTGCCTGCTACTGTTTTTGTTACAGATTACTTCCACCTACTGACAAACGGGAAAAAGGTATCTTCCATATTTTCGACTAAAGATTTGCAAGGAATTTTTATGGACTTACCGCATAATAAAATGCTGCAATAGATATAGTTTATCTTCGTCTTCATGGATGTGAATAAGAGTTGCATTAGGTCCAACCCCTTAACTGTCTGCGTCTAGCTGAGTATTATAATAACGCAAAGTGACACATGTTATCTACTTTATATGTTTTTATAGTTGGTTTACCCTCCCCTTATTTAAGACTGACACCCTCCTAGAACTTACAAGTGGGTGTCTAAGGGTCAAAAGCCTGTCGGGGAGCCAGCTACAGCTAACCTCAGAATGCAGAACCTGGAATGAATAGTCGGCCGTAGCCAGGCATGAGCGTGAGGAAGTGGATGACATGAAATGCAAGCGAGATGGATGATAGGAAAGATGAAGATTGAGCAGTTGGTGGAACGAGTGGCAGGAGAAACCGGAGGACCCGGTGAAAACCCGCCCAGACGCCGTTTCGTGTTGGACTACTTAATGAAATAAATATTAGTCGTACCCTCCGTGGAGTAAGGGTTACTGCTACCTTCATATACCCAAGGTCGCGGCTTCAAACCCGGCGGAGAACTATGGATTTTTTTCAGGCGTAAAAAAACCTTAGCATGCTTCCTTCGGAAGGAAAGTAAAACCGTTGGTCCCGTGTCGTAGACTTAATGGCACGTAAAAGAGCCTCAAGCGTGATAAATAGGCCTCTGAGTAAAATTAATCGGTCCTTCAGGCCCAATATAGAATGAGACACTGAGAACCACAGCAGTTAAAGATCGTCCATAAATAAAACAACATTTCCATTTGAATCAGAGCCATCAACTTGACCATAAGATGCTCCTATGCAATTTTCAGTTGGCAATGTTTCTGGAATATTCATCAATTAGTAAGCTTGAAATAAATGTATATTTTGGAAATGTGGCTACGAAAACAGGATTTCATTTTCTTGGTGTTTAGAAAACTAAGTAGATAGTAGGGTTTGTATCGTAATTCCGGTTCAACACTCATTTCTAAAATGCCTTCCTTGCCTGATAATGCCTCTAGTTTTTCGAACTATTTTCAAATAATATTTCGTACATACAATTCAAAGCTAATAGATATAATACTGCTGCAAGTAAATTCGCTGTGAAAAAATAAAAATAAATAAATAAATAAAATTCAAAGATATGTCCAGTGTTTGAACAACAACACAGCAAATTTGATATCCCAACAGCTCTTCATGCATCACTAAATGGTCCCTTAGTTTTGAAATTGTAATCGACTTTCTCAAAGCAACTGAATTGAGAAAATACTTTAAACAAAAGAGTAAGACAGCTATTATGGCACTTTATTAATGTATCCTAATAGAATTATTGTATTATTGTTGTATCCATGCTTGTAATTTTAAGTATATTATAAGAAATTGAAGTCGGTCACGATAAGATTAACTTAGTCAAAGCGATTTTAAATAAGCTTTAATTAAAAACAGTATTTATAACGCGCGTCTGATTTTATTTTTACTTTCTCTACACGTACTATGTGCATAATGTAAGATAGAGAAGGTGCTGTATTGCACCCAAAAATTCGAGAGATTTCACCGGAAATGTTTTGAGATCCACTGAATAAAAAAAAACTTTTTAGGAAAAGGTGCTTGTGCGTAGGTTTGTATGTGTGTGTGAGTGTGTGTGTGTGTGTGGGGATAGCATAGCTCAAAAACGAAAATACCGTTAAACACCAAACATGATATTTAAGCTTATCAGCTTCCAAGGATTCGACACGAAGATTATAAAAATATCCCCCCACCCCTAACTACTCTTTACATAGAAAATTTTGTTTTTCTCAAAAATACCATGATATATTAAAGTTATTTACAATACAAGTAAACTGTATATTTTGAACTTACTGGGAATAGCCTCCGAAGAGCACTTTATTCTGGTTGATTTTTCCAGAACTTTGCATAATAGTTAAACCGCAAGAGACATACAAAAACGTACTACACAAAAGATAAGATTTATGTTCATAAGCATTTTTGTTGTAGAGTTGACCGTTTCCAGCATATGCGCTGTTATTGGTTTCAATTTTAAAATACATATACTTTTCTCGGACAGGAAGTGTCCGTAATTCTTTTGTTCTACTCCTGACCAAACAAAGAAGCCATCAATGACAGTCGCATAACGATAGCTTTTAAAACATTTCACTATCGCCTTAGCATAGCGTATTCCTTTAGTTCCCTTCTACTTGTAAGAAGAACATATTCCTAATCTCGATTAGCATGGTGAAGAAAGATGAATAATCTTTTGTAAGAAGTTCGTTTTGTAGAACAGTTCAAGTCGTGTTAGTGTAACATGAGATTTTTTCTCTTATGTATTAAAACGTGCGGTTTTTCATTTATTGCTTTCAATACGTCCTTTTGAGTGATGTTAAGTTATTGGACGCATGTTGGAGGCATTTGCCAGCTATCTTACCTTGATCTTCATGCTCCGTTTCGATCTCAATTCTTGGGGAGACTCGAACCATTAATTTGACCCGATCCGAAATACTTTGGTATGCTGCATGCACAGGACCCGTTACAGTTAGAAGGGGTTTCGCAAGCAGCGTACAAAGTCGGTAATTGCCTGGAGTTTACAGAAGAGGGCGACGTAAAAGCCCTGTTTTATCACAATATTTCTGTCGCAGCTGACGATAGAACAGAGGCGAGCTTGTTCTAATGGAGTAAACACGAGCGGGCGGGGAACAGTGGAGTGCTGACCTCTCGGGGTCGCTGCTCTGCACAGCACAGTAGGCACGTTTAATAGCGGGCAGAATCCACGCCCCTTATTTTTGTGTCAAGGTTAGCTAACTCTTAAGTTTTATAAGTACTGGAATGACACTCTGACTCATTTAAATAACTGAAAATTAAAATTGCTCTACACATCACAGTAGGCACACTTAATAGCGGGGATAATGCACGACCCTTCTTTTTGTGTCAAGGTTAGCTATCTCTTAAGTTTTATAAGTTGTAGAATGACACCCTGACTCATTTATACAACTGGAAATTAAAATACAAACTCATTTTCATTAAATAAAGTTACGTTATTTCATTCAACAGTACCGAAATAAAGTCATAGATATGTGTTCTATAACAAATAAAAGTAATATCACAGCTGGTATTGCATTGAGCAGGAATAAGCTTGGAAGGCTAAGACACAAGCGAAAGATGCCTGGTTTCGCTATTTAGCCTCCTCGTATCGAAGACTTACAAGCCAGCCCGGGAGCAGATGAACTCTGGACCAGTCAGAGTAGTCAGAATGGGCGATGATCCCGATGTTTGCTATCATAATATGAAATGACAGTGAAATGGATGAAAGGAAAGTGATTACGGAGCAGGCGGTGGAGTGAATGGCAGGTAAACAACTAAACCCACCCAGACGTCGATTTGACAACAACAAATCCCACATGGGGTCATCTAGGATCGAACTCGGGCCGCCTTGGTGAGAGGCGAACGATTTAACCACGGCACCGCCACGAGTGAAAAAAAAAAAAAAGAACATTAAAAAGGAAAATAATAATTAATAAGTCTCGCAACAATTGGGAGATAGTTGGGAATAAAGTTAAAACAATCCAGTTTCTGGCATTAACTCCCCAGTAAAGACGAGGTGGCCAACCTGCCTGTTGTTTTTTCGGTATTAGAAACACAACTATTGTGCAATTGAACATGAAGTGGCTTTCGAGCTGCTGAAGGATTATTATTATTATTATTATTATTATTATTATTATTGTTGTTGTTACCAGCAGTGGCTGGTCGTCGTTAATTGTTCAATCCGTTTTTTTACTACCTTTTTTGCCTGAATGCGTTCAGTCTCCACACTTCTCCACTTTGCACGGACCCTAAGTATAGCTCTTGCCCTTCTACCAATGCACGCAGTAGTCTGATTGTGAATGCGATACTAAAAATCCGTGTTTCCGGTTATTTCCGTTCCACAGAGAGGCAGGACTTGCATCGTATTCCGGTATTGCCCGATCCAGCTTATCATCTGGCACCCCCTGGGAGGTATTCTTTTCACACGACTTTGTGAATGAAGAGAAGGTGGGGTGGAATAGGTTATTTTCCAGTAACAGTTACGGCCGTTCTAGTTAAAAAGATATTAAGACACCATTCAGAATAAGTCAAGTATATCAATAACTATTTATGCATAACCGTAACAAACAGAATGATTGGTTCACTGTTACTTGATTGATTTAGATTGTTTCGTATCAAATTGTGATTCTTCGTTATTTACGAATACTGCCAAGCAGTAAGATGTTTATTTCCTTTCCTTGCCTCTTCCTATCCAAGCACTCTTCGGCAATACCCGAGAGAATTCGTTAAAAATATGACATGTATGTCGCGTTACATATGAACACTTATTGGTATTATTGCTCACAATTAAGAGACACTGGGAGTGAATTTTTGACCACAGTCGGTCAAAAAATCTAAAATACTTTTTTTACAGTAATTGGTTGTAACTTTTGGACATCAACATTTACAACTCTGCCGCTCGTTCCGGGAGCTACAGCCATTTAAAAATCATACAATACTCTGTTTCTTAGGATACTATTTTATAAGACAACGCTTTCTCAAAACTACATTTTAACAATTTAAAAATGTTCTTCGCATCTCAGTTTTTGTTTAAATTCTATTAAGTGTCCTAGACTGTGCAGAAGTACACATTGTAATGCTCAATAGGAGCAAATACATGCTATTACCAGCAATACTTTCAAAACGTTGTTTTCCTATGAAGATATGATTAATTTCAATGATTAACGTTTCTTATAGATTTATGAATAAAATCACTAATCACTGATCATATTTATTTAAAATATCTTTTTGTACAATTTTTGTTTGTGGTTCATAGCTCTAATTTGAAAAAAAAAAAAAATCCAGTCTTTTCTCATTTTAAAAGACGCGTAGGACATCTTGATTTTGCGACTCATTTACATAATGCAGTGTATAAAATAATTTACTGAAATTTGGCATAGGTCATATGTAAATAACAATAATGCAATTACAGTAATGTTTTCAGCAAAATGCATGAAACATGTGGAATTTTGAACATTCACACCCACTGGCCGTTAAAAACACTCGCATCTACCATCGTCATCTGATGGAAGTAACCATCATGTATTAGTGTCCATGTCGCTTATAATTACATGTTCCAAAAGACATCTGCGTTAATTGCATCTCGCATGTGTACTGCAGGAGCCGAATAGCATAAATACATTTGATTAATCGGAATACGTGTGTGTATTGCTTCACTCTCTGTTGGAGCTTGGAAGCCTCGCATCATATACATATATGCACCGAATTGCAACAACGCGCCCTGTACGATCAAAACATTACTTTTCGAACGGTTTATATATAATGTTGTATACATAAAAGATCTGACTTTCTCCATTCTGCAACAAACTATTTGTACTACTTCATGTTAATCAAGATGAACCTTTGCAGAAATGGCTTTACTATACTTATTTTCTTGTAAGCACAAGGAAAGTAAAGGGAATATATTAGGCTAAAGCGAGTCAAATATATTAAGAGCTGGTCGCTAGGAAAACCTGCATAACCATTATGAAAAAAGGAAAGAGGAAATAAAGAAAAACGAACACTTCTCATTTACGAAAAGTATAAGTAATGAAAGATATTTATCTGACAAAATGTATATCTTGAATTTTCTGGGAATAGCCTGTGAAGACTACTTTATTCTGGATTAATTTTACGGAATTTTGGTAACTGCTAAACCGTAAGAGATGAACGAAAACTTAAAACACAAAAAGTGTAGAGCACGTTAAAACACATAATCTATATTACATACATTTTTTTCTTGGAGTTGATAGTTTTTGAGATATTCCTTGTTTTTGGTTACAGCTTTGAAAAAACATACTTTTCTCATACAGGAATTTGTCAACTCCTGTCCATACAAACAAAGGAACTTCAGTCACATAGCAACCAGCTTTTGACTATGACTTTAACCTATGGTACTCCCTTATTTCGCTTGAACCAACAAGGAATTCTGCTAATTTTTTCTCGACTAGATGAAGTAAATAGAATAATTTGTTGCAGAGATGTAGAGAAAGTCATGTGAATGGAACACATACGATTTTTTTCTCTCTTTTTGGGGCAGTATTTTTGTAGCTCCCTTTAGTTTCTATAGTCATATCTGAGAATATTGAAATGTTTGATGGCGTTTTCACACTTTGAAATTCCAGGATAGGTTGCTGTGGGTCCTCTGAAATGTTCCGCAATAAGATTACGTTCACGTTATTTTTATGTCTAAGCTTGGAAAGGGCTTAAAGTTAAACCTATCCTATGAGCTATTCTTAAGAGTCTCTTCCCAGAGTGAGCCAGAAGAAGTATAATTGTTTCGAAAATAGTTTAAGAAATATGTTAGTATGTTTGTATGTACAACTCAACGTCATCTTCCTGGCCCACATTTCCATCATAAGCATTCAAAACTTTCCCATGACCTCCTAAACTGTATGAGTCTCGCGCCGTTTGTAGATAAAGACACTGTGTGACTTCATTTGTTCTATTGTTCCTACTAGGTTTTGGTTCGAACGCAGTTGGAGATGGTCAATTCAGATGTGGTCTGTGCCTCTTTTCCCTCTGGCCTCTTGTGGGGCCTTTAAAACCTATTTGCTTCGGATGTTACTATATTGTTACCGCTCGAACTAATTTGTTAAAGCTGTAGGCAACATTGAATGCTTATTTGTTCCTCCTGCGTTTATCCTCTTCGTATTGAGGACTAACTAGCAGTTTTCGGAACGTGATAACCCTGCCCCACTCTTCTTCAGTTTAAAGTTTGGGATTAGGGTGTGTGCGGCTGGAAACCAACCCTCGCTGTTGCCAAGACTTCCACCTCTTGTTCCTTAATTGAGGCGCGATTCTCGTCTTGCAAGCAGAGTCTCCAGGAAACAGATTTTACTACATTGTCTCTCGCCCCTAGTACAGATCGTCTTTTGTTTGCTAAAGGTTATTGCCTAGTAGGGGGAGCGGTCCCGTTTTAGGTCCATCATGTTTTGTAGAAAACTATACAAGCCAGGTCCGGGGGTCAGATCCTGTTGAGCAGACGGGCTCTGGATCAGAGAGAAACCAGGAAGTGAACATGAAGAAGATAAGGAATGGTAGTGAAATTGATGAAAAGAAAGGTGATTAAGGAGCAAGTGGTGAGCGGCGGGGAAAACCCCGTCCAGGTGCCGCTTTGTCTACCACAGATCCCACATGCGGTAATGCTTATTTGCATTTCTGAGTTAGAGGATTTCGGCTCAGTAGAATTTGATGCAAGAGCCCTCCTGGGTTACCTTGGTGGCAGCGTGTCTGCTTCACATTCAACAAATCACCAGTTCAAATCTCGCTTAGGGTGGGTTACCCGGACGGTTTTTTCGGGGTTTTCCCGTATCCTGAGAAAACGATGTCGAGTAACTTTAGGCTCCATAGACCCCGAGATCATTTGAGCACCATTTCACCAATTTCATTCATCTTCCGAAATGACCAACCAGGTTAAAGGGCTTTAAATTGATGCAAGAGCTCTGCCTTCTGTGCTAAACAAAAATAAACAGTAATTTTATTCATAACCTGCTGGTTTCACACACCCACACACCTACTCCCACCACATCATTCTCTGTGTGCCGCAGTTATTGACGAAGATGTGGATGCGAAGAGATACAAGAACTGGCCACCCAGTTGACGTATTTGCCCCTATAAAGACTGCTTAAATTGTGGCATATTTTAGAAAACATTATTTTAGGTCGCTTTAGTTCATTTTGTAGGTTCATCGGCTCTCTTGTTCACTTGATGACCGTTGTTTGTATTTGCCTTTCTGTACCATGTACTTTAATTTATGTATATATATTGTTTATAGATGGAATTTAGGTATGGAAAGAAAGAAAGAAAGAAAAGAAAAACAAGAAACATTCGAACTAGCCAGCACAGGGCTTTAAAAATATTTCACCAGAAATATGTTTCAAGGTTCACTGAGAAAAGAAAAGACATTTTATGAGAAAGGTGTGTGTGTGTGTGTGTGTGTGTGTGTGTGTGAGACAGAGAGAGAGAGAGAGAGAGAGAGAGAGAGAGAGAGAGATCGAATATGTAAAGTTGTGTTTGTTTACATCTAACTTTGTGCTTTTTTCTAACAAGTTCCATAGGACCTTCTACCAGTAGTGTATGAAAAGTTGATTTTAAAACTGAAACCAATAATAAGGAATATCTTGAAGATGGTAAAGTGCACGAAAAGAATGTATATAACATAAATTGTGTGTTCTAACGATGCTTTTTGTTAAGTACATTTTTGTCTATCTCTTAAGGTTTACTAAACACCCAGAATAAAGATATCTTCAGAAGCCATTCCCAGAAAATTCAAGACATGCATTTTATTTGTGATATAACTATCTTTAATATACAGTATTTTAATCAAAGTCGTTAGAGCCATTTTTGAGAAAAACAACATTTTCAAAATGTTTTCCATGAAAAGGGTAGTTTGGGATGCGGAAATTTTCTCGAAAATCTTTACAGATACCTTCGCCGCATCCTTGGCAGATACGACTTAAATACCAAGTTTGGTATTTTACGGTCTCTTCGTTTTTGAGTTATCGTATTCACAGACACTTACACGGACGTTTTTCTAAAAATGCATATTTTTTAATACAGGGGACCCTAAACCGTTTTGGTGAAATCACGGTATCGAATTTTTGGTTGCAATGCAATTTATTCTCTGTACTCTATGTACTTAGTACGTGTAGAAAAAGTAAAAATAACTACAAGAATAATGAATTAAAATCACAAAAAAAAAAAAAAAAAAAAAAAAAAAAACACACACACACACACCTGGACTAAAGCAAACAAATATTCACGACTCACGTTGTTTAAAAAGTCACAGGAAATAAAATTAGATTGCTAATGTATCTGTTGTAAAAATCATAACTTCCTTTACTGTGAAATTCACAGCGCCAGCAATGTTAAGGATGGCCATTCTGATATATACCTATCTCAGTCTTCAAACTCCGAAGCCAAATCTTACCGCCCGACCACTGCTTCCCCATCTCTACCCATTACGGGCGTCATGGATAGAGTGTAGCACTGGAGGGTGGGACGTGATTAGCTCCCCAAATCCCTCCCGGCCGGTTAATGCGGCCTGCGCAACCAGAACTGGGAATCGAACCCGGGCCTCCGACTTTGTAAGCAGCCGCGCTACCACCGCGCTAAGAAGACGACCTATCTCCTGCTTTACCCTCGTGAAACGCCAGGGCCGGAGATAAAGCACATGTTCCTATATGCTGGTAAATGTGCAGTGAACTTCAGTCTTTACGTATCCCAAATTCGCTCTGTAATCATTAGACAAACGTTAAAACCATACATTTGACGGTTTTTGACAGTGGGTTACGTCAGGAAATTTAGGGCTTAAACTTAAGTAGCAGTAACGTAACATATGAGGTGTTCGATAAGAAAACACGCACAGTTTTTCTAGTCACAGTATTGTAAAACACTGCTCTTTTTTGGGGCAGTATTTAGAAAATAAAAACCGCCTTAGTGGGCCCGCACATAAAGCAGAGAAAGTAGCCAGTCGCTCCCGTCCAGCAGGCTATGTCCGCCACTGACTGTTGTACAAACATTCCCGCTCTGCTGTAGATAGCATCGCCAGGTTTTTTTTTTTTAATGCTTTCTTTCACTTAACTGCTGTTCCTTCTCGGATTACACTTCTCAGTCCGAGGTACTCTTGCCTGGTTGCTTCTATGAAATATTGTCCCTTTAACGAAGTCCATTCCATGATTTCGATACAGCCACCACTGATGTAAATCCATTGAAATTTCTTTACGAAGATGAGCTTTACTGTGCACGAGTTCACCCATTGAACGAATTCCGAAGGCGAACATTCTGGTGTTTGAAAATGTGGAGCGAAATCGCAGCATCAGCAAACATCTCACATGTACCTTTAGAGTAATAATAATAATAATAATAATAATAATAATAATAATAATAATAATAAAAGCCCGCCTGGGTAGTGTGGGGGTAGCGTGTGTCTGCCTCACTTTCAACAGGTCGCGAGTTCGAATCTCGCGTAGGGGTAACTTACCTGGATAAAGATTTTTTCGGGGTTTTTACCTTATTCTGAGAAGACAAATGTCGAATAACGTTCAGCTCCATGGACGCGAGGTCATATGAGCATCGGTTCACTGATGTCATTCATCGTCCGATATGACCAACCAGGTTAAAGGAAACTGTTACACACACAAAAATAAATAAATGAATAAATAAATAAAAACATATAAAAATAATAAACATTTTAAACACCTAACAGTATCACAGTTCTGAGACGATGCCCGTAAGAGTTCTTCTGCAAGATCTCAATCATACTTCGTTTCTCAAATACTGTGCGCGCACCTTTTTTTGGGCGCTAGTTTTCCGGGGAACGAGGGCCGGGGGCCGGGGAAGAAGAGATACCTTGCCCGTCTGTCTTTCCGCAGTGACTCAACCAAAGAAAGTCTCTTTCTTTGAGACTCTTATCCATTATGGTGAATAGGCTAATCGAACTTACTACAAACTAGCTGAATAATTAAACGTAGCACAGCGCACTTGCATGTGCGTGAACTCTGGGATCTACAGACAGAATGAAGCCTTAAGCATTAAAGTCATTAGATATCATAGTGTATAGAGTACTTACTGTCTTAATGTTATCGCTATGCTCTGCTTTCGAAATTTCGCGAAACCCACCAATAAAGACAGTGAAACGTGCGCTCAAGAAAAGGTGCTCGCATAGTACAGAGTCCTTTACAATTTGAATGCTCGCAAGGTGTTTTGTGTTGGGTGGCACGACATGCTACAGTCCGCTGTATCAGAACTGTGACTTCGCTTCTTAAATCTGTATTCCTGTAACCTGTACATAAAAATAATAAAATTAGCTCGTACTTTATAGTAAATGCTGGAAATCTCCCTCCACAGCATAACAAGCACTGCACTGAGTAAACACATTGAGATTTACACGATTTGTCTCGTCCACTGTAATGTTTCGTATCTCAGTATGTTTTCCTTAAGTTTTTCCAATGTGCGAGTGGTTTTTGTGGCGAACGTTCAAGATTTTCGCCATTTTCCTCAAATTGTTCTTTTGATATCACTTTACGTCTTCGCAGGTGTTTCTTGTTTTGTACTGAATCAGTAGTCTCATATTTGTTCACAAGATCGTGGATTGAAGTTCTCAAAGGAGACAATCAGGATGAATTCTTCATGAAAACAACGAGCCGATCCGTATTTAAAATAAAAGTTACATATAAAATGTATGTTGTTCTAAAGATAACTGACTTCCTAAATTTTCAAATGAAAGTGGATTACCGACGCCAATATTATCGTTCTGGTGTCAAGATAGTAGCGACATATACTGTTTTATATTGCTGCATAGATACGATACCCACTTCGAACTATCAAGTATGAACACCTGCCGCTAGAGGGACAATACTCAAGTCCTCTATCAGAATGACTTCACATTAAGTGAACTCTCTTGTCGCTAGTAGAACAGCATCCAATTCGCCTCTTTAGGACGGCAACCTATAATATTCTGTCACTGGTGACAGTACATAAACTCGCTTCATCAGCGTTGGCATCGATGACAATATTTTTTGCACGAGAAATCACAGATAAAAATGAACACCTAGTGGTTAACCACAAACAGTGGAAGTGCTTGTCTGTTCTCAATGTTGCTTCGACTAGTTGAAACTCGATTCAATACTCGACCGTAATGAATGGTGGGTAGAGTGTTTAAATGTCTTGTCCGACTTTTATTTTTAACACTTAAAGGAGTTCGAGTTTCGTATTAATTGGCAAGTGATATGAATTGGGTACACATTAGAAAAATATCTAATATGGTATGAATATAGGTACGCATTACCATCAATAACATTACATAAAACACTATTTAGTTCTATTTTTCGTGGAGAAATGTTTATTCAGGGTTTACACTTAGTGGACAGTCAGTGCCTCCCCTGAAGACATCTGGTGCTGCAGCATTTCAAATATCTCAAAGCCAGTAAAATAGTAGTTTTTAGAAGAAAAAAAAATCAGGACATTTTTCACATGGATTCTCTTCGTAGCCTCTGTGGAAAGGAAACAGGTGCAAATTTATTCTAAATGTTGATTGCTTTTAATTCTCTTCTGACACCAGTTGAATTGAAAAACTAGGGTATATTGATTGAAGTAAGCTTTTAATAGATTATTGTGTAAAGAAAATACTATCAATATCACGTATTTCGGTTATTGTTGCCAAAACAAAGAGTTATGCATACATAGCAATCTATTCGTTACGAGTAGCTATATAAATGCTGAAAGTATATAAATAATTTCTATTAAAAATACGTTTAGAATCTATGAAACCTGATCATTAAAAGATTCCTATCACCCACACAATATTTGTAAGAGTCGCTCAGAAAATATACCAAAAGTATTTCAAGGAATAAATAAATAAAAAACAGAAATAAGAAAAACGAGGTGATAAAAAGGAAATTATCTTAAAGACTATTTCGTTCATGATACATGATCGCAGGGAGTGGCCAATCTAGTACAAATTCCAACCAATCGGAACTCATCTGCATTTTAATCGTTTCTATCAAACCCACTTGCAATTGTTTTTATAAATTTATCGCACCCACGTGCATTTGTTTTCTCTCTAAATATCAGTGTACAGTGATATTCCCGTACATAATGGCGGAAGTTTCAATAGACATATCATTTGCCTTCATGCTTCATTAAGCCAAAATAATAGAATGTAGCAATACAAAGAGATCTGAAATTTATGATTTGGTCATCAAGTTGCAGTGATTTCGGTGCAAATATGCGTCAAGACAAATGGGATTTTAGGAATATTCTTCGTGTCCATATAGGCTAATCATTGTTATTTTATTCACGAAATAGTCTTATTAAATACAATGCGAGCTACAACTTTTCTGTAGAACAACAAGAAGTTGCTCGCGAATTTATCGATAAAAGTTGGAGCTCTGTTAATATTACCTATGACCAAGGAAAAATAATACTGAAACCTCAGACAACCAAAAAAGAAGGTACCATAAAACCAAGGATTCATATGCTGAAGAAGAAGCAGAAAAAATTGACTTAGTTGCTAATGTGTTTGTATTTTGGGTTTATATACGTTTTATCTGGCTAGGGTACAATGAAAACAATTGTTTTTGTGTTGTTCTTAATTTATAGTGTTAAGTAATATTTGTCAAAGATAATCATTGGGCGACTATGGGGATAGTGGAAGCTGATTAAAAATCAAATTAAACAATGCATAGTTTTATTTCTTTAAACTTCAAAAACTACCTTCTGATGCCAATATATTTACTGGTACTTGAAAAAAATAGTACAGTACTATAGCAAAATAATCTCAATTGTCAAGGAAAATTTCTGAACATAGCAAGGAAAGTAAAGAAATTGTTGCACCAGATGGTACAGGAGGCAAGTATGTAACCGTTTTCATATGCCTGCCATTGTAATGCCAAAGTTCCGTCTTTTTGATTTCCTTCATATGCAGTAAACAGCTGGTACAGAAAGGCGATTGTGCAACGAATGTCATCTTGTTTGGAATATGCTAACTCTGACTCATGTGTACGAAGAACCTGTAGAAAGCCCTTCATGGTATGACTCAACAGTTAAGACGACGTTAATAAGAAAGAGGCTTGAAAAAGAGTGAACTTTTCCTTGTTTCCTAATGTCGGTTGCAATGCACTTATTTGGGACTATCTTTTTTACTTTATCCACTGCCTCTCGTTAGTGAATAGTGAAAGTATTTGCATTCCATTCAAAATTTCTATACGGAGATATCACCGGAAATACAGATGCAGCCTCCTGAATAAAGAAATAAAACAATTTAGTAGGTCTCGAGTTCAAATTTCGGTTAGGATGAGTTATCCGAATAAGCTTGTATTTGTTTTTTATTATTATGTTTTTTTTTTCCTCGGTGTTTTTCCTTATCCTCAGAAGATGAATATCGTATAACTTTAAGTTCTATGGACCCGGGTTCATTTGACCATAATTTAACCCATTTCATTAATTCATCGTTCATGACTTACAAGGTTAAAGAGCGTTAATGATTATAAAAAAAAACAAAAAACAAAAAAAAAAAGTAACCTTTTTTTTTTCCTTTGCCACATGCATGGTAGATTTGTATTAAAATAGTGTTTAACGCCCTCTTTTACTTCATATGGCACCGCAGGCGATGTCGCTGATACCTATATAGAATGCGATGGCGGGGAACCCGGAGAAAACCCGCCCCTGCGCCGCTTTGAACATCACAAATCCCACATGTGATAGCCTAGGATCGCACCCGTGCCGCCTTGGTGAGAAACGATACATGGTAGACAGAGAAGTTATGACATTTCACAAAAAAATTCGATACCGATATTTCACCGGAAATACAGACACACAATTTGAGACCCTTGAATAAAAAATAAGCATTTGTAGAAAAAAGCTCTTGTGTGTGCATTGTGTCAGTGATCAACGTTACAGAAAAATCAAAATTTTCGAAAAGTTTTCCTTGTAAAGGGTAGTTGGGGGTGGGCGATTTTCTTGAAATTCTTCGTGTCGCTTCCTTTGAAGATACTGAACTTAAATACCAAGTTTGGTATTTAACGGACTTTTCGTTTTTGAGCTATGCTGTCCACAGACACACACATGGACCTTCTTTTAGAAATGTTTTTTTTTATTCAGGGGTCTCAAAACATGTATTTCCGGTGAAATCTCGGTATCGAATTTTGGGTGCAATATAATACTTTCTCTATACACTATGTACATACTACATTTAGAGAAAGTAAAAAGAAATAGAATAAAGTGAAACTGAAGACTAAGTAGGTATGAGAATGGCAAGTTTCTGAATCTGGAGACACAATCGCAATGCTCTGAGTCACAGACGCTTCACTAAGTACATATAAAACAGGGAGAAAGTGAAGGAAGACCACAGGGCATTGTTAAACTCGTCAAGTGGCCATTGGATAAGGGTTATATCGGGTTTGGGAGCGCTAAAACTGGGCTCCAGCGTCGTTAAAAGGGTGAATCCATCGCAGCAGGCCCGTGACGTCACGCCGCGGTGTGAAAACAAGGAAGAGGATACCATCGATCCGCTCCTCTACAGCCAAGGTGTCGGATACCATTAGTAGCACTAGGTCGCCCGGAATGATCGCTCCTAAACCAATTTGGTTAAACATCATTATACATCAGCGTATTTTAACGTGGCCACTCCACTTCTGATAACATTCTATAGTTACGGACAAGAGCGCTTTTGACTTGGCTGCGATATTTTAACGTGATTAAATGTTGAACGGAAGCACCGTGTTCAAATCTCTGTATGGCAATGCATTTTTACTTTCTCTACACGTACTATGTACATAGAGTATAGAGAAGGTATTTTAATGCATCCAAAAATTAGATACCGAGATTTCACCGGAAATACAGGTTTTGAGACCTCCTGATTAAAAAAAAAAAAAAAGAATTTTTAGAAAAATGTCCGTGGGTGTGTGTGTGTGTGTGCGCGCGCGCGCGTGTGTGTGTGTGTGTGTGTGTGTGTGTGTGTGTCTGTGGACAGTATAGCTCAAAGTCCGTTAAAAACCAAACTTGTTATTTAGATTTGGTATCTTCCAAGGATGCCACACGAAGATTTTCAAAAAAAATCCCCCCCATCCCAACTACCCTTTACATGTAACTTTTTTCGAACATTATGATTTTCTCAAAATTGGCTCTAACGATTTTGATTAAAATATGGTGTATTAAAGATATTTACGTGACAAATAAAATGTATATCTTGAATTTTCTGGGAATAGCCTCTGAAGACTACTTTATTCTGGATGAATTTTACGGAATTTTGCATAATTGCTAAACCGTAAGAGATGGACAAAAACTTACCACACAAAACATATAGAGCACGTTAAAACACACAATTTATGTAATTACATTTTTTTTTTTTTTTTTTTTTTTTTTTTTTTTTTTTTTTGAGATGTTCCTTGTTATTGGTTTCAGCTTTGAAAAACTTATACTTTTGTCATACAGGAATGTATGAACTCCTGTCCATACAAACAAAGGAACTTGAGTCACATAGCAACCAGCTTTTGACTATCACTTTAACCAAGGTACTCCCTTATTTCGCTTCTACTTGCACGGAAGCAAGTAATATAACTTTCTGCTAATTTTTTCTCGACTAGCATGAAGTAAATAAAGGCATAAGCTTTCTAACAATAATCTGTTGCAGAGATGTAGAGAAATTCATGTGAATGGAACACATCAGATTCTTCAACTTGTTCTGAACGTAAAAACCCTCAAGTTGGGCTCGGCCTTTAATGAAATGACCAATAGGTATGTAATATAACATTACCTATTAGTTGGTTTAACTGTCTTAATGCCTGGATCTTACTTACAAAAGTAAGTCCCCGGGAATATTTAAATCTGGCGAGACTTTCCGGTTGCTTTTGCCGGATTAAAACTCGACTAATGTCCTGAGAACGTGTTCAAATCTTATAGTTAAATTAAAAAAAAAAAAAAAAAAACTCAGGTCGGGTTTGTTTTTAATGAAACATATTGTTTACTTACTAAGCATTAGGACAAATATTCAGGAGTAACTTAGTATAGATAAATAAATAAACTTTCTTCAAAATTCTTTCGGGCTTCCAGCCAGGTGTAGATATGGTGAGGCACCAACGTTTCGGGAGCATACATTGTTCCCGTCTTCAGGGTTACTGAATGAATTGAACTGATGTATTATTAATATAGATACACTTTGTTAACGACGCTGTCAATTGCCACGATATCTGTCGCCGGCATGCCGTCATTTGTCCCGGAGAAGTTCTTTTGCGTGGCAGTAAATCTTCTGGCATGGACCTGTCGTTATTAGCAACACCTAAAACCATCGGTCTGAACCCGCAATCTTAGGCTTAACATCTGCCTAGGAGATTATTCTTTGCACATCACCAAATGGGGACATGATAATACGATTTTTATCTTTGGACACTCTAGCAGAAGAAAATAAGCGTTGTGCATTTTTCGCGACGTCATAACACAAATGCAACCACTGTTTCTTTCGTTAGTTCTTAATGTTATTGCAATCAGCCTTTTATTGCGTAAAAATCTTAATTTGCGCTGGAATACCGTGTAGATTACACTGAAGATACGTGCGGTCTGGTCCCCACGTTAATGGTGTTTCGCGCGCTTTTAAGGATAGCGGTACTAATGTACGCAGTTATTTTCTTGTATGAGCGTTTCATTAAACACACTATAGATACATTATATCTTGATCTCGCTTAATTGTTTATATCAGGGCCTCTCAAACATGTAAAATTGCACGGGTGCAAACCAAGATGCAGGGATTCATCGGTCCGGTTCGGGACAATTCGGGACTAGTGCGACAAGCGTAAAGAAAGAGAGCGCTGTGGCTACAAATCGAAGAGTTGCAATTTGCACTGTCGTCACCTACCCAAGTAGTATTTTGCACCTTGCATCGTGCAATGTCTGGCTCACATTACCCATCTACATTAATATATTCTGTAAATTGTTAATCAGACTGTTATTAGTTGTATCCGCTTGAGTAAACACATGCTTAAGTTAAACGTATTTCTTTTCTTTCGTTCTTTCATTTAAAGTTGAAGCAGTAGCTTTTGCTAAACATTAAAACTTTTACTGCAGATGCACGAAATAACTCTTATGAGAATTTAATACCTTAAACAAAAGTTAATACCATTTCCAAAATGTCTTAACGAGTCACGAGCATCTTGCAAAACACCGCGATTTCTACTTTGTGACTGTAATATGCTTCTTCGGCGCAGCTTTAACGTTCTCCTGCAGCGAAAGAGACCGTTTATAATTTTTTTTTTTTTATTGTATAATTTGTATAACCCAACTTAACTTCTCTGGTCATATGATAGCTAATTTATTTTATATTTTCAGTTACATATTTCTTACATACATAGTTACTTTCCTAATGTTGCTGAATTTGATATCATATACAGTTAACACCTGGTTATTTATGTACACTTTGTACATTTTTTACCCTGCCAAGCTAATCTATTTATCTCTTTTATAAGTTACAACCTCATCAGTTTTATTATTAAGATCATCACTTTCTTTGGCGATTTTCCTTCCCCATTTCTCTCTTACTTTCCCTATATAATTGCCTAGTTGGTTCAGAAATTCTTTCTTATTGTTTGCAAAAAGTTTTAAGTATATTATCTCTGGCGGTAACTTTTCCTAGTTTTTATTTCATATTTTTTTCTCTTTCCACATTTTAGTTTCTTCGCACTCAGTTATACAGAGTAAATTGTTATAGACATTGCCACATAGAGGGCATAGATCTTTCTAAACTTTTAGACCTTTAAGTAATATTGTTTCTGTTCTTGCCCATGCTAGACCCTCTCTTTCCATTTTTCCACAAACATCAATATATTTTTCTCTTCCCCGTACTTTCTTAACATTCGTTTATAATATTAAAGCTGTCTTATCGCCTAAGCTACCTATTATTTCTTGTTTCCCTACATCGTCTATCCTTGCTTTCACTTTATTACTCTCTGCTCATATTTGTAGCTCTTACTGGGGGCAACTATTTTTCGTTGAACTTTGTTTTTCTTACGTCTTTTATAATTGTATACATTCGTATTTACGCCCACATTCATACCTCCGGGCTCTGCGGAGGATAGTGCATTTGAGATCTAACCCCTTTAAACTGTACTACTTCGCTTCGCGACAAGCAGATGCCGTCCGGTCTAGCTATTTTCTCTATTTCAGGATAGATGGCAGTAAAATCGCAATTACCATCTATTTTCAGTTTTACAACTGTTATAGAACGAGGGTGGAGCTTTGTTTCGTTGTATTAAATATCAATCAGGCATGCACCTTGATGGTTGAGAGAATCCACGAACAAACCCCAGCCAGATTTGTCCCACAGGATTTGAAACTCGAAACTCCCGAATGCGAGCCACAGATGTTACCGTCTTAGCTCGTCACGTTTTGTTCACGATACATGAATATCAAAAAGGAAAGGTTGCAGATACGGGAAACCTAAACTAATCTCTGACGCGATGCAGCTCTGGTTGAAGCCAATTCCAATTAATAAGAAACGTCATAGTTGCTATCGGTTAATTTTTAAGTTACTATAATTTCGATTAAATTACTCAATTCGCCAACGATATTATTTATTCCATCCTCCAGCATCCAGAATAGCAGCTATACAGAGTGTAAGAATAATTGCGGAAATCTTTAGCGCAATCCAAGTCTAGCTTTGCCACTACTTGTCCACTGCGAATATTGACTGTGCACGGAGATTCTCGTCCTGATCATGGTAGGTTTTTCTCTCGTCATACCAAAAGGATTTTCGCGCTGCATTTCCCATATATTTCAATGTTTACAGAACTAGATTAGGTGCCGAATTATTTCCAGAGTGCGTCTTTCCAGAGCTTGTGAAACCCTCACCTCGGTTTGAAAACAGTTCAGCTTGAGCAGATTCATAAGAGCCTCCTTTCGATTCGTATAGCAAAGCAACTTTAATTGACGAAAAGCAACCGAGAATGCTGTTTCCGAGAGCGGTATTATCAGTACCGTAGTCTCGAGAATGGCCATACCGAATACTGGATTGAAGCATTATTCAGGATCGCATACATTGTAATTTAAATAGGCATGTTCTCAAATTACAATAAGTTAAAATAGGAATAAATGAAAAATTACACGTAGGTATACGTCAGAAAATACCCAATCTTTCATTTTTGTTGAGCTAAACATCTATATTATCTCCGAATGTACGCCGTTCTTTCATCATAAATGACTGTCCTTTTTACAAGACTGGACAGAGATATGCAAGCGAGAATGGATTTCTAAGGTATCCATCCCTGGCTTTACTCCTTTTGGAACGAAATATTTCATTAATGTCAACAATATCCAAGGTTTCTTGGTGCCTCATTAACTGCAGGTCAGGATTTTATCCCCCCCCCCCCCAATATGGATTATATTGAGCTATTTCGAGCTGTGAACAAAACAATTTTCAGCATCCAAATTGGACGATTTTACGTCATAGGAACAATCTCAGAAGGGATTTGAACAGACTTTAGAAGTTAGCACTATTAGAAAGTGTCGTTACGATTAATGGCTCTTCAGTAGTTCTCTGTAACTAGTGTAGGTGTGTTCATTTGATAAGAAACTCCCGTAGGCGATTTTCAGCGTACTTCCGCCGGTGACGTAAGCTAAGGCGTTAAAAACAAACACTTAGTAAACTTCTTCTGAAGAAGTTTGCATATTGAGTATTTTGTTCACTCATGACGCAAGAGCAGTGCAGCATATTACTTGAAACTCCAGCTTTCTTTTGAGGTCATCCGTCTTCTTTTCATAGATAATACCTACATACAATGAAGGACGACAGCTAAAATGTTTGCATACTTCTGGGTTATTTGGTTTATTATTTACTCTACGGGTACTATGTACATAGTGTATAGAGAAAATTCGATACCGAGATTTCACCGGAAATACATGTTTTGGGTCCCCCTAAATAAAAAAAAAAAAAAACATTCTTAGAAAAAGATCCGTGTATGTGTGTGTCTGTGGACAGCATAGCTCAAAAACGAAAAGACCGTTAAATACCAAACTTGGTATTTAAGTTTGGTATCTTTCAAGAATGCGACTCAAAGATTTTCAAGAAAATTCCCCAACCCCAACTACCCTTTACATGGAAAAAAATATCGAAATTTTTTATTTTCTCAAAAATGACTCTGACGATTTTGTTTAAAATTTCTTATATTTAATATATTTATATAACAAATAAAATGTAGATCTTCAATTTTCTGGGAATAGCCTCTGAAGATATGTTTATTCTGGATGAATTTTGCGAAATTTTGCATAACTGGTAATCCGTAAGAGATAGACAAAAACTTACCACCCAAAAATGTAGAGCTCGTTAAAACACATAATTTATGTTATATAGTACATCTTTTTCGTGAGGTTGGCCGTTTTTGAGATATTCCTTGCTTTTAGTATCACCTTTAAAATACTTATACTTTTCTCATACGGGAATTTGACAACTCCTGTCCACAAAAACAAAGGTACTCCAATCACATAGCAACCAGCATTTAAAAGCTTTAACTATCGTAGTCACAAACTTGAGGAAACTTTTACATGAAAAGTCGTATACTTTTTTCTAATTATTAGTTGAAATCACCAATAAATCAGTACACATACATACAATAAGTGTCTTATGTCCTGAGCAGCCAGGAAATGCACGTTCAAAGCGGGTGACCTGTTAGAGGCTGTTAGCCCAAAGGTTGTCTACGAGTGCATCATGTAGATATTAACAACCCTAAGAAAATGCAACAGGATGACAACGGCAGTGAGGAAGACGCATGATCTACTTCATATTTGAGCGAGATTCATTTCGTTAAAAATATAGTAAGTTTTAAAGCACTTTGTTTCCGTTGTTATAAAGGGTGTTCAAGAACATTTGATTTACTAATATTAACTACAAAGGTATTTTTGGGGAACTGCTTAATAAAAAATGTAAGGCAAACAAAATAAGCGATTGATTTGTATACATGGCATTTAGGTTTTGAAAACTTCATACCTAATATGGCCTCCATTTCGTATACGAGGGCCACTATTTATATTTTTAGCCTTGGCAACACTGATTGCTGTAGGTGCCATCTTATATTTCCAAAGCAAAGTTTAACATCGTTAACCTTAACCTACTTCAGATATTTTGTTAATAGAGCGTTATTGGTGTTGTTTATAGTGACTTTAAAATTGTGTCTCAGCGAAGATGGAATTAACACGTGAAAATGTTTGTGCCACCGCACGGTATGATTTTCGATGTGGATTATCAACACAAAAGTCATTGATCAACGTATTGCTACATTTGGCGATTAAGTTCCATCCTTTGTCACAGTGAAAAGCTAGTATAATAAGTTTAATCGTGGCCGCCGTTCGCTCACTTACGAAATATGTGAAGGCGTCCAAAATCATTTGTGCCAGAAAACATAGATGTTGTGCAAAAATTGATAGTGCAAGATCGTTATGCCACCTGCTGTAAGTTAGAGGCAACTCTAGGCATTAGTTCCACCAGCGTATATAAAATATTACATGATAATATAGCCCTGAAAAAGTATTGCTCTCATTGGATCCCACATAATTTGACACAATCTCAAGAAGATACTCATGAGATTGGTGCACACAAATGTTCAAGAAATACAGTGGTGGGGCTTCAAAAGATTGTAACAGGTGACTAACCATGGATCGATGCATATGAACCGGGACTTAAACATCAGTGGACTGTGTGAGTGTTTCAAGATGAACCAAATCCGCACTCGAATCACTTCAAAACAAATGGTCGCCTGTTTTTTTTTCTCAGAAAAACTGGTAATGTGACAACAGTGCCTTTATAGGAACGTAAAACGGTCATTTTGAATGGTACACGACCATTTGTTAGCCGGGAGTGTTCGGTGGAATAAGATAAAAGTGACGTCGGTTCGTTCTTCATAGGACAATACGAGTGCATACATCTCGTCTAACACCCGCCTATTTGAACACTCAAAAAGTCGAATTGATGACTGTACAGTTCTGATTTAGCACCCAATGCCTTCTTTTTGTTCCCGAACATCAAAAATAAAATGAGTTGGCAACCATTTTCGTCGGCAAATTAAGCCGATGCGTTCCAAAACCATGTTTTGGAGATATCTCAAGCAGCTTGGAAAAAGTATAGTAAGTAATATTCAAAAGTATAGTGATCATGCAGTAGAATATTTGAGACATAGTAAAGCAATTTTAATGACAAATGATTGTTTTTTTATTATTAGGCTCAAAATATAAATAGTGCCCCTCGTATGAACAGAAATCACCCAGCACACGATACTGCATTTCCACGGAAATACAAGACAATTCATGAGGAATTCTTTGTTTGAGTGCCCTAATCATCTGGATTTTTACTTTCTCTACACGTACTATGTTCATAGTGTGTAAAGAAGTTTTTGTATTGCACCCAAAAATTCGATACCGAGATTTCACCGGAAATACATGTTTTTGGAAAAAGGTCCGTGTGTGTGCGCGTGGGCGTGTGTGTGTCTGGACAGCATAGCTCAAAAACGAAAAGACCGTTTGGTATTTAGGATGCGACACGGAAGATTTTCAAGAAAATTCCCCCCACCCCAACTACCCTTTACATGGAATTTTTTTCGAAAATTTTGATTTTCTCAAAAATGGTTCTAACGATTTTGGTTACAATATCGTATATTAAAGATATTTACCTGACAAATAATACGTATAGCTTGAATTTTCTGGGAATAGCCTCTGAAGATTACTTTATTCTGGATGCATTTTACATAACTGCTAAACCGCAAGAAATGGACAAAAACTTACCACACAAAAAATGTAGAGCACATTAAAACACAGAATTTATGTTATGTAATTTTTTTTCGAGGAGTTGATCGTTTTTGAGATATTCCTTGTTTTTGGTTTCAGCTTTGAAAAACTTGTACTTTCCCATACAAATATTTGTCAACTCGTGTCCATACAAACAAAGGAACTTCAGTCACCTAGTAACCAGCTTTTGACTTCACTTTAACCTGTGACACTCTCATATTTCGCTTATACAAGCAAGTAATAAGACTATTTCTGTTTATTTTTTCTCGATTAGCATGAAGTAAATAGAAGAATAAGCTTATTAACAATAATTTGTTACACAGAAGTAGAGAAAGTCATGTGAATGGAACACATCAGATTTTTTAAGTAGGAACTTGATATCTTTATGCAGAATTCAGCAGTGGAACGTGATAGTTCAAGGGGCCTAGTAGTGTCGCGCTGCATATTTAGGATTACGCTCAAATGCGGTCCTTACAGTGACGATATTCTCTGGTGTTCGTACACTTAGAGCGGAACCAGTCTCTTCAAAATGTTTAAGCCATGTTCTGATAACATGAGTAGTTAGTACCATTTCATTACGTGGATACTTAAATGCTGCGCTGTGCAGCCACAAAACTGTTACCATTCATGTAATAAATCTTAATTGCCAATGTATGTTGACTACCAGTCCAATTCTCCATCATGACTAAATGCTTGCTTTATGGTCGATAACTCAAAAACTAAAAGTCAGTAAAATGCCAAACTTGGTTTATAAGTTTAGCATCTTCCAAGGATGCGACACGAAGATTCTGAGAAAAATCCCACCACACCAAATTACCCCTTACATGAGAAACAAATTGATTTTCTCAAAAACAGCTGTAACGATTTTCATTTAAAAACTATATATTAAAGATATTCACATTATAAAGATATTCACATGACAAAATGTATATCTTGAATAGCCTTTGAAGACATCCTTATTCTGGATGAATTTTGTATAACTAGTAAACCGTCAAAAAATATAGATCTTGTTAAAACACACAATTTGCCAAATACATTTTTTTCATGGAGTTGGCCATTTTTGAGATCTTACTTGTTATTGGTTTCAGTTTTAAAATACTATTACTTTTCGCATGTGTCATTTCCTGTCCATGCAAAGAAACGAATTTCAATCCCATAGCAACGACAATTTAAAACGTTTGACTCGGTTTATCCGAGTGTATTCCCTTATTTCCTTTCTACTAATAAGGAACTAAGTAATAAGACCTGCTAAAGTTTATCTCAATTAGCATGAAGTAGATAGAAGATTAAACTTATTAAAAATAATTTATTATATTGTTGAGAAAGTCATGTGAATGGAACACATCAGATTTTTTAAATTCTGACTAGCTTTAAACTTCTTTGTTCTTATACCTATAATGAATTCGTAGAGTGTAATGAACGTTTGTCTCGATTAACAAGTAGAAAATACTGCCTCCGTGGTCAAGTGGTCAACAAGCTGGCTTCTCACCCGGGAGTCCCGGGTTCGATTCCCGGCTGAGGCGGTGAATTTTTCTTTAACCAGAAGTATTCCCTATCCCCCACAGAGTCTGGAAATATGTATTTGAGAGTGAATGTGCGCTTGATTAGTAATAAAAATCTGATGGTTGCATTCACATGACTTTCTCTATATTTCTGCAACAAATTATTGTTAGAAGGCATATGCTTCTATTTACTTAATGCTAATCGAGAAAAAATTAGCAGAAATAGTCTTATTACTTGCTTCCTTGTAAGTAGAAGCAAAGTAAGGGAGTATCATAGGTTAAAGTGATAGTCAAAACCTGTTTTCTATGTGATTGGAGTTCCTTTGTTTGTATGGACAGGAGTTGACAATTTCCTGTATGAGAAAAGTTAGTTTTTTAAAGGTGAAACCAAAAACAAGGAATATCTAAAAAACGATCAACTCCATGAAAAAAAGGTATGTAACATAAACTGTGTGCTTTACCGTGCTCTACATTTTTTGTGTAGTAAGTTTTTCTGTCTGTCTCTTACGGTTTAGCAGTTATGCAAAATTACGTAAATTTCATCCAGAATAAAGTACTCTTCAGAGGCTATTCCAGAAAATTCAAGATATACATTTTATTTTTCAGGTAGATATCTTTAATATTTGAAATTTTAATCAAAATCGTTAGAACCATTTTTGAGAAAATCAAAAATTTCGAAAAAAGTTCATGTAAAGGGTAGTTGGGGGTGGGGGGATTTTTCTCAAAATCTTTGTGTCGCATCCCTGGAAGATACTAAACTTAATTACCAAGTTTGGTATTTTGCCTACTTTTCGCATTTGAGTTATCATGTTCACGGACACACGGACACACACACGGACCTTTTTCCGATTTTTTTTTTTTTAATACAGGGGACTCTAAGACATATATTTCCGGTGAAATCTCGATATCGAATTTTTGGGTGGAGTGAAATACCTTCTCTATACACTATGTACATAGTGCGTATAGAGAAAGTAAAAATTTATTAATCTAATGTTCTAAAAGCTACAGTAATATGAATTGTTTCACAAGTCATATCCCCCAAAATGACCATTGATGTTAAAGGGGACTATACAAATGAAACAAAAAAAAAAAAAAAAAAAAAAAAAAAAAAAAGGAGAGTGAAAGAAAAAAGAAGTAGACAGAAGAATAAGCTTTTTAAGAGTATTTTGTGAATGAATGAGTAGAGCAAGCTGTGTGGATACAACGGAATGTACTTGATGACAGGGAAGCTAAGAAGAAAGATTAAACAGTAGAAGGTATTTCTCTTTAATATCCCAGGCACACACTGTGTAATAACATTGTAATTGTTGTCGATAGCGACGATGATGCCGTATAGAAGTTGACACGAGCCGAGCAGAGTTTTCCTCTGGCGCACATCGGAAGTTCCGATGAGGCAGTAGTAGTATATCGACCCCACCCTCGAGTTAAGCAACTACCCTTTCCTATCCATTTATCCACGTCCTCCCCTCTCTCGTTATTCGATCAGCTACTGGCGGTCGGTCGTGCGCCCGCTGACAAGGTTTGGTCCAGATGCAACCGACTCGGCCGGAAATTGCTCACGACTTGTACAAACCGAATTTATCAGCACTAAGTAAAAGTGTTAGGAGAAAAAAAAAGTTGATAAACTGGATCACCACAAATGTTAGTGTTACACTGTATCTCGTTACGTTTATTTGCGGATATTACTACAAACCATTATTATCAAAGTTTATATTTCTATCTACTTCACTTTAATCGAGGTAAACATTAGCAGAAACAGCTATATTACATTTCATATTAGATACAAAGTGAACAGCGATAGTACTGGATGCTATATTTTGACCTTATGGGCAGTCGAAGTACCCTATCGTGCCAATGTTAAAGTTTGACCCATTATCTCAGCAACTATTTAAGATAATGAGCTAAATTTTTCCAGGTATATTAAGCAATACCTTTATTGTTGATTGAGGAGAAATAGAATACTTCTGTTGATTAGAAGGAAAGGCATACTTTTTTTTAAATAAAACTCTTAAAATGTTATTGAAAAATGATTTTAAATTAAAAAATAACTAAGCCATATGTATAACAATTTTTTCGCTAAAATAAAAGCCTATTTAGGTGCAAATGTGTGATAAAAAGTTCAGCCCTTAGTACCAATATTTTCTGAGATAATGGGACATTTGTATAGACTATTTTACTTCTTCAGAAATTACTTTCAAACACAGCATTAAAAAAAAAAAATGTAACGTAACTTTCCAAAAACAACTTCACAGTACTTAAACTCTCACATGAATGACATATGAGCTGGATGCCAATGCTCTGAATAGCTAAAGTAAAACTTTCCGATAAAAAAAAACAACTGATATGTTCCATTCACATGACTTTCTCTACATCTCTGCAACAAATTATTGTTAAAAGGCTTATGCTTCTATTTACTTCATGCTAAGTGAGAAAGAATTAGCAGAAATAGACTAATTACTTGCTTCCTTGTAAGTCGAAGCGAAAAAAGGGAGCATCATAGGTTAAGTGACAAATCAAAAGCTAGTAGCTATGTGACTGAACTTCCTTTGTTTGTATGCACAGGAGTTGACAAGTTCCTGTATGAGAAAAGTATAAGTTTTTCAAGGTTGAAACCAAAAACAAGGAATATCTAAAAAACGATCAGCTCCACGAAAAAAATGTATGTAACATAAATTGTGTGTTTTAATGTGCTCTACATTTCTTGTTTGGTAAGTTTCGTCTATCTTTTACGGTTTACCAGATACACAAAATTCCGTAAAATTCATCCAGGATAAGGTAGTCTTCAGAGGCTATTCCCAGAAAATTCAAGATATACATATTTTTGTCAGGTATATATCTTTAATATACGACATTTTAATCAAAATCGTTAGAGCCATTTTTTAGAAAATCAAAATTTTCGAAAATTTTTTCCATGTAAAGGGTATTGGGGGTGAGGGGATTTTCTTGAAAATCTTCGTGTCGCGTCCTTGGAAGATACCAAACCTAAATACCAAGTTTGGTTTTTAACGGACTTTTCGTTTTTGAGCTATGCTGTCCACAGACACAAACACACACCCACACACACACACACACACACCCACACACACACACACACACATACACACACCTTTTTGTACGAATTCTGTTTTTGTATTCAGGGGGTTCTAAAACATGTATTTCCGGTGAAATCTCGGTATCGAATTTTTCGGTGGAGTACAATACTTGATCTATACACTATGTACATAGTACGTGTAGAGAAAGTAAAAAATCTCTTCTCTAACTCTAATGTTTATAAAGTATTTTACATTTTACCATGTGAGTGTACGGAAATGTTCCAAAAACCACTACACAGGCTTATTTCAACAATATTTTTAAAATATTTACAATTATCATTCACTATGAAAGTTACACCTGTGAGATTTTAAATATTCACATGCAATTAAAACATGCAAATGGAAAAAAATATGAAAATCCTATTTTGACCCCCTTAAAGCTCCATACTCTTTCTATACAATTGCGAGAAACATCTGAAAATCGACAGTACTTTAAAGAACGACCACGTATTGAATATCTGGAACCATTAATAATATATATATATATATATATATATATATATATATATATATATCTAAAATGGCTTTCGGCACAAAAAATGATTTAGGATAAATTGTGTGTTTTAAAGAAATCTCCCTTTTTGTGCAGTACATGTTCGTCTATCGCTTAACATGCCAATTATACAAGATCTAAAACATTCGTCCTCTATTATGAGGATTTCACAGTCTGTTCCCATAAAATTCAATATGTAGATTCTGTTTGTCATGTAAATATCTTATTATACGACATTTTAATCAACATCGTTAGTCATTTTTGTGAAAATCAAAACTGTTGTAAAATGTTCCACGTAAAGGGGGGATTTTGAGGAAATTCTTCGTAGTCACAATCTTGGAAGATACTAGTTTAAATACCAAGTTTGGTATTTAATTGAACTTTCAATTTGAGTTGTGTTGTTTAAAGACACATACACACACACACACACTAATACAAATTTTTTGTACTTTTAGTACTTTTGTACTTTTTTTCTTCTAAAAACGCTTATTTATTTATTGAGTCTGAGAACACGTATTTCCGGTAAAATCCCGGCATCGAGTTTTTGGGTGGAATGCAATACTTCCTCTATTTACTATACGCAGTAGAGAAATAAATAAACTAAACAATTACCAAAATTCATAAATATGGATTTTTATGTGAATAAACATTACAAGCCTACTTTAGTCTTAAGTGGTTTTCTTAGCTCTACGAATTTTTAAAAGCACGCCATATAGCGATTTAACTATGTGCTTTTAAGACTATCTTCCTATAACATTGTGAGAAGCCTCAGGAATCATCAAATACTAAATTACCTGCAGAGGACGGGGGAAAAAGACCAAGGAGGAACTGTATATGCACTAAATACATTTAAACAGCGTAAAGTCTAAAAGTGCTATTTTAGACACGGTTTTTCATCTGTTGGCATATTTTGAAATTGTTACACACGATGCGTATAAATGTATACCTTCTTATAAAACAGGGTAAAGATGATGAGACAGGCTTTTAACATGACTATCTGTGCTGCAGTTAACCAATAATTCTCATACTGCGTAAACTTTCAGCAAATAATTTAAGTTTCATATTCTTCTAAATTCAAAACTCACCTCTACACTTTATGAATAGTATAGAGTTTAAAATCAAAGGAAATTATAAAATATTGCTTTTGTAAAACATCGTTTGGAGTAAGTTTTCAAAACATTTAAGAAACAATAAAATAATAGGCGGAAAATTCTATTCAAATGTGATGCGTTAAATTCACATTTTCTGTAACCTTTCAACAAACTATGCTTACAAAAGCATATTTTTTTTATCTAATTCACATTAACCGAGATAAAATGTTGCAAACATGCTTTATATACATTCTTTACATATAAAACAGGAACGGGGGAATATTCGTACAGTGAATCTTTTAAGGGCTGGTTGCTATAATATGGCATTTGCTTGACCAGAAGAAAGAAAAGGCGATGACTTAACCAATATATATATATATATATATATATATATATATATATATATATATATATTTTAAATTGAAACCAATTCAAGGAATATAAACAGAAGGAACATAAACGGAGTTTCTCTATTTTTTTTTTAAATTCTGGATATCTCAAAATGTGTATTTCTGGGGAAATTTCGGATAAAACTGCGCCTGTTTATTACGCATAATAGACAAAGTGAAATATGCATGGCATTTGCTGTACACATGCGATGGGTTGAATCGCACTGAAATTGTGAATTTTACAAATTTCACAACTGGAATCCTCAAGCCTTTAAACAAATGAGCATGTTTAATAGCGCGTTATGAGTCACGCGTTATCAACAACATTTCTGTAACTCACGTGTTTTCGTTAACACGTGATCGCCATGAGTATGATTCACTTTTATTTATTTTCGATTAGTGCAGTGACTTTTATGAAAAGTACGCACGGAAATAGAATCATTATCAACATTTAATGGTTGATTCAGGAGCAATGAGAATGTTATATCGTTAGTGAAGCCTTCCTAACTCTACGATTGGGTATTCTTGCTAGGAAGGATATATATCCAATCCCTTCAAGGAGGTGTATATATCCCTACTTTTTACCAACAATCTCAATCGGGGTTTTGAGTTTTTGTATTCGAATTCCGTAGGGTATTTGGTCACGCCTTACATATTTAATTGTGCAATTTCTATTAAACTTTTGTTAGGGGGCATTTAGAACAGATATGCCGAAGTCGTAATCACTTCACCTTCCCAGGAAGGATATCTAAAACTCTTGTTCGAGGGAGTTTTTTGTGAATTGATTCAGCATGTTTTGAAGATGGCGACTAATAACCCTAATTATCCTTTGCATGGAAGCATTTTCGTTATTTTTAATTTTATCAAGAATGGCTCTTGGATTTCATTAATGTAGCACATGTTTAAGACATTTCGATGACCAATAAAGCGCATATCAAGGATTTACTGCAATTATTCTGTGAAGTTTTCTTCTGAATGGATTTTTTAATTGTTCTATAATTGGTAAGCCATGTAGACCATGTTTAAACACCTTACATGTTAAATACATTTTTGTGGCATTAACCATTTCCAAGATATTTGTTGAATTGGTTAGAATTTCTAAACAATCCTTTTTCTTCTTCCCAGATTACCCTCATCTTTTGTAGGACTCACGCCTTCAAAGACTTAGGTTTTGAAGTGCCAAGTCATTATTCTCTTATTTCTGTGGTCATGCAAACAATGACATTTTAAGGCTAACGTCGACCTGCCTTTTAAAGATCTGAGTATCGGTTTATCAGAAATATTTGCTCTTGTTCATATATTTCCACATTTTGAGAAAAATGGTTAAAAGTTGTGGTCTCATTCCTTTATTCCCAGTGTGTTTTTGTATCCATGTACTTATGATGTATTTATCCAAATTATATAGAGAAAGAGTTTAGTATCAATAATTAGCAGAGCATCTATGACAATAAATAATGTACATCGTCGTGGGAATTAATCAGATTATTTACACTTATCTTGAGTAGGATTCCTGCATGTCCAGATTAGTCATGTCCTTCCGAGTTTCCGGTTAATGCACCACTTCTCCAAGTCATTAAGTGATCATAGCACCAGAAAAATAAAATTCGGTGCTAACATTTTGTACTTGTAAGTGCTAGCAATTTGGCGCTTTAATACTCGCGAATATTGTGAGTAGTAAAGCAGGTTTTACAGGTCAGTCTAGTTTCCATAATTGCACGGTGGCATTGATAGCAGTAGTGGCGACAGAAATGTCGTTAAAAAATTAGTGTAGTACTGCTAGGGGAGAGCGGATGCGCGACGGCGCAGAGTCCCCAGCATCCATTGATCCCTTCGCCCCTCTCGCGCATGCGCTCTAACTTCACTCACCTTCTAGTATTTTGATAGCCATCTTGGAATCATATGCAGATGTGGACATGTTTTTCTGCTGGTCCAGGTGGGCCATTCAATTGGAAAAAATAGACATCGATTTAACTCTGCAAGCGGAAACGATTTTTAGCTTTTGTTGTTTGCGGATATTTGTTTATGTGGCAAATAAGAATCGCGTGAATCCGTGCATTGAAAATGAAACATGTAAGTTTTCTGAAATGTTCAGCATATTTATAATGAGATGAGTGGTCCCTTTATAGAAGCTAGCGCATAGGCTCATTGAGCCCTTTGTGCCTCTTAATCTGGTTTCAGTAAAAGCTTATGACCCCGATGAAACCACAACAAGCTTTATATGTGCTGTTGTTATATCAAGTTCCAATAGAAAGAAGCGTAAGGATACATATGCATGCATTGCAAAACCTTCGCTCTCGCATATTAGTCTGTGAACAGCATATTTCCTCCCAAATTTCCTTGATAAAGGATTTTTAAATATATATATATATATATATATATATATATATATTTAATTGTTTCATTTATATAGCCCCCTTTAACACCTAAGGCCATATCAGGGGCTTTGCTCAAGAAACAACTCGTCCATAGGTTCTTTACGTTGGGTTTAAATCGTTTTAATTTCCTCAAACACACACATTCACTCTCACATACATACTTCCATACTCTTTGGGCGATAGGTAATAATTCTAGTCGAAGAAAAATTCCCCGCCCCAGCCGGGAATCGAACCCGGGACTTCCGGGTGAGAAAGCTCACTGACCACTCGACCATTATAGTAACCATACAGGGTGGGAGGAGAATAAATGCAAATAATGTAATATTTAATAGAGAACAATTCGTATAACACCTAAGCGTATCTCATTTTGTCCGCTTACTAATACCATTGTGATAAATGAAGAACAAAATTTAGAGTCTAATGTCTTTTGAACGGCGTTGAGCTATGTCTCTTGTGTTTACATACATCACACCTGCTATAGTCGAGCAAGGCAGAGGAGGGTCAACCGTGTGACCTGTTACGTCAACAACAGCACTACTGAGATAGGAAATAATAGCCATCCTAAAAACACCCTGAAATTTTCCTCATAAACAACATTTTAGAAAATAGCCCAAAAAATTACAAATACTGAATCATCATTTCTGTGTAGTAAGTTTTGTCTATCTCTTACGGTTTACGAGTTATACAAAAGTCATCCAGAATGAAGAGGGCTACAGAGGCCTTTCCCAGAAAATTCAAGATATACCCACATTTCGTTTGTATTGAAAATATCTTAAACATGGCATTTTAATAAAAATTGTTACAGCTATCTTTTAGAAACTCAAAACTTTTGAAAAATGTTCCATGTAAAGAATAGTTGAGGGTTCTATATTAATTCATGGACTGGCCTAGCAGTAGTTTGTTTATTCCAGTATTCAAGATGAATCCTATTTTCTAGTTATCGAATATTTAATACTTCTGGGAGACGAGTATTCCTTAGTGTGTAAATAAAATACCAAAGTTCGAATGTCTAGCCTGTGTAATCCATTCAAAGTTAATTTTGTTTCGCAAAACCTTTTTATTTCAGGCCGCCGCAATTTTTCTGTTCACATAAGCCATATTTGTTGTCCGTCACGCTAATCAAAGCGGCGGGATGTGGAAGTGAGAATCGCCTTTGACTCTCTTCATGGAGATCTTCTGGCCTCAGATTTTGTGCATATTTTCATGGACTGTCCAAAATTTTCCCTTGTGAATGGAAGCTTTTGTATTCTATCTTCCATTTCTATTTGTAGATACCAGGTGGAAGGGAAGTCATCATATTAGTTTAAACAGTTACAAATATCATTGTTTGTGTCGTTTTTTACGTTTTATTTTTTTATTACCATTACTTTGCGGATATATTTTAGGTTTTTCGAGAATATAAACCACAGATGCTGGCAACGTTGCAGGGTCAAACGGCCGGTAGCTAGGAGCGGTGGTGGCACTCTCCCTTTCAAAACCAGTCAGCACACAAACAGGTTTCAGTTTCGATTATCGTGTTTGTTTAAATTAAAGGTCGTGTGCAAAATAAAATTGCTATTCCCCCCCCCCACCTGCCACTCAGGTATGCTGCTTCATTTACGTCCTTGACCCGGTTCTCGCACTATCTTTTATTAAAAGGGGAGTTATAATTAAGTTATTTCAGGTTCTGTTCTTTATGAAATAGAATATTACATAAGGAAATGTCGAAGGAATATTTCGGAAATGGTAAACTCCACAAAAAATATACCTATATGATATAAATTATGTTTTACAGAGATTACATTTTTGTGTAGCAAGTTTTTGTGATTCCCTTCCGGTTTACCAGTTATGCCAAGGTCTCCAGACTGAAGAGTTTTCAGAGATTATTCCCAGAAAATCAAGATATACGTTTTATTTGTCATATGAATATCTTTAATATATGGTTAAATACCAAACTTAGTATTTAAGTTCAGTATCTTTCAAGGATGCCACACAAATATTTTCAACGAAATCCCCCCACCCGCAACTACCCTTTACATGGAATATGTTTCAAAATGTTTGACTTTCTAAAAATGTCTAAATGACATGTTTAAGATATTTTCATGACAAATGAAATGTATAACTTGAATTTTCTGGGTAAAGCCTCTGTAGCCCTCTTCATTCCGGATGATTGTATAACTCTTAAACCGTAAGAAATAGAAAAAAACTTACTGCGCAGAAAATAAAAATCTCATTAAAACACACAATTTTCGTTCATATACGCTTTTTGTTTCTAGAATTAATACTTGTTTCCGAGATATTCCCTGTGTTTGATTTCATTTATGAACTACTTACAATTTTCTCAAGCGGGAAGTGAACTTTCGTTTCATCCTTTTTGTTTTACTCCCGGGAATGCAAAAGAGAACCGAATTTCAATTGTTTCACATAGGAGTGGCTTTTAAAAGATTTGACTATCGTATTAGCCTAGTGTGTTCCCGTTTCCCTTCTACTAACAAGGAAGTAAGTAATGAAAATTTCTGCTAATGTATATCTCGATTAGGTGATGTAGATAAAAGAATAGTTTAGTTTGTTTGCAGAACACATAGAGAAAATCAAATGCTTGGAACACATCAGTTTTTTACTTTCTCTGCACGTACTGTGTACATAGTGTATAGAGAAGGTATTGTATTGCACCACAAATTCGATACTGGGATTTCACCGGAAATACATGTTTTGGGATCCACTGAATCCAACAAATGCTTTTTCGAAAAATGTCCGCGTGTGTGCGTGCACGCAAAGTTCGTTAAATACCATACTTGGTATTTAGGTTCAGCATCTTTCAAGGAGATCTTTCAAGAAACCCCCCCCCCTACTCGCAATTATCTTTACATAGAAAACATTTCGAAACTTTTGGTTTTCTCAAAAATGGCTCAAACGATTTTGATTAAAATCTCTTATATTAAAGATATTTACACGACAAATAAAATGTATATCTTGAATTTTCTGGGAATAGGCTCTAAAGACCTTGTTCTGGATTTTTTTTCTGAAGTTTGCATAACTGGTAAACCATAAGAGTTAGACGAAAACGTACTACACAAAAATGTAGATCTCCTTAAGACATGTGATTTATGCCGTATGCGGTCTTTTTATGGAGTTGACCGTTTTCGAGATATTCCTTGTTAGTGGTTTCAGTTTTAAATACTTAAACGGGAACTTGTCAACACTGTCCACGCAAAGAAACGGCTTCCAATCCCATAGCAACCGCATTTTAAAACATTTGACTGTCGGTTTAGCTTAGTATTCTCTTATTTCCCTTATACTTATAAGGAACTAAGAAATAGACTGTTTCTGCTAATGAAGTAGATAGAAAAACAAGTTTATCAACAATAATATGTTACAGATATGTGGAGAAAGTTATGTGAATGGAACACATCAGATTTTTTTATTTTAAAATGGCAGGTTGGAAGCCATTTGACTTATTTCCGATTGTCAAAGTGACCCAGAAATAAAACAGTTGAGAACTAAAAGTGATGTGAAAGTTGACTTACTAAGATAGCTGCACATGTCAGACCAAAGATTTTTCTAAATCTAAATCATAAGTGCCAGCATCATATTCCAAGAAATGCGATCACCATTTTTATTGTATATAGCATTCACCTGTTTCCTGCAAACTTGGATGAATCCCTTTTGAGCAAATGTGGATGTGAATCCACAAAGAGCTTCCCTTTCTCACTGATCAAGAGTTGAGAAAACGTGTTCTCAGGATGACAGCATTTAGTTGTGCAAATACTGGAGTCAGAATCTTGGATAAAGACTACATATAGCGACATCCTGCTTGTCTAGAGGAAGCGTGGTGAGCAGTGACGTCACTCTCCCCGTCTTCTCATGAACATTCCTTAGCTGATGCAACTTGGTATCCTTTTCCTCCAACGATGGACCTCTTTAAGCTTTTGAGCAAAGAGGTAGCTTGAGTATGGTTGCTATTTGATTATAATAGATGGATTATAGCATGTTACCCGAGTGGCTTTTTAAACGCCAAATGGCAACGAAGTCATTGTAGCGTATCGTCACCATTATTGCTTATTACTGTAACTTCGTAGAGTCCCAGTGAAAGCCTAATAATGAGTGAAATGGCAGTTGTTTTCTTTTATACTAATTAAAATAAAGAGATGCCTCCAACATGTTCGTATTGCGATATTCTAGCATACAGGAATTGAAATTGGAAGATGTGTTACAGTTTATGTCCGTTTGAAGAACAGCGGATTTCAATGGTGAAAGAATGTCAACATTGGTCGAGTAGTTTCCGAGAATATCCCACCACTCACACACATACGAGTATATTTTGTGTCTTTATAATATTGGTATAATGTATTTTGGGTATGTAAAATGCTGTTTTATATAGGTCTGCTATAATTCTATCCTATTCAGTTTGTAGAAATGCTTTGGTGTGATACAAAATCGTTCAGTCTTTATAGTGACACCGATAGTCGCCAGAGAATAATAGCCTTAATCTACATCTATGGTTATAAAACAGCAACAGAAATATAAGTTCATTTTTACTTTCTCTACACGTACTATGTATATAGTGTATATAGAAGATATTGTAATGCACCCAAAAATTTGATACCGAGATTTCACCGTAAATACATGTTTTGGGCCCCCCTGAATCCAAAAAAAGCATTTTTGGAAAAAGGTCCGGGTGTGTGTGGACAGCATAAGGAGTGGATCGTTTTTTAGATATTCCTTTTTATTGGTTTCAGCTTTAAAAAACATACTTTTCTCATACAGGAATTGATCAATTCCTGTCCATAGAAACAAAGGAACTTCAGTCACATAGCAACCAGCCTTTGACTAATACTTTAGTCAATGCTACTCTCTCATTTAGCTTCTACTTGCATGGAAGCAAGTAATAAGCCTATTTCTGATATTTTTTTTTTTCTCGATTAGCATGAAGTTAAAAGAAGCATAAGGTTTTTAACATTAATTTGTTGCAGAGATGTAGAGAAAGTCATGTGAATGGAACACATCAGATTTTTTATTTTTATGAAAAACACCAGGCCTCATCAACTCATTTGGTTTTGTGCAGTGGGTAAGCACCTGACAGCAGGGTTTGTCTCTTCCGTGTACATCGTGTCATGAGTCAGTTTTTAATGTCGGAACAAAAAGCAGTCATCGTCCCCAGCGTTTCTACCTGCCTAGAATTTTTCTTATTTATAGAAAGTTTACGATTAAAATGACAGCGTTTTAACTCTATCTGCTGATATTCTTCTCTTTGATGCTCCCTCCCCCCTTCTCACTCCCTCCATCTCTCCCATCACCTACGTTCCGTTCTATTATTCCCACCTTCATCTCCCAGCAACAGGTACATGTCATGCGACGTTTCCAAAACCGGTAACAGAGCTGCTGTTACTTGTGCTATGCCCAATTCTCACATGACTTGACTACCCACTATTCTATAGACTGCTGCTACCATACTACTTCTAGAAGAATAGTGTGCTCCCCTATCTACTTTCATGTTAATCGTGATACATTATTATAGAAATTAATTAATTACATATTTCGTTGTGAGTACAACAGGAATTTAACAAGCTAAACAGGTTGCTATTGACCTCAGTAGTTGCGCTTAAGCATGATTCACCATCATCGTCATCTTCAGCAGCAGCAGCATCAACAAGCTAAACTGATGGTCAAATTGTTAACAGGGTCGCTAGCTATGAGAACTTGGAAATGTGTAATTATACCTATCGCAGGAGTTAGATGTGGCAGCATGGGGGGGGGTCTCTCTCTCTCACACACACACATACACACATGCATATTTCGTAGTAAACACATGAACTACGTGAGCCCTTTCACACCGTAAGCCTCCTGTCTGGCCCAACTATATTTATCGCTCCTTTACTACTCGTATGAACACTTTTAATACAACACATCTGTGGGTAACACACTGACACAGCCGAGGGCTCATGATGAACTAGAGTTAAATTCTTTCTGAGGTTTTTTCCGGGTTTTTCTCAGTTCTTCCTAAGTGGCAAGTACCGGAGAGGTACCTAGGCTCTAAATTCATTGTCCCAATTATCACTTCATTTCAGATGCCTCCGACGTCACCACCTTTGGTAGCATACATAATGTACAATAATCATTAAACACTTCTTAAAACAAATGGGTTTTTCTTGTAGAGTAGCATGTTTGTGACACTCGCTCTGTTCACTGTCAAACAGTTGACTGTACCTGAAATGAAGAGGTCTGCTAGCAGGAGAAGCCATCACATTGAATGAAGCTATTTTCGTCGTCAACTCGTGGGAGTAGCGAGTTTAAATTTACCTTACTTCCAAGCCAAGAGATTCCTCATAAATTTCTGCTTGAGCATATCCTCCGATATCTGGTGTGACCACAGGCGTACGTCGAGCTTTTGTTTTTTCATATCACGGTTCATCATTTGTTCAAGATAACACGTCTACTGTGTTTCCTTCCGGCTTCCTTTTCTTATGTAGTTATATATCTGTGCATGGAAATTCCTTCTTTGCTTCACCTTTCCTCAATTTTACTTGTATTTTCCTTCTTCCTCATTTTAATATAGAATAGTAAAACTATGTTCCTGCAGTTAGGCAGATAGTGTTGAGTGTCGCTGGTAACAGGTCAGATACTGATCAGCATGCAGCTAATCCTGGTAAGAAAACTTCTTTATAGTTTATATAAATCTCTCAGGTAATTTTTAATTTCTCTACACGTAGTATATACATAGTGAACACAGAAGCTATTGTAATGCAAAAATTCGATACCGACATTCCACCGGAAATATGTTTCGAAACCCCATGAATCTATTAAAAAAAAAACAACACATGTTTAGAAAAAATATCTACGCGTGTGTGTGATTTTCAAGAAAATCCTCCCACCCCAACTACTGCTTACATGGTAAAGTTTTCGAAAATTGTGATTTTCTTAAAAAATGACTTTTGATTAAAATATCGTATATTAAATATATTTATATGACAAATAACATGTATATCTTGAGTTTTCTGGGAATAGCCTCCGAAGACTGAATGAATTTTGCATAACTGGTAAACCGTAAGAAAGACAAAAACTTACCAAAAATTTAGAGCTCGTTAAGACACACAAATTATCTAACACACACACACACACACACACACACACACACACACATATATATATATATATATATATATATATATATATATATATATATATATATATATATATATACATATATTTCGTGGAGTTGACCGAGATATTCCTTGTTATTGATTTCAGTTTTAAAATAATTACACTTTTCTTATATGGAAACTTGTCAACTCCTGACCACTCAAAGAAACGGATTTCTATACATAGCAACCACATTTTAAAACATTTGACTATCTGTTTAGCCCTATGTATTCGCTTATTTCCGTTCTACTTATAAGGAATGAAGTAAGACAACAGTTTCTGCTAATGTTTATCTCGATTAGCATGACGTAGATAGAATTAGCTTATTAACAATAATTTGGTACAGAGATGAGAGAAAGTTATGTGAATGAAGCACATCAGATATTTAGTATTTTGAAGCACTAGGCAGTATTATTATTTCTCTCCTATCCATAGTAAGTAGTTGAACCACTCAAGAAGATCTGATGTGTTCTAGTAACATAGAACTACTTATATAACAAGAAAATATATTAAATCTATATTGATACATATTTATGCGAGATGATTAAGATATTTCCTTTCTGCGTCATTAACTCATCAGTGATGTTCTACTCCTCCGAAACCAAAATGGATGTCAAGTATAGAGAAATAAGTTGTTTACTTTAATAGAAGGAAGCTTGTACCTAATGAAGCGACAAAGGTCATCTGTAATTCGCTGGTCAGCTGCAACCAGTGGAAGTCTGAGTTAAAAAACCATTTAAGTGTTACTTGCAGAAATAGAGAGCCAAATGATTACACTCATCAACAGAAAAGCTGAAACGAACATGACTCTTTTGTTTGGGTATACATAGGTAAAAATACCAAGGGATTGGCGTAAATGAACTGAAATAGAGTGCTGTATGTGTGTAATGATCAAAGACATGCACTAAACAACAAAAAAACAAAAAAAAAAAAAAAAAAAATCTGATGCGTTCCATTCACATGACTTTCTCTAGCTGTTACACAAACAACTTCCCTTACAAAAGTTTATTCTTTTGTCTACGACATGCTAATCAAAGTAAACATTAGCAGAAGTGGTCTTATTATTTGCTTCCTTGTAAGTAGGAGTGAAATAAGGAAATACACTAGGCTAAATGGATAGTAAAATCTTTTAAAAGCTGGTCCTATGTGAAACAATTGAAGTTCGGTTCGCTTTTCATGGCCTTCAGTTAAACAAGAGAGATGGAACGAAACGTCACTTTCGTTTCAGAAAAGTTTAGTTTAAAACTGAAACCAAGACCAATGAATATCTAAAAACGGTCAGCTCTACATAAAAAAAACGTATATGACATAAATTATGTGTGTTAACGAGATCTACAGCTTTTGTGTGGTAACTTTTGTCCATCTCATACGGTTTAACCGTTATGCAAAATTCTGCAAAACTCATCCAGAATAAAGAGGTCTTCAGAGGCTATTCGCAGAAAATTAAAAATATACAGTTTATTTATGATGTAGATGCCCTTAATATACGGTATTTTAATCAAAACCATTAGAGCCATTTTTGAGGAAAAACAAATGTTTCAAACGTTTTCCATGTAAAAGGTAGTTTGTGGTGGGGAGATTTTCTTGAAAATCATCGTGTCGCCTCCTTGAAAGATACTAAAGATAAATACCAAGTTTTATATTTAACGACCTTTTCGTTTTTGAGATATGCTGTCCAAGACACATGCATACACATAGATACCATTTTCTAAAAATGCCGTTTTCGGACCCAGGTACCTCAAAACATACATTTCTGGTGAAATCATATAGATTTTTGACAGAATCACGAACATTATTCTAATTTTTTATTGTTATTTGATTCAGGGGATCTCAAAACGTGCATTTCCGGTGAAATCTCCGCATGAATTTTTGGGTACAATACCTTCTGTATACACTATGTAGATAGTGCGTGTAGAGAAAGTAAAAATCTCGCTAGGCAGTTGTAATTGGTTCAGCCTGAAATTAGCTGTGATAGAATTTAAGCTAGGAATTTTTAAATTATGCATACCTAGTTATGACATCGCACAGACCTCATTATCTTGCAAAAGGCGAGTTCGTGCTAAGCACACACACGCTCAAGTTTCCAACTGCAATATCTTTATAACAGCTATCACGTTTCTTAGCGACCTAAAAGTGACTTATGTGTGAATGACTTCTCAAACCATGCCCGGTTTATAAGCATTGATTAGAACCTTTACAGATAAGCAATATGAATTAGTTTGTTACGTTCACTACACGTACTATGTACCTAGTGTATAGAGAAAGGTTGCACCCAAAAATTCCCTACTGGAAATTATATGTTTTGCGACCGCCTAGATAAAAAAGGTCCTGTGTGTGTGTCTGTGGACAATATAGTTAAAAAACAAAAAACCGTTAAATATCAAACTTGTATTTAACTTCAGTATCTTCCAAGGATGCGACACGAAGATTTTCAAGAAAATCTCTCCAGCCCCAACTATCCTTTACAAGGAAAAATGTTCGAAAAATTTTGATGTTCTCAAAAGTGAGTAACGATTTTGATTAAAATATCGTATATTTAAGATATTTACATGCCAAATAAAATGTATATGTTGAATTTTCTGGAAATGGCTCCTGAAGACATCTTTATCCTGAATGAATTTTGCAGACGTTTTCATAACTGGTAAACCGTAAGATATAGAGAGAAACTCACCACACAAAAACTGTAGATCTCGTTAAAATACACAAGTTATGTTGTACTCAATTTTTTTCGTAGAGTTGGCGGTTTTAGATATATCCCTTGTTATTGGTTTCGGTTTTAAAACACTTTCTAAACATTTGATTGTCGGTTTAAACTAGTGTATTTCCTTATTTTCCGTCTACTTATAAGGAACTATGCAACAAAATCGTTTTTGCTACTATTTATCTAGATTGGTGTGAAGTAGATATAAGAATAAGCTTTTTAGCAATAACTTGTTCCAGAGATGTAAAGAAAGTCATGGGAATGGAACACATCAGATTTTTACCACTGCTATCTTAAATAACTATTTATTTATGTAAGGTTTTAATTTATTAATAGTGTATACTTTACTGTCACACATGCGTCAAGTTAAGTGTTAGCTCGTGCTGCACTCTCAAGAGTTATGCAGTTGATAGATTAGCAACTATTATGTAATTGGTGACTTCAGTTCGTGGAGTGGTAGTACGAGGGCCGTTTTTTTTTTTCCAACCTCCGATAGGCTATAAATAAAAGATAAGTTCATAGATAACAATTATTTTATTACTAAACGTTTTGTACACTTACGTTTACTTTTCAACATAATCATCGAAAAGATTGAGACATTTATCGTATCTGTGCACAAGCTTTGCAATACCCGCTTCAAAAAATGTTGCCACCTATGATTTCAAATGAGCATTGACGTTGTTTTGAAGATCTTGATTGGTTTAAAAGTGCTGCCTTCCTAGCCACGTCTTCGGTTTAGGGAAAAGGTGAAAGTCGCTGGGTGCCAGGTCAGGACTGTACGGCGGATGATCGAAAATGTCCCATTGAAATTGTTCAAGAAGCCGATGTTTTGTGCCAGCAGTGTGTGGACGAGCGCTGTCATGGATCAACACAATTCCTGAAGTCAGCATTCCTCTTCGTTTGTTTTGAATGGCTCCCCGCAAATGTCGTTAAATGCGAAGATCTTCAAAACAACATTAGTGCTCATTTGAAATTATTGGCGGCAACATTTTTTGAAGCGGGTTTTGCAAAACTTGTGCACAGGTACGATAAGTGTCTCAATCTTTTCGGTGATTATGTTGAAAAGTAAACGTAAGTGTACAAAACGTTTAGTAATAAAATAATTGTTTTCTATGAACTTATCTTTTATTTATAGCCTATCGGAGGTTGAAAAAAAAATACAGCCGTGGTAATAGTGCAATAGTTTATGTGATTTAAAGTTCCCGAAGTATATTCAAATTGTAGGCGGCAATGCTTATTTCACGAATCTCTTGCTTGGCTGCTACAGCCGTGTGTTGGAGAGCGCCCAAAGTCTAATGAGTCAGGATGATGATGATGATGTCGTCGAGGGCCAGGTCACAGTAGATTAACCGCAGCCGCGGACTTTGCGGTGATATCAGCGAGACCACGACCGGTCTCTTACCGTCACTTGTTTGGTAACGGGATACCTACTTGAAGACACAGTCGTACTGCTCCATTTTACAGTACGGAATTGCTCTACCACAGACTCGTGGACCAAAGAGTTGAACCTTGTTTACAGTATTTGAAATCTGATGTGTTCCACCTATTCTGTAACAAATTATACTTCTATCTACTCCACGCTAACACAGATAAGAATTAACATACGAGGCCATCCAGAAAGAAACTGATGACAAGTTTGTTTTCTCACAGAAACCATGTATAGCACAGGAGTTGGATAGGTAAAGTCAGACTGAAAAATTCAATGCCATAGCTGGGATTTGAACCACGGATCTCCCGGTCTCTTAGCCGGTTGCTCTACCACTCATCTACCATGGTAACATGCCTACAGAACATTGAATTTTACCGCGGACATTGCGAGTCAGTTGAGAAATTCAATGCTCTGCTATGGTAGCTCAGCGGTAGAGCAACCGGCTAGAGACCGGGAGATCCGTGGTTCAAATCCCGGCTATGGCATTGAATTTTTAGTCTGACTCTACCTGACCAACATTATTTTCAAAGTTACAGTACCTTACTCTATTTCTCAACGTAATCTCCATTCTGTCAAGACATTTAATGTCACGTGGCACCACCATTTCAATGCCGATGTTATACTTTTCTACCGCCAAAGGACTTTTTCGTTATTCTGAATGCACAACATTTTCGACCAATCGAATTTTGTAGATATATAACGCAAGTGTATGGTGATATGCAATGAACGAGTTTTCTGTGAGGAAATGGGCGACATTTACAAGTAATCAAAAAGAACCAGGATACATGACAAAGACGGAATGGAAGTTTATCAATCGTTACGGAGGAGTTGAAAGCAAATGTTGATAAAAGAATTCAGAAAAAAACAGGTGTTTTACTTCGGACACCGTACTGACTTTTTGGGGGACAAAGATTTCCCTATCCGATGAAGATCTCAAAGTGGCAGAGTTATCTTGGCTCAGATCTTTAGCGGTTGGAGAATGTAACATCTACATTGAAAGACCGGCACCACGTGACAGTAAATGTTGTGACAGAATGGAGATTACGTTGAGAAATAGAGTAAGGTACTGTAACTTTGTAAATAACGTTTTGTGTTGATACATTTTGATATTTAAATCGTCTATTACTTTCTGGATGGCCCTCGTAAATGGTTTTATTACTTATTTCTTTATAGAGACAGGTGAAAAAAGGAAATACAGTAGGCCAAAGCGAACCACGTCTTTTTAAGATCTAGTCGCTATATGATATATTGAAATTCGAACTTCTTTGCATTACAATTTTTGAAGTGCTCCATTCATATGACTTTCTCTAGCTGTCCCACAAACTTTCCTTACAAAATATTATTCTTCTGTCTTCATCATGCTAATCTAGATAAACATCAGCAGAATTGGTCTTATTACCTTTTTTTTTTTTTTTTTTTTATAGATTAATATCCTTTAACCTGGTTGGTATTATCGGACGATAAATGAAATTGATGAAATGATAATCAAATGATCTCGGGTCCATGGAGCTTAAAGTTACTCGACATTCTAAAGAAAGAGAAAAAAAATCTTATCACTCACCTTAAGAGATATTCGAACTCGCGACCTGTTGAATGTGAGACAGACACTTTACCGCCACACTACCCAGGCAGCCGGGTCTTATTACTTCCTTGTCAGTAGAAGGAGAATAAGGGACTACACTAGGCTAAAGCGATAGTCAAATCTTTTAAAAGCTCATCGCTATGTGACATAGTTGAAGTTCAAGAAAATCCCCCCGCACCCAACTACCCTGTACCTGGAAATTTTGTTGAAAATTTTGCTTTTCTCAAAAATGACTCTAACGGGGTTTGATTAAAACCTCTTACATTTAAGATATTTACTTGACAAATAAAAAGTATATCTTGAATTTTCCGAGAATAGCCTCTAAAGACGTCTTTATTCTGGATGAATTTTTCTGAATTTTACATAACTGGGAAACCGTAATGAATAGATAAAAACTTACTAAAACATTTAAATCTCGTTAAAACTTACAATTTATGTCGCATTCATTTTTTACGGATTTTACATTTTCGAGATATTCCTTGCCATTGGTTTCAGTTTTTAAATACTTAAATTTTCTCATACGGGAACTTGTCTTCTCCTGGCCATGCAAAGACGCGGATTTCAATTCCATAGCAACCACATTTTAAAACACTTGACTGTCGGTTTAGTCTAGTATATTCCCTTATTTCCCTTCTACTTATAAGAAACTAAGTAATAAGCCCGTTTTAGCTAATGTTTATCTTGATTAGCATGAAAGCTTATTAGATAAAAGCTTATTAACAAAAAATGACGTGATATTTATGGACGCTCTTTAACTGCGGTGGTTCTCAGCCTGAAAGACCGCTTAATTTTGCTCAGAGGCCTCTCTATCAGGCTTGAGGTTCTTTTACGTGCCGTAAATCTACGACACGGGACCAACAGCTTTACTTCCCTTCCGAAGGAAGCCATGCTAAGAATTTTTACGCCCGAAAAAAATCCATCGTCCTCCGCCGGGTTTGAACCCGCGACCTTGGGTATACGAGGTCAGCATTACACCACGGAGGGCGACAATAATTTGTTACAGAGATGTAGAGAAAGTCATGTGAATGGAACACATCGGATTTGTTCGAATGAATATATAACAAATAAAATGAGCAGATATGGATATCAGTAAGCTTACAGCCATCCCCCATTTGCGAGGCTCTGCATCAGGGCTGGACCAACTCTGGGGGTTCTAGAATGACCTCTCTGCGTTTACGTGGCAGTTTAGGCAATTAGCAGGGCAAACCATTGGTGAGGGAGGTGGCCTCTCTTGGTACCACTGTCTTGTTTTTTTGACAGACATTGCATATGACAGAGACCCTAATCAGCTGTCTAACCAAAAACAGCCATGGTATGTGACGGCTAGACCAATATATTGCGGAAAGTATAATGGGAACTCGAAAGCTCGAAATGAATTGTCATTATGAAATGAATAATTAGAGCTGCAATTTGTTTGCAAGCATCAACCCCTAATTTCTCATATAGTCACATCCGAGAAATAATAAAACTTTTACAAGATCTTCGCGGAATTGGTGATAAAGACAGTTAATGTTTTTGGTGTTTTTCAAATGGTTTTCTGTCCAGAGAAGCAGCTCATAACACTTCTTCATCGCATTTAATGAGACTATAATCTTGTGTGGAAGTCTATAAAGGATTCATATTGTTCCCCTTGTCTGTCGAAAGTAGACAGGTTTTATCGCAAAGGGTCATTTTAAAACCCTGTTATATCAACTAATGGCGAAACTGTCGGCTTCTAAGAACCAAGTTATTGTCTTGATTGTTCCATTCATGCGCCGCGCGTTTGATATTGACCAGTAACGCTGAGCATTGTCTCGGATATCGACCAATCACAGACGCTTATATTATGCTTGCAGTGCAATTTTAACGTATGAAGCGGTAGTGAATCATACCGGGCGAGATGGCTCCGCAGAAACGTGTGAGGTTCGCATTCGGTAGGACAAGGGTTCAAATTCCACCGGGGGTTTTCCAGGTTTTCTTCAGTTCTCTAAACTGGCAAAAGCCGGGAGGAACCCTAACGGATGTCCTGAATATTTCCTTCCCAAATATTTAATTGTGCTTATCACCAGTGTCCGCCGCCTTTGGTGCCGTATATAGTAATACTACTATAAGTTACTGAGCTGTACAGGTATCAATATACAGTGATTAGTAGGCTACGGCATGCATACTGTAAAAATGTCTTTATTGGCTCAAAAATCGTTTACAAACGCAGTCTTTAATTCGCTGCTGCAAATATTCACTCGACATTTCGACACGTAGATAGTTTACAGCTGAACGCCATCCATGACTCGCGCACCCGTTCACAATTCAGTACAATTCACAACACTGCACTGCAATTCTTCCTACTTTTATAGCTAGAAAATGACGTCACATACTTTCTGGAAACTTGTCAAAGATACTGGAAGCCGAAGTTTGGAGAAGAACCGAGAGTCGCGTTCCCGAAGATTTCTTGTTACATCTCCCCGCTCTTCCGTGTTGTTTACGCATCCAATTGCGATGTCTCACATTCCAGCTCCATTGCTATATACCAGAGCGAATGCGAGAGTAGTCACATACACGAATGACATTGATCATTCATGGGGAGATTACGATATCCTACTACCTCAACATTCATTTCAGGCCAGTCGACTTCGGTTTCCGTTACCGAAACTACCAGTTTGCTTTGATTTTCAAAGTTTAATGTACACTCAAATAGCATCAGTTCCCAAACCAAATGTATCAAATATATTCTTGTAAAATATGTATCTTCATTAGGTTGTTTTAATGTTGAGGGTAACTTTTCTCGTTTCCACTGTTGATAGCATTGTATTATTCCGTATTATGTTAGATTGTTCATTTAGTATGATGAATTCACCTATCTTCAAATGCATGTATTTGTTTACATTTTACTTACAATTTAGTTCATGCAGAATTTAAATCTTTCGGTGCAAGCAGCCATCTTACCTTCAGTTATTCACTGACTTGGTTCAACAGATGTGATCCATCGATCACTAGTTCGCTAAGGCAAGAATTGACACTAATATTTTATTTCCCTATAAATATATGTATTATTCACTATGCTCGAAAAAAATCGTATACAATACACTTAACTTTGTCTCGTATTTCAGATTTCTTCCTCGTTGATGCGGGGAGTATAACAGAGTTTCGTTAATTAAAAAAAGAAGAAAATATCTGATGCGTTTCATTCACATGATTTTCTCTACCAAGTCTGTAAACAAATAATTCTGGCAAAAGATTATTCGTTCATCTACATTATGCTATTCGAGATAAACATTAGCAGAAATTGTCTTATTACTTAATTCCTTATAAGTGGAAGGAAAACAAGAAAATACATAGGATAAAATGATAATCAAAATGCTTAAAATCTAGTCACTGTGAACAATTAAAATTCGTTTCGCGTTGTATGACCAGCAGTAAAACAAAAGAGAGATAAAACGAAAGGTGACCTCCCCTTTGAGAAAAATTACGTATAGTTTAAAATTGAAGCCAATAATAAGGAATACCTCGGAAACGGTCAATTCTACAAACAAAATGTATATGACATAAACTGTGTTTTAAGGAGATCTGTATTTTTACGTGGGAAGTTTTTGTTATCTCTTACACTTAAGCATTCAGAATGAAGAAGCCTTCAGAGGCTATTCCAAATAATTTAAGATAAACATTTATTTGTTTGGCAAATATCTTAAAATGATATAAAAGGTTGTTTGGGGTGGGGGATTTTCTTAAAAATCTTCGTGTCGCAGACTTGGAAGATACGAAACTTAAAAACAAAATTTAACGATATTTTCGTCCCCCCCCCCTCCACAGGAACCGTTTTCTAAAAATACATTTTTTTTCTGGATTCAGGGGACTCTAAAGCACGTATTTCATGTGAAATTTCCGTATCGAATTTTTGGGTGGAATACAATACCTTCTGTATCCACAATGGTCAATGTACATACGTGCTGGTAACCAGTGCATATTCTGCTGGATACCAGTAGTATAGGATTAGTTTTTCATTTATTTTAATAATCTAGAGCATAGTTTTATGGGTAAATAGCTGGTTACCAGTTATTTGTGTTACTGGATTCCAGTAATTAATAATAGATGATTTAGTGTTAGTGAAAGTTGTTTTTGGTTGGAACTTATTTATTTCAGTTTATATTAATTTGTTTTTGTTTTAAATTAAATTTTGAGTTATAAGTATATAAGTATTATCTGTAAAATAATGATGTATAATAATAATTTAAAAGTGGGAAATAAATTACGAAGTTTGCAATATACGTCCTGGTATAGGGAACAAGATGCCAGGATGTTGTATTACAGATTTTTTTTTTTTGTACATACGTGCTAGAAAAAGCACAAGCACGCGCGTTCTGTGTATACAAAAACGTTGTCTCAAATTTTTGTTTGATTTATTATAAACCATTTACGGTCCTATATAGAGTAAGTTACTCTTTGAATGAGACAAATAAACAGTGAAATTTTGTTTATCTTAGTTTTTTTTTTATTTAGCTTAATGTCGTTTAATCTGGTTAGTCATATCACACGATGAATGAAATGATACTCAATATGATCTTAGGGTCCATGGAGCTTAAAGTTACTCGACGTCCATCTTCTCAGAATAAGGGAAAACCACGAAAAAAAACTTTTCCGGGTAACTCACCCTAAGCGAGGTTCGAACTCGCGACCTGTTGAATGTGAGGCAGACACGCTACCACCACACTACCATCGTCCTCCGCCGGGTTTGAACCCGCTACCTGGTGTACATGGTAACCACTACATCACAGAGGACGACAAGCATTTTGTTGTTCAATGTTGTTCATTGATGCTGAGAGATGAAACCTGAGGTTAAATTTTTAGAGTAAATGAAAATCAAGTGACCATTTCAAACGTATGTAGAAAGTGACAAAGGCATGTTTACCTTGTGGGGATACCCTGACGTCAAAAAGCGAGACAGGGAGCGAGTTTGTTTTGTTATTGATTCATCGCTCGCGCTGAGGCATGACTCACTCTAACACTGAACTTTGTAATGATCCGTGTCATAGCAACGTCATACCTGATGCTGGAGACACAGGGAAGGAGCAGCTCCCTGATTTCTATTCAAAAGCTAAACAGGGTAGGTAGAAAGGGACATTTAAAGCTCACGCTAACTCCGAACGTAGGTCGCCATTTCCAAAACGCAGTTCTTACAAACAAAATTAATGTGTTCCATTCCAATGACTTTCTTTACATCTCTGTAACAAATTATTGCTAGTAATTTTATTCTTCTATCTACTTCATGCTAATCGAGATAAACATTAGCAAAAACGTCGTATTACTTAGTTCCTTATAAGTAGACGGGAAATAAGGGAATACACTACACTAAACTGACAGTCAAATGTTTTAAAATGTTGTTGCTATGGGATTGAAATCTTTTGTTTGCGTGGTCAGGAGTTGACGAGTTGCTGTATGAGAAAGTATTTCAAAACTGAAACCAATAATAAGGAATGTCACGAAAGTGGTCCAATCCACAAAAAAAAAAAAAAAAAAAAAAAAAAAAAAAAAAGTATGACATAAATTGTATGTTTTAACGAGCTCTACATTTTCTGTTATGTAAGTTTTTCTCTGTCTCTTACGGTTTTCCAGTTACACAAAATTCCGTAAAATTCCTCCAGAATAAAGTAGTCTTCAGAGGCTATTCCCAGAAAATTCAAGATATACATATTATTTGTCAGGTATATACCTTTAATATACAATATTTTAATCAAATCGTTAGAGCAATTTTTGAGAAAATTCAACATTTTGAATAATTTTCCATTTAAAGGGTAGTTGGGGGTGGGGGAATTTTCTAGAAAATCTTCGTGTCGCATCCTTGGAAGATACTGAACTTAAATATCAAGTTTGGTATTTAATGGATTTTTCGTTTTTGAGTTATGCTGTCCACACGCGCGCACGCACACACACACACACAGACCTTCTTCCAAAAATACTGTTTTTGGATTCAGGGGGACCCAAAACATGTATTCCGGTGAAATCTCGGTATCGAATTTTGAGTGCATTACAGTATCTTATGTTTACACTATGCGTATAGTACGTGTAGAGAAAGTAAAAATCTGATGTGTTCCATTCACATGACTTTCTCTACATCTCTGTAACAAATTATTGTTACTAAGTTTATTATTCTATTTTATGCTACTCGAGATAAACATTAGCAGAAACTGTTTTATCACTTAAGTTTCTTATAAGTAGGAGGAAGATAAGGGAATACACTAGACTAAACCGACAGTCAAATGCTTTAAAATGTGGTTGCTATGTGATTGAAATCCGTTTCTTTGCGTGGCCAGGAGTTAACACGTTCCTATATGAGCAAATGTTTTAAGTATTTTAAAACTGAAACCAATAATAAGGAATATCTCGAAAACGGTCAACTCCATGGAAAAAATGTATGAAATTATGTGTTTTAAGGAGTCCTACATGTTTTTGTGTAGTATGTTTATGTTTATCTCTTACGGTTTACCAGTTATGCAAAAGTCAGAAAAAGTCATCCAGAACAAAGGGGTCTTCAGGGGCCATTTCCAGAAAGTTCAAAATATACATTTGTCATGTAAATAGCTTAAATGTAAGAGATTTTAATCAAAACCGTGAGCCATTTTTTGAGAAGACCGGAAGTTTCATTTTTTTCCCCCCACATAAAGAGTGGTTGGGGGTGGCCAGATTTTCTTCAAAATCTTCTTACCTCATCCTTGGAAGATATTGAACTTAAATATAAACTTTGGTATTTTACGGACCAGTTTGCTTTTTACGTATTCAGGTGGTCCCAAAACATTATTTCCGGTGAAATCACGGTATTGAATTTTTGGGTGCAATACAATACCTTCTCTACATACCATGTGCATAGTACAAGTAGAGAAAGCAATAATTGTAACAAATATATATGGTACATAAAGCCAATAAACAATGCAGTAAGAGAAAGGGGTGCAAGTGTTGGTATTTGCCACAATTTAGTCGTTATTATACATCTTTAATTTTTAATCCTCTGCCTGGGTCTGTTTGACCCAATTATAGGTATCGATAAAGGAATCCCCCCCAAAGGACAGAATAAGTTGTAGCTGCCTCAGTTTGTAGTATCTAGGAAATAATGCGGGATTTTCTTTGCTATTTAACAATATGTGCTTGCATTTTTCTTATCATATCATTAGGGAACTTTATCTTTCCTGTCATATATAATTTCTTTTCTCCTTTTATCTCATCCCTCTCTGATTCCCATCCGTCTTCTTTATCAATATCTTATTCTTCCTTCCCGTAGGTTCTCTCTTCTCTACTTTTATCTATAGTTTCCATCAGTTTTTAATCCTTCTTACTTTTCTTCCCCTGTATTATATGCTCTCTGCTTTGCAACCTTTCTGCCTTAATTCTCCCTTTTCTTCATTCCGCCCCATGACTTTTCTATTTCTCTTCTTCATTCCTTTCTAATCCCATTTCATTCTTTGCTTTTATCTGTATGTGTTCCTCTACCTTCTTGTTTCTCCTCTAATTTACTTTTCTGTTTCTCTCATCTCTCCCTTCTCCCATTCCCGTCTCTTTTTTAATTATTCTTCCATCTCTTTTGTAGGTTTTCTCTTCTCACCTCTCTTCTGGCTTCTCTTTTCGGCTGCTTCTATGATCCCTTTCTATTCTGGTTACTCTTCATCTTTATCTGTATTGCCATCTCATCTCTTTTACTTTCTCTACACGTACTATGTATGTACATTGTGTATAGAGAAAGTATTGTATTGCACCCAAAAATTCAATAACGAGATTTCACCGAAAATACATGTTTTAAGACCCCTGAATCCAGTAAAAAGCATTTTTAGAAAAATGTCCGTGTGTGTCTGTGTGTGTGTGTGTGTGTCTGTGTCTGGGCAGCATAGCTCAAAAACGAAAAGACCGTTAAATACCAAACTTGGTATTTAAGTTCGATATCTTCCAAGGATGCGACAAGAAGATTTTGAAGAAAACCCCCCCACCCCAACTACCCCTTACATGGAAAACATTTAAAAATTTTTGATTTTCTCAAAAATGCTCCAACGATTTTGATTAAAATCCCTTATACATAAGATATTTACCTGACAGATAAAATGTAATCTTCAATTTTCTGGGAATAGCCTGTGAAGACATGTTTATTCTTGATGCATTTTGCGAAATTTTGAATAACTGGTAAACCGTAAGAGATAGGCAAATACGAGTACTTACTTAAAGATGTAGATCTCGTTAAAACACACAATTTACGTTATATACATTTTTTTTTCGCGGAGTTGACGACCTTTTTTGAGATATACCTTGTTATTAGTTTCAGCTTAAACATACTCATACGGGAATTTGTCAACTCCTGTCCATAGAAACATAGGTACTTCAGACACATAGCGACCAACTTTTGACTATCAGTTTAACCTATGGTACTCCCTTATTTCGCTTTTGCTTACAGGGAAGCAAGTAATAAGATTATTTTTGCTAATTTTTGCTCGATTAGCATGAAGCGCGTAGAAGCATAAACTTCTTAACAATAATTTGTTGCCGAGATGTAGAGAAAGTCATGTGGATGTAACACATCACATTTTTTTTTCTCTCCCTTCTCTCCTTTTATATCTCAGTCCCCTCCTCTCTCTTCTCATCTCTGCTAACTTCCCTTTTCGTCTGTTTTTCTCAATTTTTTCTGTCCTGTATCTCCCTTATGTCTATTACTGCCGATGTTTTCTTTTGCCTCACCATAAATGTCTCTTTTCCCAACTTTGGTGAGAGTGAAAAGGTTATAGAAAATCCTTCTTCTCCTTCGCAATCATCACTACTGTCGAATATTGCAGATGTTGCTGCTGCATAAACGAACACTCTGTTGTAGTATACAGTTATGCATTTAGGGCAGTGGGCGGTTAGTTTAGATGTTTGTTTAGTGGCGTTCCCGCCCAGTCTTCTTCCGAACAGAAATAAGCAGACGGTAATATTTCCAGAGCAGCTGAAATAAGATTTCCTACACAGTGACTTGGACGTGGTTCAGATTTCGACCGAGCGTTATAATAATATGTGGGACGCTAGCAATAGTTCTGTATTGCGTGAATATAGTGCAGCATTTCGGAAACGACTTGTTTATTATCCATTCTTGACTTGTACAGCTTAAACGTTTTGTGAATGCATTTTAGGGAGACATAGTCTGAAAGTACGAAGGAAGTTTTGATGACGCATTCTTGGCTTTCTTCCATGTATATCAGTTGAGTTACAAACATGAACCGCAACAATGATAAGGCTTAACAACAACAAGCACAATAATAATAATAATAATAATAATAATAATAATAATTGCATTGAGATGTCTTGCCACCTTGGAGCAGAAGAGTAACCGTTTTTAAAGCGAACACCTATCACTTTCTATACACCTCCTATGTACATAGTGTATAGAGATTGTATTGTATTGCACCCAAAAATTCGATACCGAGATTTCACCGGAAATATGTTTTTGAGACTCCCTGAATTCAAAAGAAAAACATTTTTAGAAAATTGGCGTCACAATTAACTACATGTTAGGTTAGAAGGAAGTGGTTGACGCAGTTAAATGCAGCCCTATTTACACTTGCAGTTTTCCCTACTTCGTGCGCCTGTTACGTCAGTTTATCTTGTTGACTTCTTCAGAATGTCTTGGATAACTTTTACTGTGCAAACTGTCTTCCGTGACTATCCATTTATGTTGCTGCCACTTTAGCCAAAGCACGTGACAACTCTCTTTGTGACTGTTCCGACTGGGCATAGTTTGGCAGTATGAATGTTCCTAATACGTGTGATGTGTTCCATTCGCATGACTTTCTCTACATCTCCGTAACAAATTATTGTTAAGAAGCTTATGCTTCTATTCATGCTAGTCGAGAAAAAAGTTAGTAGAAATAGTCTTATTACTTGCTTCCTTGTAAGTAGAAGCGAAATAAGGGAGTACCATAGGTTAAAGTGATAGTCAAAAGCTGATTGTTATATGACCGAAGTTCCTTTTTGTGGACAGGAGTTGACAAATTCCTGTGTGAGAAAAGTATAAGTATTTCAAAGCTGAAACCAAATAGAAGGTATATCTCAAAAACGATCAACTCAACGAAAAAAGGTATGTAACATGAATTGTGTGTTTTAACGTTCTCTACATTTTTTGTATGGTAAGTTTTTGTCCATCTCTTATGGTTTAGCAGTTATGCAACATTCCGTAAAATTCATCAAGAATAAAGTGGTCTTCAGAGGCTATTCCCAGAAAATTCAAGATATACATTTTATTTGTCAGATAAATATTTTTAATATATGGTATTTTAATTAAAATCGTTAGAGCCATTTTTCAGAAAATGCAAAGTTTTCGAAAAAAAATTCCACCAAAAGGGTAGTTGGGGTGGTGGCATTTTTCTCAAAGTCTTCGTGTCGCATTCCTCGAAGACACTAAACTTAAATACCAAGTTTGGTATTTTACCGACTTTTCTTTTTTGAGTTATCGTGTTTACAGACACACACGGACCTTTTTCTGAAAATGCTTAATTTTATCTATACAGGAGACCCTAAAACCTATATTTCCGGTGAAATGTAGGTATCGAATTTTTTGGTGGAGTGCAATACCCTCTCTATACACTATGTACATAGTACGTATAGAGAAAGTAAAAAACTGATGTTAAAGGCTGTCAAACTTACCTAAATGCTTTTCGTCATAGATTGCACGTTTGAGTTAAAAAAATTCTGATGTGTTCCATTCGTATGTATTTCTCGAACTGCTCTGCAAACAAACTGTTCTTACAAAAGATACATTCTTCTATCTACAGATAATCGAGATAAAAATCAGTAGAAATAATTCTTGTTGCTTGCTTCCTTGTAAGTAGAGGGAAACTAATGCTATAAACTAGGCTTTTAACATTTATTGCTATGAGATGACTTTGAAATTCTTTTCTCTATTGCAAACCAAAGAAAAACTTCATATTTGGGAGACGTATAAGTAGTTTAAAATTAAAGCCAATAACCAAGGAATACCTCGACACAGGCGCGCGCGCTCATGGAAAGAACTTTTTTAAAATTATTTGTTTTTTTTTAAGTCAGGGGGTTTCAAAACCATATTTGCAGTGAAATCTCGGTATCGAATTTTGGGTGGAATACAATATCTTCTGTACCTACCATGTTTATTGTACATACGTGGTCGAGAAAGTAAAAACTCTGATGTGTCCATTCACGTAACTTTCTCTTGCAAAAGATTATGTATATCATGCTAAGCCATATAAACATTAGCAGAAATTCTCTTATTACGTGCTTCCTCCTAAGCAGAAGGGAAAACGGGGATACGCTAGGCTAAATCTATAGCTGTTGGCTGTGGAAATAATTGAAGTACGATTTGCTTTGCGCGCCCAGCAGAGAGATGAAACGAAATGTGACTTGTCGTTTGAGAAAGGTTATGCAGATTAAAATTGAAACCAATAACAAGGAATATGGAAACGACCAATTCTACAAAACAGTGTGTGACAAATTGCGTTTTAACGACTGTTCTATATTTTTGTGGACTAAGTTATTGTCTATCTCTTACGGTTTACCATTTATTCAAAATTCATCCAGGAAGAAGAGGTCCTCAGAGGCTATTCCCAAAAAAATATTTATGTAAATATCTTTAATATACGGAATTTTAATCAAAATCTTTAGATCTGTTTTTGAGAAAAACAACATTTTTAAAAACTTTTCCATGTAAAGGGTAGTTTGGGATGGGGAGATTTTCTTGAAAATCTTGGTGTCACATCCTTGGAACATGCTACACTTAAATAGCAAGTTAAGTTTTTCATTGGCGCACACACTCGGACATTTTTCTATTTTGTTTCCTCAGGGAACTTCTAAATATATATTTCCGGTGAACTCTTGGTATCAAATATTTAGTGGAATACAGTGTCCTCCTTCTCTGTACACTATGTACATAGTGCGTGTAGAGAGAGAGAGAGAGAGAGAGAGAGAGAGAGAGAGAAAACAGACAATATATAAAAATTCTCATTACAAAAAAAAAAATAATAAAAATAATAATAAAAAAAATAACAGGCCCATAAAATACGAAAATAAGCAATCATGGGTGCTAATAAAATTAACACGTTTCATTCTAATAAGCATGAAGCATATTGGACAAAGATTACGATACTAAACAAAGGAGCACAATAGGCGATTGGGGAGCCCTACTGTTCTTATTCAATAACACTTACATGAAGAAGATCGACACAGCGACCTCCCAGTTCAAGTGCCGCCGTGCATATTATAGCCATTGTTTATGAAGGTTATTGAACCACACGCTGTTAAAATAGTACAGAGTTTGTCTCAGTTCAGGAACCTTGACATTATATTGGTCCCCTGTCAGCGAAACAAGGAGAGAAACTCTAATATTGGCCAGAAGTGTGTGTGGCGTATTTTAGGACGAGTGATTAGTACGACTGCTGTTAAAAAACTGTCCTTTTTCTTTCACGTTGCAGTATTATTTTTAGGAATGATCACACGCATACGTGATTCACCTCACAGGCTCTTTGTGATACGTGGCGGTGAATGGCTCACGGCGACAGATATTTCGAGTATGTGTTGCCTTGGTTACAAGTAGAAAAAAAAACAACATTAAATCCTTGCCAGAAGTTCTCAGTGGTCCGTGCACGCGGTTGTCACCTGTCATCTTGACATAGAGCATACAGGACGTATTAGAGAGAATATGTTAGAGCGGGCTCAATGGTCATCGGTATTCCAGAGAAAAGTTAATATGCATCAGCTGCAATTACCCTATTGTTTTAGTTAAACAGTCCTGTCCTTTAATTTGGGACAATTGTTTGTTATTTGGGTTTTCAGTAGGGAAATCACGTCTTTTAACCTGGTTGGTCGTATGAAACGACGAATGAAATCGGTGAAGTGATATTCAAATGATCTTGGTGTCCATGTAGCTCAATTGACTCAATCTTCTCAGGATAAAGAAACCCCCCGAAAAAAACCTTATCCGGGTAGCTCACCCTAAGATTAAAACTCGCAAGCTCTTTAATGTGAAGCAGACACGCTGTCTCACACTACCGAGGCGTGAAATCTTCATTTTGCAATCAAACCCAAAAGTGCATATATTTTGCTGCCCAGTACTTCACATTTCAAGATTATATGAGAGCCATTTTCATTCTCTTTGTTACGTAGCCTGCACACCAATTCCTCTGTAAAGATTCCCTTTGCATATAGAGGTTTCCGTAATCTGCAATCTTTCGTTTATATCACATATATTGAGATTACTATGCGCGCACGTTTTCTTGGGCGCTAGTCTTCATTCGTTAGTTTTTGCGCAATTGCGGATGAAGAACAATGCAACATCAAATACTCTATACACCTTGATACCTTGTGGCTTCATTCTGTCTGTTGAACCCAGAGTTTACGGTCATGCACGTGTGCTATATTTCGTTTAATAATTCAGCTAGTTCGCGGTAAATTCCTATTATCAATAATGGCTGAGAGCTTCAAAGAAAGAAAAAACAAACAAACAAAACTTTTCTTTGGTTGACAACACTGCGGAAAGACAGGATGGCAGGCTCTCTCTTCTTCCCCCACGACCCTCGCAAACCAGCGCCTAAGAGAAGGTGGGTGCATAGCAAGGACATCTTCAATTATTATGGAGATTCTTAATGTGCTTGCATCCCTCTGAACCCGTCACAGTTGGTAATGATTAATCCACTCAGCAGTGGTTCTTCTAACAGATTTAAAGGTATGCGAAAAATTGGTTCAGTTCCTGTTTGGGCAGATTCTTTTCAATTGCGCCTGCACCCTACAGGGAACACTCCCCACCGTCTTTAACATCTAAGTGATATAGGCGGCTTGCCAGTGGAACAATGCATGGTGTTTACTAGTTTACCTCGGGCTATTACCTTGAATTTTTCACGCCCATATTCACACTTTCAAGGCTGATTCCAAATAGATGATAATTTATAAAATTCATGCATACTTTCATGGAGTTGCTGAATTTGGTATCATATACAGTTAACACCCGGGATATTTATGAATATGTACCTTCCCTCTGTTTGTACATTTTATACCTTGCCAACTTAATCTGTTTATCTCTTTTATAAGTTACAACCTCATCGGTTTTATTATTACGATCATCACTTTCTTTGGTGATTTTCCTCCCCCTATTTCTCTCTTACTTTCCTTATATAATTACCTAGTTGTTTTAGAACTTCTTTCTTATTGTTTCCAAAAAGTTTTAAGTACAATATCTCTGGCGGCAGCTTTACCCAGTTTTTATTCCATATTTTCTCTCTCTCTCTCTCTCTCTCTCTCTCTCTCTTTCTCTCTCTCCACAGTTTAGTTTGCTCGCACTCAATTATACGTATAAATTTGATTCCAAATAACCCGAGAATCGGATATGAAAATGTGACGCAATATAAGTATACACGATTTTGGTTTCCAATAGCCCGGTGACGAGAGAGGAAATGCATATCATTTAAAAGGGGAAACGCGAATTTGTGCATTAAGAGTTAATTTTATTTTATTAGACCAATGATATTTTTTCACCTGCTTCCAATGCTGGCAACATAACGCGACCAACACCATAATTCAAAAGAATTGCGACTGTAATGATCTCTAGTGGCTGTTTGATGTCACGGCCACCTAGAAAAAATTTTACAGCGAAGGGAAGAGTATTCATATGCACTGTATTGATCTAATATTCTATGCCGGGAACGAGAAGGATATATTAAATATTAGGCAAGTAATTTTACCATTCCCGGGGCCCAGGAAAGCTTCTCATCAGTTGTGAGCGCTGTCATTAAAATACACGTATTTCAACTTTGACTTCTCGGCTATTGTAAATCACCCTTCATGCACACTTCTAAACTCTGGAATGGGTAGGTATCTTGGATAAAAGACATTCTTACCTCAGTTGAGATTCGCACACGGGACCCGTCGTACAGCAGTCAGGTGCTTTATCAACTGAGCTATGAGGTCAACTTCCACTTGTTTTAAACTCATGCTGTAGCTGGATTTGGCACAGTGTAATCAAGTACATGGAAATATACCGATATAATGCGGAATGTTTAGAAGGATATACTAAACCGCCTTTTACACATCCTCTAACTGGTTCTAGCACTCCGTTTAATGTTTGTTTTACTCGCCCTCCCTCTCCTTTTCCTTCGCTCCTGAGGCGGAAAGCGACCTTTGTTCATAGGTAATATTTGACCTTTGACATCAAACCAATACGAGAGGATTCACGTGGACCCTGGTGGCGAAGCATGCCTTCCAGCCCACTTGCGTAAAATGTACTATTCCTCTTTCTCCGCTCACTTAGGCTCAGTTATTCGAAGTCTAATGCATGTGTGTCGGACTTAAATTCAAACCAGTAAGAGACTGGTTCACCTAGGGCTGGTGTGCATCACAGATGATATGGAGTTTCCACCAGCATTAAATAAAGAGAACCACTAGGAACCCAACAGCATCGGGCATTTCTGTGCACTCGACTGAAATAGTTTAGATCCAAAGTTATATATAGGGCCCTTTTTGATCGCCATGTTTCACCACTTGATCTAATGTTTTAGTATGAAAGAAACATCACAATTAAATACCTTATTTGAATAACTGGAGGCTACAATTTCTATTGCTCATCGCTTCGATGCTCGACTGAATAATCCAACTGCATTCTTGGGAGTCACTGTCGAAACTGAATTGAACTGACCCGCCCCTGCCAGCTCCCCTTATGATGTCCGCGATTACGCAGCAAGAATTTCAAGAGGTGAGGTTCATTATTGCACGTATTCTTACACACAGGTGTGATAATGAAGGGCAGTTGTGTAAAACAACCGACCGCGTACCTGCAACAATTCAGGGTGCCAACGTAAACACGTGCATTTGGACGCGCAATCACAGCCACAGAGATCGAAAGTCTAGAGCTCTGATGAATGTTTACTTTCTCCATACGCACTATGTACATAGTGTATAGAGAAAGTATTGCACTCCACTAAAAATTCGATACCGAGATTTCACCGGAAATATATGTTTAAGGGTCCCCAATACCCAAAAAAAGCATTTTCACAAAAAGTCCGTGTGTGTATGTGTGTGTGTGTGTTCGTGTGTCTGTGAACACGATAACTCAAAAACGAAAAGTCGGTAAAATACCAAACTTGGTATTTAAGTTTAGTATCTTCCAGGGATGCGACACGAAGATTTTGAGAAAAATCCCCCCACCCCTAACTACCCTTTACATGGAACTTTTTTCGAAAATTTTGATTTTCTCAAAAATGGCTCTAACGATTTTGATTAAAATTTCGGATATTAAACATATTTACCTGACAAATGAAATGTATATCTTGAATTTTCTGGGAATAGCCTCTGAAGAGTAGTTTATTCTGGATGAATTTTACTAAATTTTGAATAACTGCTAAACCGTAAGAGATGGACAAAAACTTACTACACAAAAAATGTAGAGCACATTAAAACACACAATTTATGTTGTATACATTTTTTTCGTGGAGTTCGTCGTTTTTGTGACATTCCTTATTTTTGGTTTCTGCTATGAAAAACGTATACTTTTCTCATACCGGAACATGTCAACTCCTATCCATATAAACAAAGGAACTTCATTGACATAGAAACCAGCTTTTGAGTATCACTTTAACCTACGGTTGTCCCTTATTTCGCTTCTACTTACAAGGAAGCGAGTAATAAGACTATTTCTGCTATTTTTTTCTGATTAGCATAAAGTAAATAGAAGTATAAGCTTTGTAAGAATTATTTGTTGCAGGGATATTGAGAAAGTCATGTGAATGGTACACATCAGATTTTTTATTTTTATTATTTTATATTTTAACTATATGGTTTGCCCAGCATTACATGGGTGCTTTCTGGAAGTAAGGAGTAGAAAATAAGGATTGGGATGGTGGTTTGAAAGCCACGAGTAGCTTACAATATAAAGCGTAAGCGCCCTAAAGTTTGGTCTAGATTGGTCAAAAGATGGAATTTTTTCCCCTAAGGGGTTAGAAATACACTATAAGGAACAGGTGTTAAGGTAGTTCATAATTTTTAGTAAACTCTTTTCCCAGAGACAAAAGAAGTTTTTTTAATTCCTAGGAGATGTATGATAGAAAATAAGGGTTGGGTAATTTTTTAAATTTCTATGGCAACATAATTTTTGCCAAGACATAGTACAGTTGTACAATATTTTGTCCAGCCGAGAGTTAAACATTGCAGATTTCTATATGAAGGGTTGAAGATTGGGTAGGGGTAGCTTTTGTGAATTGTGAAGTAATCTATAATTTTCGTTGGGTCTTATAAGTTAATTAATTTTATTTGTATGCTTTATTTGGAAACAGACATTGACAATAAGACTAGAGGGAGTACCATAGGTTAAAGTGATAGTCAAAAGCTGGTTCTATGTGACTAAAGTTCCTTTGTTTGTATGGACAGGAGTTGACAAATTCCTGTATGCGAAAAGTTTTTCAAAGATGAAAACAAAAATATATAAACAAGGAATATCTTAAAAACGATCAACTCCACGAAAGAAAGTATATAACATAAATTGTATGTTTTAACGTGCTCTACATTTTGTGTGGTAAGTTTTTGTCCATCTCTTACGGTTTAGCAGTTATGCAAAATTCCGTAAAATTCAGAATAAAGTAGTCTTCAGAGGCTATTCCCAGAAAATTCAAGATATACATTTTATTTGTGAGGTAAATATCCTTAATATACGATATCTTAATCAAAATCGTTAGAGCCATTTTTAAGAAAATCAAAATTTTCGAAAAAAGTTCCTTGTAAAAGGGTAGTTGGGGGTGGGGGGGATATTTCTTGAAAATCTTTGTGTCGCATCCTTAGAAGATGCCAAACTTAAATACCAAGTTTGGTATTTAACGTGTTTTCGTTTTTGAGCTATGCTGTCCACAGACACACACGGACCTTTTTCTGAATTTTTTTTTTGATTCAGGGAGATCCAAAACATGTAATTCCGGTGAAGTGTGCCAAGTGGTAAAAACGACATTTTCTAAAAATTTAGAAATCACATTATTTTATCAAGAAAACAAAACCCTTTTAATTTTTCATAATTTTGGGTCAAATTTCACTGATCCATTACGTTAAGTACAGGGAAAAAATGCTTATCAGGAATAACATACGAAGATTATATGCTCACAGCGAGTTTTATCAAAAGGAGCCAATAAGATGTATCCCACATCAACAATAATTTAAATGATTGTAAGAACTGTGTAGAAAGAAATTTTCAGATCTGCAGAATGAAATTAAAATTAATAATCCAAAATATTTTGTAGTTATTGTATTGCATAGTTACCTGCTTTAAGGGGTGTCGAAATGGGATTTTCATAATTTTTTGTATAACTTTCATAGAGGTACGTTAATTGTAAATAGTTTTAAAATATAGTTGAAAATAATCATGTGTAGTGGTTTTTAGAACGTTTTGGTGCACTCAGTAAAACATCAGTAACTTTATAAATATTAGTGTTAAAACAGTTTTTTTTTTTATTTTTATCGGAAAGTTTTACTTTGGCTATTCTAATATTGGCATCCCGCTCATACTTCATTCATATGAGTTTCGAAGTACTGCGAAGCTGTGTTTGTAAAGTTAGGTTACATTTTTTTATTTTTATTTATGAAAGCAATTTCTATGCTATACAAATGCCCCATTATTTCAGAAACTAATTGACACTAAGGGCTGAAAATTTTACCACAGATTTGCACCTGAATAGGCTTTATTTTAACGAAAAAGTTTTTATGTCAATGGATTGTTTTTTTTCTTAATTTAAAAATTATTTTTCAATAATATTTTAAGAGATTTATTAAAACATCTGATCAACAGAAGTAGCTATTCTACTCTTCACCTGTCAACAGTAAGGTATTGCAGAGTATACTTTGAAAAATTTAGTTCATTATTTTAAATAGGTTGTGAGATAGTGGGTCAAACTTTCACATTTACAAGATAGGACATTTCGACTCACCTTAAAAACGTGCTGCATTACGTGATTCTACTTTGAGAAATCCCTCGTAAATAAATCATTGTTTGAGTTGGTAGGAATATTCTGAAAATGTTTGTGCGGTGTGGTGAAATCTCGTCTCTTATATAGAGATGCTTTGCTTTCCGGGACCAAAGCTAGAGAACATCTCCGGATAGAAATTGATGCACGTCTGCTCTCCTAGGTTCTCAGTGAGATGATATTATAATTTATTTTGGGTAAGTAGGTACAGGCGATGTGCTTGCTACACAACACGCAGAGACGTGCTTGCCGACAGTAACTATGGGGTGGCAGTCTCCCGGCATCCTGGCGTCTCCACTACCCGCAGCACACTGTCGCCTTGCGTACAGTCGCCTCTACCTGTTACTCTCTTTCCGTTTTCTTTTTACTTTCTCAATGTACATAGAGGATAGAGCTTTTGTATTAGATGTCGAGATTTCACCGGGGTCCTCCGAGTCCGAAAAAATTATTTTAGAAAAAGGTCCGTGCACAGCTCAAAAACGAAAAGACCGTTAAATACCAAACTTGGTATTTAAGTTTGGTATCTTCCAAGGATGCGACACGAAGATTTTCAAGAAAATCACCCCACTCACAACTACCCTTTACATGAAACAGATTCGACAATTTTGATTTTCTTAGAAATGGCTAACGATTTTGATTAAAATACCTTATATTAAAAATACTTCCTGACAAATCAAATGTATATCTCGAATTTTCTGGAAATAGCCTCTGAAGACCTCTTTATTCTGGATGAATTTTGCCGGAGTTTGCATAACTTGTACACCATAAGAGATAGACAAAACTAACCACACAGAAAATGTAGATCTCGTTAAAACACAACACGGAGTTGACCATTTTTGAGATATTTCTTGTTATTCGTTTCCGTTTTAAAATACTTAAAACTTTTCATATGCGGGAATTTGTCGACTGGCCATGGAAAGAACATTTCATCCACATGGCAACCAGATTTTTAAAAGATGCATGGTGTTTGAACTCATCAACGGCTTCTTCTGCCGACGAAAATCATTGTCCTTGCATTTTATTCTTGATGTTCGAGAACAAAAAGCTATTGGATGCAAAATCAGAACTGTATGGGGGATGAGACATCAATTCGATTGTTTTGAGTGTTCAAATAGTCGGTTGTTAGACGAGATGTGTGGGCCCTCACATTGTCGTGATGAACGATCCGACGGCACTTGTTTGTTTTCCGTGTATCACCGAATACTTCCGGCAAACAAATGATTGGGTACCATTCAGAATTTACCTTTTTACGTTCTTCTAAAGGAACTGTTGCCATATTTCCAGTTTTTTCGTAAAAAAAAAAACAACAAAAAAACAGGCTATCATTTGTTTCGAAGTGTTTCGAGCGAAAACAACTTTTGTTGAATTTGGTTCATCTTCAAACACCTATACAGTCGACTGCTGTTTACGTCCGACTCATATGCATAGATTTATCGTCACCTTTTAGAATCTTGTATACGTCTTTTGAAGCCCCACTATTGCATTTCTTGAGCATTTTGGTTCACCATCGACATGAGCATCCTTTTGAGATTTTGTCAAATTATGTGGGATCCAACGAGAGCAAATCTTTTTTAACGGCTAAATATTTAATATATGTTGGTGGAACTAATCCCTAGGGTTGGCTCTATCTTACATGACAATTTTGCACTATCAGTTTTTGCATAGCATTAATGTTTTCTGGCACAACTGATTTTAGACGACCATCACGAATTTCGTCAGTGAACGAACGGCGGCCACGATGAAACTAGTTATACCAACCTTTCACAGTGGCAAAGGAAGGAGTTTCTTTATCAAGTGTAGTAGTAAGTTGATGAATGCACTCTTGTTTTTATAATCAATGTTGAAAATGATAATAAATCATCGCACGAACATTTTCTCGGGTTAATTCCATCTTTTCGCTGAGTCACAAATTTAAAGTCACTGCAAATAACACAACACTGTATTGACAAAATACCTGAAGTAGGTTAAGGTCAACATTTCCAGTGGAAATATCAGATGACACCTACAATAATCAGTGTTGCCAAGGCTCAAAATATAAATAGTAACTCTAGTACATCTTTTCCTCCATTCGTGAGTTCCACTATATACCATAGAAATGCCATCTTCGGTTTCATCGCATATCGGACATATTTCCTCAGAGCTTTAAGTTTCCATAACCCTAGGCTAAACCATGTTATTGCATCCCTCTACTGTTTTTATGTGGTCCAAAAGTGTGAAAAATTAAATAGCATACACGTAAATGTGGTAAGAATGAGTATATTTCCTTATAAAATATTCTAATTAATTCTAATTACCTGGTGGTAATTTACCCGGTTTACTTTTCTAGTGTTCTTCTATCCATATTCACTACAAATAATCTCAAATTAAACGGAGAATAAAATAAAAGAAAAGGCAGAAGACACGAATGGAAGAAAATTGTGTAAGAGGCCAAAGCAAACTACAACAATAAGTGATATTTTCCCATGTTTCACAATTCTAGAATGCGTGGTTATATAAATGATTTTTACTGACTAAATTTATTGTTTAAATAACAATGGTCTATACAATACATTTTTAAAAATTTACCAAAAATTTATGTTTTTCAGTAAATGAGTTTGCAAATATATCATATCAATTTTATCGATACCAAATTATTGCAGAAAAATTACTACTACTCTAAAACGCTTCAGTTTTAAAAATATAATAATTTATTTTTTAAAATTGGAGTTTAAATAAAACTGTATCCCGCGGATTATTTTGGGTATGCAAAAATATTGAAAAAGGTTTGCAAGAAAACAGATGCGTAGGCTTCCACTTGATGCGTCATCTTAGCTTCCGGAAAAGGCCGCGTCAACTTGCATGGGGTTGCCGACTTAGCTAATGCGAATACGCATAAAAGATCGAAGTATTTTGTGGTAAAGATGGCATTCATCTTGAAATGCCAAACTGGGCTTGACTAAGAGAGATGGTTCAGGCGGTAACGTCTGTGTCTCATATTCGGGAGGTCCTTGGTTCAAACCCATGGGTCGACCAATCTGGTTTGGTTTTATTCGTTGTTCCCCTAGTCGCAAGTCAAATACTGGATTGGATATTTAATAAGTGAAAGCTTCTAGACTGAATAACACCCGAACGCCACCTGCTTGGCGCGAAACAAAAAGTGCTATGGTGTGAGGGTGAGACCTCAAAAGCTAAATGTCCACTATATACCGACGAGGTATCTCAGGTAGATAGAGCTCTCAGGGTTGGCTATTCATTATTCCTTATACATAAATTCGGTGTAAAACTGAAAGCAAACTTAGATATGTGAAATTCCCGAACTGAGGGAAGGTGTACAAAATAACTAAATAAATTAATAATAATTATAATAATGATGGTTTCAAATAAATTTCACACAGAAAGTGTTACTATGTAAGCCATTCTAATTATATTTTCAATAATACGTTAGTCTTGCAAAATCCCCAAAGGGTTATACTCCTAACAGTGGTTACTCCATGCTCCTGAATGTGTTATGCAGGCTTGTTATATTGTGACAATGCGAGGTGACAAAACTGGCCAGTAAAACGGCTGATTTAAGTTGCCCACACGGTGACCTTTCGGGCTGCAGCTTTGCCACCCCCGCGCATTTTGTCAAAAGAGTGTTTTATACGTAGTCGTGTAACTGCACATCAACTGTTAAAACCTATATTTTTAAAAAGCTAATGTGTTCCATTCACATGACTTTCTCTACATGTCTGCAACAAAGTATTGTTAAAAAGCTTATTCCTCTCTTTACTTCTTGCTAATCGATTAGCAGAAATGCTCTTATAAGTAGAAGGGAAATAGGCTATATCACATGTTAAAGCGATAGTTAAATCTTTTAAATGCTTTGTATGACCAGGAGTTGATAAATTTCCGTATGAGAAAAGTTTAAGTATTTTAAAACTGAAACCAATTACCAGGAATATCTCAAAATGGTGAACTCCATGAAAAAATGTATATGACATAAATTTTGTGTTTTAGCGAGATAAACATTATTTGTGTACAACGTTTTTGTCTCTCTCTTACGATTTGCTAGTTAGGCAAAATTAAGTAAAATCTATCCAGAATAAAGTGGCCTTTAGTGGCTATTCCCCAAATATTGAAGATAGGCATTTTATTTGCATGTAAATATTTTTAATATACGGTATTTTAATCAAAATTGTTAGAGCCATTTTTGAGAATCAACATTTTCAAATTTTTATCTATTAAAAGGGTAGTTTGGGGTGAGGGATTGTTCTCAAATCTTCGTGTCGCATCTCGAAAATACTGAACTTAAATACCAAGTTTTTATTTTCCCGACTTTTTCTTTTCTTTTTGAGTTGTGTTCTCAGATCCACGACACACACACACACACACACACACACACACACACACACACTCACACACTCACACACACACAGGTACCTTTTCCTAAAAATGCTTTTATATACAGGGGAGCTTAAAACGTGTATTTCCGTTGAAATCTCGGTATCAAATGTTTGGGTGCAATACAATACCCAACAGACAGTTAACCATCTAATCTACGACTGCATAAACATAGAACATCAGAGAGCAATATTAATCAAAGAAGTTATTCAGAATGGAGATACCTGGCCTGTCAGTAATCAGCAGCTAATATTCCGGCATTTGCGAAGTTTTTATAAATGTATTAAATGCATGGATATCTAAACCAAATAGATGTATAAATAACTTTTATAATTAATATGTACTAATTTTGAACATAGAGTAATTTTAAAAATAAATTAAACAGTCAAGTGAAGTAATATAAAATTATTTTAATGACATTTGACCGCAATGAGTTTATTTCTAATACAAAAGTTAAGTTTATATTATATATTATTATTTATTGTAATAATTATCATTATATTCTAATGACAAACAAATGTAAAAACTTGTGTGTTGATAGCATTTACTAATGTCATAATGCATGTAATGTTATCGTTGTAACGGGGCATACAGATGAATATTTAATAAAGAAAACCTTCTCTATACACTATGTACATAGTACGTGTAGAGAAAGTAATAATTGCTGTTCTTGTTAAATATTCCTGTAATTTATTGCTTAAATGTTAGTTTTATGTATAGTAGCTGTACAAAAATTAATCTCGCGTGTTTTGACGGTCTAAAAATGAAATTCTTCATGCTTCTTCAGTTTCAAGATAATTTTGCTTTTTCCATCGCCACAGTAGGCAGAGGAAATTTTGCATTCCGCGCAACAATTCAATATCAAAATTTCGCTGGAAAGATATATTTGAGGTCCTTTAACCTCCTCCCCTAATAGAACCGTTTTAGAAAAAAGGTCTTACGCGCATATGTTCTTTTAAATTTCTGTACCTTATAGGTCTCATTACAACACACTTCTAGGATTTTTGTTGCACACACACCCATATATATATCGGACAGATGGTCTCAGTTGCACAGTGCTAACTATTGACTTTCGTTCGTGGAGGCTTCTATTGAGGCTTTCTTGTGTCTTGTGCTGATTTGATTGGAAGATGAAATGGACAATGCGATTACGACTTCAGAGTATGTGCATGTAGCAATCGAAGTGCCGGATCAGATGACCTTAGTTGCGTAGTCACCTTCCAACAAAATCTGTTTGAATAACGTGTTGACATTTAGCCTTTCCTGCGAGGTTTATTTCATGAACTGTCTATATGGGTAGAACTTTGGACCGTTATATTGAATATAACTGCTTAATGTCTAAGAGAAGCCACAGTACGCGGGATTTTTACCCGCAACTTGCGAGCAAAATGCAACCGATCTTTTGTCATTCTTGAGTTATAAAGTGAAAAATCCCACGTGCGTAAGCGCGTGCGCGTGCACACAATACACACACAAAACCTCAGTTAGGAATACATTTTCCCTTCTGTGTATCCCGGCATGTGTGTACTAATATCAAAATAAAAATATATCCCAAATTGGAGCGGGGGGGGGGAGGGGTAAGCTGAGGTTTTGAAGAAATCGCATACTGTGCCTAATCCAAGATTCTTATACATTCCTACAGTATTATAATAAAATTGAGTCTGAATTTTGTATTTGAGTCATGCCCAACCGGAAACAAATTTTGGAAGGCCTCCGCCAAGTTTTATGCTGATCCGAGCGAGAGAAGTTGAGATTTTCGCTGGGGTGCCTCTGCAGATTAAATGTTAATGTGATGGCGAAGGGGAGGGGTTGTAGCCATTGCATGGCATCCTTTTAAAGAAATGTTGAGAAGTTTTCCCTACACGTTCTCAGCATGGGTGGCAGACAAATGGGGCCCATATCCAGGGCCTATTGGCTACGTCCCGGTGGCGCCAGCCGTCTCATTGGTGGCGCCAGTCTGTCTCCTCCTTCGCCATTGGCCACCGTCCCAGAAGAGCGCGTTGCTATTGGTGGAATGCACATTTGCTGCCCCCAGCGGTAAAATACACCCCTTCCAGCCGGCAGTCGGCACCCCCGTCATTTCACTCGGAGATACTCCTGTGCGGGGGTTGGACGTGGTCGCTGCTGCTGGACTGATGTGTACCTCAGGACTCTTAGGTGAGCTTACACAGTGTTATTTTCTGACCAAACCGATATCTGAGAATTTGCCAGTAGCTGGTACGTTTACCCTACAATTATTTCGGGGAGGCATGTGTGAAAACCTCATTTCTACTGTCGTGAAACTTTCTTAGTAATAAGTACCTTATGCATATGAATGCACAGCACATTTGAAGATCCTGAGTGTAAGCATTTTGTACCAAAAATGAAAACTATCGGCTTTGTTAAATACTCCGAGCAATGAACAAATTAAAATAATATTCTTACACTTAAATGAGGAGTTCAAAACATCTCATTCTAGACTATCGTGTGCTTCTCTCCCCACGTGATATTTAATAACATTTATTAGGTTTCCACACAAATTATTATGGAGAATTTTTGAATACCTTACGTTTTGCTATGATAAAAGTTAAAGTTGTTTGACTGAAAATCCAAATTATGTAGAGCAGCTTATTCATGAATATTTAACTTTTTTTTCAGTGCGTGAAAAATACTTGATCATTTCTTTTATCACGTGTAGGAATTACCGCACAGAACTAAAGTTGGACGTGGCAAATGATAACCAACTTTATAGACATATCTAATTTTTTTTTAAATCTAGAATATTTATTTTTTTATTATAAAATATTTCTCTTTGTCATTTTAAGAACATTTGATATCAGAAAATGGCGTTATCTTACTTCATCTGTTTTGGCGCCAACAGGTCTTCTGGATGTTTTAAACTGGACGAACAGATAGATTGGACATTGATCACTGTGCAATTGTTTTTAAATTGTCATTTGCTGCATATCTTTTAATGAACATATTCAGTATTTTACCCATAATTTGAAAAATGCTCATCCTAGGAATACAGGATGTGTCAGATGATATATATTTTTTAAAGGCAACACATGTTATTTTTACTATTTTGTGTTATGAGCTTTGCTTCTGGCTTCTCTTGTCTATACATATTCAAACCTGTTGTTTTATGTAGTTGTATTGTAATCGTGACATGAATCAGGCAGAATGATCATATACGTAACGCAAACTTCAGAAAACGAGATGAAAATTATGAACAGCTTCAGTTAACCCTGTGAATCTTTAGCTAGCGTAATAGTTATGTGATCCATTGAAACCATTCTATGCTTACGTTGTAGGTTTGCCAAAGAAAAGACAAGCGTTAAGCCAGTTCTCCAATTTTATATTTTAACTTCAAATTTCTCGAAAATATTTAAGGTACCTATATGATTTTGTATACATCAAAACAAGAAAAAGGTGTAATAATGTAAGTAAGACAGGGTTACCCTGCTTCAGACCCACTTTGAATATAGTAGTTTGCATGAAGCTTGTGATTGGAGTGATCTTCATTATGTTGTGTCGTAGAAACTGTTGTAGAGTTTATTGTTGTTATGTAGATACGTCAGAACATCTAGAGCATTATGGAGTTCCAAACTTGTAGTAACGTTTAATTGAGCTCATAGTCATCTTGAAAGATTGGCTTCAGTAATGTTGATTTGCGTAGAAATAATTAAAACATTTTCGGTCGCCGGATTCTTTTGTTTAAAGCCTGTTTCTTATGAAGTGTAGAAAATCGGGCAAGAAAGCATTCTGTTAATTCATTGAGGCCAAAAAACCATTTATTGGTACTCAGTTCACTTACGATGTGCAAATTAGATACATCAATACTGATATATGAAATACTGTCCAAACGGTTTTAGTTTCGAGATTCGTTTATTTTATTCATGCCAAAGTGTAATTGAATTCGATGATTGGGCGATGGTTTTTCTTTGAAGTAGATCATTCCAAGTAGGCTCGCCCTTCTTACAGAATCCTCTTTACCCTTGGCAAACCCAAATATATTTGAATATAGTCCCCAATATTAAGAGAATAACGGCACAAGACGTATTTGCGTTTTGTCCACAATGTAGAGGGAATTATTAGGTGACTTGGACGGGTAAAGAATTGGTGAGCCTCGTTCATGAGCATCGACTCTTTGGACACAACTCATCAAAGTTTATTTCTTATGACAGTTATTTTGAGAAATAAATCAAAATGTTGAGAAAATTATGCACTTTCATATTTTCCTAGGGAAAAATCCTCTTTTATTTTCTCTGCCGCTTGCCTGTGGTAGTTTGAGGAGTGAATGTATTGCACCCAAACATTTAGTGTTTAATATTTCATTGAAAATGCATGTCTTGAGATATCTAAATCTCTCTCTGCGTATAGTGAGACAGAGAGAGAGAGAGAGGGGGGAGGGGGAGGGAAAAGAGCACAATCCAAAAACGAAAAATCGCATTTATTTAAGTTGAGCATCTTTCAAGGGTACAAACCGAAGATTTGCACGAAGTTTTCGTCATGCATAAATTATCCGTTATCTGTTTGAGATATTGACATAAAGAATAAGGGATTGTTAGTTATCTTTCTTATTCTTGAATTAATTTCGTATTTACTGGCGAAACCGGACAAAAGCGTATCCAGTTAAATTTATTTCCTATCCTTTTTTTTTTTTTTTTTTTTTTTTTTTTTTTTACAGTTTAATGTCCTTTAGCCTGGTTGATCATATCAGACAATGAATGAAATAGGTGCTCAAAATATTCTAGGAGTCCATGGGCGTGAAAGTTGCTCGACATTGTCTTCTTAGGATAAGGGAAACCCCCGAAAAGAGGCAACTTACCCTAAACGAAATTCGAACTAGGGACATCCGGAATGTGAAGTAGATGTTACCCCCACACTATAGAAGTGGGCGATTTTCCTAGCTTTAGTTATTTATGCAATATTTCTTCTTTTGTGGTTAGAAGTGCGCCAGCAGAAGGAATATGTTTGGACGCTCCTTTTTACTTTCTCTACCACGCACATATTATTGCATTCTATCAACAAATTCGATTTCGAGATACATGTTTTAAGGTCCCTGAATAAAACCAGCATTTTTAGAAAAAGGACCTGTGTGCGCCTGTGGATAACATAACTCAAAACGAAAAGTCGGTCAAAATAAGGTCAGTATCTTCCAAGTAAGCGACACGAAGAATTTCAAGAAAACCCCACCCCAAGTCCTCCTATACATGGAATAGTTTTCGAAATTTTTTATGTTCTCAAATATTGTTTTAACGATTTTAATTAAAATTCCGTTTATTAAGGATATTAATATATCAATGTGTATATCATGAATTTTCTGGTAATAGTGTGTGAAGTTCCTCTTCATCCGGAAGGAATTTTATATAATCTTGTATAACTAATAAATGCTTAAGCGATAGACGATAATTCAATAAATAAAAAAACAAAAAAAAAAAAAACAAAGAAAAAACGTAGAACCAAATTTATTCTAAATACATTTTATTGCTTGCCGCAGTAGCTCAGTCTGTAGACAACTTGTCCCGGGTTTGATCCCCGAATGGTGAGTGGACATTTTTCTGTAACCAGGATTATTCCCTATCCTCCCCTGCGTTCTGGAAATACGAATGTGAGTGTGAATGTGTGATCTAATGAATAAACTTAAAGACATTAGAAACTACGACAACAAACATTACATGAGTTAACAGCTTGCCAATAATAAATATATTCCACAGGGAAATGTCGCCAATAGGACCTTGCAGTTAAAATAAAAAAAACTTGTCAACTGCTATTTCGATATATGCGTTAATAATGCCCATTTTTTAAAATTCTTTCAACGTTGTTGTTTCTCGCAATTGCATGGAAAGAGTATGGACTGTCAAGGGTAGGATATAGCGTTCAGTTCTGAAACATTTGACTCACTAAATGTGTTATGTAGCTATTTCTGCAAACGTTTTATCTCGATTAAATGTAATATTTAGAAATATAAGTTTCATAAGAATATTTGTTGTACTATTCATAAACGATAGAAGTAGAGAAAGTCATGTGAATGTAGCATAGGTTTTTTTTTTAATTCCTTCTCAAGGACATATCATTTACAAATGTTACAAACTTTTGAGTACTGTTTTTGTAAGTTTTATATAACTAAGCCTATATTGCATTATTTGAAATCATTTCAGATAAACACTTATCACGAATAAAGTAATGCGGATACATTTAACTTGGTATTAATTAATTTAGTATGCTTTGAGAAAGTCGTATGGATGTAGCATGTCAGACTTTTCGCTTTAACTTTAATCTCCATGGCAACCCAAGTCTATAAACAGCCTTTTCAAAGGCTTTTCAGGAATACAGTAAGTGTTCAAAAACCGCAGCTGGATGAATGAAGCGTTTCATTTCATAGAATGCGCTCTGAAGTGATTTATAAATTCTAAGCCTCATACTACGCAGGTACATCATTAATGGGCAAAGTATGAAAACTCAAATTCCCTTCGCATTAATGTGGGCGAGCATAAAGAGGAGAATTTAAATAACCGCGGCTATTTCTGTCGTCTAGGAGAGATATAGTAATCGATTATTGGTTTTAGTGTCTGGCCAAAGGATTTCTTAGCTATTTTCTTGTAATTTATGGTATTTATTGTCTAAACGATAGTTAGCAAATTGGCCCACTTGTACTTGTTTCATGGCTTATAAACACTGATCTATGAACAATTTATCTAAGTATCAACATTTTTTGTTTTATAACTACTTCAATTTGTTCCAGATTTTCAGTAGGTACAAGTTCTTTGAAAAGTTTAATGTCACAGAAATTAAATTACATTCTGAGAATGACAGGCAGCATTTTAAACCTTATCATTTTCCTCGTGTGATGTATTTTTCAAGACACACTGTTTTCATTTTTGAAAGTTATTTTCTTGGAAGTTAGATACAGCTTAAAACCTTGAAAATTAATTGTATGGTAAATTGACTGACATTTGTAGAAATTAGAGTGTCAAGTACTGTCAAATTTAAAAGCTAGTCGGCCTACCATCCCTGTATTTAGGATTGACAGCCCACTAGGACTTACAAAGTGGATGCCTAGGGGTCAGAAACCTGTCCAGGAGCCAACGGCACGAAACCATAGAATGTAGAACCTGGAACGAGTGGTCGACCTGTTGTCAGGTATGAGCGTGAGGAAGTGGCTGATATGAAATGAAGCGAAATGGATGATAGGAAAGGTGATGGATGAATAGGGCAATAGGCGGAATGAGTGGCGCCCGGGTTCGATCCCAAGCGACCGCATGTGAGACATGATGCCGCCCGTAATACATATTAGAAGTTTTAAAGAAAATTTGCGTAGTAGTACACCGATAAATGAGTTGGCTTTTATTTTAATAAAAAGACGAACTGAAATTGTTTAGATAATATCAGAAAGGTAGTGCAATCACGAAATGCGTCAGCTTAAATTAAGTGAGGTACTTAGGCCAGGCTGCAGCCAAGAGCACTACGATGCGTTAGAGGTGCCAGAGATAGCTTGTCACACTAATGACGGTTTTGTTTCACTACGGGAGACTAACCAAAAAGTAGAAAGAAAGATTGTAATGCAAATTTCGTTTTCTGCTGCTTTATTTGTCCAAATTTCACCTATACGTTCGGCTTACAAACCGCTGAACGCGTTTACCCTGGCGACAGGCAGTCCTTCTATTGCAGCACTGCTTTCTTAGCATCTTACTCGTACAGTGGGTCTTGTTTCGCGAACAAACATTCAGCTGACAAACTACTGAGCGTTATCCTCGGCGACAGGCGGCCCCCTCTGCCTCCAGATTTATTGTAACACTATACTCTTTTAACACCTTTTCCGCAGAATGGGTGTCGTTTCATGTACAATTAGAATGGCTCAATCCAACCCCTAAAACCACTGTCTTTTTTTTTTTTTTTTTTTTTTTTTTGTTTTAACTCCATTATTAGAATTGTTGAACACAAAGGTCAGTTATACAAAATTAACGTTTTTACTATGAAGTGGAGTTCTTTTACGTGCCATAAATATACGACACAGCACCAAAGGCTTTACTCCTCTTCTGAAAGAAGCCATGCTAAGGATTTTTACGCCCGAAAATATCCATTGTCCTCCGCCGGGTTTTAACCCTCGACCTTGGGTGTATGGTAACCATTTCACCACGGAGGGCGACTCGTTTACTAGATCGACCTACCGCAGAGTAGAGCACGAGGATAATGCCTTACAGAATTGAACTTTCGTATTTAAATGAAAAAGAAAATATATATTAGTATATTTATTTAGGTGTTGTAGACATTTATACAAAATACAAGTTTACAGATATGAAGGGACCCTCTTAAAACTTAAGTATTTGAAGAAGAGTTGCTTTCGCATTTAAAACTGTCGATACTAAGTTTATTTTAATGGCCAGCTTAAACATTAGCAACGTTTAAAGCGAACCATTGCATATATGCATATATGATTTGGAAGGGACCTGTCGACTTATTTAAAATTAGCGGAAATCAGTAGAAAGTAAAGATAGTTTTGGGTAGAAAGCTTCCTAAAAATCTGTTTAATTTGTGCTCATAAGTCCTATATCTATTTGCCACCGCATTATTTCCAACAAAACACAAACGCGTCTAAGTTCAACGCTCTGGATACATTTAAGATTTCATTTACTATGCTTATTTTATTAGTCTTCTATAGTTCTCTCAACTAGAAACAAAGTTATACTTGAGGCTTTCTCTCCTGTGTCATATTATTGTAATTTTTTTCATATCATATTGGCCTTCAGGCGTGACCTAGTTGACCATCAGGGTGAGAGAGAATGATTTAAATAGAACACAAACACACCGCAAACACCCATGCCCAAAGCACCGGTCTCCGTGGCCTCGCTGTGGTGCTTCGTGGCGCACGGGGTCGTGGGTTCGAGTCCCGCCTTGGGCATGGGTGTACAAAGGAAATGCAGGGAACTAATCAGCGACAAAACTCCGGAATTAAAAAAAAAATAACCTGATGTGCTCCATGCACATGGCTTTCTCTACATCTCTGAAACAAATTAATGTTAATAAGCGTATTCTCCTATTTAGTTCATGCTAATCGTGATAAACATTAGCATAAATGGTTAGTTCTTTATAGGTAGAAGGGAAATAAAGGAACACATTACGCTAAACCAACAGTCAAATGCTTTAAAATGTGGTTGCTATGGTAACAAACGTGATTCTTTCCGTGGTCAGGTGTTGACAAGTTCCCGTATGAGAAGAGTATGTGTTTTAAAAAGTGAAATCAATAACAAGAAATAGTTTAAAAAGGGTCAACTCCAGGAAAAAATGCATTAAATATAAATTGTGTGTTTTAACGAGCTCTACATTTGTTTTGCAGTCAAATTTTTGCCTATCTCTTACGGTTTACCAGTTATGCAAAATACCGCAAAATTCATTCAGAATAAAAATTCTTTAGAGGCTATTCTCAGAAATTGCAAGATATACATTTTACTTGTCATGTAAATATCTTTAATATACAATAGTTAATCAAAATCGTTAGAGCCATTTTTGAGAAAATCAAAATTTTCGAAAAATTTTCCATGTAAAGGGTAGTTGGAGAGGGGGAATTTTCTTGGAAATCTTCGTGTCGCATCCTTTGGAAGATACTGAACTTAAATACCAAATTTGCACACACACACACACGGACCTTTTTCTAGAAGTGTTTTTTTTTTAATTATATATAGAAGGTCCCAAAACATATATTTCAGGTGAAATCTCGGTATCAAAATTTTTGAGTGCAATATATCTGCTCTATTCACTATTTTCACAGTACGTGTAAAGGAAGTAAGAAAAAGTAAGTCAAAACTAGAAAGAATTCGTTAACGTCATCCTGGGTTAATTGACCTCCGTGGTCCAAGGGTAACATGCTAGCCTTCGGTTCTTAAGGTCGGTTCAAACCCAGCGGAGGACGATGGATGTTTTTCCGGTGTAAAAATTCTTAGTACTGCTTCCTTCGGAAGTGAAGTAAAACCGGTGGTCCCGTGGCGTATATTTAAGGCACGTAAAAGAACTTGAAGCCTGTTAAAGAGGCCTCTGAGCAAAATAACGAGGTCTTTCACGCCTAGTATAGAATGGAACGCTAAGAACCAAAACAGTTAAAGAGCTCAATTTAAGTTTAATTTATCCTGCGTTAACAGACATCGCAGTAGTCGTATTTTAATTTTTGCTCCTTTTTAGAATATAGACAAATATTTGGGCGATTACATTTTAATTTCTGACCTTATAGACCTTGAAACAGAAAAAAAGATGTGAAGTGGCTTCTAACTCCTTGCATTCTGTTTAGAAAAGATATTCATCCAAATGCTTAAAAATAAAAAAATAAATAAATCGCATCGCTTAAGTAACACTATAATCAAATGCCGCTTAAAGAACAATTTTAATATTTTTCTTTATTTATAGTTACATAAATGCTCCACTTAGAGAGAATTTTATCAGTAAATGTAAATTAAAGTCTTATAGCTCTTATGGTAACCGAAAAAATCCCTTAAAGTTCACCTAAAGCTCTGAGAAGAGCAGTAAATGCTGTACGACGGATCCCGGGTTCGATTCACGAATGGGGGCGGAAACTTTTCTCTAATCAAGATAATTCTCCATCCTCCCAGAGTCTGTAGGTACGAATGAGAGTGTGGATGTAGAATTAGAAAATCCATCAACATTAAACGAGGGAGCAAATTGTTCCAAAGAAGAATCCACTGATACGACCTTAATTTTAAAAGGTGGCATATAAGTGGAAATTAGCATTAAATGCCTTACATTTGTGTTAAAGCGAAAATTATTTTATAAGGACGAGAAAGGGATTTTCATAATTTCAGAGCACTACGTCCATTTAGGCGGCTAAATTCTAAGCCTTCCTCCCTCCCCCCTTTTTTTGTTGCGGGACCTAATCCAGAAATTTATCATAAAGATTACTTTTCCTTTATTTAAGACCATAGAAATGGAACTTAACATCTATTGTAACTTTTATAAGCCGTCTCTATCGTCCCTATCTTTGATTTATGATATTACATTTTTCACCCGCAGCTTCACACTGTCTCACATAGTTGCGGACTCATTGGTGGACAGGAAATAATCCTGGCAAAAGAAAAATTCTTACCCTCCAGTTGGAAGTCCAACCTGGGACCTTGGAATCTTAGAGGTAGTGTAACCGTTGTCATTTTGTCATTCCGGATCTTAATAACAGAACTGCATATTGACAAATTGAAGTGTAGGAAACATTTTTTTATAGCTTGAAGGGGGTGGGGGTCTTTAGATTCCATTTCTTTTTGCCGCAAAGCAAACGTTTGTTTTCTCGTTTGAAAAATAGCCTTTGTTTCTCAAAGAAAACAGTGAAAGAAAGATAAGACGGTTGCCATGGCAACAAGATTCTGCCACAGCGGGACGCGTCGTGTTCTTCGCTTGTTTTTGTGGGGAACTGAACCGCTCTCAATTACCCGATTGTCTGTGAGGAAATGCAACTAACTCGACCTCCGGAAGTTTATTCACATCTTTTCAAGGTTTATAACTGGGTATTCTTAGAATTCAAAATACTGAAGTTCTTTTTAGTCGACAATTTCACTCTTCATTAAGAGACGGGATGGAAATAGTTTGAGTTTGGTCCAATCACAGTAGCATATCTTGATAGTTTTCATTTTATCGCCTGTGGAAATTTTGATATTCATCTGTTCGACTGTTAACGGAAATTATTGTTCCTGACTGGACATTCATAAATAAGATGATAATGTTCACGTGCCGCCTCAACTCTTATTGGCCTGGTGTTACCAGTCTCACCAGCAGCGGTGGGACATTCATCCAAGGATACATGGAAGTGATACGTGCATCCCCCAGTCGGAATATTGCTATAATGGCTGGGATCGCTGGCTATCCCAGCTCCTTATTTTCCTTGCGAAGTTAATTAGGTACTTAAAATCCACACTCGTTGTGGGTGGTATCGACCCGAGCTCTTTTCATGGCCGGGAACTAGAGTTCCACACTTTAGCCCACTGCACTTGGTATTTAAGTTCAGCATCTTCAGAAGCTGTGACATGAAGAGGTAAAAAAGAAATCTCAGCACTTAACTTACCCTTCACACAGAAAATGCTTCGTTCATGATTTTGTAAAATGCCTAACGATTTGGATTAAAATGCTATATGTCTGGAATGTTCTGTGAATAGCCTTTGTGTAACGAATAAGCCAGAAGAGGTAGACAAAAATTTACAAAACTGCAGATCTAGTTAAAACATGAGTTGCGTCAAATATATTTGCCAAGGGCATTGATTGCGTATTTTTAAGTGCGACGTCCCAATTATTTGTTTCTCATGGTTTGACCATCGCTTTAGTCTCCTGTACCCTGTAGGTTCATACCCGGTGGAGGGCGAATTATTTTTTCGAGTGTAAAAATCCGTAGCATGGATTCCTTACGAAGGGAACTAAGCCAGCGGTCTCGTGTCGTAGATTTACATGCGTAAAAGAACGTCAAGTATAATTAATATGCCTATGGTAAAATTAAGCCGTTTTTCATGCCCAATGTAGAATGGGTCGCTGAGAATCAGAGCATTTGAAGAACGTCCATAAAGAACCTAAATTGAATTGAATTTTCTTATATCCCTCTTGTTTGGTGCTACAAAGAAATGTGTAATTAAAGGATGTCTGGAAACTTTGATCTGGAATGAAGCAGATAGAAAGATAAGCTTTGAATTGAGTGCCTGGAAGAAGATAGCAAAAGCAATGTGAATGTAAAATAATATATTTGTATCGTATGTAAGTACATTTTGCGGACATATTGTTTGATTTCAGATACTTCCTGGAACTCTCGTTACATTAAATCAGATTACTAATAAAGTATATATGTTGTAAACAGCTGCGTAAATAAGATATTCCAGCAATAAAGTGGAGAAGGTTGTCAATTCCAGGAGAACTCGAAAAGTTTGATTTAAAACTTGATAAAGCAGTCTCCTTGGCGCAGAACCCTTTTCGCCGAAGTTAAAATGTAGTTTTTAACATCGGCGAGGCCTTTTTCCTCTTTTATGCCTTCTAGGGAAAGCAAACTTGTATTTCTTTGTCTGAATTTCCACGCTTCTCTAAAATAGAAACAGCTGATAAACACATCGCCTACGAAGTGTAGTTTCGCCTTGCTGGCTAGGCAACGTCTTCGACATAGCTGTGTTTCAGTGCGATATCGGATTGCACGTCAGGAGCAGGGGTACAAATTACTAGTGGTTGTACAGAATTGTGAACGGGAGGTCAGGATTAACATTCAAATAATATAAATAGTAACACATGCTAAATATGTAGCTTTTATTTTCTTTATACATGTAATGCACCCAAAAATTCGATACCGAGATTTCACCGGAAATACATGTTTTGAGACTCGCTGATTCCAAAAAAAGAAACAATTTTAGAAACATGTGTAAAGGTGTGTCTGTGGGCAGCATAGCTCAAAAACGAAAAGTCGGTATTTAAGTTGTGTATCTTCCACGAAGGTTTTCAAGAAAATTCCCCCACCACCAACTACCCTTTATATGAAACATTTAAAAAAAATTGATTTTCTCAAAAATGGCTCTAACGATTTTGATTAAAATGCCTTATGTTTAAGATATTTTTATGACAAATGAAATGTATATCTTGAATAGTCTCTGAAGAGCTCTTCATTTTGGGTGACTTTCGTATAACTCGCAAACTATAAGAGGTAGACAAAATCTTACTGCACAAAAAAATGTAGATATCATTAAAACACACACTTAATGCTATATACATTATTTTGTAGAGTTAACCGTTTTCGGGATATTCCAAATTATTGGTATCAATTTTATGGCACTTACACTTTTCTGGAACGGGAAGACATCTTTCTTTCCTTTCCCGTTTGTTTTACAGACTGGTAAGAAAATAACAATGACATTTCAATTGTTTCATTTAGCGACTGGCTTTTAAAGGACTTGATATTCGCATTACCTATGTATTCCTTTATTTCCCTTCTGCTTACAAGGAAACAAGCAAAAATAACTAATTCCGCTTATGTTTATCTTAAAGATTTAAAACTTTCTCGATGTTGATTATTACAGATGACTTGACGGGATAGCAACCGAGTTAAATTGGATTTCTCTGATTCCAATCTAACTCTGTTGCTATCCCGTCAAGTCATCTGTAATAATGTTATCTTGATTAGCATAATGTAGATAAAAGATTAAAAAGATTTGTTTCCGGAAGAACTAGAGAAAGTCATGTGAACACATCAGATTTTTTCAGTTTGCATAAACTTAGATTTCGTTTTATTGCTATGCAACCAGAATGTAAAACAGCCGTTGACCCAAACATTAAATTAACAAAGCGCAAATTACTTAATATGTGTGTACTATATTTTATAATTTTATTGCTTTCTCTGCCGCTTACATAGTATTAAGTAGAGGAAGTGATTGTTTTGTTTTAATGTCCTTTAACGTGGTAAGTCATATCGAGTGATGGTTGAAAGTATACCCAAATGAGCCCAGGGCCAATAGAACTTTTAAGTTATCCGAAGTTCGTCTTCTCAGGGTAAGGGAACCTCCTAGACAAAAACTTTCCGGTTACTCACCCTAACCGAGATTCAAACTTGGAACGTCTTGAATGCGAGGCAGACAAGATATCTCCACATAACAGAAGTGGGATAAAGGAAATATTGTATTTCAGCCAAATATTCGATACTCAGAAACGAAAAGTCTGATAAATACGAACCTGATATTTACTTTCAGCTGCTTCGCTAGTTTTGTTTTTCTCTCGAATTTGTTACATACGATTTAAATAGCCTAAGTTTTAGAGAATATATAAGTTGAAGTCCTCTTCATTTGGAATGAATGTTGTATAATATTTTATGACTGAGACAAAAAATTAGGCACGCGCAAAGATTTCGTTAAAACGCACAACTTATTTCAAATAAATGTTGTTATTACTTTTGGCTTCAGTATGCAATTTAAAATTTAACATATACAGACCCGCTGTTTAAAATTTAACAATAGTGCTGTGTGTTATATTGTTCTTGTACCTACAACGAAATGTGTAAATGTTGGTTCACAAAACCGAGAACGGAAACCAGAACGAGAATGACAAAGTTGAAATACATGTATTTTAATGGAAGCGTTTAGAATTGACGGGACGCTTTTTCTGGGAGTAGAATATGAAGTCATTCTGGATGACTTTTGTATAATTGGTAAACCGTAAGAGATGGACAAAGACTTCCTGCACAATAATTGCAGATCTCGTTAAAACACTTAATATATGTATTTTTAGTGAATCATTTTCGAGCTCTTCCTTGTTATTGGTTTCAGTTTTAAAATAGGGTTTCAAATGGAATTTGCATTTCCTGTTTCTTTTGTTTTACTCCTGGCAATGCAGAGAACCGAATTTCAATCACATAGCAACCAGTTTTAAAGGGTTTATCCTAGTGTATTCCCTTATTTCCCTTCTACTTACAAGGTACTATAAATATAACTATAAGGCTATTTTATTGATTTGATTAACATGGCGTCAATAGAAGAATGCGCTTTGGTAAGAATAGTTTGTGACAGATTAGTTAGAGAAAGTCATGTGAGTGGAACACATCAGATTTTTTTTTTATTTTTCGAAGCATAGCTCTTGCATAATATCACTATGCGATAATCAAGGCTATTTCATTGCTTTGATTAACATGACGTAAATAGAAGAATATGTTTTTTTTCCTTGTTTTTTTTTTTTTTTTAATTGTTTCATTTATATAGCCCCCTTTAACATCTAAGGTCATATCGGGGACTTTGCATTAGAAACAACTCGTTGTCTGTAGGTTCTTTAAATCGTTTTATTTTCCTGAAACATATACACTTACACATTCACCCTCACATATTTCCAGACTCTGTGGGGGATAAGGAATAATTCTGTTTCAAAAAAAAAATTCCCCGCCCCTAGCCGAGAATCGAACCCGGGATCTCCGGGTGAGAAGTCAGCTCTGACCACTCGACAACGGAGACAGTCTAATACGCTTTTGTAAGAACAGTTTGTGACAGATTAGTTAGAGAAAGTTATGTGAATGGAACACTTCAGATTTTATTTATTTTTCAAAGCATATCTCTTGCATAATATCGCCGTGCTCTGTAAGCTGTTGACTGTTGCTGTTTCCTACCGCTACACAATCACAAGTGAATGAAAATGCACGCAATTACGCGTATCGTAATGGAGTAAACCCCCTCCCCAATATGAAGTTTACAACGGCAAGTTTAAGAGCTATGTATATAATGTGTTCATTTTCATGCTGTCGCAAAATTTATCTTGTGCCCTCATATTACTTCGAAAAACAAATATTGGCTTTGATAAACACGACCGGGACGCTCGCTCTGGCCGCCGAAATTGCAGAGGGCAGGGGTTGTTCATGCGCCCTGGCACTGGACCACCCTTTCACCCCCCCCCCTCCCGCCCCCGCGTACCTGACACCCCCAGCAAGCTTTGGAGCAATCAGTGCCCTCGTGAAAGTGGACTCGACAGCTTGGTGTGTCTTCCAACTCAGAATTTCTCTCTTCTCGTGACGCGGCGCTATCTGGTTTTAACTCTAAAAGTACTTTCTGTGTGTTTGTGTGTGTAAATATTCAATAATTGTATCCTTAAGCGAGATACATTTGTTTTAACCGCCGGTATTTTAGTGAAATATAATTGTTGTCATGGAGAATCTGTGTGGTTCATGTGCTCCTTTGAGGAGGTCTTCTTGTTGCTCTGCCACACAGCAGCCCCCCATTATGTGGGTCCCAGTTCTAGCCTCATATCAGGCCGCGGGGGTAAGAACTTAGCAGCAAATGTGTGTATGTAGTTATCAATACGGGCGAATGTTCCGTGGAACTTGGAGACAGTAATTTTATTCCTTGTCATACAATGAGGAAAACAATTTTGGTTCAAGAAATCACCGAACTCGCAGAATTGCGTTTCAGTGTATTTGCAGAGGTGGTACTCTCAAATAGGCATTTTCGTATTTTGACAGGCGTTTTCATGCGATATCCCCGTTCACTGGTTCTTCGCAGTATGCTCGCGGGATCAGCACACACTTTGTTTCAGTTGCGTTCGTTCTGTGTTGAAACGATGTCCTAACATTATCATGGATCGCAAAAACTCTCTGTCTTAGGGGACAGTGAAGTGAATATCTGGAAATATATCTTTTGATGCCTTCGGAATCCAGCATAACTAAAATACGAAAGTCGGTTATTTAGGTTAAGTGTTTTTACATGGATAGACAGGAAGATTTTGAAGAAAATCTCCCACTCCAAAAGATAAAAATGCTGTCTTTATTTTTCATTTTCTCAAAAATATTTTAACGATTTGGATTTAAAACCATGTTTAAGATACTTTCATGCCAAATAAAATTTATATCTTGAATTTTCTACGAATAGCCTGTAAACTTTCTTCATCAAAATGACTTTTATATAATTGGTAAGACGTAAGAGATAGACAAAACCTTGTTAAAAATAACACAGGGTACAATTTATACCAAATAACTTCGAGCGTTAACCATTTTTGAAATGTTTTTTGTTGGTTCGATCGCTTCTTTCAAGTTATAAGTAGCCAATCCGCTATTTTTAAACCTGATTGTCGCATGTGCAGACGTATAATGGAAGTTCATTTGAATATTAAGTAGATGACTAAGCTTTTATAAAGAATATTTCATAGAAGGCTGAGTAAAGAAAGTTATTTGAGTGCAACACAACCTGCCTTTTTTAAAATGGGTTTGTAGATTTATTCAGTCGCATGGCTGTTTTCTCCCACTTCTGCAAATTCTTTCAATTTTTTTTTTTTTTAATTTACTTCATGTTATCAAGATAAGTGTTTGCAGAAGTACTTTAATTATGCATTTTGTGATAGAGATACAGGAGGCTGAAACTTTAAAAAGGCGATTGCTTTGTGCTGAAATTTCTTAGCGATTTAGTGCATCCAAAAATCAAGAATTTGGATATTCAGATCATAAAGAAAGTTTGGAAATACTGTTAACGCCAGAGAAGCACATCTTTTAACGAGATCAAACTTTGTCATGTGATACATTTTGTGTGTCTCTTAGTTTGCGAGCTGTAGAAAACTATAAATAACTCATTCTGTATGAAGGACTTCATAGGTTATTCGCAGAAAATTCAAGCCATACACTTTATTTTGAGATTTTAGTAATATGGTGTAATTTTTAAAGATTCATTTTAGAATTATGAAAAACCATCTTTATTGTGCCTCAAAATATTTCTTTCTTATACTTAAATTGAGTTATAAAATAATGTTCATTATAGGAAAATGAATTTAAAAGCCACACCCCAGAAAGTGAATTGGCTGTTTAATCAGATGGCACAGGGATTCTAAAAAGTCCCAGAGAATTTTCTTAATAGTTCTCTAAATATCAAATAATGTTTAAAATACAATTATATTGTTCTTTCACTTCAGTGCCTCTGGTAGGGATTTCAACTAAATATGAAATCTGAGAAATGTTCTTCAAATCATTGCCAGTAAGTAACAATATTCGTTAATAAAAGTTGTGTACATCGGGTAGCATTTTCCGCAGAGAGACATTTTTCGTGTAGCTACGTTCTAGACTAGTCTGGACGCATTTACAGCGTTGGCGCCTTTGATATTCGCAACAGTGGTCATAAAAGTTTGTTGGGCGTGAACCTTCTGATCCAACATTCATGGACGCCTTAAAATTAGTAATATGTACAATTTAACGATTGTTAATTTTGTAACGATTCACCTAAAAAGTCGTAGTTTGTAGGACGCTTTCACGTAAAACTGCTCTTAATTTTACACTGATTGCAACAAATTTGAAATTGTCTCTAAAGTTTCAAAAATACAATGCAGTTTTAATTTTCATGGCATTGCAAGTTTTGTCTTTTATGAGTCCTCTACGTGTTCTTATGTTAGAACAGGGTTTTTCAGTGGCGAAAGAGTTATTAAAATCAGTTGGTTGGTTTCCTAGAATACTCTACATACACTTACACACACATTCACACACATTTTCTTCCTTTATTATATTAGTACGGAGACGGCTAAACTCCGTTCGTGCAGCGATTCGTCTGCTTCATGCATAACACAAGAACAACGTAACGCTGATAAATGCGAACCCATCTAAAAACTCTGGCCATTTATATTACGTACCTTGTACATGGAAGTTTTAGGTAGTTCAACATTAACACGAGCCCAAACAGAAATACCTGGCGTTATGTAAAGTGAACAGATGATGACATTAGATTCTGTATGGTGTATATACAAGGTGTCTCACTCGCCCTCGGCCTTTTCATTTCGTTTATAGCAATCAAATGCTCATAGTTTTATTAACATTTGCCTATGGACTTATCGAGCATAGTGACCACTCTTATTCTAATTCTAGGTGTGGCGTGCGCATATGCAAGTCTCGTTTAGGCCACTAAGACTGAAATTACAATTAGATTTATCCGAAAGTTTTACCGTAATTGCATTGTTATTATGTTAATACGAATACCAAACTTCATTCAATTTGGATAAATAATTTGTAAGATAAATTATTTCATAAATTGTATTATAACTTAAACACAATATCTAAAAAAATTGAGAAAATTGGTTGACATTTTCTGAACTGGAGTTTTGAATAACACACAACTTTAAAGAAGGAGTTTTCAATAAGTATAATGATAGAATTAATATAATTTCTTTATTTGATTTAGAAATTTTAATCTCTAAAATTATTATTTTTTTCATACAAACATGTTTTTGAAAATTACTATTAGTGCTAGGATAATTTTACCCAATTAATGTCACAATATACACTTCTGCGCTTTCTAGGAAATTTTAGTTGCATTTAAATAAAAACTGAGACGTGTGGAACGGTTTGAAAGAGTGAAAATGTAGTTTTGGGAAAAAGGCTGTGTAATGAAATAGTATGCTAGGAAACTATGTATTGTACGATTTTTAAATGACTATAGATCCCAAAGCAAGGTAGGACCCATAGGTTCCAACACTATTTGTAATAAAAAAGCAATTTTCATTTTTTGATCGATTATAGTAAAATTTTCAATCCCAGTGTCCATTAATCATAGATGTACCCTGTAATTGTGACCTATCGCACTGGTCTGTGGTTGAATTTGATACAGTGCCCAGTAGAAGAGTCCACACGTTCTAGAATACGAAGTCCATCGAGGTATGTAACAGTTATTTTGTCACAGTCCGGAATCAGGAAAACATTTGCAGTATCTTCCATTAACTGTTTTGGTGAAGGAAGTAGAGACAATAAAAAAAATTGATATCGCCCATGAAAAAGTAGGCTAGAACCACCAGGAAGAACAGAGTAGGTAATGAAAAAATATAGTTTCAACAAGGAGATCCTTGGATTGACCATGTCAGGAAATGGGCTTGCAGAAGCTCAAAACAAACAAACCTGTATGTATACCAGTGCAATTGCCAGCTTTCGTTAATCGAACATAATTATCGTAAAGACCAGACAGGAATACGGGCTGACGACTGTAACAGCGACACGATTAGAACTACACTCAGTCACGCACATGCGCACATAACACGTTCTCATTTGGTCACCCATCTTGCACACTTCCATTTGATATTTGTAAGTGAAACTCACGGCCGATTGCAAGCGGAAACACACTGTATCGTAGTTCATTCTTGGCAAACTTATAGATCAGGTGCTTGATTTTGTACTCTACCGAAGCTGAATTCCGATTTGAAAAGTCTTTTGCAGCAACAAACAGGTAAGGGTGTATTCTAGCAAGTTTTAATTAAAGCAAGGTTTTTATTGATAGTGACGGAGTCAAACTCTTGTTGGTGGTAATGAAACTTATTTTTGTAAATGAAGGCAAACTTCCCGTGCAGTATAGGACTATATAAGCATTTATGCTTAACCCTTTTAGTGCCAGCCCGATTATGAAAATGCTGCCTAAAAAGTGACAAGAAATTTTAGAGAAGAATTCAGGGTTTTAAAGTATTGATAATAAAATGACTACCAAATGATATAGAGAACCATTTTACTTTTATTAAACTATTTTGCCTACTGTATGATATGCATTATATGAATGAGAAGTTTCTTCAATATTTTTAAAAAATTAAAAACCGAAGACAAAATTGAAAATAAAGTTTAAAATGCCAAAATAATAATTAGGCAAACAATATCCTACTATACAAAAAGCTCAGGTTAGTGAAATGAAAGTACAGAAATTTCTTTACTAAAACAACATCTGTATTGTTATGGTGTTTTAATTTATAAAATACAGAAAATGAACTCATGTAACCTGAAGACTGAAAACTGATAAAAATCACCTAAACACTTGCACACACATAAGCACAATACAGGTAATTATGAAAATGCCATAAAGGAATAAGATAAAAACGTAACGTAGATTGCTTTACAATTTAGCACTTCAAAATCACTCGTTTTCTTCTAAATCATCGCGAACTGATGCTCTTATTTCCTCTTCGGTTCGTAAGCTTTTGCTAGACGACGCCATTTTTCAACCAACATAAACACTGGCTAGAGAAATTAAATCTGCGCTTTGGAATGTAAAGATAAGACTCTGAAACGCTCCACAAGACCTTTCTCTGTGGCTATGACGTAAAAAGTACACATTCCTGCTGGAAGGAGCTAAAATGTATGAAAATATCATGACGATTAGATCGTGATTGGCACTAAAATGGTTTAACCACCGTCACAGAAATGTCAGTATTGTTAAATTAAGAAATTACCTGGTATCCTGAGGCACAGGTTTTAAATTATGAGTTTTAATTCATTGCCATCGTACCTCAGGGGACATCAAATGAAAATACGATGTTCCATATTGTTAAAGATAAGACTTTCACATGTTGTGGTAAATTGGTAGCCTCTCTGCAAAAAAACCGCCAGTATCTACTCCGGGCAGTTTCCACTTTATTAATTTAATTAAGAATTTAATTGTTCTGTATGAAATGCTCTCCTAGGAGCAGTTTTCATGTTTCAAGTATTTTATTTAGAAGCATGTACTTACGGTCTCTGCAGATAAAGACATTTGGATTTTCTGTTTAATGAAAGAAAAAGATAATAAGGATATTTTGTGTTTGTAATTTTAAATACCTACAGTTTTAATACTTACTGCCACTCAATTAATTCTCATCAAAACTAAGACGAAATTATAAAGCAAAAATCGTAAAGAACTTAAAATATACATTTCATAACGATGCAAAAATTGCGTCCAAAGAGTCTTTTTATGTGCAGCATAGTTTTGAGAAAATGGGAAAAAATGTAATGGGATGCGCTCAGCACTAGAAATTTCATGCATTCTCAACTTTAAATAGCTGCGCAGACATTTAAAAATGGCGCGGACTAAAAATGATATCACTTTTAAATAGAGAGAGAGAGAGAGAGAACAATTTTAGCAATAAATTTTAAAATCACAAATATGGTCTAAAACCTGGAATTTCCAACTGACTGTCCTCTTAATAGCCCGACAAATCGTAAATTAAACTAAAGGGGACACGAAAATCGGATTGCAAATTGTAAATTGACCAACAGAGTTAATAATTATGATGTAAAATCCGTACTTTACAAACGTGGATAGAACTTTTATAATTGTCTTAACACAAAGATATATCTGAATAATGGGAAAATTCTACGGGGGGGGGGGGAGAGATCTTGTGAGTGCAACGTTTGGAAAGTCAAAATCTGATAACTCATGCTTTTATAGGTTTTCACTTTTGGAATTCATTTTAATAAAGAGGCCAAATGTCTTTTCCGAGGTAAGGCTGAATCATTAATCGGGGCAATAAAGTTAAAATATGCATATTCTATCCTGAAACGGCATATATCGTATGTCTTACTGTGAGCATTCGAGGAGGCCGTGAAGAGCCCTCTGCTTGAAAAAACAAAACAGAAACAACAAACTTACACCATGCTATTTACCTTAAACATCTAGGCTGATATTTTTGCAAAGGGAATCAGAAATGTTAATGTCGTGGAATTTCGGGGGAGAAAAAGTGTTAAATTTCGAAGTGGATTATCTCTCAGTGATTTTATTACTGACTTGGAGATGGAACCGTATACAAAATCTCTTCTTACGCTGTTAAATGCAAAAAGCGCGGTAATGAAGTTATCTTCACTTGGGAATTCAACGTTCCATACTCACTGATACAATTAACATTGGTAACGTCTTAAAATCGTGCATCACATGGCGGTGTCTGGGAGCGTTACAGAAACTGGGAAAATTGTAACCGTCGACTTATATCCGTTTCCAAGGAAAGAGACAAAAGGGCATTACTGTGATTTTATGAAGCAGAGTTAAATTTCATATCCCTTTCTATACACCTACTATGTACATAGTGTATAGAGAAGATATTGTATTGCACTAAAAAATTCGTACCAAGATTTCACCGGAAATACATGTTTTGAGTTCCCCAGAAACCCCCCAAAAATGCATTATTAGAAAAAAAATCCGCGTGTGTATGGGTAGCATAGCTCAAAAACGAAAAGTCCGTTAAATACCAAACTTGATATTTAAGTTCAGTATCTCCCAAGGATGCGACATGAAGATTTTCAAGAAAATCCTCCCAACGTAAACTACCCTTTACATGGAAAACATGTAGAAAATTTCGATTTTCTAAAAATCGGCTCTAACGAGTTTGATTAAAATCTCTTATACTTAAGATATTTACATGACAAATAAAATTAAATCTTGAATTTTGTGGGGATAGTTTCTAAAAAGTTATTCTGGATGAATTTTGCATAACTAGTAAACCGTAAGAGATAGACAAAACTTACAAAACAAAACAAAACATGTAGAGCTCCTTAAAACACACAATTTATGGCATGTACCTTTTCCCCCTGGAGTTGACTGTTATCGAGATATTCCTTGTTATTGGTTTCATTTTCACATTTTAAAACACGTGACTCGGGTTAGCCTAGTGCAGTCCCCTATTTCCCTTCTACTGACAAGGAACTAATTAAAAAGACCGTTTCTGCTAGTGTTTATCTCGATTAGCATGACGTGGATAGAAGAATAAGCTTATTAACAATAATTTGGTACAGAGATGTAGAGAAAGTAATGTGAATGGAACATATCAGATTTTTAAGTGGACTTCTATTACGCAACTTTGAAGCATTGTAACTTCCAGTTGAAGACACAGGATTACGAATGAATGCTTCATTCTTTCAGCAGGCCAAAGTCTAAAAGTTTACAAACTTTTGAAAAACATTTGTTGTGAAAATCTGGCTCTCATTGGAAGATATAAACAAATCAATACAACCAAATCCAACAACAAATAAACGACGAGATGGGCATCAGGAAATAACTCACACAAATGAGTGCAGAGCGCACGCGCAAACTCAGAACTGCGTCGAAAAGTCGTCGCGCTCGGCGCGCCATCGAATCTCCTCAGCCGTAGTAAAATTATCGAATGAATTGATTCCATGGGTTTAATATCTGCGTATCAGTTCATATTGAGACTCTTACAGACCTAAGAAATACTTTACCAATTTTTATTTTCTCTATACGTACTATGTACATAGTGTATAGAGAAGATATTGCATTCCACCCAAAAATTTGATAGTGAGATTTCACCGGAAATACATGTTTTGGGTCCCCCTGAATAAAAACAAAAGCATTTTCAGAAAAAGGTCCGTGTGCGTGTCTGTGTCTGTGGACAGCATGGCACAAAAACGAAAAGACCATTGAATACCAAACTTGGTATTTAAGTGTGGTATCTTCCAAGGATGCGACACGAAGATTTTCAAAAAAAAAAATCCCCCCACCCCCAACTACCCTTTACATGGAACTTTTTTCGAAAGTTATGATTTTATTAAAAATGGCTATAACGGTTTTAATTAAAATGTCGTATATTAAAGATATTTACCTGCCAAATATTACTTATATCTTAAATTTTCTGGGAATAGCCTCTGAAGACTACTTTGTTCTAGATCTGTTTTACGAAATTTTGCATAACTGCTAAACCGTAAGAGACGGACAAAAACTTACCATACAAAAAATGTAGAGCACTTTAAAACACACAATTTATGTTATATACATTTTTTCAACTCCTGTCCATACAAACAAACGAACTTCAGTTACATAGCAACCGGCTTTTCACTATCATTTTAACCTATGGTACTCCCTTATTTCGCTTCTACTTACAAGGAAGCGAGTAATAAGATTATTTCTGCTATTTTTTTCTCGATTAGCATGAAGAAAATGGAGCTATAAGCTTTTTAACAATAATTTGTTAAAGAGATGTAGAGAAAGTCATGTGAATGGAACACATAAGATTTTTATTATCTATATTTATTTCTGATTCGTTTTGAAGCACCTAATTTGTGTAATCTTTAGAATGATTTGAAACAACTCAAATATTTGCTTTTTTATTTTAATGTATTATATTTTAACCTGATAGGTTATAGTGGACAATGAATGCTCAAATGAGCCCAGGGCCCACGGAGCTTAGAGTTATTCGACATTCGTCTTCGCAGGATAAGGGAAATCCCCAAGAGAGAGAGCGAATCCGGCTAACTCACCCTAACCGAGATTCGACACGCTACCACCACACTACAGAGGCGGGCTCTATTTATATTATATTACCAACATGATTATTCTTTCATTATTTACCCTCCTTGTATGGAGAGCTTACAAGACATATGAAATGACGGTGGAATGGATGAAAGGAAAGGTGTTAATCGAGCAGGTAGTGAAATGAATATCACATCCATTGCCGAACAGAAATAGCAGATGAAAAAACGTTAAAATGTAATCTGTCACCATTTTTCGACGGAATGGACGTTTACAGAGGCATAGCCAGTGAGTGGTAGAGGGGGGGGGGAGGTTGGAATTTCCCTTGTTAAAATTTTATATAAAGTAATAGCAACATCTAATTTAAATTCAACTGCTGCGCCTTAATTAATGAATATAAATTGATGTTTTTAAAACTACTTCAATTCAGGATTAATTCATTTGTATTATTAGTTATACAAATTGACTAAAATTGATCTGTATACATAACCTGCCTCCTTAATATTTTTCGGGCTACGATAATGTGTGTAAAATGGTAGCAAGGACTATGGAGGAAAGCAGTGACAAACATTTGTTCGTTTTTACTTTCTCTACACGTACTATGTATTGCACCCAAAGATTTAATACCGAGATTTCACCGGAAATACATGTTTTGGGCCTCCTGAATAAAAAAAAGCATTTTTACAAAAAGGTCGTGTGTGTGTCTGTGTGTCTGTCTGACTGTCTGTGGACAGCATAGCTCAAAAACGAAAATACCGTTGAATACCAACTTGGTATTTAAGTTTGGTATCTTCCTACGATGCAACATGAAGATTTTCAAGAAAATCCCCCTACCCCAACTACCCTTTACATTAAACTTTTTTCGAAAATTTTGATTTTCTCAAAAAGGCTCTAACGATTTTGATTAAAATCTCTTACTCATAAGATATTTACATGCAAAATAAAATGTATATATTGAATTTTCTGGGAATAGCCTCTGAAGACTACTTTATTCTGAATGAATTTTACGGAATTTTGCTTAACTGCAAAGAGATGGATTAAAACTTACCAACAAAAAATGTAGAGCACGTTAAAGCACACAATTTGTTATATACTCTTTTTTTCGTGAAGTGATCGTTTTTGAGATATTCCTTGTTTTTGGTTTCAGCTTTGAAAAGACAGGAATTTGTATTCTCATATTGCAATTTGTAAACTCCTGTTCATACAAACAAAGGAACTTTAGTCACGTAGCAACCAGCTTTTGACTATCACTTTAACCTACGGTACTCACTTATTTCGCTTCTACTTACAAGGAAGCAAGTAACAAGACTATTTCTGCTATTTTTTCTCAATTAGCACGAAGTGAATAGAAGCATAAGCTTTATAACAATGTGTTGCAGAGATATAGAGAAAGTCATGTGAATGGAACACATCAGATTTTTAAAACATGTTTCACAAAATATCTTCAAATGAAATTGTGAGCGAAAGTAAGACAGTTCTTGGTACTTAGTTTTGTTGCCAGGCCACCTGGCGGTCTGTCGGAACAAGTTGCAGACGCCGCTGTTTACGCTCCTTCTCTTTTAATTTTCGCTATCTTGAAGACTGAGATGCAACACATACGAACTACGTCATGCTGTTAACCGAGAGTAGCACGCGACCCGAATCTAGCTTTTTTACTTTTATCTCCTAGCGCCAGTAAGAAAGAACATTAGCTCACATTAAAAATGCGGCACATTATAAAAAGGGCGTTTCTGAAAGCACGAGCACTGTCAGTGCTGCGGGGCTTTTCATTCTATTGTTGGCATTGTTATCTTAGTGATTCAATTTATATCGCTGCTATACTAAACGTTTTATTTAAGGATTGGTTTTGTAAGTTTTTTTTCTTTTTTTTAATGTAGTTTAACGTCCTTTAACATGGTTGATCATATAGGACGATGAATGAAATTGGTGAAATGATGCTCAAATGATCTCGGTGTCCATGGCGCTTAAAGTTACTCTACATTCGTCTTCTCAGGATAAGGGAAGCCCCCGAAAAAACTTTATCCGAGCAACTCGCTCTAAGCGAGATTGGAACTCACGACCCTCTGAACGTGAAGCAGACTCGGTACCACACACTACCCAGGCGGGCTTTGTAAGGTTTGTTCTCGTGTATTTGGGAGTCCTGTGATTTTCAAAAGTAAAGTGTGGGGAAATTTTGCTTTTCTTTATATTTACTTTTCACTGTTGATACATTTATAATATTATACTTTGCTTAAATAGGACAAACGAGAAAAAATCCATTGCAAATACTGTCTCTTGAAAAAGAAAAGAAAAAAGAAAGTAAATACAAAGGCATGACTCACAAAGGACCATTGTCACATTGATGTTACAGATCGAACTGGGTGTTTTTTTTTATTCTTTTTTTTTCTGTTTTCTTGTTTTTTTAAAGTGAAATTAGATCAGAAATAATGATACCTGTGTCTCGGCTTTCTTTACCACAGACCCCAGTTTGAAAAAAAAAAAAAAAATCGGATATGCTCCATTCACATCTCTATATCTCTGCAACAAAGTATTGTTAAAAAGCTTATTCTCCCATCTTCTTCGTGCTAATCGAGATAAACATTAACAGAAATGATCTTATTTGATTTTTTGTAAGAAGAAGGGAGAAATGGAATACACTAGCCTAAAACAATAGTAAAATCTTTTAAAAGCCGGTTGCCATGTGGATGAAATCCGTTTCTTTGCATTGCCAGGAGTTGCAAATTCCATATGTGAAATGTATTTTAAAACTGCAGCCAATAACAAGGAATATCTCAATGAGGTCAACTCTGCGTAAACAATTTATATGATGTAAATCGTGTATGTTAATGAGATCTTCATTTTCTCTGTAGTAAGCTTTTGTCTATCTCTTACAGTTTACTAGTTGTGTAAACTGCAGCAAAATTCATTCAGAATAAAGAGGTCCAGAGACGTTTCCAGAAAATTCAAGATATACATTATATTTGTCATAAATATATTTAATATATGACATTTTAATCAAAATCGTTAGAGCCATTTTTGAAAAAAGCAAAATTTTTAAACGTTTTTCCATGTAAAGGGTAGTTTGGGGTGGGGGGTTTTGTTGAAAATCTTTATATCGCATCCTTGGAAGATACTAAACTTAAATACCAAATTTGGTATTTAACGGTCTTTTCGTTTTTGATATATGGTTTCCACAGACACATACACACACACACACACACACACACACACACACACAACACACGCACACACAGACCTTTTTTCTAAAAATGCTTTTATTTAGAGCGTCTCAAACAAATATTTCCGATGAAATCTCGGGATCGAGTTTTTGGGTGGAATACAATACTTTCTCTATATACCATGAACATAATAGTGTAGAGAAAGTAATTACAATGATCCACAAATAATATGTTTCCATCTCTGGGGGAAGGATGAAACGTAATTGTGGCCGATTTTGTATTCGCGACATGAAAGTAAATCTGATTTTAAGTTATCTTTAGTGTTGTCTTGCGCGCAGATGCTTGTAGCCTCGGCCCGAGCGAAGTTCTTATCAGTGCCTCGTATGCTTCAAGGCTGCTGATCGTTGGGCGGAAGACACGCCTAAAGTCAGCCTTTACAGCTTAAAACTTATTTTTTTTTTTTCGCCAGTTAGGAACCCTATTGGAGAGAAAGCCGAAACGTTGATAATTTTAATTCGAAATCTTCTCGGGCTTCTAGCCAGGTAAAAACTTGGCTTGACACCAACGTTTCGAAGAAGTGCATCTTCCTCGTCTTCAGAGTGAACTGATGGTTTGAGCTTGCGGAGACTGGTATTTATAAGAGCTGGGATGAAGCTAACATCTGATTGGTTCGCGAGATATTATGGCCTGGTATTTAAGATGACTGAGACATGGTTCTTATATTTATTTATCCATTGTACATAAAGAAGAAAATGAAAGACAGTTACTCATTACTTACTTTCGCATCACGAGTAGAAAATTTTACACAACCTTACATTTCCTACTGAATTTTGGGACGAACATTTTCTCTTTTGTCACTTTTATTGTAAATCTTGCTCCTCCCTCACTCCCTTCCTCAGTTTTGGAAACCCTTCTTAGCAGTTCGCAAAAGCTGAAAACTGACAACGGTGAATATTGAAGGATCGGCTTGGTCTTAACCGCGTTGGTTCCTTATCTTGCACCTATAGTTTAAAATTAAGTCATAAGAAATAATGAATAAAGGAAGGGAAAATCTTTGAAAACGGTTTATTTAATTTTTAATTGTTAATAGGTAGAACGATTGTTTATAATGCCATTATCAGAGACATCTTAATCTTTCTTATTTGCTTTTGTAACTTTTTATTGGAAGCTTTTGTTCGGAAGCTGAGTATTAACTTCGTAAAATGTTCTTTATTTCCATGAAAATATGAATATGTTTAAAATACAATAGGGTTGTCAACCTCCTTGGTTCTTAAATATATGTAATTAGTGCGGACCCCCGTTTTAGAAACTGCAAGTTAGCAGCGTTAACGGCGCTACGGAAAATTATGCTGTCGGTGACGGGCGGGGTCGGTACACTCACTAGTAGCGCATGACGTAGCTTAGCTACTGTTCCTTTTTAATTCAATATTTGAAGCTTTCTCGGCATTGGCTATTAATGATGGCTTCACTGGATAACAACCGAGTTAAATTGGAATCATAAAAATCCAAGCTTTCGACCGTCTTAACAACTGGAAAGTCAGGGAAATTAGTTTCAGTTGGCACAGAAGTCAGGGATTTAATAGCTGCCCATTCATTTAGATGCTGGAGAAAGAAACATTAACTTTTGAACTAAAGTTGTCTTGTATGTAATCGTTTCCTATGCATAACTTGAAATATATTTAATGCTAAAAACTATTGATATCGGTAGTTTTTTAAAGATGTTTTATAACTTTTTGTTTTAGATTTGTTAGATTATTTACATACTTTTTTTAAAAAATAAAACTGAAATAGTTTAAAAGAGAGCATTGGATGGCTTGGAGGTGGTGTATGCCGATAAAGAAAATTACATTTATATAGTTTAAAATTTGTGTCGTAAAAACTTAAAACTGAAACAAAAAATGCGCTCACAATAGCATGCATTTGTTCATAAAAAATATCTTAATAGCGTCCGGGTGTATCATGGGAAGATCAGGGAAATGGATATAAAAGTTCCTGTGCTCTGTTCATGTAGGTATATTATCTTGTAATAAGAATTAAGATTTACTGTTACGATTTTTGGCAGTGTTTGGAGGGGATAATTGTTTTATGAATTTTCACAACAGCTTTATGCGATATGATTGGTGTGCCACGGACAGGATCGGTGGGAGCTTTCGGTGTGGAAATCGATCATTCTCTCTCTCTCTCTCTCTCTCTCTCTCTCTTTACTTTCTCTAGCCCGAATGTACAATGTGCATAGGAGCTAGAGAAGGTGCCTATTTTAACACATTATCTGTTATACATATTTTTTTTATTTCATTTGTATAGTCCTCTTTAACATCAATGGTCATATCGGGGGCTTTGACTTGTGAACCTGTAGGTTCAGAAAAAAAACTTTATATTACTAAACACATACACACACACACACTTACTCTCACATACATGCTCCAGACTCTATGGGGGATAGGGAATAATTCTGATTATAGAAAAATTCCCCGCCCCAGACGGGAATCGAATCCAGGACCTCCGGGTGAGAAGTCAGCTCGCTGACCACTCGACTACGGAGGCAGTCATTCTTTGTTATTGGTTTCAGTTTTAAAATACTTTCATCGTACAGGAATTTGCCAACTCTGCCATACAAACAAAGGAATTCAGTCACATAATAAAATTTGACTATCGGCTTAGCCTATGGTACTCCCTTATTTTCCTTCTACTTACTTACAAGGAAACAAGTAATAAGACCATTTCTGCCAATTTTTTTCTCAGTTAGCATGAAGCAAATAGAAGAATAAGCTTTCTAACAATAATTTGTTACAGAGATGTAGAAAAAGTCATGTGAATGGAACTCATAAGAGTTTTTTCTAAATAGAACTGTCTAAACATGCCCCTTATTTCTGAGTAGTCGTATTTGGCATGTTCAAATCGTCCAGTTTTGTATTGTATGAATATTAGCTGCTATCAGGTTGTTTAGAAGATTTATATAATGAAGGGGGAAAGCTGTAATGCCGCTGTTGCATACACTGGAGTTGGGGGTAACCATAGCAACCCCGAGCGGCAGTAGCTTGCCAAGGCGCCGACTGGACCATACACTGGCGCCCTCCCGGCGTCGTTCTCGACATGACACGACGCTTTAATGTCTTAGTCGCCGGCTTCGTCTTTTTAATTACTCACAAAACTGTCATCCAGAGCAGATTAGCATTCTTTGCCAGCGTTAATCACGTTCCAGCCGATGCTTTCCTTCCAACTTCCGCAAGTTTCCGTGCCGCATAACGGTCGCAGCTAATGAACTCTGCACCACCGGTGAAACGTTTCTATAAGGGTGAAAAAAATCAAATATAAAACCATTTACTTTGTCCATCCCATCTCCAATGATAAAGAAACTGCAAATGTTATGATCTAAATAAAAAAATCTGATATGTACCATTCACATGACTTTTTCTACATCTCTGTAACAAATTATTCTTAAAAAAGCTTATATCTACTTCTATTTACTTCAGGCTAATCAGAAAAAAAATCAGCAGAAATAGTCTTATTACTTGCTTCCTTGTAAGTAGAAGCGAAATAAGAGTAACATAGGTTAAAGTGATAGACAAAAGCTGGTTGCTATGTCACTAAGGTTCTTTTGTTTGTTTGGACAGCAGTTAACAAATTTCTGTATGAGAAAAGTATAAGTTTTTCAAAGCAGAAACCAAAAACAAGGAATGTCTCAAAAACGATGAAATCCACGAAAAAAATGTATATAACATAAATTGTGTGTTTTAACGTGCTCTACATTTTTCGTGTAGTAAGTTTTTGTCCATCGCTTACGGTTTAGCAGTTATTCAAAATTCCATAAAATTCATCCAGAATAAAATTCTCTTCAGAAGCTGTTCCCAGAAAATTCAAGATATACATTTTATTTATCAGGTAAATATCTTTAAAATACGAAATTTTAATCAAAATCGTTACAGCCATTTTTGAGAAAATAAAAATTTTCGAAAAAATTTCCATGTAATGGGTAGTTGGGGGGAGGGGGAATTTCTCTCAAAATCTTCGTGTCGCAGCCCTGGAAGATACTAAACTTAAATACCAAGTTTGGTATTTTATCGACTTTTCGTTTTTGAGTTATCGTGTTCACAGACACACATACACACACACGCGCGCGCGCGCGGACCTTTTTCCGAAAATGCTTTTTTTTAGATTAAGGGGACCCTAAAACATATATTTCCGGTGAAACCTCGGTATCGAATTTTTGGGTGGAGTGCAATACCTTCTCTATACACTATGAACACAGTGCCTATAGAGAAAGTAAACATTAGCAGAAATAGTCTTATTACTTGCTTCCTTGTAAGTAGAAGCGAAATAAGAGAGTACCATAGATTAAAGTGATAGTCAAAAGCTAGTTGCTATGTGACTGAAGTTCGTTTATTCGTATGGACAGGAGTTGACTAATTTCTGTATGGGAAAAGCTAAGTTTTTCAAAGTTGAAACCAAAAACTAGGAATATCTCAAAAGCGATCAACTCCACGAAAAAAAAAAAAAAAAATGTATACAGCATAAATTGCGTGTTTTAATGTGCTCTACATTTTTGCCCATCTCTTACGGTTTAGCAGTTATTCAAAATTCCGTAAAATTCACCCAAAATAAAGCAGTCTTCAGAGGCTATTCCCAGAAAATTCAAAATATACATTAATATAAATTATTATGAATATTAACACAATAATTGGTCTTACTACTTAGTTCCTTATAAGCAGAAGGGAAATAAGGGGATTCACCAGGATAAAGCAATAGTCATCTTTTAAAAGCTGATCGATATGTGAACAATTGAAGTTCAGTTCGGTGTGTATTTCCATTGGAGCGAAAGGTGATCCCGTTTGAGAAGATGTGTAGTTTAAAATTGAAACCAACAACTAGGAATATCTCAAAAACAGTCAACTCTGCAACAAAAATGGGTATGACATAAATAGTGTATTTTAACAAGATCTACATTTTTTGTGTTGTATGTTTGTGTATATCTGTATTATGGTTTGTGCAAAAAGTCATCCAGAGTAAACAGGTCTTCCCGGAAAATTCAAGATCCACATTTTATTTGTGATTTAAATAGCTTTAAAATGTGGTATTTTAATCAAAATCTTTAGACAAAATACCATACGTATGCAAGTATCTTCCAAAGATGTAAAAGATTTTCAGCAAAATCTCACTAGCTCATATTATCCCTAATATGACACATTTTCGTTTTTTTAATTTTCTCAAAAACAGCTGTAACGATTTTGATAACAAAATACATATCTTGAATTTTCTTGGGATAGGTTTTGAAGTCCCTTTTGCTCTGAATGGCTTTTATATGGTTACTCATAAGTGATAAATAATATCTTAACTGCACAAAAAATATAAATCTCATTTAAGAATACAATTTATGTCAAAAATGTTGGTGGCATTAACGATTTCTGAGGTTTTCTTTATTTGGTTCCGATTTTTAAATGCTTTATATTTTTCTCAGCTAAAATAGTAAATGTTTTCATCTTTTTCTAATGTGTATAAGTAAGGGATGTATTGTATTCCACCCAAAATTTTGATACTGAAATTTCACTGATAGTGCACCTTTTGAGACCCCCTCAAAATCAAGTTTAGTTTTTCTACTACATACAGTTGTAGTAGAAATATTGCATTCCATTCAGAATTCGATGTCGATTATCTCAATTTCCCAAATGAGAAGTCATTCCTTTTTCTTCTTCTTTTTTATCCATCATGTAAGCAGAATAACATTTCAATGCTATGACCTAGTGGCCAACTCATAAAAGATTTGACTATTGATTTAGCATAATTCATTCCCATATTTTCCTTGAGCCTTTAAGAAATTGTGTAATAAAATTATCTCTGCTAATGTTTATCATGATTAGTGTGAAGTAGATAGAAGGATAAGCTTATGTAACAATAGCTTGTTGCAGATAAGTATGAAAAGTCATGTAAATGTAACACATCAGCTTTTTTCTGATGTAAACCGCTCTTTAAAGTTCAAACTCGTAATATAATATTTGTGACACGGATTAAAACACAAGAAATTGTTTTACTGAATCAGTTTGTTAAACCAATTTTCTGTTAATAAGTATTATTGGACTGCCTCGGGTCAAGTGGCCAATATTCTGCTTCACAAACCATAGGTCTCTGATTTGACTCTTTGCTGGGGTAGAAAATTTCTATGTATCTAAAATAATTTCCTATCCTTTAAGTCCAATAGCTTGAAAGCGAGTGTGAATGTGAGGTACTCAATCTAAAGTTAATTTTAAAAAAATATATTTGATGTTACATTCACATTCTTCAGCATACTATTCTTAAAAAAAAAAAACTTCATGCTCTATTTACTTCACATAATTGGAAATAAACATTTGTAGAAATGCTTTTATTACATAATTCCTTTTTCTTGCGGATGAAATGGGAATAGGGAATACAGTAGCTTAATCTTTTAAGAGCTGGTTGCTATACAAAGACATTCTCTTTGAATGACCAGGAGAAAAATAAAAATGCAGAAAAAAATTGGAAAAGTAAAAACATTTTAAAATTGAAACCAATATCTCAGAAATTGTGAAAAAATTAAATTTTAAAAAAATAAGAAAGATAAATAAATTATTAGTGAAATCTTGGTATAATTTTTCTGTGGAATGTAGTGAGTGACCTTCTCTACCTCTCGTGTACATTTTAGGGAAATTATAAACCCTATAGGTATTGTATTGTACCCAAAAATGAAATAGTACACATAGAGAAAGTAAAAATTTACCTAATGCTTGATGGTTACATTTTGTTATAAAGTGTAAGTGACTTTTAGCTTGCTGCATCACAAAGCTTACACTTCCTGCTTCCAAATGTAATGTGTATGCAAGAAGATATTTATATCACACCCAAGGGAAAACACTGCTGATAAAGGGAGCCTGTTGCTGCAGTGACATTGTGTCATGGCAGTACAGAAATGTTGCCATGCCAGTCGATGCTCCTCACTGTTACTACCCACTCAGCTTAGACATTGTTTATAGTATTCATTATTGAATTTAGTAACATGTTTGTGAATACTATTTTCTGTTCACATCCTATTTCCTTTTATTTCATTACATATATGGCTTTTTAAATCTTGTTTCAAAACTGGAGTAATAGCTCACGTATCTGACATATTTACTTTCTATAATTTTACTAATTAATTAATGTGTTAAAGGTTACACAAAGGAAGATAGTAATTATTTTTGGTTTGAAGCAATTGAAATATATTGGACAAATTTCACATAGTGAACAGAATTCACTGCCAGGCTTCATTTGAAAGACTTATGTTTCTGAAGTCTTTGTACTGTTAAAATACAGCAGTCCTTCAGATAACTTTCACTTAAATCATTTCAAGAATACACTTTTTAATAAATAGGAGTAAACTGTAATTAGAATTTTATGACATTTAACTATTATTACTGTATAAATGTATTGTGTGCTTAATATTCAAGCTAATTAAATGTGAAAATTGTTTTTCTGTTTTGTATAGTAATTAACCTCAGATTGTTTTTACTAAAATTCTTATTTGCATAAGTTTCTTCTCTGTCTCTTTCTTTCTTACTTTTTCATTCTTCTCCCTCATCCTCTTTAATTCACTCTACCTACATTTCCTCCCTCCCTCCCCCCTCTCTCTCTCTCTCTCTCTCTCTTCCTTTTCTAAACACACCGCTTAGCAGAAGGCCATAAGAATAATAGTGGGTTCCCACTTAACTCGCCCTGTAGATTTTTATTTATAAGAGAAGGAATTTAACTTTTATAATTTATATATTATGATCGTTTCACAATTTCAAAGAAGAATATCACACATGAAATATGCAGAATTGTTTTAATACATTTGCAGTTTGTAATTTGTGTAGTATATGGTTTTTAAACATTCATATGTTTCATTTTTGAGTATTGTCTAGGTCGGTTGTATATTGTAGGTTCTTAAAGGCTAAAATAAATATTGATTGACTAATGTTGAGAAATAAAAAGAACAGCAAATGAAATTTATTTGTGCTTAGTTTCTGTTTAATTTCTTATTCCAAACCTACCCTGAATGAAATCTCATACCAGAATAAAGATCGCTTTTTCTACACATACTATGACATAGTGTATAGAGAAGGTCACATATGCATATTAAAGTTAATGAAAAACTACACTTTAATGTCACAAGTATGTAAATAATGCTGTATGGTTACATCAGTGTAGTGTATACGAGACATTTGTTATGTAATATATTTAATTTATATAAATGCATTCTTTATTCTTTTACTGGAAGCAACCATAATATTATAGATTCTCAATGATGTTTGAAAAACCAATAATAAAATATATTCTGCTATATTAATAGAAATTAAAAGACAAGTCAAAGGTTTAATAATACATACATTAGTGACTCTTTCTTATACTTGTAATGTGATTGGAACTTTATCTGTTTCTTGCAGTAACCAGTTTACTTACATCAAGAATAGTAAAGAAATATTCTTAAAACATCTTAGAAATTCATCCTATCAATACTTGATAATGCTAGAAAAACAATTTATAACTTTTTGTTATAGTGTGTTTCAAAAATTTTTCAATTTTTTAATTTTTTTTTAATTTTTTTTTTAATTTTACATCTCCCTCTGGACAAAAGCTCCATATTTTGTGCATAAAATAACTGCTAGTTTTAGTATAGCCCACTGTGTTCATTAGCATTTCATCCAAAATTTGCCATTGTTATGCACGTGAGTATGTTCACTAATTTGGTTTTTCTTTCATTTTCAGGAAGGACAGTTAAGTGGCAGAAACATGGCGACGCTCTCGCTCCGGATTAGTATTGTAGAGAAAAATGTCACAAAGACTATGCAATTTGATCCCACAACATCAGTTTATGATGCTTGCCGGATTATTCGAGAAAAGATCTCAGAAGCGAACATGGGACAGCGTAAGTTACTATCTAAAGCATGAGTTACATTGTTGGTTTCTAGTTGTAATTTTATCTTGATATAAATTCTTTAATATCATCCTTATTTGCCTCTCACCAAGTCGGCCCAGGTGACTGCATGTGGGATTTGTGGTGAACAAAGCGGCAAAGAGGCAGGTTTTTTCTGGGTTCTGTAGTTTTCCCCACCATCACATTTCACCCATGTATCATCAGTGTCATCACCTGTGCTGGCATCTGTAGTTAAAGCAAGCATTAAACACTATGTACATATTTTAATATCATAAGGGGAACTAAATACTCTACCATGCCAGTTAAATTTATCCAATTGATGACCCATCATCTAAAAACTAACTGAATTAACTAATTAACTGAATTTCTCAAGGCATGTACTGTAACATTTTTACTGATGCTTTAAGAAAAATAATAAACTTTATTTAGTAGAAGGGAAATTATATTTTTTAATCTTTTCCCTAAAGTGTTAATGAAAATGTGCTTTAAATATTTTAAAAAAATAACTAAACATTATGCTTAATAAATGTTTCATTAAAATAAGGCTTATTTTGTTAAAATGACTACAAATAACTTGTAAAAATTTCAGAATTTTCAATCAATGAGTTTCTAAATTAATGAGGTTTTATATAGCAAATTCTAGTTGTTAAAGTGTAAAATTTAAACAAAAATTGCAGTTATGCTGTACAGAATTCTTAGAATCCTCCAGACCCATAATGTCTATCATTTGGTTGTTCTGCAAATAACTGTAGCGAAACTTCTTAACGATATAAGCTTGAAAATTCTAAAAAAATGTGGGTAGCTATCCAGCTTTATTTTTAATAATATATTATAACTATTTTCAGTTAGTATAATTCTATAAAATTTACACTAAAATCAATTCAAGATTTGAAATATTCACATGCATTCAAAACTTGAAAATAGTGGGAGGGGGGCACAAAAATCAACACTAGCCTTTACATTTTAACTAGTGAGCAATTCATTATATATTTATTATTTAATATAGGAAAACAATAATCAAAAATACACATAATAATTAATAATAATAATGATAATAATAATGATAATAATATATAAATCAATCACTGAAATGCATGTACGCATATCACTTCGCAACAACTGCATCAAATTGAACAATCCTTTTTTTTTTTTTTTTTTTTTTTTTTTTTTTTTTTTTTTTTTTTTTTTTTTTTTTTTGTTCGTTATTGTCACGACAAGGTTTGTGGAGATGAAAATGTTTAAAAATAGTACGGGAAAGTATTTGAAATCTCATAATATGAATAAAAACCGTGCTAAGTGAATGCATTTCAGTTAATGGCCGCCACATGGCAGTGGTACAAGTTATTTGTTGCTAAATGGTCGCAGTACTGCTATATATTTCCCTTCCCATTCAATGTTAAGGTAACACACCAGTTTATCTAACGACACAATGCAGCAGTGAAATTCAAATACATTTTTATATATTAACTGTCCTAAAATCAAAGAAGTTAACCTAACGTTGAACACCTAGAGTAAGTAGTTATTTATTTTCCGATAGATAGTGATGGTAGTATTTTTCCTCCCCATCCAATGTTAAGGTAACACAACAGTTTATCGAGATGACACAATGCAGCAGTGAAATTCAAATACATTTTTATGTGTTAACTGTCCTTTACTTACTCCTATCGTTTAAAATAAAGAAGCTTTGCTTGCGACGAACACCTGAAATACGTACGTATTATTTGGCACCAGAAGGCCGTAGTACCTACTGCTCTATTTTTCTTCTTCAATGCTAAGGGCATGCACCTGGTTTTGGAGACAATGACGCAAGCTAACTGTGAAAATCAAATATATTTCTTATGTATTAACTATCGTTCCCTTGGTCACATCGTTTAAATAAAGAAATAAGTCTATTTATGTTGTAATTCTTTTAAAATGAACAATTTATAAACTATGAACATAACCATTCACCCTTCTTAGAATCTGAAAATAACAGGATCCGTTTTAGGATTAACTTCCTATTACAGATGTTGGTTATTTGATGTTATGTGATACATGAGCTAGCTAAAGAACATGAAAATATCTGTGTCACCATCACACTACTATTTCGACGTTCTTAATACATTTGATCAAGTAAAAGAGAAATTTAATACACAAAGCTATCATGAAATAAAAGCTTATCAATTGACTAACTGGATCTACTTGCTCTTTAGTTACGTCATTGTTAGCCTTAGAAATTGCTGTTTTGACATAGAAGAAAATAAAGAAAGAGGTGGAAAATATTAGGAGTAAAGGAAAGAAAGAGATTCGGAAGAAGCATGAATGTTACTTTGTGACTTTCTCCTTAATGTAATTCATTACCTATGCCAGCGTATACCCACCACACTATGGATGCGCTGCCATTACTGTTATTATGCCAACGATATCTTGTTTGCCAACGCTGTTAATTCCATATGTCATCCTTTCCACACTACCTTATGGGATTTGCCAGGATTCCCGCCACACAATTTACAGCCTAAGGTTGACTCGGTGATAATTATACGACGCAATATCAATCAGCCAAAATATGTAGCAGAACAAACTCACTGTTAAAAAAATTATGAAAAATTTGATTTAAGTTACTATAACATGGGAAAGTTAAAGGCGAGGATATACTTATTCCAAGAACATCACTAATGTCAACCGACTTTCGTTTTGAATTTAAGTGCGCCTTGCATTCGCAATGACAATAAATCCCAAGATCAATCGTTACAAGTGTGTGTAATATACCTTGAATTGTGTTTTTCACATGTTGTACATTGCGTGCTCGAGAGTTGGCAAAGTATCGGCACTATTTTTTTTCTCTCTGGAAGGAAAATTGTACATTACAAGGCATTACAATAAAGTGCTGTCAAATTATTTAACTGTACTTTTATTTCATTGCATGGTCGTACTGTAAACGAAAGATTTTGTCTGAGCTTTTTTCATTAGGTACACCACCCGTGCAAAGCCGAGGCGGGCAGCTAGTAATAATAATAATTTAGAGTATTTATATACATTTCAGTATTTCATTCATAATTCAAACTAAAAAGAAAGAAAGATTCTGGTACTTTAAACTGATTTAAAAACAATTGTCAATTGATCTACTGATGATGGTGAATCAGTAAGTAACACACAGTAATTTTTTCTTGTGTTGTTATTGTGGCTAGGGTGTTTAAATTTCACAGAGGTATAGTTTGAAGTTCACACTAAAGATGACAACTTTTCAATCAGGTGTAGCTCTTGCAAGAGAACTTTGAATTAGGTAGCAAAATGGCATGCATGTTTCTGACATCAACTTGTTAAGAGCAACAAAGTGTTTGTTTTTGTGAGCAAAAAGTTATAAGCCAGGTGGAATTCACCAGAAAATTTGTACCATATATGAGAAGACTGTCTACATCAAAATAACGTCTCTAAACAGTGCACTTCGGAAAAAACTGTGAGAACTCTTCTGATTCACCACATTCTGGATGACCAGAAAATTATATTAGCACCCACCTTATAGTCCATACCATGCACCATCTGACTTTCAACTGGTTGGTCCCATAAAAACCTTCCTAAGGGGCTGTTGCTTTGATTCAGAGCAGAAGTGAAACTAGCTGTGTGGAGATTTCTGTACTCCAGGAAGATAGGGTATAAAGAACTGGGTATAATGAAACTGAATCCATGATGGCAGAAAGAAACAGGGCAGGCACCCATAAAGAAAAGTTGCTAAAGGATGTGGGTTCATTTTTATGTTTTTTGTAGCTTAATGTCCTTTAACCTAGTTAGTCATATCAGACAATGAATGAAATTGGTGAAATGATGCTCAAATGAGGTCGAGGTCCATGGAGCAATTACTCTGCATTTATCTTCTCAGGATAAGGGAAAACCCCCAAAAAACACCTTATCTGGGTAACTTACCGTAAGCAAGATTCGAACTCACGACCTATTGAATGTTAGGCAGACACGTTACCATCACACTACCCATGCAGGTTTTATTTTATGTAATTTATTGTTGTTATGTTAAATTTTTTTGGGAAAAAAAATCACTATGCATTACATACTGATCTACTCCTGTATATGCTCTATTCTTAGAAATGGTGTCATAATTTAGTCTTTGTGATTTTAGATGTGTAATTTATAGGGTTTGAATTGCCTGTGGCTTACTTCATCATCAGCATCTTGTCCATCCATATTGCAAACACACATGTTAGCAATGTTGCCTTGTCTAACGTGCTGTGAGAGCAAGAATACACTGTGCAGAATATCTTTAAACATAATATATAAATGAGCAAGTAAATTAATATTATTCATACATGAGAAGTTGTGACATATTAATGAGAAAGTAGGTAAATATAATTTATATATGAGATGTGACATATTAATGAGAAAGTAAATTAATATAATTCATACATAAGAAGATGTGACATATTAATGAGAAAGTAAATTAATATAATTCATACATAAGAAGATGTGACATATTAATGAGAAAGTAAATTAATATAATTCATACATAAGAAGATGTGACATATTAATGAGAAAGTAAATTAATATAGTTCATACATGAGAAGATGTGGCATATTAATGAGAAAGTAAATTAATATAATTCATACATGAGATATGACATATTAATGAGAAAGTAAAGTAATAATTCATATATGAGAAAATGTGACATATTAATGAGAAAGTAAAATAATGTAATTCATACATGAGAAGATGTGACATATTAATGAGAAAATAAATTAATATAATTCATACATGAGAAGATATGATATATTAATGAGAAAATGTATAGCCCAAAACTGTGTAATTGAGCTAAATATTAATGGACAAAGTTCCATGCCTAAAAAAAAATATATATATATATATATATATATATATATATATATATATATATAAAACATATAGAGGTGAATAGTGTAGAAGTGAGGTTTAACTGTAAATAGAGAAATAGCTGTTGAATAAATAATTTTATATATACTTTCCATATTACTGTCGTGTGCCATGGCAGAGGTATGCTGTTGCCAAGTTCTAAGCTAGCTCTTTTTTTTTTTTTCTTCCACTTGACAAATGATGTGCATACAATTTATTTTTGTTCTGGACATAATGAAAGTTATCCTTAACAATGTAAATAGTTTCAATGGAATTTCATATGCCTAATAATAATAATAATAATAATAATAATAATAATACAAAGAATATAATAATAAATGTAATTACTCCTTAACTAGACCTTGAAATTAAAAAATTCAACGAAAAATAATCACCTCCATCTATTTTCAAAATGGATAACTTCTGATTTTATGTCCATTAGACAAATTAAGAGTCCCTATCTTCAGGAATAGAAACAGTAGAATGCTGCACCACATTTCAATTTGCTTCAGCTGTCCTCAAAACTTGTTAGCTCTGCTTCTCATGACAAGAGAGAAGACCTGAGAGGTTTGTTGTACTAGCTTCCCCCTTTTCCTCTCTTTCCTCTCATTCTGTTAACAAGTTCATCTTGTTGGCTGCACTGGGCCGAGTGGTTAGACCATTCGCCTCTCACTTAGATGGCCCAGGTTCGATCCCATGTGACCACATGTGAGATTTATGGTGGACATAGCAGTACATGGGATGGGTTTTCTCTGGATTCTCCAGTTTCCCCCGCCATTGCATTCCACTGGTGCTCCATCTTCATTTGGTGTATCACAGGTGTCATCGTCTGCAGTGCCATGGCAGTAAAAGTGGGTGTTAAACAATATAAAATATATATGTATATCGTCAGTCAGTCATCCTGCTCCTGCCTGCAAAGACAGGCTACAGTACATTTTGAACGAAATCAAGTTTTATTGCAAAGAGCCCATTTTATGCTGTAACAATATTATAGAAGAGCTCAGCCAACAGATTAGGAATAAATGCTTTGTTACTAATAAATATAATAGAAATTCTTTCTTCACAAATTCGCCGAGCTTTGCAGCTAGTCTAGCTAGTCACAGAATACGCCTCTGTTTGGCATGATGGGTTGCTGTTCAGGCATAAGTTATTGACTATGGGATGCCCCTGAGTTTGAGCCTGCCCATGGGGGTGGTGGAGGAGGAGACTGTTGCAGCATTTCTGACCCTTGTACAGAGTGGGTGGAAAGTGCCTTTACACCTTTTTTGAAACTCTGCTGGTTCTTGTGTCCTAAAATAGTCTTTGACAATATTTCCTTCCTCTAATACTTGAATCCTGTTCCAATATTTCACTATCCGTTTGACTACTGATCTCTTCCTCCCAGCTCTTCCCAATTCAACTAATGCTACCCTAATAGTAGCCAATATCATTTTGCAAAATGATCTATGAATTTCATCTATACATTCCCACCCTTTTTTGGTCCCTCAAATCTCTATTCCATGCATCATTCTTGAAGCCACTGTGGCTGCATATATTCTCTCTAGCCAGTTTACTCTCATATTTGGTATTTTCTTTAAGCAGGTTCTTATGCTATAAATAGCTAATTTTTCCTTACCTAGCACATTTTTCTTTGCTCTGTCCATTTTCCATTGTTTTTTAGCCTTACTCCTAAGTAATCAAACTTGTTTACAACTTCAATTTCACTCCCCTCTATCCACCGTCTATCTTAAACTATGCAGTTATGTACACCTTCGCTTCTATGGATCCAAGATGTCTGTGTGCCTTTCTGTTCATGGCACAACCTAATGTATGTCCGTTTTCGATTAGATGATTTTGGGAATGATAGTTTGAAATGCTGCATAAACTGCTTCTTTCAGCTTCTAGGTGTCAGTTTATTAGTTTTTCTACACAACCTCTTTCACAATATCTCGTAGTGCATTGTCATCATGGTGAGATCAGGGCTTCTTGCAGGCCAGGTGGTGGAACTGAATATAGTTCTGTTCCATGTTCAATGCCAACATAAGTTTAGCTCATGAGCTCAGTCTTCGACCGTGACGAGTATCAAGAAGACTTCCTTTGGCAAAGTCCTCTTCACCCAGCCAGCAACATTGAATATGATGATAATGCTTTGGCAAAGTGCATCACAAAATCATTCTCATATCCTCCATTGTTTGTCCAATGATTCATGTTTTTGGACCCAAACAGAAGACTTCAAACACTCCTCCACACTAAAACCACTTGCATCTGGCATTTTGCTTTACCAGTCATTTTGGACAGAAATTGTTGCATATTGTGATGTTCTGTTTCCACTATTGCCATCAGTTTGTGCATTGCAAACTTGACCATTTGATTATCATAATCGTTTTATGTACTTTCTTCCTTCCTTTCCTTCATAGACTGGTTAAGTAAAGGAGCTTTCCACCCACCCTGTATATTGGATTGATGATTACTCAATACTGTAAGGATAATTGGCAGGGATCTAAGGGTCATAAAAATCAACATTCCAGCTTGACCACATGACTTTCCTGTACCATTTGGATAACTGCCACACTTTTACATATGTGTGTGAGGCTCGCTGTCTTTTCTGTAGGCCTTGGAACTTCATCATTATCTTTATTTCGTCATCAAAAATACCTCTGTACATTTTATTTGATGTTGCAGCTAAGGACTATGGCCTATTCTTGGCAGATGAAGACCCCAGAAAAGGTGTTTGGCTCGAACCGATTCGAAATCTCGAATATTATATCCTCAGAAATGGGGTAAGATCACTTATTTAATATTTTATTATAAGATTTGATATTTATTTTTTTACAATCTGGGTGTGTTCCGGAAATAACGTCACATGAAAAATTACACTTTTCCAGGACCTACTGGAATATCGAAAGAAGTTGAGAACATTACGAGTAAGAATGTTGGATGGTACACTTAAGACTTTGTTGGTTGATGACAGTCAACCTGTAGCAAACCTTATGGTAGTCATCTGTACAAAGATTGGTAAGTATATCAGAAGATTATAATATATACTATTCTGAGAAGTAATCGTAAAAGGTAGAGTGAAAATAAATGTTTATGTTTTTAGGTATCACCAATCACGATGAATACAGTCTTGTTAGAGAATGCCAGGAGGAAGAAATAGAAAACAAGCCTAATTTTGGAACACTTACCCTTAAGCGTAAGAAAGAAGAAAAAGAACGTGATGCCAAAATGGATCAACTTCGCAAAAAGCTCAAAACAGATGATGAAGGTAAGAAAGTTTTCAGTTTCTTAAATTCTTTTCATCTTTGGTTTTTTCAAGTCATGGCACATAGGTTAAACTGTGCAGTTCCAAATTAACATGCCATTATAACCGACCTAAGGTTTTAAATATCACTTCCCAATGTCATATTTTGAGTATTTTCTAAAAGTTCCAAAAATAAAGCAGAGAGGGTTCAGTGAAGTAAGATAATAACATGTGTGAACTTTTAAAGTTTACTCATAAAATGTATGGCAGCTCTAATATGACTTTATGGTAAATGAGGTGTTTTACTGCCCTGTGGGCAGATTCAAAATGTGTGAGATTTTGACCACAAACATGATTACATTACAAATTATTGCATAGTTTTATAACTTGAGGTCACAGACAAATGTACTGTGCTAATTGTACTTTGATAAACCAGAGCTTGCTCATTTGCATGTCTATCCTGTATCGCGATCATAGTCCCTCTTCATTGGGCTGCAACAAAAGGCATGACATCCAGATTTAAAATTTGACTACACCTCTAATGACTTCTAGTCCTAATCTGCTATAAATGGGTGCGAACATTCAATAATGGACCATCTGAATGGTAAAGTCAACTCCTCCACATAAATTGTTTATGTTCATGGGATATATAATTATTTATATCTGGGATATAAGTTTTCCATTTTTGTGACAGATTTTTCCCTCATGCAGATATTGTAGTTTGATAGGTATCAAAAACCACAAATTTATATGTCAGAATCTGATAAGTGAATCAGTTGTACTGTTACCAGTCATAACATGTAAAGGTATGTGTACTGCAATTACTTTTTCAGGATAGAGGAAAAATTAATATCTCTTATCCTTTCTTGCACTTCTTAAGGAAGTTCATACTTGACCATACAAACTCATTCTCCTTTACTGTTATCAGAAAAAAAACTTTCTTCAAAACCATTTTTATAATTAAAATATATTGGATTGTGTACTTTGAACTGTTTAGGTGAAAAATACCCTCCTAAGCAGCAAGAAAAATGACAAATATTGGATTTTATAATATTTCGGTATAGTAATTGGCTTTACTTATGCACATGTTTTAAAAGTTAATTTTCATTTGTATTACTTTTTCACTAAGCACTTTTTTGTCACTTTTTCTTTGAGAAACCAGACAAAATTCAGTTCCATAGACATTATTTTGTATGTTGGAAAGTTTGCCAATGTAAGATTTTAATTTAAGCACCCTTTTGGACTGGAATCAAACCAGTAACTTAGGATTCAATAAGTCAGTTCTCATCCAACTTTAGGCATTAGAATAGGAATGAGAAAAAGAATGAATATGTAAGAATTTATCGTTTTGTGTTGGCGAGAAAAATTCATTGTCAGCCTGAAATTGGAAGTACTAAAACTTGTTAAAATTAGTATTTTAATATCTATATCTCAAATTGCGTAAAATTGGATTATGCAGCACTTTTCAATAACAAAAAACACAAGGACATATATGGAACAAATGTCAGCTGTTTTGCGAAGACATTTAACTCCAAATCAGGTGTCTTGCCTTTCTTGGCACAGTTTCACACATTCAGAAGTCAGCAGTGCTGTAGATCTTAGCAATGCGTCTGTATGATCTAATTAAAATAAGTGAAGCATTTTGTATGCAGCGAAAAGTGCACATTGCATAGTGCCAATCTTAACAACAAAAATAATTATGAACAGTGATGACATGCACCTATTAGGAAAAGGGAAATTACATTCCACCCAAAAATTTTATATTGAGATTTCACAGGAAATACATGCTTTACAGCCCACCGGGGGAAAGAAAAAAAAACGCACAAATAACATTTTTAGAAAAGGTTCATGTGTGTCATCTTAACAGCATACCTTAAAAAAAAAAAAAAAAAAAAAAAAGGTTGGATAAATACCCAATTTGGTGTTGTAAGATCAGTCACTTCCAAGGATGCAACGTGAGAGGTTTTTATTTCTGCAAAACTGACTAAGATTTTTATTAAAATACAATACACCTAGGTTGGTTATGACATAAAATGTATGTCATGGATTTTCTGGAAATAACCAGTGGAGTTCTTTTGATTCAGAAGAATTTTGTAGTAGTTTGTATAGGTGTGGCAAAACAACATCCTTTCATGGTACACCTCAACCTCAGGAATAGAAAGAAATCATAGGTGCATATCCGGTGAATAAGGTGGATGAGGCAACTTAAAGGTTATGATTTTTGCCAAAAAAATCACAAAGAAGAATTGAGGTTGAGCAGGAGCATTCAACAAGTGATTTTGTGACAGTTTTGGTTTTCTTTGAATTCAATCATGCAAATGGCGCTTAACTTCCAAGTAGAATTCTTTATTAACAGTGTGACCATAAGGCAGAACCATTTTTTTTATTTTTTCCACATTGTTGTCAATAATTGATGAGCTAGGATGTCTAGGGTCATCGTCTTCAATGTCTTCTAGACCCTCTTTGAAATGACAACTTGTAAACTCTTGTCTTACTATAGTAGATTTACCAAAAGCCACAGTCAATATTTTTCAAGTAAAATGTAAAGTAAATGCATCGAGCACTCAAATACATGCATAACCTTATCAACTGTCAACAATAAACTAAATATTCAAAACAGTTGAAAATACATCAGGAACATATGCACCAACAAGATAAAATAAAAAAAATTGAAAATTGGATATATAAAGTCTGCAAAATTAAAAAATTCTATTTTTTCATCACACCTCATACCCAAAATGTTGCTAAAACTTAAAAGGCACTTTAATTTCTGTAATGCTGCTAAAATTCTTAAAACTTACTGTATTTTTGTTTCAGTTAATTGGATTGACCCATCCAAAACTCTGAGGGAACAGGGGATTGATGAAAGTGAGACAGTATTGTTGAGGCGGAAGTTCTTTTTCTCAGATCAGAACATTGATTCGCGTGATCCAGTGCAACTTAACCTACTGTATGTTCAGGCTCGTGATGCCATCCTTGATGGAACCCATCCAGTTACACAAGAAAAGGCTTGTGAATTTGCAGGCATTCAGTGTCAAATCCAGTTTGGAGACCACAACGAGAATAAACATCGACCTGGCTTTCTTGAGTAAGTTTATACTAAATACCATTAATTTAAATTGATTTTATTTTCATCTACTTCATCAAGTTAATGAGCTGTGTATTTATTTACTATACTGTTTGTATTCTACTCGAAAATTTGATTTTGAGATTTCATAAGAAATGCATGCTATGAGACATTTTTAGAAAATGGTCCAGATATCTGTGAATAGCATAACTCTAAAATGAAATGCCAGATAAATACCAAGCATGATAGGTAAGTTCAGTGTTTTCCAAAGATGTGGGGGCAAAAATTTTCAAAAAAATTCTCCCTCTCTTTCTAAACTACACTTTACATAGAAAAACGTTTTAAAAGTTTTAATTTTCCTCAAGAATGGCTCTAATATTTTAATAATTTGTGTGAAAAAACAATTAACTTAATACCAATTGACCATAAAGTACTTACATTGTAAGTCGCCATTGGGGTTGTCATCTCAAAATAATTTGAAATTACCTTGTTTATAGGGAAACATGCAAGTCAGTTGAGAAATTCAATGCTATGCCAGCATGTTGCCATGGTAGCTCAGTGGTAGAGCAACTGACTAGAGATCCGTGGTTCAAATCCGTGCTATAGCATTGAATTTTTCAGTCTGACTTTACCTATCCAACTCCTGTCCTACACACAGCTTATGTGAAAAAACAATTAAATCAATACATCATATGTTTTAAGATATTTACCTGACAAATAAAATGCATATACTGAATTTTATGGGAATAGCCTGCCACAACCTCTTCATTCTGAATGGCTTTTGTATAACTGGTAAATCATCAGAGATAGTCAGAATTTTACTCCACAAAAAAATCTCAGTAAAGCATACAGTTTATGTAAATTAAAATGTTTATGGAGTGAATAATTTCCGAGATATTCCTTGCTGCTGTTGGTTTGAATGTTTAAGCACCTGTACTTTTCTCAACTGGTAAGTTGCTATTCATTTTTTCCTCCTTCATGGTCATTTAAAGAGTATGGAATTTTAAAGCCATCACAATGTGAAACATCTTAAAACTCTTTATCATTTTATCTACATATGCTACAAGGAAATGTATAAATGGATAATGAAAGTTAATCTAGATTAAATAGAAGTAGACAGAATAAGGTATTATAAGAATAGTTTTGAGTTATCAGTGAAAGTCATATGAGTGCAACATATCAAATTTTTGACAAAAGCTCTTTGTCTATGTGTTTTTGTGAACAGCATAACTCAAAAACAAAATGCCAGATAAATACCAAACTTAGTATGTAACCCCATTATCTTACAAAGATGTGACAAAGATTTTCAAAGAAATCTTCCTCCCAAACTACTGTATATGTTGACATTTTTTAAATACTATATTTCTCAAAAATGTTGCTAATATTTTGGTTAAAATCTATTTAAAATATTTACATGTCTTATTCTGTGAATAGCCTTTTTTTTTTTGTTTTTTAAATTTTATATAATTTTATATAACAGGTGAATATAAGATCTAGAGAGAAACTAAAAATATGTAGTTCTTTAATACGCACAATTCATTTCAAATACATTTTTCTGATACTAGTCATTTCCGAAATATCTATTAATATTGGTTTTAAGTTTTTGATTCTGTGTTATTTTTTTTTAAATGCTGTTGGTCTCCATTTGCTTTTTGCAATGTATTGGAAGGAGTATGAGATTTCTAGGGTAGTATATAGTGATACTGTACTTAGCACATGTAACAAAATGTATAATGAAACTATTTCTGCAAAGGTTTGTCTCAGTTAATGTGAAGCTGATAGAAAAATTAGCTTTCATTGGATTAGTAACTACAAAATAAATGATGTGGGTAAAGAAAGTCTTATGAAGGTAGCATCAGATTTTTCAATCTGATCAATGCCTTGATCTTTTTCTTTTTCTGTTTAAACTGGTAAGTTATATTGGACTATGGGTGAATAAAATGTGGGCCCGGAATCATAAAGCTTACAGCTATTTGACATTTGTATTTTCAGTATAAGGGAAAAACCCCAGAAAAAATATCTTATCCAGATAAGTCACCCTAACCAAGATTCAAACTTTGGACCTCTTGAGAGTGAAGCAGACACACTACAGAAGCGAGCATTGTATTGATTTATTTGATTGGTTGTAAGATTTCTATTAATTTTAAAGGGTCATTTATTGAGTATAGAAAGTGATGTCAGTGTTACTAGTTCCGACTTAACTTGAGTAAATTTCAATAATGCATCACTGTTTCTAGCTTCTTATCATCTATAAATTTAAAGGATCAGTTTGTAGTAAATTCCTCATTATGTAACATGTTTATTACTCTAGCAATATAATCTTCCTTCTTCTATTCAGTTTTATTTGTTTTTGTTACAGCCTAAAAGAATTCCTACCACAGTCTTACGTAAAAGTGAAGGGAATAGAAAAGAAAATATTTGCTGAGCACAAGAAGCATGTAGGACTTTCAGAATTGGATGCCAAGGTTTTGTATACCAAAACAGCACGTTCTCTGAAGACTTATGGTGTCACATTTTTCCTTGTAAAGGTATTATCCTTGTTTTAATTTAAGTAGAGAAGAACAAAATAACTCATATTCAATTTAAACATTTCTTGATTTTTGAATTAAGAACATAAATTGTGTACAATAAACAGTTGCAGTTTTGAGAAAACTTTTAATTTAATAAGATATGCACTAAATATCTTAAAATCTGCATTTTGTTTCAGGAAAAAATGAAAGGCAAAAACAAGCTTGTGCCACGCCTATTGGGTGTGACAAAGGATTCAGTATTGAGACTGGATGAGAAAACCAAAGAAATTCTGAAAACATGGCCACTTACAACTGTGCGACGTTGGGGTGCTTCCCCAAACACATTCACCCTAGACTTTGGTGACTACTCCGATCAGTACTATTCTGTTCAAACCACAGAAGCTGAACAGATTCTGCAACTCATCGCAGGGTACATCGATATCATACTGAAGAAGGTAAATTTTTTATATTGTGATAGTTGTAGAGACTTTTCAGGTAGTGAAGCATATGTTTATGATGCTGCACATATCTGAAGGTTTCTTTGAAACATAACTAAAGCTGAGAATGGTCTAAAATTTGCAGCATGTTAAAAGAACATTATTCTTTCTTTCAGAAAAAATCAAAAGACCACTTTGGAATTGAAGGAGATGAGGGGTCCACTATGGTTGAAGACAGCGTATCACCTCTAAAGTAGGTATTTTTTAAAATTTATAATTTATTGCTTATTCTATAAAAGGATCTAACCAGCAAAGACAAGTTGTATTTCAGAAAAATGAAAACAAATGAATTGCTATGAAGAAATATGATTATTGATAGGATTGAAAGGAAGCTTTTAATGTTCTGTTGTTAGTTTCCTTATTTAGGGTAACTATTCTGTCTATAATAATTAGTTATTATGTGTGTATATTAAATCAGATTACTTCTAAAACCTGATAAGCCTGTTGTACAGCATTTAAAGAATGAATTTATTCTGGTATTCTTTGAGACTTATAAAACTTATTATATTCAAAAATGGTTTACAAGCCTCAGGTATTGTTGCCTCCCCCACCCAAGGAAAAAAACAAAAACAATGAAGGGTTTATTTTTTCTTAGTTCAATATTTAAAAGAGTTGTAATATATTCATCATTTTAAATTTTAAGACAGTGCATAGGGAATAAATTTTTTTGTAGAAATAGATTCATCTCCCCTCCCCCCATGTTTTTGTACTTATATATCATGTACTTTCATGATACACTGTTGTTAATATGAACCAGCTTTAATGCTACATACAGTCAATTAAATTGTCCCATGCCTCATAGGAGAGGCACAGTGTTATTTCAAGTCCATTTTTATCATTCTCGGCTGCATTTTTCAGTTTTAAAAACTAAAATGATTTTGTTTGTTAACAAGCTGTCAATTGCCAGGATCATATCAGTGCAATAGGTATGCTGGAATTTCATCCCGCAGTAGTTCTTTAATATGCCAATAAACCTACTGCCATGGGGCTGTCACTTTTAAGCACACTTAAAAACCATTGGTCTGGGCCGGATTTGAACCTGCAATCTTGAGCTCAGAAACCTAGCACCTAACTGACTGCATTTTTCACCTTTTTGGAGTTCAGAATGCTCAGCACACCATAGCTTTTAATAATTTATATGCCTGAAATTTTCAAGAGAGCCTTAGATGCTAAGGAATTAAAACTGTTTTGCAATTTCATTAGCAACTAATCCATTTTGTTAAAATTGAATAACTTAATTCTTTCTTCTATGTGTAATAAGTATCTGTACAATGGAGTTTCAGGTTCAAAATAAAATTTTAGCAGTAGGGGGGTTCAAGGAGTTGCATGAGCATATCAAAATTACTAGTTATAAAAAAACTACTTTTTATAAAATGAAGATCATTTATTTTATGTTTTGTATACATAATACAACCTTCAAGCTAATCAAAAGAAAAATGTGAATTTGTTGTGTTCACAAATGAAATGTACTAAGTAATGTCCATTTGCATTCATTGACATCAATATCCAAAATAATTACCCAAATTGGACATACAAGGTTTTAGAAATAAGTCTAGGATTTCTGTTCTGGAAATGAATTACAGCATACTTTCAGTTATCTGTGGCCAATTTATGTTAGCTGTGCACGACTTATGCTCAAAAGTTTTGCTGTCAACAGCTCCCTGCTGAGGAGATGGGAAAAGTAAGCCTCTTTATGAAAGAATAGGGGGAGGGGGGGGGGCTGGTCAAACCTCAACTATATCCACTTTAGTGCGTCATACAGATGGTCAGTCTGTTTTTATGTAATCTTGCTGCCTTATGTCCGGTTGCAAATAAAATCGCTCTCTCGTCAATCTCTAACAGCAACAAACCACGTGAAAGATACCACACGTGAAAAGACAAATGACAATAACAATGCTAGCCCTGGAATAATATGAATCAATTTCATCCTTTGCACATTGCGCACACTCCCATTAATAATAATTGTCAATCTCTAATCAATTTGATTTTTAATGCGTTGCATAAATGAAGATTATCAATCAGTGTGTGTTCATCAGCTGATTGCCAAAATGCATTTGGCAGCAGCACATTATAGGAACCACAGGCAGCAAACTAATTTCTTTTGTTTGTTTCCATATTTCTCTATGAGTAGAAGACCTTTTGGTTGCAAGTTAAACATAGTGAAAATGAATTGCTCAAGGAATATTAAGAGTCCCTAATTTTTCTTCAGTTAATAGAGCCCTTCTATTAAATACACTACTGAGATATTTGCAGATATATGCCAGCTAAACTCAATAAGACATTGAAGAGATTTTGAGAGGTAGTCACCAATTATAACTAATCTATGAGAAATATGAAAGCAGGATGAATTTTTTTTAGATTCTTGAGAATAAAATTTGTTTCCATTCCACCATTATTTCTTGCTTTGGATTAGTTTATTTGTACATATTTTTTACTTTCATCAACTTATGACAAAGACATCTATGAAAGGGTTTCAAATTACCTATCATAAAATTAACTCTTTTAACTTTTTTTTCAGTTTAAAATAATTTTCATATTATAGTGTTTTATGCCTTTTTACTATGAAGTAAATGTTTTAAAGGAAAAAAATATATAATGCAATTACAACATTTATAAATATTCTACTGAGGTAGACAAAGAATCTGGTGATTAGAATTATAAGAAAAATTACTGGAGCAGTAATTTCACCTGCCAACCTTTAGAAAAGTCAGTACATCTAATACCATTGTAAACAAACACCACTTTAATGGATATTTCAGTTTAACGAAAGTTTAAATTATTTCAATTATACGGATTATGAATTCTCAGTTTAGCAGGATAATGAATGATGACTATTGGACAAAATTTTAAAACAAATGTTTGACTTATTGAAGAATTATTATATTGTCATTTCCTTACTTACAGTGTGTTTTTATTTATCCATAGCCTGTAACATTGCTTATGGAGAAGTTTGTTCATTCCAGACTGGGATGGTGCAATTAAAAAAAAAAAAAACTATATGTAATCTGTATAGCAGCACATTAGATTTAAAAGTTGACATTTTTGCACTTTTAAGATAATATTAAATAACTGATTTAACTAAATTTCATTACAACAAAAATAATTTCAATGGTCCCAGAAATTTGTTATAATGACATTTAACTGTACATATAGGTTAGGTTTTTTAGTATTTCAATCAGCAACACATTTTCTATTAAAAACCAGGCTGCTGATCGTATCTGATTGGTGGCCTTACTGCAACAGAAATTTTACTGATTGATAATTAATCAAGTGCAATTGCCCACTAATTTTGATTTGCCTTTCTGCAACCAGGTATAAGTACTGTTCTCCCTCGTATTAAAATTATATACTGTATATTATGTGTTATAATCATGTCACAAATTAAATGAAAAAGACTATGATTAATTCTTTTTCCCACACAAGCCATGTGTAGAACAGGAGTTGGAAAGTTGGAGTCAGATTAAAAAATTCAATGTCATAGCCAGGATTTGAATCATGGATCTCCTAGTCTCTGATTGCCCTAACCACTGAGCTACCATGGCAACACACTGACATGTCATTAAATTCCCCAACTGACTCTCCATTAGGGTGTGTCATCTCAAAATAATTTAAGATCTTACCAGGAAAAATGTGAGCCAGTTGGGTAATTAAATGTCATGTCAGCATGTTGCTATGGTAGTTCAGTAGTTAGAGCACCTGGACGAAGACCAGAAAATCCATGTTTAAATCATGGCTATGGCTTTGAATATTTCAGTCTGACACTACCTTTCTAAATAAAAAGGAGTTGTGTTAACTGTGAAACAAAATTTAGAAGAAAGGGCTTCAAAACTATTGATGGAAATTTGCAAGATTGGTTTAAAAGTGATGAATGTGAACCAGGCTTCCAACAGTTGACTAATCAAGATATTGCTGATATCATCATTAAGAAGGGTTATGAAGAAAGCGAAGATTATAAATTTATATTTCTCATACTGAGGCTTTGTAATATGTTAGATTGTTTGGGACAACAAGGTTTTGAATACTGTGACATAACTGCAGCATGCAAAATATGAATTGCAATAGGGAACTGAATTATAAAGCAGAAAAGTATCAAGCACTCTTCAAGGCAAATTATGTAAGTGCTATTGTAAACAGCAAAATATAAGTAGTTTTATTTTCTACTGCCTTAAATTATTAGTGAATTTTAGTCTTATTATAAAATGATACCTGTAAAATGTACATCTTCTCAGAATTGGCTCAAAGGGGGTTGAGCCATGCTGCCACCCAGAGTGGCAGATTTTAGGGGCTGCAAAATCTTAAAACATTAAAAACATGTGCAAAATTCTGCCATGAATGAACTCCAATAACCTTCTGGAGATTTTTGGTTATGAAACTGATGAAAATTGGTATCTTGTATGTAACCCACTTTGATGATGATCATCGAAACGTTCTGCATGCAGCAGTTGTCCATGACATGCTTTTCCATTCATTTGTGTATTATAAAGATTTACTGTAAATCTACATTTGAACTTGCACATTATTGTTATGGAGGACTGGCATTGGGGAGGATAATTTTCAAAAGTGAGAGGGGTTGGCACTTGGAATGTTCGCACAGGGCGACAAAATTGCTGGAACTGGTCCTGTACTAAGTGTATCTTAGTAAATATACATGAAATTTAATACAGATTTAAAAATTGGCATATAAATGTAGTGCATGACACACACACACACACACACACAAAATAATAAACCTTTATGTTGTCTGTTTATTATTACTGTTATTGTTATTATTATTATTATTATCCATCACACTGTTGCCACATTGTCCCGTCTACGGCTGCACCACTACAATAAGCCATTTTCAAAAAAACTAACACACTAGCATGCAGTACATTACAACATGTAAAAAAGTCTGTAGCAAAACAAAATAGCGCAGTACAAGCAGATACTCGTGCCACCTGAAAATGCATTGAGGAATGTTTGTTACATCTTGCTACAAGAATGACATCATTGCTTATGTAGCGTGAATCTACTGGTAGAGAAACAGATATACCTCTTATCAGCTGAGACTGTGCTGGCTGTCAGGGATCATTGTGGATCTCCTGAGTTTAGCTGGATAATTGGTTGTATATTTATTTTCATATAAAGTTATAAGTAGAATAATAAACACTAGAATTAAAATGATATGTAATTCATTTAATTACTATTAAAATACATCCGGGTGTATCAGAAAATAATCAAACTGCTTTAATTTCATTTAAATAAAATACTCTCTATTATTGTTCATCATTTAGTTTTACTTTGAAATGTATTACATTTTAAAATTTTTATTGTGTAGAGCAACAATTCTGCAGCATGAGACGAGCAAGGTCGGCAAAGTGAATATGGAATCTGTTGCCAAGCCTGTCATCATGCGTCCTGGTGCTGATGGTATGTACTAGCTACTAATTCTCTTCCTGTTCGTGTTGCTGTATATTACGATTAGGATGATTATATAAAATAAACAAAAGCAGGAATGAGCAGGTATTCTTCATAAACCATAGGAAGTATTGGATAGGTAGAGCCAGACTGAAAAATTCCATACCTTTGCCGGGAATTTAACTGTGTGTCAGTTGAGGAATTAAATGCCCTGTTGGCAAATTGCCATGGTAACTGAGTGGTCAGAACAACAGTGGTTCAAATCCTGACTTTGGCATTGAATTTTTTAGTCTGGTTCTACCTATCCAACTCCTGTCGTACACATAAAAAAACAATTGATTAACACAGGAAGTGTTACTTAGTGATGTATTTACAGAAAATCAGATGTCCTAGTGGTCTTGTCATCTTTCTCTTGGTGCAAATATGTTGGATTAGTAATCTTCTACTGTATGGACTACAGTTATTTAGCCCTCAGTTTATCTCTGTTGCTCATTGCCTTGCAAACTGGAATTGTAATAAATAATTAAAGGTATCCAGCACTGAATTTTCATTTCAGAAAAAGTCATGTTTTTAAAAGTTCATTGGAAAAAATGGTAGAACCAGAACCCAGTAACAGTTTTATCTTTCAGTTCGTTTAAATGCCCGAGTACAATATTTGGGAAGAATTTGAATCAATTAGTCCCTAATAGCTAGGAACATATTGAGGAAATAAGTTGTCTCCATTTTCAATCTATTTAACAGCAGATTCATTGTTATAGGCTGGCCAAGGTGAGTACATTCCTGTACTGGGGAGCCCCACTTGTACATGTAAGAGCTTGCCTGCCTGTACAGTCCAGTTGCAAAAGCATGAGCATAGTTCATGATGGCATTCTCCTTGTGTGTGTTAAAATCGTATATATGTTCATATCATAAGCAATCAAATATATTCTCAAATCCATTACAATACAATAAATGTGTACATCTTTTTTCACTTTCTCGCATGCTTGGCATTATTCCGTGATATCTCCCTCACTTGCTGTGTCAGACTCCGAACCAATGGTGTTTCTTCATCCAATTCAGCATTGCCTTTGAATCCTAGATTGATTATTATGCCTTCCATTTCTTCTTCCATTAGTGCACCTCTATTTCAATATGCTCTTGAATATTTTTCCAGTCATTTTCTTTTATTGACTCAATAACATTCTAAGAAATTATGCTATTTGAGCCACTACATCAGATTGTTCTCTCAGTTAACTCTGTTTATCTTTACTTTTTAAATTTCTGTATTTTCCTAAGTGTTTCTTTATATCCAAAGAAATTAATCTCCTTACAAAAGTTCAATAATTTTCTTTTTAACCCCGTAATACTCCCGATATTTTCTTCTAATGACACACTCGTCCATATCGTCCAAAACGACTTTGTTGCAAGAGGTTTACCAATCTTGTGAGCTGATGTAATTTTGCTCGTCCCACCTTCTTTAAGCCAGTCGTCCTTTTGTCTATTATTGTCTTATTTTAACCAGTAGAAGCGAGAACAAGTTCACAGTATTTGTAATAGGTTTTTCTGAGCTTCTTTCTTCTCTTCGTCACAAAACTAAAGAACATTATAAATAACAAGCTTTGCATTCCATCACTGTCACTGAATACTATGCGGCATGCTAGTGAAGTAAATCAGACTGTACAGCATTTCATGATGTATGCGTGAAGTCATATCGTGTCATTATGTTACTTCACCTGCTCTTTGCTGCCAGTATAGGACTGCACTCGCATTGGCCAGCTTATAATGTCAAAGTAGATGATGTCAATGTTTTGCGGTGGTTTCAGGGACTTGCAGAAGGAAAAGAAAGAAGAGAAGAAAAAAAACAACAAAGAATTAGCAGTGCCATATAGGTTGAAAGTGGAAATGATTAATCTCTAAAATGTGTTTACTCAAATCTGCCCAAGAAAGGCTCCTATTTATAGACAAACACTTTTCCACAGCACATCCTTCAAACAAATGAAAATAGTTTGTTACTGCACTGCAAGTATTACCCCTTTTGTACTTCAAATAATAAAGATGGTGAATAATGATAGTATTTGAATAATTGTTTTATTTACACAAACTTAAATAGATAGCTTTTATTTATTATTGTAACCATGTAGCCAATTGACATTCCCATATTGTTTACTGGAGTGAAGCATTACTTATGCTTTTGCAATATTGTTTACGTTGCAATCTTGGCTGAGTGTGCAGCAGATCGGAACAGCGTAATTAAATGTAGAAGTGACAAAATCCCTAAAGTAGAGAAAAACAATAGTTTTGATGGCATTTAGTATTTGTTTGAGGTTCTGATACCCTTCCTATTAAAGATGTATTAAATTAAACAGAATGACACAGCTAGGTGGCTGTAAATCCCTTTTGAGCAAAAAAATTAATGTTTCCACCTTTTTTGGCATTCTGTCTTTCTTTCTTGTTCTAGCTATCATTCCCATACTTACCAACTTTTATAGATTGTCTGTAAAATATGTGGTAGCAAAAGCCTTTTTACGACTTTGTGGAAAAGGAGGAACTTGTATGGTCTGTGTGAATATAAAAAGTGTTTTCAGATTTTCGCTGTGGATATGAGAAAGCATTCATTTCTGTTGCTTATATGCTAACTTAAGGTCATAGATTGAAGGACTGTGCTAATTGATTTCAATGTTACAATAGGCTAGAGATGAAATATTTGTATATCCTTCATCATGATAATTGTGCCCCTTCACTGGGTTGCAATGAATGCATAGCATAAAGATTTTGGTCTCTCCTATTTTTGCATCAAATTTTAGTAAAAATAAATTCAATTACTGTAATTCATTTTATAGTGTTTTTGTGTTTTTACCAGTTAGGTCATATTAGATGAATAAATGAAATGGGTGAAATGATGCTCAAATGAGTTTGGGATTTATAAAGCTTAAAGTTACCTGACATTTTTCACAATAAGGGACAGCCACTGTAAAAAACCTTATCTAGAAAGTTACCCTAACCAACATTAACTCGGAACCTCTTGAATGTGAGGCAGGTGTGCTATTCCATACCACAGTGGCAAATATGTTATTTTATATCTCAACAAACATATCACATATAAATATAATTTAATATATTTATTGAAAATAGCTCCTAGTTAAATGAGAGTCGCATCTAGTTTCTTTGTTTCTCCTTCAGCTTTCTTTTGTTCTTATTTTCCTCTTTTTTTATTTTTATTCCTATCCTGTAATATGATATTGAATGTTTGGAAACTGATGTTACCTTAAATGTGCTATTGTCTGTTGTTTTATTTTGTGTTTATGGTTGATATTATCCTTCCAGCCTAAGAATATATACTAACATAAACAATGCAGATAGTATCACTGCATAGTTGACATTTTGTGGATTTTTGCAAGGAACTTGTGAACTTCCACTCTTCCTCCTCATCAGCTGCTCAACATTTTCCTTGAGGAACTGTCATTGTTATGTTATACTGCATCAGCACTGAGTATACAGAAATGCATATCCCTCTACTTTTTAAACTAAATAGTAAAAACTTATGTTAAGGGAGTTCTCAGATAGCACAACATGCAGCTCAGAATCAGAAATGGGTCAACATTTAACTTTATAACCAGCTTGTCTACAACTTGACGGCAAAGCATTCTCAGATGCTAATTTAATGACATTCTTAACAGCATATCATACACTCAAACAAAAAGTTGAACACATTTAAAACAATTGCTTTTTTCGCCAGTTAAGAGAGATTTGCCAATTCTACTTTTGCCTGACCTGCTGCACATTGAGCCATTATTGCAATATAAATAATACTGATTTGAATGACTGTTGCTTTGCTGCAGTAAAAATGTTGGAATACTGAAGGCTTCATGGTCATGATAATATATAGAAACTAATTATATAAGTTATGTTTAAGGGAAGTAGGCAACTGGAGCCTCAAAATCATTTTTGTTTTAAAAAATTATGCAATTCAAGCTGAACAGAATGATATATTGATTTACATGATTGCAATAGTATTTATGCACCTGAACAGTTATTTAATAGGATACCACACCCTTTAAATGACTGCCATGCTTCCACTTTAAATTAGTTTTCTCAAGACTATTTTTCCTTTGTGTTCCTTTTTCTCTGAAAGTAGTGGGACAATCATATGAAACTTTGCAGGAACATGTAAACGCAATGCCTGCTTGTTTTGAACTACAGTCATATATCTTGAATAATATGGACATTTGTGAATACATTTTTTCTTCAAGCATATATTTTCATGAACTATAACTTTTTGTGTGAAAGCTGTAATTAAGTTATTGCATTCATTCTAGTTCAAATTAAAAAGCATATTGTTGAATACAGTGACTTCACCCTGCGGTGCGGTCTGGATGGCTCAGTTAGTTAGGCGCTGGCTTTCTAACGCCAAGGTAGTGAACACAAACCTGGCCCAGTACGATTGATTTTAAGTGTGCTTTAAAGTAATAACTCCATGTCAGTATATTTACTGGCCTGTAAAAGAACTCTTGCAGGATGAAATTCCAGCACACCAGCAGTGCTTTTATGATCCTGGCATTTAACAACAAATAATAATAATAATTCACCCTGCAGCTGTAATCGCTGAATGTGTGTGTATGTGTGTGTTTACGGCATACTTCATAAGTTGTAGCTGATTGTTGGCACCCATTGTGACAAGTGCATTAGTGGACACGTGTTCTGTTGTAAGGTTGATTTGAAACCTGCATTGTTACACCTGAGTGAGTTTGTGAACTCTTGCGGTGTTTGGCACTGCGATGGCTTCTGGAAATTTTGAGTTGCATGCCCAGGAGGTATTAAAAGGAAAAGAAGCTCTGCGCAATTGTTCAGTTTTCACTGGGAATGCATTGCATGCAACAGTGAAGTGAGTTTCGATGGGAAATTCATAGCGATGCTGTAATCGTCACCACAACGAACGTTGAACAGGAACTAAATGGCAACATTTTTACGACGGTTATTTGTGAGCAAATCCTGTTTTTAGTGAAGAAATAAAGAGTTGTTTGTTGGAATAAAAGAAAGTTTTTGTTACAATATCAAAGTTGTATCATATTTTCTGCAAAAAAGGAGCATAAATTGTAGTAAAAAAAAAAAACACAACCTCAGAGTAAATCTTATCCTCCATGATCTAGGGGTAACATGCTAGCCTCTGGTTCTCAAGGTTGTGGGTTCAAACCTGGAGGAGAGCAATGGATTTTTTTGGGCATTAAAATCATTAGTATGACTCGTTCAGAAGGAGTAATGCTGATGGTCCCATGTCAGATTTATGGCACATAAAAGAATATCAAGCCTGATAGAGAGGCCTCTGAGCAAAATTAGCAGTCTTTCACACCCAATAAGGAATGAGATGCTGAGAACCACAGCAGTTAAAGGGCATCCGTAGATAAAACTCAACTTAGGTTAAAAACAACTGATCCATGAAAGGTACTTAGCAGATACACGTAAAATTGATATTGTGAATTTGACACTTGAGGTGCCGTGGCCAAGTAGTTATACCACTTGCGTCCCACCTAGGCGGCCCAGGTTCGATCCCAAGCATCCGCATGTGGGATTTGTGGTGGACTAAGCGGCATCTGGTTGGGTGTTCTCCAATCCTCCAATTTCCCTTGCTACTCATTCCACCAATTGCTCCATCATCTTTCCTATCATCCATTTTGCTTGCATTTCATATCCACTTCCTCATGCTCATGCCTGGCTATGGGCCAACCATTCCAGGTTCTCCATTCTGTGGTTTCGTACCATTGGCTCTCTGACAGGTTTCTGACCCCTAGGCGTTCGCATGTAAGACCTAGGAGAGTGCTAGTCCTAATACAGGGAGGGTAAGTCAACCATGAAAAAAAAAAAAAAAATTGACACTAGTATACTTGCATATCTATCTGCAAATTGGTGCTTTACTAAAAGTGATACACTTTTGCTAATTTTAGTCACTTCTCCCCTTAAATGAAACATTTATTAAAATACTATCATTATTCACTCACTGTGTTTATTATTTTGTGTACAAAAAGGTTATAATATATTAAGTACACTAACAAATTAATTTTATTTGCTTGTAAGGTGTTCTATGACAGTGATAAATACATTTCTTTAAAATACACCCTTTCTTGTGCTAGAGGGAGTATAATAATGGTTAATTTTAAGTTTCAACCTTTTAGTTTTGTTATTTTTAGTATTATTTAGAATGTCAATGCCAAGAATTTTATTTTTCTTTATGAGTTGTTAGGATGCTAGTACACATTCCCTGTTTGCCTTTAAACCATAATTCTAATATAACTCATGTCCAAAGTTTATTTTTTGTATTTGAATTCAGAGGGGGTTAAGTCCATTAAATGTTAGTAAATATGACTCGCTTGTTACATCACAGGAGCAAAGTTCATAGTGACAGCTGATGTATAGCTGTCATTTTCACTACCCTTAGTCTCTTGTTGTTGGTGTAGCATGTTCATTTGCTTACAAATATTGGATTTTAAATTTTTAAAAAAACATTTTGTTATGATTTAAAAAAAAAAGTGAACAAAAAATTAATAAAAGTCCATTTTGTGCAGTATTTGACATGTGTTTTTGGTCATAGTGTCTTAAGAAGTTCCAGTAACAATCTCTTATCTGAACACAGGACATAATAAACTGGTGTGAAAGCAGTTTGTGTTATATAGCTTTGTGGTTGCCAATGTGACATTTCAGGGGCGAGACCGTATGGAATGGGACACATGGGAGGAGCCCAGTACACAACAGTGAGCGGGCAAGTGAATCTAGCTCATGCCCCACCAACGGTAAGATTGTACATTTTTAGTTTAGAGTATTCATTCTTGTGGTGCCTTAAATGTTGCAGGACATTCACTGCTTATTGTGGGAGTTTGAGGCCTTTCAACATTCTATATAAAATAAATGTACTTAGGGCTTTTGCTTCTCTGTCTCACCTTTTCCAAATCAACTGATGTTACTTTTACCCAATTTCCAACCATCCCCATTTCCCATTCTTATAATTTTCTCACTTCCCCAAATTAACTCATTATAACAGTAGATCCCCTTAGGATTTTTACATATGGTTATAGTACCTTGTCATTTAATTTTAGTTATTTTTACTACAAAAACCGCTTGCAACAGACATCCATGACAGTATTCTGTTTTGCTTCTTAAATCTATATGCCTGTAAACCTTTTCATAAAATATAAAAAAATTAATAATAAGAGCCTGAAATGTCATCCTTCCCCAGTTAAACATGTTATACTGACTAATCATATTTAGATTGGTATGATTTAGTATTTCAGTTTGTATGTTTTCTGTGTGTGAGCAATTTTGTGGCAAATGTTCAAGATTTTTGCCAATTTTGTCTAAATTTTTTTCTGCTATCATGGTAAGCCTTCACACTTGTTTCTTGTTTTGTGCTGAACCAGCAGTCTCAAATATTCACACCATGAATCAAAGTTCTGGACAAGCCAGTTATGCAGGAAACTTAATGATGAATTTGTCAAAAATGCAGTGGGCCATTTGTATTTAAAATAACATATATATATATATATATATATATATATATATATATATATATATATATATATATAAATATGCCTTATTGTAAAAATAAGTATTCCCATCATGGACTCTGATAATAATGACTACATGGTAACAAAAGGATAGAAAGGCTGTGGGGTGAGGGACTGGGGAAGCCAGCTGGCATTGCCTAGTAACATGCAACCCCATGCAAGTGATCAGGTTTTATACCAAATACCCTGTAGTATTTCAAAGTTCTTTTTATTATTACCTTTCCTTCATAGTCCTGCCAGTCTTTTCACAGTCTTTAGCCATTCTTTAATGCTCCTCAAATTTCTATTCTGTACAACATTTTTGACTGCTATTTTTTGATCGAATCTTTTCAGACATTTCATTGGCAATATGGGAATTATGATTGCTTTCCTGGCTAGTTTACTTTTCATTTTACCATTTAGATTGCATCTTGTACCTTCCATTGTTTAATAATCTTACTCCCGAATAATAAGGTTCCTAACATCTAGTGAACCTCCACATATTGGGTAAATCATGTAAAACTACTACGGCTTTTCTGAAACAAAATTTGGAATTGAAAAGACTTTCTTGGGCATGAAGATAGAGAAGAAATCTCATTAAAATGGATGATTTAGACCATTAAAAATATATATGCTTGAGATACAATGAAATATATAAACCTTTGTTTATTTTTCTCTTTTTTTTTGTTTGAATGAAAATCTTGATTCATTTCCAGTGCAGGTATTAAGAACAGCTTTTGTTGCATCAATCACCTCATGATTAACAATGTGAAGTTTGCATTTGAGTCAACAACACAGTTGAACCTTGGAATCAACTGTGTTTCGTTGTATTTCAGGCAATAACTAACTCTATATTATTAATATTTCTGGGGATGTAACTGTTCTATTGTGATGCACCAAATGTCATTCTTACTGTTATTAATTGTGTCAAATATAATACAGTATTTTCATTAAAAAAAAAAAAACACATTTTGAAAATCTTTGGTTATCTAGACTGGGTATGAAAGAAAATCTGGATATCCAGAAACAAACTATGAAATGAATACAAACTTTTATGTATGGTGAAATAAGGATTAAGTAGAAGAGAAAAGAATAGAAGTGTCCAGATGAGATGTATATGATAACTCTCAGGACTGTCATGAAAACAAATGAAACATAATTCTTACACCTTTAATGGTACTTTTTGTTAGCTTGAAGTGTGCAACCAGTGCCAATCTCTATGTGCTTGCAATACCAACAGTTCAACTGCATTTATATGTATTTATCAAAGAATGCATATGTTTTCATTGTGAAAAAGTAAGCAAAAACCAAACCTGATAAACAAAAACCATGGATTAATGAGGATGGAATAAATGAGATACTTGCCTGCATTTTTGTATGACCTTATCATCTACTTTAATAAGACTCTCACATACATGCATGCCTGTGGAAGGCATTTTTCAATTCATATTTTTGTTTCACAGATTGTTGCTGTGGTAGTTTTAAGCGACTTGCTGATATATCCCAACTCTCAACTTTGCTTAATTTCAGTCCTTTTTTTAAAAAATGTTCTGTACAAAATGTAATAATTTCATTAAAAATATGAAATTAATGAGTTTTTAAATTCATATTTCTAAGAAACCCTGCAGTGAATGTCAGGTGCTAGGCACAGTACCTTATGTTTGTTAAGTATTTAAAAATAATAGTGATATTTCTTTTCTTGTTTGTTCCATGCTTCTCTAGATGGATACTTGGGGGGCAGAGTAGGTACATACAACTTCTCACACACTTTTGTTCTTTAGATTAAAATATTTAGTTAGCTGTACTGCATAGAAAGATTAAGTCACTGCTGTGTAAAGGCTTTTAGAACTTCAGAGAATTATATAATTTTACAAATGTTTACAATTTAGTCTGTGATTAACTAGTATTTAATGCTTTAAGAGGAGGAGATATTGCAAGTCTGGCCAATGTTATCCCCTTAGTTCCTGGTATACCATATATGATATAAAGGTGTTCTGTTAAGGTTATGGATTTTATTGGCTTTTATTTTTAATTTTGTATTATACAACTTGTGATCAATAAATATGTTGAATGAATTTCTGGTATGCAATACAGTTGACCTTATTTATTGATGGTCAGCTCAGCAAAATCCAAGGTCAGTCAGTAATTGTTCTCATTGCAGAGTGCTTGTTCAGATGTGCAGTTTGGTTTGTGTGTAGCATTGTGGGTGTTTTGTGTAGTGCAGCAATGCTGTTATAGTTGAAATGAGCTACATCTAAACATGAAATTCTGCTTCAAACTTGGGAGAACTCCAAAGGAATGTCACAACAATGCTGCACCAAGTATATGGACACAGTGATTACTGATACAAGTAGTTTTGTGATGGTCGGAACAGTGTGAAAGACATACAATGACCAGCTTGCCCCGTGACATCAAATACTGACAAAAACAGAGAAAATTTGCCAACTCTTTACTGAAACTCATTATACTGATGGTTCAAATGGTGGCCAATTTTCTCAATACTTTCATTGTGCATAATGTCACAGGCCTACTTGGTTTTAAGTATCTTCCACACTGTTCAAACTGTTGTACCATGTACATAAACCTTTATGCTAAAGCACTGTTTCCATACACCTGGTGCAGCATGTCGTTTATTCCTTTGTAGTTTATACATTGCTCCATTTAACTTGTAACAGTCTCACTGCACTACACCTAACTTCCACAATGGTACGCACAACCGTACATTTGAACCAGCATATGGCTTTGTGAACAATAACTGATTGACATCTGGCTTCACTGAACTGACTGTCAATCAATAGGATCAACTATATTGCATGACAGAAATTCATTCACCTTTATTTGAACATAGGCTGTACTAACTTTCAATAAAATACAATATTTATATGTGTTTTATATTGTAAAAACCATTATAATTTATAAATAAAATTGGATGTTTTTTTTATAAGAATAAAAAGCAAAATCCATGTACTGCAGTTACAGTCAGCATCCAAGCATTCCATCACACTTATTATTTTAGTTGGTCTCTCCTCATTCATTACCATAAGGACGTTTGGCTGCAGTTGCTGGAATTTGATTTTGTGATGTTAGCCTTTGAACGGATGGCCAGTACATTTTGTCTTGCCTCAACACTAATGGCTATTTCAGTCGCTTCAGTTGTGATCCTGTGAAAGGGACATAAAAGTGATTTAGAAATTATGGAAAGAATGGCATATGTAGTAAAATAATTTTGGTATTAAGGGGTTAACCTCAATAGATTTGCACATACAATACCTTCACATCATAAACGCTACTGAAGTAAGTGAACTTAAAGGAAGAATAAAAAAGTTTTCAGTAAACAACATTTTGAAGAGAAATTTTTTGGTGAACTTAATCAAATATTTACAAATTTATTATAGTCAGCAGCTTTCCATACAAAATCCAAAATACATTAAAAATGGCTTCATAAACTTTTTAGTGTTCTTCCTTATTCAATGTCAAATTATGATTAACAATTAAAAATAAGCTATGAAATTTATGGGCTAAAATGTAGTATTTTTTTATGTTAAACTTCAGAGGTAATATGTGTTGGTATGCAGAACATTTTCTGTTTTCAATGGTTATGTCACATATTTGACTGACATGGGGATTCTTTCGCATTTAACCGCAGCTAAATATATTGTGCAGATATTTTTGGACTATCCATTCAATTCTTCTGAGTAGCTTACCCATTTAACATCAAAAGGAATGAATAAGATACTGGTGTAATGCCTGACTATTGAATAATGCTACAATCTAACACAAGTATGTTCTGGAAATCCCTTCAAGGTGAATTCAGCATCACACTTAAACCATGCAGGAACATGAGCACATAATTTGAAGATATAAATGGCAGTTCTAAGGCAGTATCATAAGATTAATTGGTACACAAGAACCTTGCTTATCCAGACTAAGTAGGACTGGAAATGACCCAGATTAATGAAAATCTGGATCAACCAGGAACAAACTTTGAATGAATGTGAACTACTAATGTTTATAAACATTGCTATGTAACCAAGTTAAATTATGTTTTGCCTAACCTTCATAGAATTTCCACACTGGAAAAGAGTGACATTGTTGCTTTAAAATATCAGTTTTTCACTAACAAGAAAAAGAAAACACTTTTTGACATTTAAATTCAATACTGCACTCAGAATTATCTTCTGAATTAGCATGTGTGTTTATTTTTCCAATTTGTGCTGCATTTTAGAAGTAATAAGCAAAGTAGGCAAAAAATAAATCTGGAAAATCTGAAATCCAGATTAATGATGGCTGGATAAACAAGCTTCATGTGTATTTGAGCTGTCTTAAAGAGCATTTCATGATGCAAACCTCACAACTGGTGTGTGGTGTTGAATATAATTACCAAACTAGGATTTTTATGTAAACTCATATGTACTTAATAAAATACTTAGATTCAAATTAAACTATTGTTGCAAGTCAATTGTTTGTATATATGCTATTGCTTATCTGTTCATTATTTTCACATCATCTCTCATGTTGTGCTGAATGGAGTCATTTACAGAAGCTAGGGAAGAAACAAAATTTCTCATGAACAGTAGATGCAGTATATGTATATTTCCACAGATAAGACAATTATTAAATAACAAAAAAGGTCCCCAAAAACCATTTTATAGGACAGGTAATAAAAAAAAAAAAAAAATTGAAATTGAAATTTATGTAAGTTAAAACCATTATAAAAAATCTGATGTGTTCCATTCACATGACTTTCTCTACATCTCTGTACCAAATTATTGTTAAAAAGCTTATGCTTCTATTTACTTCATGCTAATCGAGAAAAAAATAGCAGAAATATTCTTATTACTTGCTTCCTTATAAGTAGAAGTGAAAAGTTTTTCAAAGCCGAAACCAAAAACAAAGAATATCTCTAAAACGAACAACTTAATAAAAAAAAAAAAAGATATATTACATAAATTGTGTGTTTTAACATGCTCTACATTTTTTGTGTGGTAAGTTTTTGTCCATCTCTTACAGTTTAGCAGTTATGCAAAATTCCGTAAAATTGATCCAGAATAAAGTAGTCTTCAGAGACTATTCCCAGAAAATTCAGATATACATTTCATTTGTCAGGTAAATATCTTTAATATACAATATTTTAATCAAAATTGTTAGAGCCATTTTTAAGAAAATCAAACTTTTCGAAAAAAGTTCCATGTGAAGGGTAGTTGGGTGGGGATTTTTTTAAAATCTTCGTGTCGCATCCTTGGAAGATACCAAACTTACATCTTTTCGTTTTTGAGCACACACACACACACACACACACACACACACACACACACACACACACACACACACACACACACACACACACACACAGACCTTTTTCTGAAAATACTTTTTTTGGATTCAGAGGGACCCGGGGAAATCTCGGTATTGAATTTTTGGGTGGAATGCAATACCTTCTCTATGCACTGTGCACATAGTACATGTATAGAAAGTAAAAATAAATCGCTCATCAAAGTATTCAAATCCTGCAAAAGCTTCACATTTGTCATCTGTTGTTATTATTATTATTATTATTATTATTATTATTATTATTATTATTATTATTAAGATGATTAATATTACTATTATCATCATCATCCAGATAATGATCACTGAGCTTAGGTAAACTAAAATCACAGGCTATTGATAGTTTGAGGTTTGTCTTATACAACGGATATATGCTAAAAGTATAGTACTTTGAAAAAAATGTATATAATGTTGTGTCTGAAGGTGATCTTATCTGTGGAAATATGCTACACTTGCAAGTTCAAATTGTTTGTAGCATTCCTCTTCCTCCCATCTATTGCAATGAGCTTAAAGAAACCATAATGCTGTCAAGCACAAGCTAAACAATGAAACATCTTTTCAGTTCAAAAGCCTGTACAAATTGAGGTTATGTCATTGTCCTCTAGAAAGATTACAAAAGTATAGAAAGATGTATTTTATCATTTAAGTGATAATGGGTTTAGACTTTTTTTTTTTTTTTTTCATTCTTGACATGTGTGCAGTTTTTTTTTTATGCATAAGTAGTGTTTTAAAATGTAAGTAAAATATTAGGATTCTTTTGTGTATTGCTTATTCACCTGCACTTTAATATATATTTCCGTAGTGTAATAATTTATTATTGGATATGATAGGTATTATTTGCCCGTTTTACATGTTACTCCAAATTATTTCTACATAAAAATCTAAAATTTCAATGCTAAATTTTTAAACATTTTCTATAAACCCTCTCCTATACAGAAATTCTGGATTTGCCCTTGTTCACAAACAGTTTAATAATTTAAAGAAAGTATTACAATATTTTGATGAAAATGCCGTATTATAGTTTTGCAATCATCTGCAATTCCGGTAATGTAGCTAAAAATACAAGTAGCCAAGGAGTTGTGAGACTGCAGGAAATTTCCATGGAACAGCAATGAATGCGTAAAGTTTGATCCCTATATGTTTAGTTATTTTCTAAAGTTAATGTAAATGCCAGGCAGAGAGTGTCGCAGGTCTCTATGACAGGGTAGTCATAAAGATGAAAAAGCATTCATCTCCAGAATGCCTAACGTTGCTGTGGCATGTCTGGCTTTCTTACCAATGCTGGTGTTATTACCTTTCAGAACATGTGAAATTTCAATTTTATAGCAGCTAGTGTTAATAGCGATAAAAACAGAGTGTGAGAAATACTCTTATATGCATTGTCAACTCAATATGTGTTCAGTACTGTGCCCTAAGTAAATTGTTTAGGGACTATGAATATTATTGTTCATAAAATAATTACAACAGAAAGTGTTGTACATAATTATTTGTAATCTCACAGGGGAATATTAAATGCTATTATTGAAGACCGGAGAATAAACAAGATAGAAACCAGATCTCTGTTTTGGTAGTTTTCCCCAAATGTCAAACGAGGCAAGTATTATTTCTGTTGGTAATGTTTCGGATTGTAAGGACAGCTCCTTTGGATTTTGCTTATCTCCAAACGGGGCTTCGAAGTTGAAAGCCTCACCATTGTCCACTGTGAGCAATGGCAATGCCAATTGGGCAAACAACTTTTTTATTCCTAACTTATCATACAAATTATGAATTGTCTTTCCCATTGACTTCTATGCATGCTAGATATTATATCTAAAATTTCAAATAATAAAATGTTAAAATAAATAGATCAATAAGTTTGGGATTAACATGTTTAAAAATGTGTTTGAAATATCTTGTGCTTGATGTTTTTATAGCAGATACAACAAACTAAAATAACGACTGTCCTCTCAGAGCCTCAAAGGGCTTTGCTGAGTACCATCAGTGCAGGTCACGATGTTATCATTACAGCAGAACAGGAGTTGCAGACAAAGGCACAAATCCCAGAACTTGGCTCAGATCCGGTAAGTAATCTATTAAATGTTTTATATAATGACATAAAATGGAATTACAGAATGGCATCTTTTGAGCTGTAGAGTGTTGAAATTAATCATGTCAGATTTATCACAAGCATCTCAATGGTGATATGGTTTAAAGGGACCCAGGCATGAATTCCTCAGATGTCAAAAGTGTTTAGTTAGCAATGTATTCAGATTTTGTTAAAACATTTCGGATACCATTATGAGGGTCACTAGATAATATCGAAACACAGAATATTGGCCACTCATGGGGAAAGAATTGTTGCTGTGTCAAAATAGTTGACTGATTGGTAATGTAGTGGTAGCAAACAGAGCATTGTTCCCTCATTTTATGCTTGAAGTCTCGGTGCAATAAAGATTCAGAGAGAGCATTTTTCTGCAGCGATCTTGTACAATTTCATATGTGGCTTAACTGAAATGCAGTTTCTTGAGCGTTTGAGCATTGGTGGAGCTTTTGGGGACTATTCTCTACATAAGCCACTGTTTTTTTGAGGGAAAGACAATCTCTTAAAGATGAAGAGAAGCTTGGCAGGCTAACAACAGTAGTGACTGAGAAAAACATCACAACTGTGGAAAAAATTATTAGAGAAGATCCAAGACTAACCTACAAGGACATTGAGCAAGCATTGGCAATTAGTTCATAAAGGTTTCAACCATCCTTCTTGAACACCTTCATGTAAAATAATGTCTTTAGGATGGCTGCCCCATAATTTATCTGAAGCAGAATGGAATGGTGCCAAGAAATGCTGCAAAGATTTAACTATGGAAACTCTCACCATGTTTCAGGTATTGTTATGGGTAATGAAACATGGATATATCAGTTTGACCCCAAAACTAAATGTCAGTCCTCCATTTAGGTGTTCCCAGATGACCAATTACCCATCAAGGTCAAGAAAACAAGGAGTGCCGGAAAGAAAATGGTTGTTTCTCTCTTCTCCACAGTTGGTTGGCAACAGTTATGCTCGAAAATCAGAAAGCTGTTACTGCAAAATGATACACAGAAGTTTGCCTTCTGAAAGTGAGTAAAAAAATACAAGAAAAGCATCAAAAGACAGGATTAAGGGATATTTTGTTGCATCATGATAATATGTCAGCTCATACCACTAATGTAACAGTGGAGTTTCTGCAAGAAACTGTGCCAAAGCTATTTGACTCATCTACCCTGTAGTTCCAATCTGACACCTGTGATTTCTTCTTGTTCCCTACGGTGAAAAACCGGCTTCGAGGTCGCCAATTTTATAGCCCTGAAGAAGCTGTTGCAGCATACAAAGAGGAATTATCTGCAATGCTGGATGCTTTCAGAAGTGGTTCCAGAGGATAGAATGCTGCATATAGTGCCAGGGAAAACACTTTGAGAAACCGAGATAAACAAAACATTTCTATGCATATTCATTATTTATTGTCTCAATACTTATCTAGTGATCCTTGTATGCACAATAAACTGGCTGATTCGCAAATGAGGCGCTTTCTTGGATTGCTACAGAGAAACAAAATATGTCATTTTCAACACTTTTTTTTTAATAGAGTTTATACTTTGTTGGTAACTAAGTAAATTAAATAAAAAAATAGTACTTCAATGGATACCAGTACATTGTGGAATAAAAGGCAATGAAACTGCTGATTTTCTTGCCAAATAAAGGCAGCAAAATAATATCAAACTCATCTGGTCCTTTATCTTATCATCCTTTTACAAGAATAATTACTGCAACATATAGCAATAAATTTAAAGAAGAATTCACATCATGAGCAAAGGAAGAAATGGGAAAATCTGTACAATGAAACATCTAAAATTTCTACACTACCAAGAAAATCTTCAGTGGTAACTTTTAGACTACTAACAGATCATGACTGTCTTAACAAACACCTATATAGAATTGGTATTGCTGAATCTCCTATACATCCATTCTGTGAACTCGGAGAAGAAATGGAATGAGACCAGCTGCTTCACTACCCAGCTTTCAAACTTAATACTAGCCTTTCATCAAGAGAGCAAAGGTTTCATTGCCAAGTGCTAAACATTAGAAACCAACAACTTTGTTGATACCGTGGGTTTACACTGCCTTTGCTGAGCTTTAAACCAGGTTTTGTTTCATGTTGTGTTGATCTAATGTGCAGGATTTTGATTCATCAATTTTTCCCTAACCAGCCAATATAGATTATGTATCTTCCCATCTGGTACAGCTTTCCTCAATTCTGTGCATTCCAGTAGGTGTTCTTCATTTAAAATCTTGTCAGCATTGCAGATTTTACATGCAATGTCATTCACAAAGCCAAACCTATGTAGATGTTCCACCAAACAGTCATGCCTAGTGGCTAGTCTGAAGTGAGCAATTGCTTCTTTTCATTAAAATAGTTATAAATCCAGAAGATACGGAAATGTATTTATGAAACATTATTAGCCCATTTAACCATTCAATTTTCTGCACTGTTTATTGGGTATCTATTTGTAGCCTTTGTAGGGTTTTAAATGACCATTGGGGGAACAATCATGAAATATTACAAATGGGAATGGGAGGTTAATAGATGCATTTTAATGGGTGTAAAATTACATTAGTTGTTGTCTGAATTGAGTAATAGTAACATGAAGGTGTACTATTTTTATTAAGTGTTAACCATTGTGATTGTGTTAGATGTTTATGGTTTGGGCAGGAGCTAGAGCTGAAACCAAGCTATAAAAATTGCAATTTGCTTACTAAGGTCTAATATTAAGTTTTAATTCCAGGCCTCACTGAAATGGAAGGAAACAACTCTTGACACAAACAAGCAGAATGTGAGCTCTCAGATTGCTGCAATGAATGCTGCTACAGCACAGGTTGTTACACTTACTTCAGGTAAATATAACATTCTTATCCATAAATAATAATTTTCAATACTGATACTAGAATCAGATCTAAGGTGTTGATTAACATACAGGTTCAGCAGATGAAGTGGATCATACTGCAGTGGGGGCAGCCATAACAACTATCACAACAAATCTACCCGAGATGACACGAGGTGTTCGCATGATTGCTGCTCTTATGGAAGATGATACATCTGGCGATAAACTGCTAGATGCTGCAAGAAAACTATGCTCTGCATTCAGTGATTTGCTGAAGGCTGCAGAACCAGAAACTAAGGAAGTAAGTCTTGTTAAAATCATTTAATGTTACACTGTTATGTATATTTTCATTCATTGATGACTTATGGAATAATATTTTGGGGAAATTCAGTAGATGCTAAAAAAGTGTTCATTATGCAAAAAAAAAGTAATAAGAATAATGGCAGAGGCAAGATGATCAACTCATTGCAAGCCACTTTTCAAAATGTTTTAATTTTACCACTAGCCCTGTAAATCTATTCTATATATATATATTTTTGTTTATAATAAATAACCCAGAAAAGTTTACAAAAAATGCAGATATTCATAATAAAGAGACTTAAACAAATAATTTGCAGTCATTCCAAAAATACCTTATTACTCACACCTTCTATACAGAGGAAGATTTCATTCAGTCAAAACATACTGGTAATGATGTATTATTGTAAATATAATAAACATGAATATTCTAAGAATTCATGTGTACGAGTAGGTTTTTGGAAACAGACATGTAATTAGAAATTATGCAAAACTGACTCTTCCGAAAATTCATTGTCAGAATTATTATCTGTTTGATGTGATGCAGCCACGCCAGAACCTTCTTAATGCTGCCAGCCGCGTGGGAGAGGCATCTCACCAAGTGCTCACAACTATTGGTGATGAAGATGAGTCTAATCGTGAGCTGCAGGACATTCTGCTCGGACTTGCTAAAGTGGTGGCCAATACCACAGCTGCATTGGTGCTCAAGGCTAAGAACATTGCTGCCACTTGCGACGACCAAGCAACACAGAATAAAGTTATTGGTGCAGCAACTCAGTGTGCTCTGGCAACATCTCAACTTGTTGCTTGTGCCAAAGTAAGTAACAACATTGCTCTTGCATTTTTCCATGAAGCCATATTAAAAATTTTCTGTTTTTATATTCCTAATTTCTCTGTTCTAACTTCTGTATTCCATCAAGAAATTTCAGTATCAAACTTTTACAATAAACACATTTTTAGGTCCACTGATCTCATTTTTATTTTTTCTGACCAGTATACACAATATACATAGTGGATAGGGAAGGTATTGTATTTCACTCAAAAAATTGATACCAAGATTTCATCAGAAATATATGTTTTGAGGTCACATGAGTCTGAAAGAAGTATTTTTAGAAAAAGGTCCACGCAAGTGCGTGTGTATGTGTCTATCTATGGACAGCATAGCTCTAGAACAAAAAGTTGATTAAATATCAAACTTGATATTTAAGTTCAGTATCTTCCAAGAATTCGACTTGAAGATTTTCAAGAAAATCCTGCCATCCCCAACTACCCTTTACATGTAACAATTTTTGCAAATTTTGATTTTCTCAAAACTGGCTCTTAACGATTTTGATTAAAATATTGTATATTAAAGATATTTAGTTGAAAATAAAATGTATATCTTGAATTTTCTGGTAATGGCCTCTGAAGACATCTTTATTTTGGATGAGTTTTGCTGAATTTTGCATAACTCATAAACCATAAGAGATAGACAAAAATTTACTTTACAAAAAAAAAATGTAGAGTTCGATAAACCATACAATTTTTGCTAAATAAATTATTTCCTGGAGTTGACCGTTTTTTAGATATTTCTTGTTATTGGTTTCAGTTTTAAAATACTTATACTTTTCTCATACAGGGAATTTATCAACTCCTGGCCATAGAAACAAAGGAACTTGAATTACATAGCAACCAGCTTTTAAAAGATTTAACTATTGCTTTAGCCTACGGAACTCCCTCATTTCCTTTCTGTATACAAGGGAGCAAGTGATAAGACCATTTCTACTAATTTTTTTCTCAATTAGCATGAAGTAAATAGAAGAATAAGCTTTTTTATCAATAATTTGTTCGAGAGATGTAGAGAAAGTCATATGAATGGAACACATCAGAATTTTTTATTTATTTAGTAAAGTGCTACGAAGTGCATACTAATTAGACTGGTCATAACCTTAATTAGTTGGTCAGGCTGTAACTATTTCATTATACAGAATTTTACAATATTGCTATTCTTTGTCATCTAAAACCTGATCTAGGTACCATGTTTTTCTACTGACCATTTCCATTTCCTCTGTACCTTCAACAAAACCCCTAATTTAGGTATCTGTTTCTGATCTTTATAATTCTTCTTAAGTACAATTTTTTTGTTCCTCAATAACCATTTCTTATTTATTATATTTTCTCTCCAATCCTTTGTGGCCTTACATTGAAGTAAAATATGAATTTCATCTTCCTTGTCCCCACAAAGGGGGCACATTTCTGGGATAACCTCACACTCATTCCCCTTAATTTCCAAACACACAATCTAAACCCTTCTCTTTCATTTTTTTTACAAATTAAAATTTACTTCTCCTTCTCTGGGTCATCTTTTAGTTCCTCATAAAATGATAAAGAGAGCTTTTCTCCTTGACCTTGGCAAATAAGATCTGCCTATCTATACGTTCCATTCTCGATCTCACTTCCCTTTAAAAACCTCTTCCACAGTATCCTATTTTAACTCAAATATCTCCTAACCCATTTTTAAATATTGCTTTTACATTATTCCATTAAGCCATATTAAAAATGTGCAAGATAGTGTATTTTTACTCTTACTTTCTCTACTCTAACTTCTATATGGTGGGTGGAAAAAGTATTGTATTCCACAAAAAAATATCAGTATCAAGCTTTCACCATAAATATACATTTTTAGGAAAAGGTTATGTATGCACAGTGAGGACAAATATTTTCATGAACATTTTCCTCTACTCTAAGGTATCTTTTAGTGGGAAAATATAGTTACTTTGTATTCCCTCAAGAACAGTTTTTAATGAATTTGATTAAAGAATACATTTGAAACATTGAGATGAATAAAACCTTGGCTTATGTTTCAATAGCCTGTTCCGTGCTTTATGTAAAAATGTAATTCATTACATTGCAGGTGGTGGCACCCACACTTCACAGCCCAGCTTGTCAGGAACAGCTGATGGCTGCTATTCGAGAAGTTGCAAGAGCTGTTGAGGGGCTGGTAGCCATTTGCAATGAGAGCTGCACAGATGAGCATCTTCTTCGAGAGTTGAGTCAAGCAGCCTCTGAGGTTACACGCACACTCAATGACCTCCTTAACCACATAAAGTGAGTATTGACAGATTCCACTCCGATTCTGTTTTTTTGAAATGTTTGGAGATAGTATATCTTTGAATGCTGCATTAGAAAATAAATATGATAACGATGTTGCAAATCACATGCCTGAGGCTGTTTGCCATTGTTGTCTACTTAAAACATGTTTGGTTGTTATATAACTAATTTAAGTCAAACATGGATGCTATAGTTAGTTTCTACCCAGATGCATTTCAAAGGTGTTCATCATTATTGTCAAACATCTTTGAATTGCATCTGGGAAAAAACTTAAGTAAAGTGAAACTATAGTGTCCATATTTGACTCAAATTACTTATGTAATAATTTAAAACGTTTCACTGAATAAATGACTTCATATACAAATCTTGTGATGTTTGGCTGTATTAGCAATGAGCATAGCAATAATTTTATTTGCCTGGAATAGAGTGTGGGAGAAATAAAGCTTTTCTTTTATACATTTTTTTATTCAAGCCACCTCTATTGGTATGTGATGAAAGTAAGATGTCATTCTTAATTTTACACTGCATGAAGCTTTCTTTTATATATTAAAGTTTGAATGAAACCAAAAATTTGGTGATAATACTTACATTAAGATGACTTAAATAGAATATAAACATTGTTGAAATTACCAGGCAACTACTTTGAGTTAAAACTTTATAGGAATTTACAAACTAATGTTTTGCAAATGAAATCATAAAGAGATTTAAAGTGATTTAAAATTGCAATTAGCTTGACCGTTTCTTATTGCCAAATTTTGTTTTAGCCGTGTGAATTTCATGGATATTGTTAATAGCAGAAATACAAAAGAAAAAGGGCTGAAATAGCTATCTTTGAATCTGTTTATATGAAAATGGATAAGAACTATCCTGAGTGCAAAATTGTAAACTACAAATGTTTATAGGCTGGGAACTCGAGAGAAGGTACGTGAAAGTGTTCAGGAGGGAGCAGTAGAAACAATCCTTATTGCAACAGACAGACTGTTTGCCTCAACAGGGGATGCTGGAGAGATGGTCAGGCAAGCAAGGATCCTGGGCCAGGCCACTGCTCAGCTAATACAAGCAATTAAGGTGAGTTAGTTTAGATAGCTTTAAATGCATGAGAGAACAGTGCATAGGCATTTGCTATTTACCTGATACATTGTTTAGATCCTTCAGATATGGCAAAAATATGTAAGTTTTTGGAAATGTTGCAAATGCACTAGAATTAAGGTGTGTAAGTTTGTCTAGCTTTGAAGTGCATGATAGAAAAGGGCTTAGACATGTGTTACATACCTGATATATTGTTTAGATCTTTCAAATATAAAATGTGTAAGTGTTCTGAAATATTGCAAATGCACTGGAATTGACCTTAAGATCATTCTCCTTCCTGCATCACAACATTTTCCCAGTGTTTTTTGAAGTATTCAAAATTGGACACATAAGAGAGATCCATCTATCACCTAGTGGCATAAAGTGCAATTTGGTAATTCCTACTAATTGGTAGTGGTGTTGAGCCAACAAGTAACCTGAACTCTGCTACAGCTGAAATTAATTAGTGAGTCAATTTTGTAACACCACATTACTTATTTTTATTATTGGAAAAACATTTTTAGATGCTATATGCTTCCATTGTCAATTCCCCTTGTCAACTGCCGGTATTGCTTGTTGTGATGATTATCCTTGTCCCTAGTGGTGGTTTGATGAACCTCTGTAGGTCGTCTGGCAGGTTTTCAAAATTGAAAATGCAGTTCTGTTTTTTCAAATGTAGATGTTCTCCCAAACTTTTAATTATGTTATCCTTGTAGTGATGTAGTGTTACAAAATCGAGTCACTAATTTGCCTACCGACCACAATGAACCTGAGGTCAGAGTGGGCAGATAACAGTTGTTGAACCCAGTACTTCCTACCCTTGAATATGAGCTATCCTCTTGGTGCACCTATTTTAAGCTGTTAATGGGGGAAATACATCGTACTGAAGCTATCGATAAAAGTTGACCACAGAACATGGAGTAAATTGTGGAAACAAAAATAGCCTTTAATTGTTATTGCCAAACTACAGGTAAATACTGTAATATTTTATAATTAAAGAATAACAGAATTAAGTGCATTATACATTGTTTCAGGGAGAGGCTGAGAAGCAACCAGATTCTGAAATACAGCGTCGACTCTTAGCTGCAGCCAAGACTTTGGCAGATGCTACATCCAGGATGGTAGAAGCAGCACGGCTATGTGCTTCTAGTCCTCATGATGCTCAGAGACAGAATCAGCTGCGACAAGCTGTGGAAGAACTCCGTGCTGCCACTACTGCAGCTGCTACCCCAGCACTGCGCAGGAAACTTATCACAAGACTTGAGGTACACTTTCATTAGTGTCATTAATTTTAGATTGTACAAAGGAGCTCATTTAAAAATGCAGCTAATCAAATGCTGGTTCAGATCTGTTTCAGATATTATTGAAGGCAATCTATATAAAGGGTATTTTAAAAAAAAAATCTGGTGTGTTACACATGACTTTCTCTAGCTGCTCTACAAAATCCTACAAAAGATTATTCTTCGTTGTACACAATGCTAATCAAGATAAATGTTAGCAGAATGTTATTACTTAGTTCCTTATAAGTAGAAGGGAATAAGGGAATGCACTATGCTAAAGTGATTGTCAAATGTTTTAAAAAACTATCATTGTGCGATTGTCATTGCAAATCACTTCTTTGCTTGGCCAGGAGTAGAACAAAAGAAAAACAGACACTTCCTCTGTGAGAAGAGTTTAAATACTTCACAATTGAAACCAATAACAAGGAATATCTCGAAAACGGTTACCTCCACAACAAAAACGTAAAGGACAAACGTTTTGTCATGAGGTACATTTTTTGTGTGGTACGTTCTTTGCTATCTCTTACGGTTTAGCAGTTAAGCAAAATTCAGCAAAATTCATCCACAATAAAGAGGTCTTCAGAGGCTATTCCCAAAAAATTCGAGATATACATTTTATTTTGGACATAAATAGCTTTAATATACAGGATTTTAATCAAAATCGTTAGAGCCATTTTTAAGAAAATCAAAATTTTCGAAATTTTTTCCATGTAAAGAGAGTTTGTGGTGGGGGGATTTTTTTGAAAACCTTTGTGTCGCATCCTTGGAGGATACTAAACCTAAATACCAAGTTTGGTATTTAACGGTCTTTTTGTTTTGGGGCTAGGCTGTCCACAGACAGACACACATATACAGAGACCTTTTTTTAAAAATGTTTTTTTTCGGATTGGGGACCCCAAAACATATATTTCCGGTGAAATCTCGGTATCAAATTTTTGGGTGCATTACAATATCTTCTCTATCCCTATGTACATTGTACATATGGGGCTAGAGAAAGTAAAAATATTAGTTTGTCTTTGTATTAAAAATGTAGATATCAAACATAATAGAATGTCAGTAGATGTCTTGAAGTTAGTGCAACAATGATCTTGCTGGCCTTAGAAAGGAACTTGATGTAAACAATAGCACATGGCAAATGCAGCTGGATTTGAAATATTAACATTGCTGATGTGCATTTGTACTTGTCAGATGGTTCAGGTCAGAATTACATGTCTTTAGATAGTGCATATGCGCTGCCCAGAGTGTAGTAATACAATTTGCAGACCAGTATTTCATGCTTTTTACTTTTTCTACACGTACTATGTACATTACGTATAGAGACGGTATTGTATTGCACCCAAACATTCCATACCGAAATTTCACCAGAAATACATGTTTTGAGACCCCCAATTAAAAAAAAAATTAGAAAAAGTTCTGTGTGTCTCTGTGGGCAGTATAGCTCAAAAACGAAAATCAGTTAAATAGCAAACTTGGTATTTAAGTTTGGTGTCTTCCAAAGATGCAACACAAAGATTTTCCAAAAAATTTCCCCACCCCCAACTACCCTTTACATGGAACATTTTTCAAAAATGTTGATTTTCTCAAAAATGGCTCTTAACGGTTTTGATTAAAATACTTTATGTGTAAGATATTTTTGTGGCAAATGATATATTTTATGGCAAATGAATTTTCTGGGAATAGCCTCTGAAGACCACTTCGTTCTGGATGACTTTTGTTTAACTGGCAAACTGTAAGAAATAGAAAAAAATTTACTGCACAAAAAATCTAGATCTCATTAAATCATACAATTTATGTTATATACATTTTTTTTTTGTGTAGAGTTAATCATTTTCGAGATATTCAGGATTGTTGGTTTCAAATTTAATCCCCTTAAACTTTTCTCAAATGGAAAGAATGCTTCTTCCCATTTCTTGTTTGTTTATTTCTGGCAAGCAAAGAGAATATAATTTCAACTGTTTCACATAGTGACCAGCTTTTAAAGGATTAGACTATCACTTTAGTCTGTGCATTCCCTTATTTCCCTTCTTCTTACAGGGAAGCTAGTAATAAGACTAATAATGCTAATGTTTATCTTGACTAGCATAATGTAGATAAAATAAGTCATAAGTTATAAATATTAATCTTTTAAATAAAAGGTTTGTTTGCCGTACAACTAGAGAACATCATGTGAATGGAACACATCAGATTTTTTCCCTTCTACTTGCAAGGAACCAAGAAATAAGGACAATTTCTGCTAATGTTTATCCCAATTATCATGAAGTAGACAGAATGAGCTTGTTAATAATAATTTGTTACAGAGATGTTAGAGAAACTCATGTGATTGGAACACTTCAGATTTGTTTGTTTACAGCAGGTTGCCGTAGAAGGCAGGCAGAACTATAAAGAAGAAAGTTACAAAATTCATATATAGGTAAAAAATAACTCATTTATACCTAAGGACATGAGAAATGTATATAGGCTTGACTGTGAAATTGAAGTATATAGTGAATGATATGCTTGGGTCAAATTATTATTTATTTTTTTAAATTATATATAAAGATGCCACAAAATTGTATGTGTGCGGAAAATGTATAAAAACTACATTGTATGGTATCTTAAGTCCTACTATGCATGTGACTTTTTTTGAGTGCTTGGCTCCTTAGTCTTCATTTGGTAGGTTTCCGGAATTTCAGAAGCAGGGCAGAGCTACAACATTGAGGCATGAAATAATCTATATATCCTGATATCTAATGGCTCAGTGCTAAGATTTTGTTCTGTCTTGGTCTCATGGTGAACAATTGCCACCAAAGCATTCACAGTTTTGTGTTTTTGAATCACAATTATAGCTATATCAAAGTTATTTTCTCTGTATGAATGTTATGTTAGTAACATTGGAATTATCCAATTAAAGAATTTGGAAAATTTAACAATTTCAACCCAGTGTTCCGCATTCAATAATAAAACTGCATTTTCAAAAATGTATTTATTGTGCTAAATGTATACATGATTATGGACTGCCTAACCCTAGATAGCTGGCCAGGCCATAAATATTAAACATTTCAAGGTATTACTAAATAGCCTTTATCCCCAAAAATTAATCTAGTTTCCGTTTTACAATTATTTCCATTTCATCCTTACTTTCCATAAAAACTCCCCTAATTTAGGTATCTGTTTATGATCCTCAAAAATCTTCCATCTCCCCACAGATTGGACACATTCCCAGGATAACCTCTCCCCTCATTCCCCTTAATTTCCAAATGCCTAATCTAAACCAGGCTAACCCTTCTCTTTCAAAACTAAATTGTAATTAAAATATTATTAAAACAGCTCCAAATTGCATTTTCAAGTTTTGAAAATTCAAGTAAAAGTGATTAAGTTTCATATTCTGCTGTTTGGAATCACTCAAACACCAGTTAATAACATCATTACAACTTCACTGGTGTAATGTGTACTGAACCAGAGTAATTAGACACTAAGCTATAAAATGTTTAGCAAGTTCATCACCATCTTGGCTATTGAATGGATCTTCAGAGCACCATTGAATTTAGAAGGCTGTGGTGAGATGAAACCAGTAACATTTATACTGAGCGATTGAAGACTTGTTAATCTTATGCAGCTTTCCAATTCACAAAACAGAATGTACAACAGAGGACCAAGTGCACGTTTGTTCTATATTTATTTAAGGGTATTTAAACTACATATAGTCTTTGAATATGAAAATATTAAATATTGATTTCCATATGGGAAGGGGGAAAAAAAAAAATAATCTGAAATAGAAAATGTGTATTCTGTTGATTTAAGAAGTTCCTTTTAAAATTAATGGCTACTTTTGCTGCTAATGAATTCACAGATACAGGCTTTATTTAAAAATGCATTATAAAGAATACAGTTTTAAAATTTAGGCCTGAGAAAACTAATTCAATGTTGGAATGTAACTATGGTCCTAATGTCCTAAACTACATTTTGTTAGATGTAGTCAAGTATTTTTACTTAGAATATATAAAATGGATTTAAAATCTTATCCTAAAATTTAAATATAACAATTCTTAAGTGTGATGAAAATATGCTGTAGTTTTTAAATAAGATAGAAATAACTTATAGATTGCTTCTTAAAAGTTATATTGCCAAACTCACAAGGGAAAAGAGATCCTCAAGAAACAATTTTAGGTTTTAGTAATTTAAAAAGGTAGAAAGGGAACATGATGTGAAATTATAAGAAATGCTAAGTGGTGAGGGAGATATACACTTTCTAATGATGTTATTTGTAAAGTGGAGACACTGAAGGGGGACATCTTGTGCACTGCAACCTACACAGATCTGTTGTGGCTCTTATCAGAGTATATAGTAACAGTGCCAATTATTATTTATGCAACTGGTGGCTGAAATAGGATATTTTCAAGTGTAGCAAGTGATAAAAACTCCACGAGTTTAATGCTATGTTCCATAAGCTGTGCATATAATTTTATTTTCAAATCATAATAAAAATTTGCAATACATTTTGTGAAATCAAATTAAAAATAAAAAGTGGGATTAAAATATAGGGCCCATATTCAGCATAACAAATTGAATAGCATACACAGCATGCCTTAAAGAGAAATTTGAAAAATCTGATGTCTTGCGCTTGAAACTGTTTCATTGTGCTGTGTTTTTTGGCAGTGTTTATTGTCTAAAGTGAGGAAAATTCGATAATTTGTTCTTTTTTTACTTTCTCTATATGTTCTATGTACATAGTGTATAGAGAAGGTATTGTAATGCACTCAAAAATTTGATACTGAGATTTCACTGGAAATACATGTTTTAGGACCCCCTGAATCAAAAAAAAAAAAAAGAAAAAAAAAAAGCATTTTTGGAAAAATGTCCATGTGTGGCATAGCTCAAAAGCGAAAAGTCTTTTAAATACCAAACTTGGTATTTAAATTCAGTATCTTCCAAGGGTGCCAGAAAGATTTAGAAGAAAGCCCCCCCACCAACATAGAAACATTTTTGAAAATTTTGATTTTCTCAAAAATGGCTCTAACAATTTTGATTAAAATGTCATATATTAAAGATATTTACATGACAAATAAAATGAATATCTTGAATTTTCTGGAGGAAATAGCCACTGAAGACATCTTTATTCTGGATGAATTTTGCGGAATTTTACATAACTGGTAAACCTTAAGTGATAGACAAAAAGATACTTAACAACAAATATAGAGCTCATTAAAACACACAATTTATGTTATATACATTTTTTGTTGTTGAGTTGACCATTTTTTAAATATTCCTTGTTATTGATGTCAGTTTTAAAATACTTATACATTTCCCATATGAGAATTTGTCAACTCTGTCCATACAAACAAAGGAACTTAAACCACATAGCAACCAGCTTTTAAAAGATTTCACTATCGTTTTAGCCTAGCATATTCCCTTATTTCCCTTCTACTTACAAGGAAGCAAGTAATAAGACCATTTCTGCTAATTTTTTCTGGATTTGCATGAAGTATAATTAATGTGGTGCAGAGATGTTGAGAAAATCATGTGAATGGAACACATCCATTTCAGGATATTCACCCATATATTCAAAACCTATTATAAGTTTATATTGTAAAGAAGTAAATGCTAAATCCAGAAGTTATGCTCCAGGCTGCAGCTAAACAAGCCGCCAGCACAGCAACACAATGTATTGCCGCAGCTCAGGGAGCTTCACAACACAACTCCAACAAAGCATCCCAGGAGGAGTTGATGTCTGACTGCAAGACAATGGCTGACCATATACCTAATCTTGTGGAGGGCGTCAAGGGAACATTGTCAAACCCAGAGAATCCAAGTTCTCAGCTTAACCTCATCAATGCTTCCGAACAGTTCCTGCAGGTAGGAACATATGCTTTAGTGGCAGGAAGTTATTTGAATTACTAAAGCTAGAAGTACAATTTTTGTTGGAATATCAATTACCTTATCTCCATGTAGTTTCCTATTTGTATCTTTTGGCTAATAAGCCCTTTTTACCTTCATTTTATTCACTTACTTTCAATTGTTCCAGGCCTTTTAATTTGAAAGGTTTGTTGAAGTTGTGTCATTACTAAAAGATTTGTGCTATTATAAGTTTCAAAATATGGCAAGGCCTAAAAATTAAATTATTAAAATTTGTTTATTCATTAAAATGTTTTTAATATTTGGAAATTGTAATATTTTCCCAAGCTGCTTTCCAGCTAAACCAAGTTTATTTACAGTAGAAAATAATAAGAAAATGCACAAGGATTATATTTGTAATTTAATATTTCTTTAAACCAGAATTTTATGCATTGCAAAATGTAAAAGATTCATCTGAAAAAAGAGCTCTAAAGTTGGAACAAACATGTCAGGATGTTTGATTTAAAGCCAAAAACAAAATATACACATTTTTCATTGCATAACTTGGGAGTATACTTATATACATTTTTTCTATATTGCACCGTAACTATTGCCCTTATGCATCAGACTCTAATTATTAAATTAATATTAAGTTAAAAAACCAGCATTTTTTTAATAAAAAAACATAACAATGTATTTGCAACAGTGCACAAGTTCACTGTGCCTGTGAGTGATTTAATATGTGGCATTAAGACATTGAAACCTATGCAGGATTTCTTCTGCTGGCTTTCTGTACTATGCGGGAGTACAGAAAGCCAGCAGAACAAGAATCCTGTAATTTTGGTGTTATATTACTTTCAATTTAAATTACAGAGTGTGTTACATTTGACATTTAGCAGTAATAAGCTTTAATAATAATCTTGTTTGTAACTAAAAAATTCATTTTTGTTTTAGTAGAATGTTTCCATGACTGCATAATATGAGTAGGAAAATTAAATTTATAATTTAATTGGTATATTGATGTGATATTTTGGCATTTTTTCAGCCTGGAGCAAGAGTTGTTCAATCAGCAAGAGCAGTATTACCAACTGTATCTGACCAGGCCTCAGCCATGCAACTCACTACAACTTCGCAACAATTAGGAGCAGCTTTAGGGGACCTGCGTTCGGCTCTCAACAGAGCACGAGAAGTCTGCAGTGGCCTCGAGCTGGACTCTGCTTCTGAACTAATCCGTAGCCTCAGAATGGAACTGGATGCCTTCCAGAAGGCAGCAGAACGCTGTGAATTGCGACCTCTGCCAGGAGAGACTGTAAGTTCCTTAGTTTAGCAAAAATTTAACAAACTTCTGTTTCCTTGCAACAATTAATGAATTTAAACTATAGAGTATGTGGAATGTTGAATCCTAGAGAAACTTTTCTACATATATTATAACATAAGTTGTCACTGCAACTGATTGCCCAGAAATAAATTAATTGTCTCATAATTATCACCATGTGGGTCTTCAACATCAGTTTGCTGTGTATTTCTGAATACTGAACAACACTGTCACATCGATTCAGCACATTTGTTAGCTTTGTGAAGGACATTGATTACCTCACCAAATGTAAAAAGACAAGATTTCAAGTTTTCAGTTAAATTTCAGAAGTTCTTTAGACAATTTGATATTACACATGCAATTTTTTTCTGATCTGGTTTGTGCATATCAATGCTGGAGGTTTTCCAGGATTAAATCCCCACTGCAGTGCTACCAAATAAAAAATGGAGTGAACCCATGCAAAACAAATGGTGACTGGTATACATAGTTGTTAACAGATTCATAATAGCACAAATAAAATATATGTTTTGCACGTAAGTTATGAAAACCTAAGTCAGCTTTGTTCAAAGTTAAACTTTTTTGTAGCAAACTGAATTGCAGGACAATGTAATTGTGCTAAAATGTAAGCTGTTGTGATATAAAATTTCACATGGAATCCGAAAGCAATATAAAATATTTCAATTTATTTATTTGTTCATTACAGTGACAAGCACAAATGAACAATGTCAAAATCTTATGAGACATACAAAATTGGCATAAGAGTATGTCCACATGTGCACACATATAGACACACAGACACACTATTGATAAGAGTTAACAAATTCATTTATACAATAATATCTTTATCTATTAGAAATCTTTTAACACAGTTTTAAATTTTCTGTTGTTATACAGTTTAATGTCAATTGCAAAGGTTTATTCCCATGAAACTAGGCATCTTTTCAAAAAACTGTAATATGACCAGGGATTGCTAGATTACCTTTATTGTGATTTTGTCTATCAGAATTGGTTTGCAGGAGAAAACTGTATTTTGTTAAGTAGATAGTTTGGTAAATATATAATTTAGGGACTGTTAGGATGTTTGACTATGTAAATGTGTTGTGGCATGATTCATTTTATTTAAGATTACCGAGATATGTGATAGTTTTCTTTTGTAATATAAACATTTTATTAAAGTTAATGGCTGTTTCATTTCCCTAATAATAATTCTGAATCTCATTAAATTACAATTTAATCTGCAAGGAGGTCATGTGAGATAATAACACACCCTTGTTAGTATGACATCACCATGATTTAAAACCTCTTAACCGTGCTGTGGCTGAGTGGTTAAATCACTCTCCCCTCACCAAGGCAGCCCAGGTTCAATCCCAGGCTACTGCATTTGGGATTTGTGGTAGTTAAAGTGGCGCAGAGGTGGGTTTTCTCTGGGTTCTCTGGTTTCCCCGGCCATTGCATTCACTGGTGCTCCATCTTCATTCCATGTATCATCAGTGTCATTGCCTGCAGTGCTTGTGTAGTAAAAGTGGGCATTAAACACCATAAAAAGAAGTATAACTTTTCATTTAATAATTCATCTATTTTGCAGCAAATTAGATATCCTATTCGCCATTAATGGCTGAGATCCTCAAAGAAATAAACTTTCTAAGCACTGCAGAAAGAGGAGGTAGGCAACCTTTATCTTCTTCCCCCTCTGTCACCCTCAGTGGTGCAATGGTTACTGTGCTAACTTCATATACCCAAGATTGCAGGTTCAAACCTGGTGGAGGATGATAGATTTTTTTCAGGCATAAAAATCCATAGCACGCTTCCTTTGGAAGGCAAGTATAACTGTTGGTCCCATGTTGTAGATTTACGGCACATAAAAGAATCTCAAGCTTTCAAAAGAGGCCTCTGAGCAAAAGTAAGTGGTCTTTCATGCCCAGTATAGAATGGGATGCTGAGAACCACAGTAGTTAAAGAGCATCCAATATCCAATAAAACTAGCCACCAAAAAAGGTTTAGTAATTTGGTTCCATTACTCCATTACTTCAACGCTGTGTGTTATGTATAAAACAAATGGTATGACATTTTGTGCATCACCACATACTGGGCATGTTTAGTGCACTGGAGTACTGAGACATCAAGAGTGTCAGTCCTCCATCCCTTCAACAGTGTACATTGTTTACATGTGAATATAACTTTTTCCAGGCTGAATCCTCTGCCCTGCAACTTGGAAGTACTTCTAAGAATGTGGGTTTTGCAATGGCACAGTTGTTAAGTGCTGCTGTGCAGGGTAATGAGAACTACACTGGAATAGCTGCTAGAAACACTTCTTCTGCACTGAAGGACCTCACGAATTCCGTCCGTGGTGTGGCAGCAACAACTGACAACAGAGAGACTCAGACCAAGTATGCATCATTCTTTTCTTTTCGTCGTTCTCCTACTGCTTGTTAACTGTACTGCTACAGTTGATATTAAATTATGGTACCATATGCATTTAAAGTCTATTCTTAAGAATTGTAAAAAAGTTAGTTGCTGCATTTACAGTCGATGAGAAATTTCCTTGTGATTGACACTTGGGTATGTTTGCTGGCAGGGGCTCATCAGGTTGCTGACCAATCGTAGTGTAAAAATACATAACCATCAGAGAGATCATGACACATGCATTGCAACAGGTACAGGTTCAGTGGAAATTTATACACGTGTTCTCATGCATGACAGATCTGATTGTTTGATTTCATTCTGTGAATAGGTTGGCTGTGTTATACACTGATTCCTTAAAGATTTACATTTATAATTGTTATTACTTTTTATATATTGCAGTTATAGATCTTGTTCTTATCCAAGAACTACCATGAGTGACACTGTGATTTTAAAATGTCTTACAGCCATGATAAACGAGTTCAGGTTACATTAGCCAAAATAATAAAACAGTGAAGTACAGGACCCAATGTTGAAAGGAATAGATGAGGTAATGAGAAATGGGGAAAAATAATTCAACATACAAGAAGTGTGATAGAAAATGCAAGGAAAGAAGGCATTTTAGAGGAAGTAGTAGAACATGTGGCGCTGCAGATGGAGAGTGAGTAAATATGGCAACAGTGTACTGAAACAGCCACATGTCAACAGGAATGTCAATCACAAAGTACTTTCTCACCAATTATAGGAAGGTACTTAAAGACCTGCTCTAAAAAGATATGCAAATAAAGTTCAACGTGAACTGCCTTGGTTACCAAAAATCAAAAGGACAAGCTGAAATGTTTTCAGCCTGAGCTGATCACCCATTGTGCTAGCTCAGAAAGTGATGCATGCTCTATACATATCCAGATGTGTGGGAAATGCAGCAGGAACATTCCTTTAATATGGCAAGGGAGAGCCAACCTACAGTGGATCAAGATGAATGCCTCTCCATACAATTATATTGTTGCAGGTGGCAAGATCAGACTTGCATTACATAATAGAATTATACAAAAAAATGCTGGATATAGTTTCAGACTTTACAGCTTACATTGTGTGCCATTCCTAATGTTTTCAAGCATCTTGTCATTGATTAGCTATTTATACTTAAAATAAAACATGAACAAAATAACAGTTTACCTCTACCACTGCAAAGTTCCACTGTACGGTAATTCAAAATTGCATATGCTGCAATGGTATCACTACAAAACAATTGGTCATACTATATTTATTCAAATACAAGACAATGTTTTTTTCCAGAGTATTAATGTTGAGAACTGGGGATTCCGAATAGCATGTGGAAGAAAGTAAGTTTCAAACTTCATGGGTACAGCAGTGGTGAAGCCTGGGGAAAATAGATTGTGGCACTTACAGCAGGTTTTGGTTTCGCATCATAAAGTTAGCTGTTAACAGACCTAGGATTGTAAGCATTCTCACTAGAAAAGAGATTTCCTTCCTGAGACTAAAATAAAAATGGAGATTTCCTTTCACTTGGGTGGTTGTACCTAATGTTATTTTGGGAACCAGTGGTCAAACATTTCCCTCCTCTCATAGCAGACATATCATTGTTTCCAATCTCCACTCTACCTTCTGCCCATTACATGAGTTTCCATTTAAATTCAAATAAATAAAACTTTTAACAACAATGTGTCATATTAAGTATGTTATCTAAATAGAAAATCTTATCCGTCATCGTCAATGCAGTTCACTGCTATTACTTTTGTCACATATTGCGCACAAAATGGTACATTTTCATTCTCTCTTCTTCTGCCCAATACAAGAATTCCCATTCAAATTTGAATTAGGTAAAACTACTATGAATTTATTTCATATCTGCTAAAGAGATGCGTTTTCCTACAGATGAGAGGTTAATGAGGATTTCATATGAAGAAAATTTTCTTAGCAATTACACAGCATATTTTGTCTGAACTGTGTTGGAAACTGGAAATTTTCACACAAGTATTAGTTGTGATTATAAACTTTTAATATAATTGAAATTGTGACTAGAATCTGTGTTAAACATGTAGAAAAATGTACCAGCTACTTTGCAATGACATAAGCATCTGAATGCCACACTGCTCTGTTTACTGACAATTGGTTTTAGAAGACTTAAGGGTTTGAGGGAGATATGCAAAAAAAAAAAAAAAAATACAAGCAAGGATAGTTTGAAACCTGTATTAATCTGTAATTTGTATTCTAATATTTATGTTGTACTAGATTGTTGTCATTTCATGCGTTTGGCAACATTTCTGAAGCTACTGAGTGTGAAGTTCCATTTTCTACTGTATTCCTTCCAAAATAACATTTCAATATGCTATGGAACAATTGTTTTAACTTTATGTACAATATAACTCTTAATGTAATGGCAGATATGTTTTCTGAACTTGGTTTAATATGCAAGTTTATTTTAATGCAATATCAGTCAAATTGCATTCTGTTTTTTTTTCTTCTTATGTGATACTTAATGAGTAATTGTATTTGTTAACAGGATTATCACAAGTGCAGAAGATGTAATGGAACGATCTCTAAGACTCATTGAGGAAGCCAAACAGGCTCTGAGGAATCCAGAAAATACCAGCAACTCTCAGAATCTTGCTAGGGTTGCCAAAGATGTGTCCCAGGCCTTGAATACTTGTGTGGGCTGCCTACCTGGACAGAAGGATGTCGATGAAGCTATCCATAGCATCACAGATGCATCTCAAATCCTGGAAAATGGAGAGTTCCCACATACCGACAAACCTTATGGGTAAGTAAATAATTTGTGAACTTTGTCTGGTGTACATGAAACAAAGAAAAATAGGTGTCTGAATTAACAGTGCTTTATTCTTCCATTCATCTGAACAGTGAGAGAGGCTTACCACTTTTTGAGGGCCAAACCCAAGACAAATGCTTGTTTTGTTTGCTCCAAACCCACGACTCTTGCTATAGATGGTTACCATTTTTGTGTTTCCCAGAAATAACTGATAATATACTGTGTAGTATTTGAACATATTGTTCATGCTTACATGTCAAAAATATTTTCTAGTAACAAGCGATGGATATTTCATAAAAATGTAAAATAAAAAACTCTCCTAAATGTAAATGGAAGCAGATAATCCCTTATCTTTGGAATCCTTGCTATGGACTAGTTTCACATTATCAACATAAATTTCATTGCATTATCAACATAAATTTCCTTAAGTGAAGATTTGTTGCAACCTATTATTTTTATATTATATTTGTGTTTTTACTTCACTGTTACTAGCTTCTTTTTACATTTATAGATAATCCCTTATTCGTGGTTGTAAGTAATAGAGTAAAGCAAGCAGCAGGACCTTTTAGAATACTTTAATCTGCAGTTTTGAAGTAAGTCCTCAATATGTGATGATGAATCAGCATGTTTATCAGTTTTTAGATATGTCTAACGCTTTCTTTACATTTGAGAATAACAAAATATTCCATTACACTGTAAACACTACTCACCATTATTACGTCACCATGTTTTCAAAAACTTATATTTGTTTTGAAGTCATTAAATGTATATATCCTTTTTCCCCATGGAAATGTCACAAACACATGAAAACAGCCATAACTTGTCTAAATAAGACAATATGCTGTTATAACTGTCAATGTGAGCAATATTTACCACAACTCACTTTTATCCATTTCTTTCTGCCAAAGGCAAATACAATGTTTCAAATTTATCATAATTGCAATCCTCTATTTTATGTTCAAAACCTCAGACTTTATTCAGGACAGTATAAGAAAACCAGGACTGTCTGGTCATATCCCAGACAAATGGTAAGCCTAAATAATATACAATATGTTTGAAAGCATTATGGAAATTTGGTGTCAATAAGGCAAACTCCTGAAACAAGAATACAACAAATTAAACTTTATATGTTATATTAATTTGTTGAGTTGGTTTTTTAACACTACGTCACTTACATTGTTATTATACCTCATAATAACAATGTAAGTGACGTAGTGTTAAAAAACCAACTCAACAAATTAATATAACATATAATTTGACCGTCACTGTTACTAAATTCCTCCAAACAGCAATCAAAATTAAACTTTATTTCTGTTTTACATAACAGTTTGCCACTTAAAATTATTTAATTACCTGAGAAATCACTTTTACATTTACACTCACTTTCCATTAGCTGCTGTACCTCGTCAATCACCTATCTTTTTGCTCATAACATCTGGTATTTTGCAAGGTAAATGGCCAATGTATAATTGACTGGTGGAAGTTGGTGTAAACACTGATGTTCATTGTGAGTATAAAAAGCCTCCCTTTGTCTCAGCAGCTTAAGGACTACAATTCCAAGAAATTGTCTGCCTTATATCAAACCTTGTTCTTTTTCATCACATTCAGTGAAAAAATGAGATCCTGCAAAGGTGTGTTGAATCCAGTCAACACCCAATTTTGGAGAACATTTAAAAATTGAGGCACATAAATTATGGAGTATGAAAACTTGCGTGAAAATGAAACAGTAGTTAATTAAAAATTCTGGGTCTAAAAAGTACTTGTTACAACTTGAGTTGTCTTTAGTAGTTTTAGGCTTAGCAAGCATAGCTTGCATGAAAAGATCGTTTCAGCATTGAAATGAATACTTGTATGCATTGTAATTCACAGACAACTGCAACAGGAATTGAACTCTGCAGCTGCCAGCCTAAACGATGCCTCAGCAGAAGTGGTTCAGTCAGTGCGCAGTCCTACACAGTTGGCAGCATCTTCTCGCCACTTTGGAAGTGCATTTGGGGACCTGTTGGGAGTCAGCATGGAAATGGCAGGGCAAACCAAGGATAAGGAAGTGCAAGGACAGATGGTGGTGTCCCTCAAGAATGTATCCATGGTATCCTCAAAGCTTCTGGTGACCGCAAAGTCGGTAGCTGCAGATCCATCTGCCCCAAATGCCAAAAACCAGCTTGCTGCAGCAGCAAGGTAAACATACTTGTGGTGTTCTGACATTTGAGGGTGCAATGTACTAAAAGTTGTGTGTCAGTCTGTGAAGAGCATAATTCTTGAAAGAATTATAAATGCCAAGTTTAGTATTTAAGTCCAGTATCTACCTTCCAAAGATTTGCCTTGAAGATTTTCAAGAAAATTACCCCTTTTTAAACTAGCTTTTACATGGAAAAATGTTCAATATATTTTTTTTTTTTATTTTCTCAAGAATGGCACATAACAATTTTAACTAGAACACTATACATTTAAGACATTTATGTGACAAAACATATATCTTGAATTTTCTGGGAAGTCCTTTTCATTGAAAGGCACTTTTTAACAATTCTATGTAACTAGTAAACTAATAGACAAAAACATTCTACACAACAATACAGATCTCTTTAAAACATGCAATTTATTAGAATTGTTTTGTTTATTTTTGTGGTTGCAGCCATTTCCAAAATATCCATTATTATTGATTTCAATATTTCGACACTTATTTCAATTGTTTCTTATGAATCAATTCATAATGAGAAGGAATTTCAAAGCCAATGTAGCAATCTGTTTTTAAACATTTGAGTTTTGCTATTCCATTTTTATCTTTAATGAAATGTTGATGAAACTATTTATACAAATGCGTATTGATATGGATTAACTTAAAGTAGATAGAAGAGTGTGTTTTCACTTGAAGAGTTACTATATAAAAATAAATGATAAGGGGTAGAGAAAGTCATGTGAAATTTGTTTATTTCTATGATGCAAATTATAGCAATTGCATAGTAGTCTTTATTTCTCTAGTATTCTGGATCTGGTAATAAAGTTTTGTTCTAATTTTTAGGGCTGTAACGGACAGCATTAACTACCTTGTGGATGTGTGCACCTCAGCAGCTCCTGGCCAGAAAGAATGTGACAATGCGATTAGAAAAATACAGTCAATGAGACCTTTGCTTGACAATCCAACAGAACCACATAATGATTGTACTTACTTTGAGTGCCTTGACACAGTCATGGAGAAATCCAAGAGCTTAGGTAAGTTACACTCATATGCAAAAATGTAATTAAGTCACATAAGAATTAGTAAAAAGTGATGGATAGGTAGAGTCTGGCATAGCAAGAACAGGAACTATGATGTTAAGTGGTTCAAAAGTTGATAAAGAAAGGTACCTGCTTTGTGACAGTGCAGATAAGAATTTTCAGTGTGTTCTAGAATGTTCAGAAACCAAAGTTTGGAGAGAGGAGATATGGAACAAAAAGTAGGATAAGTTTTAGGTAAATATTTGGGGAAGGTAAGAAAAAAGTGGTTGAGGAAAATTATTAAAGAAAGAGAGAAACTTAACAACATAAAAGATGAGGAAGGTAGCTTATAGAAGTGGGAAATTGAGGGAATATACACATTCTAAGAGAAGATACATTGTATACACAACCAACCAATGATTGTAACATTAAGCAATTCCTAGGGTGAGGTCAAAAATGTTTATATTTGATTGTTATGAAATATATGAATGAAATTCATTTGTAAGTAAAAAGTGGTGCTGTGGCTCACCTCTCACCAAGGCAACCCACGTTTGATCCAAAGTAACTGCATGTGGGATTTGTGGTGGACAGAGGAGCATCTGGACAGGTTCTCTGGTTTTTCCTGCCATTCATTCCACGACTTGCTCCATAATCAACTTTTCTTTCAACCATTTTGCCATTATTTCATATCATCTTCCTCACTCCCATACCAGGCATCAAGCTGATCACCCAACCTAGCTACACATGATCCAGAGCCTGTCTGTTCCTCAACAGGCATCTGAGCCCAGGTACTGGCTTGTAAGTCCTCCATACAACAAGGACAAATAGCAAAGAAGAAGAATTAATAAAATGTAGTAGTTCAGTAGCACATTACCAGATGAATTGAGGGCATGTTGTGAATCCAAAGACTGCTTGCTCCTTGTATGGTATTTAACCCTAAGCATTGCATTGTTATTTAAATGCTAATATGGATGGATTCTAGAAAGAATGTTAGCTCTGATGTAAAACTTATTTTATTCAAATGAGCATTTGGAAATCTCCTAATCAACTAGTTAAGTTTTGAAATGTCACATTTTCATCAAAGTTTGTCTGTGCAGCATTTAGTTAAGTAAGTTTGAATAAAAATGTTGCTTGTTAGGATCAGAAATCAAACTTAAGACTAGGAATTATGGATTCACTGCCTCCACATAGCCAAATAGATGGAAATAAATGCACAGTAATATTATTTGGTAGTATTTGAAGTCTTAGTATTATTATTATTCTCAAAAAATGGTTAAGAATGTTTCAGATTTCCCATTCATCTAGATTGCAGCACCTACTAAACCAAAGCATCATATCAATAAATCTGTCATAGATCACCTACTCTCTTTTTGACTGACCTACATAATAAATTATGAAAAATAGTTTAATAATTTTTACTGATGTTGATAGTGTTTTACAATTGATAAACTGGATGCTAGGGTAGTTGAGAGACTTCATTTGTGGCTCTCATGGTGAGGGTCCATGATTCGATTCTTGCCTCTGGAGTGGCAATTTTAAGTTGGTTCTTTCCAATCCTTCACATTTGGCTAGCTCATATGGAATATCCCCAAGACCCAATATGATTTGGAGTGCATCATTACCCTTACATCAGAGGCAATACATACCATTCGCTGGGCACCTCCACATCAGAAGTGTGTCCATCATTGCTTGGCAGAATGAGGTAAATGCCAAAGGTCCAATGATCATATGGGAAGCATTAGAAACCAACCACAAATGATAAACTACAGAAATAAACCACTTCGCTACAGTAATAACAACTCCCACCATTTTCCTTAGAAAATTGTGCCATTTCCATTTTATCTTCCGAAAATGATGTTTTTTTCACCCTATAAGACTTAATAATTGCTCTGCTTTACTATTGTGCATCAAAGTACTAGACTCATAGCTGCAGATAGTGGCTGCTTTCTCTTCTATAGTACCAGGTATTCATTTTTATGTGTGATTCCCTGCACAAGAAATAATGTCTTTGATACTTGATTTGAAGTAAGTGTCATGTCTATGCAGTGATATAAATCGTACTTATATGTTGTTCCTAAATTGACATCAGAATAATGATAATACTTAACCCCAGACATGAGGTGTTCATATTCAGCTTATCAACAAAGAACAGAGCAACGTTTGAATGTTATTCATTACTGCAATGGAAGGAGGGTTTGGAAAGACTGGTTGTATTAAATAGCAATGCAACCATATCTGGAGTGTTGTGATTTGCTTACTCTTGTCTATGTATAGGTAGCTGTTTTAAATAGAGATATTTGTGATAACTTTCTCTTTAGGAAGTGAATACTACTACTAGATAGAGCACTTGGCTTTTGGTGTAGGCTCTCCAGCCAACTATGATGTCATTCATGCTCAGTTGGTGAGCAGAAAATCATGAATAAAATGAACACCCAGTAGAGGCACTAGTGTTCAGGACATTTTCTTCCAGAGTGTACTGATGTATAGAATGTTCTTGCATTTGCCCCATGTCTCAGACTTTCTCTCACCACATTCTGCTGGGAAGCCACAATGATTGGTTTTACATCTTGACCATCTTCTTCCATGTATGGAATATTTATTTACTGCTGGTTTCAGATACTGTCAGGTTCCAATGTTGTCAATCTCAAAAATTGCCAAAGATAAATGATATGTTTGTCTTTTGAATTTTAGAGTTTCTTTATTGTTAGATGTTTTAGACAAAAACTAAAATTTGTGATTACATTTAATTCTTGCTTCAGGTGATGGAATGACTGGTATTGCAAATCATGCAAAGAAATCAGAGCATGAAGAGTTTGGAGAAGCAGTGAAGGGTGTTTCCAATTCCATATGTGGCTTGGTAGAAGCTGCAGCGCAGGCTGCGTATCTTGTGGGTGTGTCTGATCCATCCAGTGTAGCGGGCAGACCAGGACTTGTGGATCAAGCTCAGTTTGCTCGTGCTGCACAGTCCATTCAGACAGCATGTCAACATCTCACCAACCCCACTACTAATCAACAGCAGGTATGTCTGACTTCCAGCAGAAATTTGTCACAAATTTTAATTCAATTTGGGGTGAACTTCCAGTGTTTTCTCAACTGCATATAAGAAGTAGGGAAAGTATTGTATTCCACCCAAAAATTGCATTTTGAGATTTCACCAGAAATAAATGTTTTGAAGCCCCTGAACCCAATAAATACACCTTTAGAACAAGTCACATTATATAAATTTGAACAAAATTTTACATATAAATATGCAAATATACACATTTACACACATTTTACATATAATACAGCTATCTTTTTAAACAAAAAGAAGAGAAGTACAAATATAGATATATGTGGTATAAATATATACTGTATTTATCTGAATACAAGACAGCCCCTAATTTTCAGAACTTAATTTTGGAAGTTAGCATATCATATTCATATGCAAAAAGAAGACAGGATAACTTAGTTTTTAAATGAAATTTAATGGTTTGCCATATATTTTAAACAAACTAGTGGATACTTAAGTTCCCATTTTTTTTTAAATGCGAAATTTGTGGTTGACGTACAGGGTAATACAGAAGTATGGAAATTGATAGTGTATGAATGCAATTGTGACAGCAGCGTAACTGTAATGATAATGATAAATATTTAACAATGATAAATATGTTTTTGTATTTTGACAACAGAAGGGAGAATGGAAATGTATGGTATGTACATTTGATAAAACAGGATAACGGCAGTAGCATAGCTCTAACAATAATGATGGATATGATTTTCTGTTTAGAAAGCATACTTACTAATATTTTTACCTAATTTGAATTTGTGTAGAAATTCACATTCAAGTGGGAGAGAAGCAAAAAAGGGAGATTGGAAATGTAATGGTATGTCTTGTGCTTATTGGTGATGGCAGCAGCTTAGCTGTAATGACAATAGATTTTCAATGACAGTACGTAGCTGTATTGATGATTATGGATGCTATTTTGTATAAGACAACATAATATACGTCGGAAAATATTTACCTAATTTGCATTTGAGCATAAATTCATGTTGTGGGCAGCACAGAGAGGAAGAAGGAAAATGTACTGTTTATATGTTTGACGGGAGGAGTTGAAGTGTGCTTTCTGCTTGACCATTGGCTTCCAATACATTGCGTGGAGCCACTGAAGTGAAACTCCTCTAGTTTTATTTCAATCTCAGAAAGTAATGGTTTTTTTTCCCAATGAGAATGCTCATAGGCCTGTTAACAGCCAATTGTTTGGCACAAAATCTGCCACATACATCGCAAACTGGAAGGGAATCTATATCATTTCCCACAGGTTTCTCCTCTGCCATACCTGCAAAGTTTGAAACTTACTGTTTACCTGCATGGTATTGAGAAAACATACCTATGTTGCAAATGCTTTTGGGAAAAAACATTGTCTTGTATTCAGATAAATACAATATGCAAGTACTGTAGGGTACATTCCAATGATTATAAAACAAACTGTGATAGCATTTTAATTCTGAATGTACAAGAACTTTTGCGTGGATTTCTATAACTGTGGTTCTGAATGCAAATACAGTGTATCCCCTTCATCAGCTGCTGTTGCTAACATATATGTTATGATTGCCTTTATTGTTTATTAGCTAGGAAATCAATCAGTTGACATTGGTTTTGAAAAGACATTCATTTTGAAGATCGCTGATTTTCATTAATTTGGCTGAATTGCAAGCAAATGAAAAATAACTGACCACCCATAAACACATGACAAACAAGTAACAAATTTGGCATTTATCAATCTTCAATGTTTGCATCTTTAAGTATTGTAGCTTTTCTTCACAATTTATTGTTTTACTTCACTAACTGCTCCTGCCCTGTTTAAATTCACATCTTTTTTGTGGATTAGCCAACAGTATTTCACTGGTTTTAGACATATAGCAAAACATATTTCTGGTTTGATAGCAAGAATAACATTATTACAGGTACTCTCAGCTGCTACCGTTATTGCAAAGCATACCAGCTCTTTGTGCAATGCATGTCGGGTTGCCTCATCAAAAACCACTAACCCAGTAGCAAAACGCCACTTTGTCCAGTCTGCCAAGGATGTAGCTAACTCCACAGCCAATCTTGTGAAGGAGATTAAAGGTAAGTACTGGTGTTTGAATTGTAAATTTTTATCTTATGTAGAAATATCTTATTAGAGACAAGGAGCAGCTTAGGCTACTACAGCGTCGTCATTTTATGTGGTAACCCATTCGCGCACTCTCTAACAATGTGCAAGAGAGCTAAGAGTTGCTATCAAAACTATGCCTTACCTTATAATAGATGCTGGAAATGTTGACCTTCTGCTTTCAAACAAGCATCGTATCTCTTAAAAATGTTGTCACTCATTTCATTCATCCATTTAAGTGAAACCAAGATTTGTCAGAGAAAAATAAACGCTCTGGGTCAATGAAACCTCTTTCTACAGATTGGAAAAAGCAATTGCAATAATTTGCACGTTTACTGGGGTCATTTACTTTTAATGTGCTCACTCAGTGTAGCGATAAGGTTTTAGTTTCAGTAGACGTGTAGCATTTCTAGCAGAAGATGGAGATACCCCTGACTGCTGCACTAATTTGTTCAGTGATTTTCAAGGCAAACACTCCAAAGTGGCATTGATTTCATCCAGTTTATTTTCTATTAACACTGACCTTCTCCTAGAATGTTTCTTGTCCAACACTGAACCCGAAGTTCAAATTTATTGACCACTGCATGTATAATTTTTCTTGCAGGTGGTACAGAGTTTGTAAACTTTTCAGCAAACTCTCTGCACACACGGCGAGCAGCTTCATACTTAAAGTAAACTTTACAAATAAACACACGTTCTTCCACTGTTAAGTGACATGTTTACTACAGTGACAGAAGCAACTAACTGACAATGATTGACTGCTTGTGCATCTGACTCAGCAACACAGAAATGGCGACAATGCATTTTCAAGCAGGAATCGGCAGTCCAAAGTCCCAGCAGACGCACAGGAGTAGCAAAGGAGAGAAAGACCGTGAATGGGTTCCCTTATAATATAATAACCCTATAGTAGAAACACAAGTAGCTCATTGTTTTAGAAATGTTATTGTTTAGTGTTACCTGCATGTTTATTTATATTGTTTCAGAAGCTCTTTTATCTATATACATTTTTAAGACAGTCTTAAATTGTAACTCAAAATGCTTTACTTCTATATTATTGGAAATGATTGTAAACAGTAAAAATATTTATAATATTGACATTGTGAATGAATTGATGGCACTTTAGTTTCATGTTGTTTTCACTTAGAATGTTTCAAAGACATTTGTACTATCACCACTCACTGTTTTGGTACATTACACTTCACTTACTTGTGACACATACTGATGTTCATGAAGACATAAACATTATTGACTCAGAATTAATAACTTTACATCTCTTTATGAATACAATGAAAGGTTTCACTCCTTTAGCAATGGAATATAGGACATCACATTCAGTAATGCAACAGGTAAAAGTGGAGTCCTAACCTCAAAATAACAGAAGTGCACATATATGTATCCCGAGTTCATGCTTACATAAATCTACGCAATGTTGAAATAATAATGCACATTGTGCAAACATCCAATCAAAACAAAGGTCGTCAGCACAGCCAATATACTAAAATGCAAGACTTTGTGAGTGTTGTTACTATTTGATATTTTTGAATCTTCAAATCCGATTAAATAGTTTATATTTTGTATTTCAGTTTAAATACACACATAAAACTTATTGAATGCGCTAGACATATGCAGACATAACTTCGCTCTTTAGTATTTTTTGTAACACATGGTTGGAAGTGCTTTGAAACGGAAATGTGACAATGTGCATAATGTTTACTTTTGTAAATTGAATATGTAGATTTGTAAAGTTCCTCAAACTTTACAAGTTAACAAACTTCTATTATGAGACAGAATTTATAAGCATTCATAATTTTTCCTTTTATTTGTAAATTGTAAATATTGTGAAACAGGCCCCTGGATTGAAGCCATTGAATGAGTTGCTGTGTTGATGGTCTGTTGGTATTCTTCTTCATTGAGTGGTATAACACTTTGTATAACACTTTGTCCATTTGTTCATTTGATGGTCCTATTTGTAACTATTTTGAATTGGATTTAAATAAGCCTTTATAGAAAACCTTTATTACATTTGTAAAGTTGTAGTTCAACAGGAAATTGCTGAAATAATTTATTAAATTTCTTGCTCTGTATACAGTTGGTGATATGAGCACTTTATGTTATGTTGTACACAATGTAAAAAGTTTATTGTTGATGAAGATTGGGAAACTTTGCAGCAGACTCTAGCTACATTCTTTATTCTGGTTGTTTAAGCTGTTTAAGAGAGTTCTTATGCAAATATTAGCAACTGAAATTTGATTTTGCAGCACTGGACCAAGATTACAGTGATCGCAATCGAGAAAGCTGTGCAGCTGCTACCAAACCTCTCCTGGAAGCAGTGGACAGCTTGTGTACATTTGCTGGATCACCAGAATTTTCAAGTCAGCCAGCAAAGATAAGCACTGCTGCTCGTGCTGCACAGGAACCAATCATATCAGCTGGACAGGCCATCATAGATGGATCATGTTCCATGGTGCGAGCAGCCAAATCTCTAGCAGTTAGTCCCAGAGATCCACCAACATGGCAGCTTCTCGCTAACCACAGCAAGAGTGTTTCAGATTCTATCAAGAAACTGGTGTCTTCAATCAGGTAGGTCATATTTCAGTTACGAAATGCTTCAATCAAATAATCAGTTGATGTACTCACCATAAAAATATTGCATAATATTTAAGAGTAAAAACACAGCATCGCACTCAAAATTCACTAGTTGAAATAAATAATTACTGACATTTTTCAGTGGCTATTGCCACCATGTTCAGCAAAGATTTACTGATGAACTTGTAGTAGTGGCCTGCAGAGGTCTCTCTTCTGGGTAGATAAATTTTGTGATGAAACCTTTTGTGGTATATCAAAATCTTTGACTGTTTTTTTGTTTTTTAGAATTAATAAATTTTCTCAAACTGTTAATCCAATTGGATTCTGCACTGATTTTAATAACTTGGGTTCACTGTGAGAATTGTGGTTTTGAGTTAAAAATGGTGTGTTACACTGACTTAGCTGTCTATTTGTGCTTTAAATTCCTTACATGTTAATTTTTGGACTCAAAGCCATGATTTTCACAGTGAACCCAAGTTATTAAAATCAGTGCAGAATCCAATGGGGTTAACAGTTTGGGAAAATTTATTAATTCTAAAAACAAGGTCATAAATTTTGATATACCACAAACAAACGGTATCATCTCAAAATTCATCTACAGGCAACTACTACAAGCTCATGAGTAAATCTCCGCTGAAGAAGGCAATAGCCGCCGAAACATGTCCGAAGTAAATTACTTACTTCAACTAGTAAAGTTTTGAGTGTGATGCTGTATTTTTACTCTTAATTGATTAGTTACTTCATTGTGCATTCCCAGTAATGTTTTAATTGCATAATATATTTGATCCTCCACAGAGATAAAGCTCCAGGACAGAAAGAATGTGATGAAGCCATTGAGAAACTAAGTGCCAAGATTCGAGATCTGGATCAAACATCACTAGCAGCAGTTTCACAGAGCCTTGCCCCACATAGAGAGAATACGCTCCAGGGCTTCACAGATCAAATGGAAAGTTCTGCTTCTGAGATAATGGAGAAGCTGGAACCTGTCCGTGCTGCTGCCAAATATGAAGCTGAAAACATTGGACATGCTGTAAGTACAGTCCTCTAATTGGGTAGATAAACACTTGTAAAGCATTAGAGAGAAGTGTTGCACTTGGATCTGAGTTATTTGAACTCCAGCAACTTTTCATAAATTTATATTAGCTTCAGTGTTTGTGATGAGTAGGGATAGCATTTTGGGGACTGATAGCTGGACACATGGGGATATCAATTGGCGACTGCACAAGCTGCATCTCAACAACCTGCAGTAATGCGTTGGGGAATGTGGCTTAACGCAGCAGTATACTATGCTGTACATTGCAATACTGTTTTACAGGTAAATAATGCCTTTGATGACAGTGCATGCTCTTCAATCAAGATTGTAAAATCACTTGCTTCAAATGAATTACATGTAGATTTGCAATTCATAAAAAAGAACTTTGCAGATTATCTACGACAATAACATATTTGGAAACATCAAACATTGAAATGCCTTGAGCGCTGAAAAATGTCAATGAACTTGTGCAAGCAATTAATCAGAGACCTGTGACACCTGTTTTAGACCATGTTAAAAAGAAAATGAAAAAAATGTCGGATTTTCAGTAATGCATGAAGTATGAAATGTGCTACAAGGTGTTGCTACCAAAATAATTACTGATGATGTATCTTTCCCAATAGCCAATGATGTGTCCTATTTCTGCTTCCTATTTCTGCTTTGTTCCAATGGCATCTTATGATGTGGAGTGAAGTTTAGCCTGTATGTGTGCCAATCAGAGACGATTCACATATGAGACATTGCAGAAGTATATTGTGCATTGTAATCTATGTATCTTGAGAGAAAATGAAACGGGTAATAATGCTGATGACTTGCTGCCCAACAGTAATTGAATGAGTGTAAAATTGTTAGTTTCCACAAATCAGTGGTATTTATGTTTACCACCCACCCAACCTCAATTGCCTTCCACTGCTAGTGAAAACATCACAGTCTACCACACAACCACTCCCCCATTTTCCTTCTATTTGTACCGCTATGTATACACTGCATTGTCAATACATCACAACTATACACCATGCTGCGCTAACTTTGATTCTGTCCGGCCATTGATCCCCAAGGTGCTATCCCTAGTGATGAGTAAATGTTAGGCTTAGCTTAAATCAGAAGGGATCATTTCCTGCAATCAGTTAATCGTGAAAGTATTAAAATAATATTTATTATTATTACAGATCAAGCAAATGGTGCTGTATTTTGAGCCACTGGTGACAGGAGCCATTGGTGCAGCTTCCAACATGATGCATTCCAAGCAGCAGATGGTGCTTCTGGACCAAACCAAGACAGTTGCAGAATGTGCACTTCAGCTGGTGTATGCTACCAAGGAAGGAGGTGGTAATCCTAAGGTAATTAAACTGTTGCAATGCATGGGTAAAATTTAGTAAAAAAATATAAACATTTTCAACTTTATGTTTTTTGCATTTCTCTTATAATTTAACCTTTCAGGCAAATTGGTTTTTTACTATAAAAATTTTAAAGCTACAACTAACTATCTAACTGGTCCTGTAACATTTAAGTAAGGTGCTGCAATGAATTTTGACCCCATTTTTGTCATTATCCCCCCCCCCCCCCCCCAAAGTTCTCCTTGAACCACAGTTTATAACTTATGGGAGCTTAAAAAATTATGAATTTAAAAATTGTTGTGCACCAGGTAAACAATATGTAATTCAGCATAAATTAATTATTTTCCAAAACTCAAATTGAAGAATTGGAAAGCTTCGATACATAACTTGTGAACAATTTTCTTTCACTTAAATTAATTAAGGTCATCTCCTTAATGCAGTGGTAGCGCAGGAGACCTGGGTTCGATTCCTGGTACCAGTGTGGGGAATTTTCCCCCACTGGGAGACCTGGTCCAGGTGCACTCAAACTTGTGAGGTCCCTGGGGGGGGCCAATTTTAGAGCTACTTGATTGAGAAGTAGCAGCTACAAATTGAGAAGATCGCATCAACCAGATGGGAGGGACTCGAGGCACTGATTACATCTCACCCTCTCATGACGCCTTTGGGCTCAAATGGGGGGGGGGTGCAGTGGCCGGATGGTAGGCCAAGGTCCCTTGTGGACTGTCGTGCCATGGAGAGATGTTTAAATTAATTAAATTTAAGGAATACCTGCACAACAATTTATATTTGTACACTAAGCTCAAATTAAAAATTTGGGTGCAATAAAACAAGACCAATTACAATACCTCAAACCTTAATATAAAAACAAGATGGCCATTGCCTAGGTCGAGTTGAAACAGCTGAGCAATGCAATGGAAGCACAATATATCGTTTGTAGTAGAAGTTATGTCATGAAGGTATGACTGTGATTACAGAACGACTTTATTAAAGTTAAAATAAACATAATCTGAATCATATTGTTGATCTATTAACAGACAATTGATAGTTGATAATTAAATAGACTTACAGATATATAATGGTATTAACATCAATTTCTGTGTATTTCAGGCTGTGAACATTCATCCTGATATAGATGAGTCAGTGGATGCTACTCGAGATGCACTGCAAGATGTGGGAAAGACTTTAGAACACCTTGCCACGCAGGCTGGAGTTGTTACGGGAATCTTAGACTCCATAACAAGGTCGATGACTCGTGTTACAGAGAGCAGTCACAGACTTTCCACGTATTCCGAGATGGGGGAATTAAGTTTTGTCGACTACCAGACCCGCATGGTGCAAGCTGCCAAAGAAGTTGCAAGATTAGCCCAGGAAATGGTGTGTAGTTCTTAGTGTTTTGTTCCCATATTGGTTAAAAGATTCCATAAATGACTAGTTTTAATTACTTGGATTAAACTTTTCTTAAGCTGGAATTTCTCTGTAATTGGTAAGAAATTACTTTGTGATTGACATTCCTGCTGACACATGGTTGTCTCTGACATTCCTACTGACATAGGACTGTCTCGGTACACTGTTACCATATTTACTTGCAGTCTGTTTGCAGTGGCACATGTTCCACTACTTCCTCTAAAATGCCTTCTTCTTTCTATGTATTTTCTATCACACTTCTCTATGTTGAACTACTTTTCCCCATTTCTCACTAGCTATCTCATCTATTCCGTTTAACATTGGATCCTGTATTTTACTAAATGTAAAAGTTTTATTATTTCGGCTAACGTAACCTCAACTCATTTATCACAGCTGTAAGATATTTTCAAATCACAGTGTCACCCATGGTAGTTCTAGGATGAGAAAAGAAGCAATGACTGTGATATATAAAAGGTAGTAATGATTATAATTGTAAATCCTTGAGGAATCACTGTATATAACACAACCAACATTTTTACAGAATAAACTAAAACAATCAGATTGCAATCAGATCAGTCATGCATGAGAGCACATGCATAAATTTCCACTGAATCCATAGGTGTTGCAATGCCGATGACATGAAGTCTGGTGCTTATGCACCTATCACGCTGCCAGCAGATGATACACTCCACAAGTGTCAGTCACAAGAAATTTCTCACCGACCATAGAAATGGTCATTTGAGGGACCAGAGCACAAGATGAGGATTTAACCTTAATGGACTCCTTAATGATGTAGCCATAAAGAGAGTGCAAGCTATTGGAATCCACCAAAAGCCAACTGTAACATAATTTCCCATTATAGGATTCTCTGGCTATATTTGGCAACATTCTGTCTGCTCATTTGACATCAATACTGTCTGCAAAATGTAACCATAGTAAAGATATGGTCCTAGCCAATGTTAATTGCAGTTGTTGCATTGCCAAGCAGGCATTATCTTGCAGATATGCAAACTGTTAGAGTTTAAATAAGGGAAAAAGTTTAAGTATTTTAAAACTGAAATCAATAACAAGGAATATCTTGAAAATGGTCAACCCCATGAAAAAAAAATGCATGTATCATAAACTGTGTGCTTTAATGCGATGTACATTTTGTGTGGTAAGCTTTTGTCTATCTCTTATGGTTTCCAGTTATGCAAAATTTTGCAAAATTCATCCAGAATAAAGAGGTCTTCAGAGATTATTCCCAGTAAATTGAAGAAATACATTTTATTTGTCATGTAAATATATTTAATATACAATATTTTAATCCAAATCGTTAAAGCCATTTTTGAGAAATTCAAAATGTTCAAAAATTTTTCCATGTAAAGGGTAGTTGGGGGTGGTAAGAGTTTCTTGAAAATCTTTGTGTCGCATCCTTGGGAGATACTTGGTATTTAACAGACTTTTCATTTTTGAGCTATGCTGCCCACACAAACACAGACACTGACAGACAGACACACTCACACACACACACACACACATATAATACATATACTCTTTTTGAATTAAGGGTGTCTCAAAACATATATTTCCGATGAAATCTCAGTATCAAATTTTTGGGTGGAATACAATACCTTCTCTATACACTATGTACATAGTACATGCAGAGAAAGTAAAAATAGCTCTTGTGGCTGTTGCATTCTAACCACCAATGACTGCACAATACATCAATGGAAAATGATGATTTGTAGCTCAGCATACTACTTATGCAAGATTTGTCAGACCAGTAATTCCTTTTCCATCAAGTATATGCTCAATTTGTCTTCAAGATCTCTGGAAGTGTCGGTTACACCAGTCTTGGCAAGTGGGATATCCTTGTGGATGCCAGAAATCAAACTTGAGGTCCCTTTGAACCGCTGCAGTGATTGAGTAACAATAACCATTAAAATAAAACCCCCTTGGACTATAACAAAGATATATAGCTTTAACTTATCATATAGTGTATTGCTTGTTAATTTACAGGTTGCCAAATCTGCCACAGATGTTGGGCGCCTTGGTGCTTTAGGAGCAGATCTCTCCAGACAGTATGGCCAGTTGGCAGCAGATGCAACAGGAGCTGCTGCAGCCACAACCAATTCAGATGTATCCACTCGAATCCGATCAGGTGTACAGGAACTAGGTCGAGCATGCCTAGAGCTGGTGAAGGCAGGAGGAGCATGTCAAATGGCACCACAGGGAGATACTTTTGCTCAGAGAGATGTAGCCGACAGTGCCCGTCATGTCTCCGAGAAGGTAAGTTATTTACTTTTATGGTATGGTCAGTATTTTGAGGAACATCCAGAAAGAGTCTTAGATAGGTGCATTGTTGTCTGGCTATTGACGGTGTTACATATTGTGACTGTCCAATCTTCCCTATCATCCTTCAAGTTTTGCTTGGTCATATATATCATTGCAATAAACTACTAATGAAGTAACCTCTATTTGCTTCTAACATTGACTAGCATAAACACAGGACTCCTCTTGTTCTCTTCAGTGTTGAACACAGGAGCTCTCCTCTCTCTTCCAGTCTCTCTTATCTCTACTTCTTCCCTTTTGTTTTGCATTTTGTTTTCATGTAAACACAAGAGTCTATGGAATGTTACATTCATTCATCCACAGGAAATGCGGTTAAGATCTATCAAGAACTATAGTCCAGCAACTCCTTGGGGACATTTGAAAGGCAGTAATGCAAAAGTTTACTCCTTTCATTCCTCACCTAGATAAATTCAAATGCACAAATAATGCAAATCTTAAAAATTTAAAGTATTAAAGGTTTATCTTAATGTATTAAACATACTTCAATACCACCAAGTGTCAAGGTATTGACAGTTTTGTGGTTCTACCCCTAATATTTTTCAGTGCTTTTGCCATTTTTGGAAATGATGTCACCATTTAGTTGTTTCTCACCAAGTCATGGATAGAGAATGAAACTTCAAAACCAGCATATAGTGACCTGCTTTTTAAGAATTTAACTCTTGCATCAGTCTTTCATATTCTTAAAATTTAAAAAATAATGTGTTAAACTTAGCACTCTTAAGGTTTATTACGTTAGGTATTTACCTAGAACATTTTACCTAGAAACACAGGATGAAAATATCAAAGCCTAGAGAGTGTAAAGCTCAACTCAATTTTTTAATTTTAATTTTTGAGCTTCACTATGTGGATTCACATTCTGAATTTGGTTACTTCTATATTGTCTTTGTACTTACACCAACATGTATAATGAAATCATTTCCGAAATCTTTTATCTTCGTTAACATAAAGTAGGCAGAGAAACAAGCCTTGCAAGAATAGTTTATAGAAGCTTTATAAAATAAATAATAATGGCTACAGAACCCCATGTGAGTATAACACAAGAGTTTTCTTTTCAATTCTGTCATGCCATTGTTAGCTATATTCGTAAGATGAGATGTCCTTCTTGAAACAATTATTCTATATGAGTAATGACGATAGGTATGTAATAGCAAAGTAATGTTTTTCTTGAAATTGCAATTCAACAAAGTACTTGAGATTCATTTGGAAATATACAACTTCATGATATTTGAAATTCGTTTACTGCAGGTATCGCAAGTGTTGGCAGCTCTTCAAGCTGGCTCCCGAGGCACGCAAGCTTGTATCAATGCTGCCAGCACTGTGTCTGGAATAATAGGAGACCTGGATACAACAATAATGTTTGCCACTGCTGGCACACTTCATGCAGAAAATGAAGACGAAACATTTGCTGATCATCGTGAGAATATTCTGAAGACTGCAAAGGCTCTTGTTGAGGACACCAAAACGTTGGTTGCAGGTATATCAGTATTAATGCAAACAATCTCAAGAATGACATAAGTATGTAGGAAATTATGGCATACGCTTTGCTGTCAAAACAACAGTGGTTATCAAGTGGGCAGTGAACATCATTTTCTGAGACATCAATAACATCTAATTTGTATCACACTTACCTTGGTAATTTTGCTTTTTATTGGATTAGATTTTGGTTCAATCACTGCGGCCCTTCAATTAACTTAAAGCTTAAATGTTTTCAAATTCTTTCAGTACATGCCATTAAAGGTAATAAGGCTGCAGGTTTTCTTGGAGAACTTTCTGTGTACCTTTAAATAAGTCTACTTGTACTAGATAGCAGTTTTATTTGTTTTACTCTTTCTGCTACTTACATTTACTAGGTACTGCATTCCACCCTAAAATTTAATATGGAAGTATACCGAGAAAAATCTTTTTTTTTTTTTTTATGAACACCATAACTCAGAAATGAAGTCAAACATGATGTTTAAGTTCAGCATTTTTCAAGAATAGGACAAAAAGATTTTCAACAAAATCTCTTCAGCTCAAACTACCCTTTACATGGAAAAATTTTAAAAAATTATGATTTTCTCAAAAATGGATTTTGATTAAAATACCATACATTTAAGATATTTTCTCCACAAATGAAGTGTAATAAATTTTGAATTTTTGGGAATTGGCTAATGGTGTTTTCTTCATTCTGAATGACTTCTGCATAACTGGTAAACTGTAAGACAAAAACTTACTACACAAAACATGTAGATGTCACTAAAGCACACAGTTTATGTGAAGCTAACCATTTCCAAGATATCCTTGTTATTGGTTTCATTAAAATACCTACATTTACCTCAAATGTGATGTGATTTGCTTTTCTTGCTCTTGATCGAGCAGAGTGAGTAAAATTTTATGCCATCACATAGCTACTAGCTCTTTAAAGATTGGATTCATTGTGTACTCCCTTATTTCATTGTATCTACAAAGACATATATGATAAAAGTGTTATGCAAATGTTTTTCTGAATTAATGCAAAGTACATTTAACACGTGAGGTAAACTATTGTAAGTTTTATGTGTATTAATTTGTTGAGTTGGTTTTTTAACACTACGTGACTTATATTTTTATTATGAGGGACTAGTTTCGAAAGCCTATGCTTTCATTTTCAACCTCACGGGTCTAACTCTAACGATTGGTTGGATCCTACCTTGTGTGTATCCATGTTCCTTTCTGCTCACTCCACGTGTTTGTTTACGTATCCATTTATTCCTTAAGACTTGTAGGACCGTGAGGTTGAAAATGAAAGCATAGGCTTTCGAAACTAGTCCCTCATAATAAAAATGTAAGTGACGTAGTGTTAAAAAACCAACTCAACAAATTAATACACATATAATTTGACCATCACTGTTACTAAATTCCTCCAAACATCAATCAACTATGTAAGTTTCCTTGATTTTTTATTGAGTTTTTTAAATTGGTAATTCCTGAAAAGCTGAACTGTTGGATTTATATTGTTTTGGACACCTACTCTGCATTTGTCCTATTTTTGTATGAATAAGTTTTCCAAATCATTCAGTTCTGAATGGCTGATTGCAAGTAGTGCAGTGACAAGAATCTGCACTTAGAGATATTCTGTCCATAATGTGAAACAAGTACTTTTTTTTTAAATTACAACAGTATTCCTCATAATTCTGTAGGTTAGAGAATTAATTTAAATTATCATGAATGAAAATAACTAACTTTTCATATGTAACCTTAAAAAATGAAAATGAGAAATTTTAGAGCAATATGTATTTGTTTTAGGAGCGGCATCCTCACAAGAACAGCTTGCAGTAGCAGCACAGAATGCTGTGTCTACCATCGTACAGCTAGCCGAAGTGGTCAAATATGGTGCTGCCTCTCTTGGTTCCAATAATCCTGAAGCACAGGTATTAATTTATTTCATCATTAGCACGTGGTGTCTACAGAGACATTCCCTGATTATAAAGAGGTATAGTGTAACTCTCAGATGTTGAATTTTCATGAAATGGTGACATTACAAATAGAGACTCAAAACAATTCAGTACCTATTGTAATGAACTAACAAGTTATATTTTTACACAAAGTTTCATCAAAATTACTACACTGAATTGGTATCATAGAATCTGTCTTACATCATCAGCTGCATTTGACAACTGGATGCAGGTGAGCCATCTGAGATAGTGGGCTTCTATTTCTCTACTTGGAACACGCACGCCAGGAAATTTATAACTTCTCTATAAGATGATGTTAGCACATACATATCGTATATAAACACTCTTTGTGGTATGTTATATTAATTTGTTGAGTTGGTTTTTTAACACTACATCACTTACATTGTTATTATGAGGGACTAGTTTCGAAAGCCTATGCTTTCATTTTCAACCTCATGGGTCCAACTGCCATTGCTGGCTGCATTTGCTTGTACTCTCTTCTCTGGTGGCAAAATGATGAACTTCTTAACTAAGCCATCTACTGGCAGGATTTCAAAGTTTATTAGGCGATCTTTGTTTCTCCATATGAGGATGTTTTCCCAGGTTGTGAGTTCATTGTGGCCTGACATGGTTTTAAGCAATTTTGGATTTGGATCTAGATTGTGGTTTTCTTTCCAAAAGTGAAATGCTACTGCTGATTTATCTTCTTTTTCAATTTTAGGTTTCTAAAGTGCTCTTTGGGTCTGATTTTTAAACTTCTTTTGGTTTGTCCTACATAGAACTTTTCACAATTTGTGCATTTAATTTGATGTATTCCTGACCTATTTTCTGGTGGAATTTCATCTTCTATTTTTGAATTTAGTAATTTTATGACACAAAATTTGTTTATTGGAGCCAGGGTGATGTCTTGTTCTTTGAAGATTTTTTTGAATTTTCTAAATGTTCGGGGGTTGGTAAGTGAATTTTTTGAATGTGTTGATATTGCTTTTTCCTGCTGTTAGGGTAGTTATTTCTTTTATGGTTTTTTTTCTGCTTTGCTTTGTTTAGTTTCTTGTATACAAGCTTCTTGCTGTATCCATTTTGTTCCGCTGTTTGAATTATGGTTTTTAACTCTTTGTTGAATTCGGTTGTGCTCATAGGTACATTTACTAATCTATGTGTGAGGCTGTTTATTATTGCATGTTTGTGTGGTAATGTAAGTGACGTAGTGTTAAAAAACCAACTCAACAAATTAATATAACATATAATTTGACCGTCACTGTTACTAAATTCCTCCAAACATCAATCAACTCTTTGTGGTACCGTATACTGCATTTTTAAAGCACTTCAAGCAAAACTAAACACTTCTAAACATTTCTAATGTTATTCAAGTGTGAACTGGACTAGAACAGAAGAAAGACTGATGCACATATGACGACAGAACAGATGTAGGATGTGCGCACAGGGAAATGCAGCAAAATTCATACAGGCTGTGCCACTGGCGGCCAAGTTTTGTGACAAACATACTTTAGTACTCACACTGAAGCATTGGTTTTGGTGTTTAACTGCTTGCTCATGTAATGATTGCATTATTCTGTTTGCAGCCAACAGAATGATGTGAAATACATCTCACAGCCATGATGACATTTTTATAGAGCAAAATGTATTGTGATGCATAAGAAGTGTCTTTGGAAATTATTTTATGGATTGTTCACAATTTAAGAATATGAATATAATTTTTTTCAAGGACTGTATTTTGAAAAGCTGTTTGTTTTTAATGAAAAAAGTTAGTAAGAAAATATTAAAAATGCCATTGCTGAATTGTCTATTCATTGGAACAATAACTTTGTAAATGGTTAAGTATTTGTTTTGAGATGTTCTAAATTTCATACCCAATAATCATTTTCTCCTTATTCATGTTTTGGTATTGTTATAACTGAGGAAAGAAGATTAAAGTGTTATTTTGTAATTTATACAATGGTTTCAAATCATAAAGTTATCATTTGTCTTAATATTATATGTGAATAACAACAAGGAGTTTAGATAAGACAAAATGATATTACTATTATTACTCAAATTCAAATGTCAATATCATGTTTCTCAGTCACAGAATTAAACCAGTCAAATTAACAATTAAACCAAACCATTCAAAGCCTGCAGCTACCCTTAAGACGCATTTTCTGATGTTGAAAGCTTCATCCACTTTTATTTAATTTAGGTGATGTTGATAAATGCTGTTAAGGACGTAGCCTCAGCACTGGGAGATCTTATTCAAGCAACAAAAGCAGCATCAGGAAAGAGCATTGCTGACCCAGCTATGAACCATCTGAAAGACTCTGCTAAGGTAAGTTCAGAAATATTTACAATTTCATAGGTTACTACATCAATTACTCTTATGTGAAATGTTTTAAGAGAATAAAAATAAAGAACCAGCTAGAGGGAAAAAGTATAATAGTTGAAACAATTTTGAGAATTACATAATTAAGGTTAGAAAAACAATTTAACTGTATTTTTATTCATCTTTGCTGTATAGACTGTTTAAGAATTCAAACACTAACTCTCCAGGATTGTATTCTACAACCAAATCATTGATAAAAATCTCAAAGAATTTATGTTAAAAATGTAAATAGTTTTTGTGTTATATCAGTTTGTTTGAAATACTGTTGTGTCAGGCGTTTTGCAATTTGCTATCTGATACTTTTGGGGGGGGGGGATTAAGGACAGTGTAATAAATAATTCAGAAAGAATTTGGTGACCTTATACACAGTAAATTAACATCGGTTAGCTTTTTACACACACTTCACAAAAAGGAAAGAAACAACAAGACTTCTTGAGTTAACCAAATTGTGCATTTTGCTTTGTTTTCAAAATGGACTTGATATTCTTGTACTTTGAATACTCTTGATAACAGATCATTTTGATGGAAGGTGGAGAACTAGAGTAGAACAGCACAATTATCATATTGATGCAAACATAGAACAGTACTTTTTACCAAATGACAGAGTAATAAAACAAATAATATGTATTAATGGATCTGTAACGGCATAATTGGAAGGAAAGAAATATAAAAAAAATTTGAAATTAAAAAGTATAAAGCAATATATTTACCCACCATGAATGGAACCGAAATGTAGGTGATGTTAGATAAACAATTATATTGTATTTATCTGAATACAAGACATTGTTTTTTCCAAAATATTAGTGTTGAGAACTGGAGGTTATCTTGCATTTGTGATATGTCTTCAAATAGCTTATGGGAAAAAGCAAATTCAAATTTTGCAGGTGCATCAGTGGCAAAGCCTGGGGGAAGTGATAAAGATTACCACCAAGGTCATGACTTGTACGGCAGTATCTGTGCAGTATTTGTGTTGTAAAGTTAGTTGTAAACAGACCAAGGATTGTATTCTCATTGGAAAAAATATTTCTCTGTGAGACTAATAGAGGAGTTCATTACACATCAGTGTAGCATCTTTGTTGTATTGGGAGCCAATGGTCAAACAAAGAGAGAGGTTTAGTTGTGTGTTTCACAGCACATGTACTGGGTACATTTCTATTCTCTCCTCTCCCTTCAATCCATTATGTGAATTTTTGTGCAAATTCGAATGACTTAAAACTTTTTACCACAATGTGTTATTAAATATGTTTGAATAGAAAATCCATCATCATCTTGCAGTGTACTGCCATTGCTACAATCACCTCCTATCGCACACAGCGTGGTGCATTTCCATCCTCCCCTCTTCACCCATTAGAAGAATTCTTTTGCAAATTCAAATTAGTAAAACTGTTACATAACATATTATGTTATTGTTTAAGTAGAAAATCTTATCCATCATCATCGTTTAAGCTCCTTCTTTTGAATGTAGATTTGATCTAATTAGACCTTCACATCTACCTTTTTCTCTATGATTCTTAATTGGCTGCTGTCATCTGCATACCAATACATTTCTGTTTTTTTCCACCTGTCTCTCTTCCTGCCCATTACATGAATTTCTGTGCAATTTCGTGCAAAAAAAAAAAAAAAAGAAATAGCTTAAATGTTCCTTAGTTTTGTCAAAACATATGTCCTAAATATGTGTTTAAAAATTAAGTTATGTCTTATTTTTAAAGAGATGATATGCTAAATTCCAAAATTAAGTTCTGAAAGGAGGTCATCTTGTATTTGGATAAATACAGTAAAAGCAGAGCAACATCCTCAGTTATGAAATATTAGACAAAAATTGAGGGGAAAATAAAGGAAAGATGGAGAGTTAAAAATATAACAGAGAAAACCTAAATATGGATCCTTTAATGTGATGTTGAAAATGAGTCGGAATAGTAACACTCACCTCACTTATATGTAATTGTTCAAAACATATGTTTCAAGGGCAATTGCCCTCTTCTTCAGTTGAAGTCCGACTGATGGCTGCTATTTGTGCTCTGTGGTCTATTACGGTGGAGCCATCTGGTGTTCTCAGTAGAAGTTCAAAATCATGTGGCGGTATTTCAAAATTCATCAGTTGGTCTTTTTGTTGTGTAATGAGAATATTCTCCCAAACTGTAAGTTCTGCCAGGTTGTTTACAGGTTTTAGCAATTTTATGTCATTTTGTATTTCATGATGTGATGTCCAAAAATGGTATGCTACTGCCGATTTATCTGTTTGTTTCTGTTTGATATGTCTGAAATGTTCCTTTAGCCTTGTTTCCAGTCTTCTTTTTGTTTGGCCAATGTAACATGATTTGCAGTCCTTGCAATCAATTCTGTAGATGCCTCATCTCTGGTCTGTAGGTATGGGGTCTTTAATGTCTGTTTTCAATGCATTTTTTATGTTGAATTGGTTACTTGAAGCTAAACTTATATTGTATTTCTTGAAAATTTTTTTGAATTTCCTATCTGCTGTTGGGTGATAGGTGAATTTTTTATATATCACTTTCGGTTTTTGTATGGACAAAGTGGTGATTTGTTTTAAGGTTAATTTCTCCTTATGTTTTTTAATTTTTTGGTCAATGATGTCTGGGTTAAAACCATTGGCTGAGGCTATATGTCTTAGTTGGAGGTATTCTGTGTTGTACTCTTCTGGGTCAAGTGGAATGCTGAGGAGTCTGTGTACTGAACTGTTGAAGACTGCCTGTTTATGAGGTTCTGGGTTGAAACTATTCTGTTTTATGTAATTGTCTGTATGTGTGGTCTTCCTGTAGATGCCATAAGTGATCTTTTGTTCTTTCCGTGTTAGTTTTAGGTCCAGGTATGGTAGCATTTGGTCTTTTTCTGTTTCGATTGTGAATTGTATGTACCTGTCCTGTAGGTTTAGTAATTTTAGAGAGTCTTCTGCTAATTTTTTGGGGACCACCGCAAAAACATCATCAACATATCTAAACCATTTTTTGAATATATTCGGAAAACTGGAGGTTATATGTACTTCAAGTCGTCCCATGTACAGATTTGCTAAAAAGGGCGAAAGTGGGTTACCCATTGCTAAGCCTGATGATTGTCTGCACGAAAAAACAATGAAACTTAAAAAGAAATTGGAGAAACTAATTAGCAAAACGACGCGGAAAAACCAAACCCAACTCAATATACATTCAAACCAACTAATGTGAACGTAGTAAATCTTTCGGAAGAAACCTTCAATAACGAAGAAATTACATTTTTAAACAAGGGCTTCAAAACTTGCACTCAATTCTCGACCAACGTACAAGATTATATAGCGGACATAGAAATAGCTACAAAAGAACTAAACCGGACCGATCAATTAACAATAAAGAAAGAAGTTGCACCTATACTGCAGGAAATCAAAGACACAAAAATACAGAAGAACAAACATAAACAAATAATCAGGTCCTTAAACAAAAAACCGGTAGTTTTCTTAAAAGCAGATAAGGGAAACACAACAGTCATAATGGACAAAAAAGGTTACATTTCAAAAGTAGAAACCCTTTTAGAGAATAAAGAATATACAGAAATAAGTAAAAACCCATTAAACACACTGATAACATCCTTAAAACATACAATAGAAAGAACAGAAGTTATACCTAAACTAGAAAAATTCAAAATGAAAGAAGCAAACCCAACTCTACCACGTCTTTATGCTTTGCCAAAAATCCACAAACCGGACAAACCCATGAGACCAATAGTCAATTGCATAAACTCTCCAACCTACAAATTATCTAAGTGGTTAGTTAACAAATTCAATAGCTTCCCCGAACACAACCACCTTTCCATTAAAAACTCCATAGAACTAATAAAACATCTAGAAGAGTACAAGGTTTCAAACAATGAGTTGTTGGTTTCGTTTGATGTGAAATCATTATTCACCAGCATCCCAGTCGACAAGTTACTTGAAACCTTCAAAGCATGGCTCAGGGGCATTGGCTTAAACCAGAAAGAAATAGAAGACTTCCATACTTTAACAGAACTTTGCATCAACCAGAATTATTTCCAATTCAATGGTAGATTTTACAGACAATCATCAGGCTTAGCAATGGGTAACCCACTTTCGCCCTTTTTAGCAAATCTGTACATGGGATGACTTGAAGTACATATAACCTCCAGTTTTCCGAATATATTCAAAAAATGGTTTAGATATGTTGATGATGTTTTTGCGGTGGTCCCCAAAAAATTAGCAGAAGACTCTCTAAAATTACTAAACCTACAGGACAGGTACATACAATTCACAATCGAAACAGAAAAAGACCAAATGCTACCATACCTGGACCTAAAACTAACACGGAAAGAACAAAAGATCACTTATGGCATCTACAGGAAGACCACACATACAGACAATTACATAAAACAGAATAGTTTCAACCCAGAACCTCATAAACAGGCAGTCTTCAACAGTTCAGTACACAGACTCCTCAGCATTCCACTTGACCCAGAAGAGTACAACACAGAATACCTCCAACTAAGACATATAGCCTCAGCCAATGGTTTTAACCCAGACATCATTGACCAAAAAATTAAAAAACATAAGGAGAAATTAACCTTAAAACAAATCACCACTTTGTCCATACAAAAACCGAAAGTGATATATAAAAAATTCACCTATCACCCAACAGCAGATAGGAAATTCAAAAAAATTTTCAAGAAATACAATATAAGTTTAGCTTCAAGTAACCAATTCAACATAAAAAATGCATTGAAAACAGACATTAAAGACCCCATACCTACAAACCAGAGATCAGGCATCTACAGAATTGATTGCAAGGACTGCAAATCATGTTACATTGGCCAAACAAAAAGAAGACTGGAAACAAGGCTAAAGGAACATTTCAGACATATCAAACAGAAACAAACAGATAAATCGGCAGTAGCATACCATTTTTGGACATCACATCATGAAATACAAAATGACATAAAATTGCTAAAACCTGTAAACAACCTGGCAGAACTTACAGTTTGGGAGAATATTCTCATTACACAACAAAAAGACCAACTGATGAATTTTGAAATACCGCCACATGATTTTGAACTTCTACTGAGAACACCAGATGGCTCCACCATAATAGACCACAGAGCACAAATAGCAGCCATCAGTCGGACTTCAACTGAAGAAGAGGGCAATTGCCCTTGAAACATATGTTTTGAACAATTACATATAAGTGAGGTGAGTGTTACTATTCCGACTCATTTTCAACATCACATTGATTAAAACTTCACTTGTCTCAAACTTCTGAGTTATTTAATTTTAATTTTAATTTAATATGGATCCTTTAGTTGAACAGCTAGAGAAAAGAAATTTAAAATGGTATGGTCACTCAATCAGAATGAATGATCAACATAAAAGAAAACAAGCATTTGAACATCATAGGGAAGCAGAAGACAGACAAAGTAGGAAAGGAAGGGTAACAATACATGGAGAGATAGCAATCATCAGAGAGATAAAACTAAATGCACTGAAGGGAATGGCATAAGATAGAGAACACTATAGAAAATGGATAAAAGGCCTGACTCTGAAAGTCAACAGGTAAAGAAGAAGAAGCATTTATTTATTCATTTTTTTTTTTTTTTTCTTCCCTTAAAATGCTTTTAAAGATTGCATTCTTATGTATGGAGCTAATATTTAAAGAGACTCATTTTTGTGAATGACTGAGTTGAATAAAGAAACATCACAGTTCAGCTCAAGATCACTAATAAACTGGAATTGATGATTACTTTCAATGTAACTAATTGTTTGGCTTGGCTGACATCATTGCATTAATAAATTCAGTTTTGGTCAGAGTCCCAGTCATGAGTTAGTCTACAAAGGACAATAAACAAAAGAGAAGTAGTTATGATGTGAACTTCAAATTATGGATTTTGCACGAGGCAAAACATACAAATAATGTTCAGGCTGCAATGAAGTTTGATGTTTCTGAGTGTAATGTACAACATTGATGGAAAGATGAAAAGTTTGTGAATGCTGGTAGAGGACCATAGACAGGAAAATTACATGAAAGTGATTCGCATTCACTGAATTGGAGCAGGAGAAACAATATGTATTTTTATTTGGGTTTATTACTTGAGGTCATCTTATCCTAGAGCCAATGTTATTTTAAACAAATGCTAATTGTGAACTGCCAGGTTTATGCTTTTTGTAGAGTGGCTAATAAATATGATCAAGGTTAGATTTAGGTTTTTCTGAAGGTTATAGAGACCCTGTGAGAATGTTAAAATAACAAGCAATAAAACACCTTTGTATGTTAAGTTCTTGAACATATGATTTATTATAAAGTGGACTCAAAGAACACTAAAATACAGGGTGTTACATTTTTACAGATTTGTGCTACAAAACAGTTTGTGAATTTGTTGTGGTAACATATTAATGGATTGGTTTGGTTAACAGCCTGCATGGTGAGTTTAGTTGCATTACTGACGGGTGGACTTAATTGATGTAGTTGTTTTAACAGCAAATTTATTTTGGTTATTTATTACTTTTAGTTATTTATACAGGAGCCCTTGGAATATAACTTTTTTTTTTCTTGCAGTGGTATGATGAAAATCACTTGTATTATTCTGCTAATGGTAATATACTTTCTCAGCATTAAAAGACATTCCTTGCTTTGAGTCTTTCCAAGTTGAAAATTGTTAATGCCTTATTGAACTACACTACATTGTCATGATGTCACATCTCAAGCAGCTCTTTACAGTATACATTTCAATAAGCCAGCAAAGAAATATTTTTTTGATTGTAGAAACTTCAAAAGGAAGTTTCCAATTTTCAAAACAGCTGTGGTTGCCATATAAATTCTACTCCTTACTATCATAAATGCTTCAGTAGATTTGTAACACTAAGCATCGCTTAAAAATTACTTACTGGGACTGATTTTGGGAACACAATTGCTCCCATTTTCAACTCCTAATTCTGGCTGAATATCTTTTTACTTGGTGCCAAATTTGATTGGGAAGATGCATCATTTTTGTGGGCATCTGGTCCTGGGTCTAGGAACTTCCAAAGGTCGCTGTATGGTGGTAAATCACAGTTCAAAATAAGATTCTTCTTTTTCATGTGATGTAGATTTGCCCCAGTTATCTAATTGTGTAAGTTCATAAGCCATATGTATGTTGAGTTTGGCAGCCAAACTAAAAGAGCACAAAGTATGTCATCTAAAATACAAATAAAAGAACACATAAATGAAAACTAAACTAAACTCATGGTACAACACCCGAAGTTAGGCCAAGGCCTGACGCCCAACTGCTACATCCCCCACCCCTGCCTAGCAGAGACATGAATGGGGTGCAGTACTGGAGGGTGGAATGTTGTTAGTGCCTCAGGCCCTCCTGGCAACTTTTTCCAGGAACTTCATGAGGCTGAGTGCACCCCAGTTGGAGAAAATCCCCATGCTGGTACCAAGAATTGAACCTTACCAAGTGGACCTCCCACCATGCTAAGGAGAGGGCCAAAAGGAATATATGCATTACCTAAAATATAAACAAACATCACTTCTTATTATCTGGCCATGAATTATACCAAATATAAAACTAATAAAACTGGTTTATTAACTTACAGAATTAGACAACTGAGAAAAAAGCTATATCATGAGAAAGAAGGACCTACCATATTATGAATTTTGATTTACTACCTTTGGAAGTTCATAGAGCCAGCACCAGATGCCTCCAAAACTGGTGCATTCCCATAACCACCATCCTCATCTTTATCACCAAAAGAGATTTAGTAAAAATTAGGGGTTGAAAATGGGAACAGAGTTTAGACCAGTTCCATAAATAATTTTAATTGATGTTTAGTGTTACAAACTGACTCATCTCTTACCATCGTATGTTAGGCATGTCACTGTCATAAACGTTTTCACAAACTTCAGCATTAGAAATATGTTTTCTCTTTGTGGCTTATGTCTTACAAATAAATACAAGTTTTTGTTTGGCCTAATGGGAATTTTCTTGACTCAGGAAGTATACTGTCTGCGAGCAGAGTTGAATATCCACAGCTCCTTGTGCCGCCACAGATATCTCCACTTTTTAACAAAATTTGTATTAACACCCTCAATTCTTGGATAGGTAGAATCAGATTGAAAAATTCAATACCATAGCCGGGATTTGAACCACAGTTCTCCTGGTCTCTAGCCAGTTGCTCTACCTGAGCTACCATGGCAACATGCTGACATAGCATTGAGAACCTCAACTGACTTGCATGTTTCCATGTTTCCCGGTAAACTACAAGGTGATCTCCAATTATTTTGAAATAACAACCCTAATGGTGACTTACAATGTTGTAAGTACTTTAAGTCAGGATTCATAGTATAGCCAACCATTATGGACAATTGTGATAATTTTAATTGTTTTCTCATATTCAATGCTATGCCAGCATGTTGTCAGGGTAGCTCAGTGGTAGAGCAACCGGCTAGAGACCGGGAGAACTGTGGTTAAAATCCCGGCTATTGCATTGAATTTTTCAGTCTGACTCTACCTATCCAACTCCTGTCCTACACATGGTTTCTGTGAGAAAACAGTTAAAATTATCACCCTTAATTCTTCATGGCTATGCAAATAAAACTGATTAAGCAAAGGTCATTAGAGTGATAAGTAACATTATCCATTGCCCAATTGCAGAAATTAACTTTACTCAGTGTGGTGCAATTCCTGAAGTTCAGTTATGTTATGTAATAGTTTTTCCTATTTACTCTGTGGGGAAGCAAAGGGTCTTTGCCAGCCCCTTTATCTCATTCCAGTTCTTCCAAGTCCTCTGTGCTTCTGCTCAGACATCTTACTAAACACTTGCCAATACTCTTGGTGGCTGTATCTTCAAAAAATGTAGTGGTTCTAGTCTGGGACTTGCAAATTCCTGATTACTGAACAAGTATTGTCAGCGGTTTTCTTTGGATTTCATTCTAAGTTCTCTTCAATGCCATTATTTTTCTTCTGTAAGATTTATTCTCAGTTTTTTATCAAGAGTAAGTTCTATTTCCCTAAATTAATTAACAACATTAAAACATTTATCTATGAGGCGCACAAATTGCAGGAAATCTGTCTATAAATTGCTATCCCATTTCTTTATAAGAGCTTTCAGCACAAACACATAACACTGAAACACATTGTCTCACACCTTTGTGCAAATCAACTGAGGGGGAAAAGTAGAGATGGGAAATAAACCATTTAAAAACAGTACAGTGCAGGGAAAGCAATTCCCATAATGTGGCAGTGCATGGAAATGAAGACTATTTGGACAACCTAAGCAAGATAGCTATCATCTTTTCGTTTCTTTATGTAATTTTGGACTAAATTCACATGATTTTCACTTGATTCTAATCGTCTTTTTGTTTGTAATTATTTAGCTTAACTGTGTATAATATTAGTGGTGCAAAAATCAAGGCAATTTTGTACTCGATGCAATTTAAAACTTTTCTTATTGGTGATGAAACCCACCTCAAAAATTTCTGTTCTTGGACTAATATGTGATCTTAAATATAAAACAAATGTTGATGTGGTGGAAATAGTAGAAGTTGCTTATTCTCAGCTTTTGCATGTTGTTACAATAAACATAAGCATGTGTTATGAATAAGAGCCAGGTATTTGTATTTTACACCTCAGTGACAGCAAGGGGAAGGATGTGAAATGAGGTGAAAGAAAAACTAGAGTTATAATTTCAAGGGCTCCTAAATGGCAACAAAACAACAGAGATCATGAGCCCACCCTATGTAACGCACATTTTTGTTGTTCATTTAGGTTTTTTTTTTTTTTTTAAGAAGTAAGCAAAGTGACTAGATTTTGAACACTTTTAGAATAGCACCTTTAAAGAGAAAATATTTTTGATGATTTTATATTTTTTTGAACCAATGGAAAATGTACACCATGTTGATTTGAGAACTTTTTTACTTCAGGTGTGCTTTCTTTAGAGGTTCGGCTCAGAGGCAGGGGAGGTAGAATTGTTCAATGTTGTTTTGTTGCCCTGACAGGTGGAGTCCGACACGGAGCCGCCTGATTGGCTAGTGTCCGATCAGGAGGAAGAACTGATACGTCTGCTCAGCGTTGAGAACCTCCATCATTCAGAACAACCCACTCCTGATATATTGCTCGTTGCTTAGGCAATCTGTTCTCACATGTCTTGATCTAGGCAGAATATGTATTTACTTTATGTGGGGCATAAAACTTGGTGAAAACCAACGACACATTGTGATCAATTTTTTCCAAATTATAGAAAGCTATTTTTTTCTATAGAGACTATAAAGAATTCATTAAAAGTGATATGTGCATAATACAGCGAGTCTGGACAATTGTGACAATAGATCACTGCACAGTGGCATTGAACTGGGTACAAGTTGATTTAACAGCTGACATAGGTGACATAACTGAAATTCACAGGAAAAACAATTGTATAAATCTTTTGTGACAAGTAATTAAGGTGCCAAATTGCCTGTTTTTTAAGTGCAACTGAAGGTATTTTAACAAATGAGAATACCAGTTACTGTTAAGTTCACTTTATTGGTCACTAAGATGCCAAATGGCCTGTTTACTAAGTGTAACTTAAGGTATTTTAACAAATGAGAATACCAGTTATTGTTAAATTGACTTTATTGGTCACTAGAGAACATGTAGTACAACCTTTGCACTTTTGGTACAAAAACAATTGAGTCACGTTCACTTTCTTAGCAAGCGTCACTCACTAGATTGATCTTTAACTCACTTCACTTCATCAGTCGACCCCTTAGTAGTCTGTAGCCATTTTCGAATGTTCCAGTCTTACAAATTATGGGAACACTACGTTTTGTCCTTTAGAAAGAGATTACTCTGGAAGAAGAGTGTTCTGGGTTTGGGGATACAGAAGGTCTGAAAAGTCTTGCAGGAAAACACAAAAAGGCCTTTGTTTACAAGGCCATTGTGTCTGTTTGCTCTATTGTTAGACCGGGTGAGACAGCAATGCTTTCAGTGGTCATAACTATCAGTTTGGTTATTATCATATTTAAAAGTAACACAACCACCAACAAATTTTAAAAATGTCATTTTTATGGCTTCCCAATCTTAGGTGTTTATGCTTGCCAGTGTTTATTGTTTACCCATAAAATATACAGGAGTAGAGGACTTTTTCCAACTTAACAGCAAAGGAGGCATTTTTATGGCTTAGTTGGCATTTTCAAGGTTTTACATACTGAATTTAACATGCTTTGATAGGTCTATCCCTCATCTTGATCATGATTCCCCTTCATAGGGATGCAACAGAATATGAATTTGAAATTTGATTGCATCACTAGTAACCATCAGTAACTGGACACAGACATTCAGAAATGGATAGCATGAATTATAAAGCTCATTCTCAGTACTTCTTGTTTACCTTATTCACATTCTATGGCTACAATATTGTAACTTACCCATTTTTTGTCACAGTTTATGTTTATAGTTTGTGTTATGGAGCGCAAATTTGGACTAGTAAACTGTAAGTCCAGGAAGTGGTGTTTTTTATTGTACTAGAAACATTTCAGAAAGAAACACTATTGCTGTCAGATCTTCAAGGATTCTTATAAAACTGAATTTCCATTAATTGTACATATAATTTTTGTGCATTTACTACATTGAGCATTTAATGTTTTTTGCAAAATTATTATTCTTTGCTTGTCAAGGGAAAATTTTATGGGTTTCAATTTCAGGAAGCTATCAAGCATGCATGTTAATATCAATCATTTATCCAGAATTAAAAATGGACAGAAAAATGCCAGTTACAGTTGAATTATATGTATATATGCATAGAAAAACTTTGCCTCAGGCAACTGCCAGAACTCAACTGATAAGTGAATGTACAGTTTCTATGAGCTTGAGAAAGTACCTAACAATGCAGAAACAGCTCAAGGTTGCTGTGCAGTCAATCAAGCTAACTCTGGACTCATTGTTGTAAGTGGCACACCGTATATTTTGGGTGGTTTCTTGTTCACCATTCTATAACAGTAATTTATATTCAGCACTATTAGAACTTCATGTCTTGGAAATCAATCCAAAACTAATGGCTGCTATTTTACCTTTACACAACTCTTTCACTCAGCATTTTTCCTGTTTAAATTGTATCATACATCTATGTAATTTATATTTTATATTGCTTGTTACTTTATGTTTAATAAAAGTTCCTCTTAACTGCCATAGGTATTTGTTATTTAAATATGCATTGTAGAGTCCCTAATTATAAAATATAGTATGGATAGGAAGGGGAGAGGTACCAAAACTTTGGAGAACCAAGACTAAATGTGGTATGTATCAGTTTCAGTCATGGCATGTGAGTGCAGTGTGTTTCTAGTAACCCATATTTATACAGTTTCCTCAAAAGTGTGTTCTAGTGTTTGGTACAGTAGTGTTCAGTCTGCCCTAATTATGTGTTCTTTAACAGCAGCCATAGCTTACTTGTGAAAACTGGTTTTTACCTTAGAATATACAAAAGAATGAAGTTACTAGTGCAGTTTAATAACTTTGTGTGCTAAAGTTTTATATTCACAACCTTTCTAATGAGCTCCAGTTCACCTACCTTATGTATTGTGTCTTTTTAGTCTAGAAGTTAATTTTAATCTTGTTGAGATTACCACATTATAACTTGTCCCTTGAGATAACTCAGTGCAGCTGCATGTGTGATTGCCAATCCTGTTGAAACCCCCAAAACCTGTCCATCCAAAATGTTTAACATAAGATTTCCATTGTTTACACATTTATTTATGCTGTTGCCTTGTGGTGCTGGAGCTGTCTCAAAGGGTAATTTCTAATATGATAATTATAGGCTTTTATACACTTCTATCATAAAAAGTTGCTATTCTATTCAATATTGTGGATAATTAGCTCGCAGCAATCACGTAATATCAGTATCCCAAGTTGCCGTAGCTTATAGAGAGAAGATCAAACCATTTTATATTTTTTCTCTGAACAATGAAGATGCAAACACCTCTGTACATTATTAAATACAAAATAATTAGGATCTGGATTTATAATTACTTGCTGTGCTGATAAAAGGCTACATTGCAAGCTGTAACTTATGCTCACTGTTCTCCCAGGAAGGGAATGTATGCGATAGCTATCTTACATATCGGTTCAATATGCCAGATGGTGATAATAGTAAAATCCAGGTAGAGAAGCTAATATCTCATTTACAGATATATAAATACCTTTCACTATGGCAGCTATGGATACCAAATTATTTCACTATTTCTTAAGAGTTTACAATGCTAAGAATGGATAAAATGTATCCAAATCATGGATAATTTTATTATGACACTTATGAAAATTCAAGTGTGCGCTAATGTTCAAGATTGTATTACATAAATGATTGTTATATTATTTGTTTCATTGTGCAGGATTATTTGTTAGCACCTTGAGTATTCTTTGTTTTAGTTTGTGTTTGTTAGCAACATGTATTGCTTTTAACACATAGGTCATCTTTAAAGCAATGAGACTTGACTTGACCTTTCAGGTTATGGTATCTGCCATTGTTACACATCTTTTTTGCTTTCTTCAAAGTTAAAATATGTTGAAATTGAATGAGATAGATGTTTCTATGTTAGAGATCTTAAATCTACTAATCATGTTACTTTCTTTGACCGTAAAAAAGCTTGCATGATTCCTTAAAAGGTGACTCTGTAGGACAAGGCCTATCATATGGCTGCACATCTTCTGCCACTTTTGTACAGGGCAAGAGATTTTAATAATAGGGTTAGCATATGATATGACATTAAAGCACGATTTGAAAGACAGAGCTGTTATTTACATTCGAGTAATACCTAAATTAGTCACCCTCCATAGTGTAATGGTTTCCATGCTAACCTCTAATACCCAAGGTGGGGGTCAAACTGGCGGAGGGAATGGATTTTTTCAGAACTAAAAATCCTTAGAAGGGAAGTAAAACTTTTGGTCTCTGTAATGTTTATTTGCCCTTGAAAGAAAAGGTCTCTGTTCTAAAATCTGTCATTTTCACTTTTGCAAGTTGTGATTTTGTCTTATGGTGCCATTCATGGGTGATGTTGATCACTCAACACCAAGTGAAAACTAGAAATTCATTTCATCAAGAAAACACTGTTAAGGTGTACCTATATGCCCACATGGCATGTTGGAACTTGAATGAAGTACCTTAATTAGAGAGGGGTAAAAGGTTTTTTTTTTCAGTAACAGCCTGATTGTTCCAGTTCTCAAAAAATATTGGGTTCCAAATAACCAAGGGTGTTTCTGCTAAGCTTAATGGCAACTCTTGGTTGTGTGTTACTTCATTTCTCTCCCTACCAACACAAGCCAACAAATTCATAGCATACTGTTAACAATTCCTTACAAGCATTCAAATATTTATTATAATTACAGGTCACTTAACTCATGTTAAGAAAAAGTGAATAGTCAATAAATTTTAAGAGGATGTTGCCCTCTATTGAAAGCACAAAGCAGTGTTGGTTCCAACAATGTATACATACTGTAATATATTGACAACATACTCTCCTGTCAGTCTGGTAAGTCAGTGGGCTTTCTGATCCCAAGGTTATGGGTTCAAACCCATCCTAGGTCAATGTTTAAATGTGCTTTAAAGCAACAGCCCCATTTCATTAGATTTACTGGCATGTAAAAGAACTTCTGTGTGACAAAATTCTGGCACATTGGCATCACTGATATGACCCTGGTAATTGAGAGCATTGTTGAAGCAAATTATTTTTTAAAAAAAAGCATACTGCCTTTTTTCAGTGCTACCTTATGCTCTGTCAATAAACATTCTGGAATTATTGTTTAGTTCAAAGTTGGAAACTATTATTTTGGAATTGTATACCTGATTAATTTATGTTTCTTTTTCCTGCCTCTATCCTTAATGGGTCCTCAAAGACATCTTAAGGCTGAGTGCATCCTGATCCAGCTCTTGAATGCCACTGCAGGGCACTACTACTGCCCTACAGAGATGCTGTTTTGTTATTCCCCTTTATATCAAAGCACATACTGTATTATTTTATAGTACAAATAAAGATATAAAATAAGCATAATAGTACGTTGGCTATAGAAATAGATAACATAGTGCAATATTAGGAAATGTAACTTAAAGCCATACAAATTAATTAATTGAGCAGCCCACTAGTGTCTACTTGTTCCTATCTCCCCATACACTTTTGCATGGCATTTAGTTTTAATCACAGCAATAGTAAGTAGTCCTGATTGACAAGTTTGGAGTGGAAACAGTCTTCTTATCTCTCAAAAGAGGGCATACATCTTTGCTTCTTTGACATCAGTGAAGAAGGTGCTTGAGCTAAAAATAGACCAGCATCCCAGTTTGCTGCTCTTTAATTTTTTTTCTTCTTTCATTCATAACCATCCTGTTGTTTCATATCACATCTTCAACAAGACCGTTAGTACCCTATTGATGTTGAGTAGTGCTTCCACCTTAACCCAAAGAGCCCATGCTCAAATCTTGGCAGGGGTTAATTGTCTAGATAAGGGTTCATCCAAGGATTTCCCATTTTCCTTAAAAGAAAAGGAATCGAGTAATTGATAGCTCTCTGAAATTTTTAAACACTCATTTTACATTTCATTCATCTTCTGATATAAGTTTCTAGTCATGGTGTATCAATGTTGCCATCCACAGTTTTCATTGGAGAGCAAGGGTTAGAAGCATAAAACCCATGTTTGGTACTTTTGCCACACAATAATGGAGGGTGTTTGCTTATGTGTGTGATGAAAGAAATATTAATAGCTTCAAAAGTAATAAGTTCAATCAAAAGTGGTTGGTACAATTGAAAAGAGCACAGGCTTAAGTTGTTAATGATTATTACATAGGAAACACCTTCTGATATGGTATCCAATGCAACTGTACCTAATGCAGGTTATCAAATTAAATTGTCTGCACATGCATAACTCATCTCACATCCATGAAGTAAACTTTCAGACCTACTATTGTCAGTGGTACAAAATGCTTTTCAATTGAACCTGTGTGTTTGAAGCTATTAATGCTTCTTTTATTATAAATTTAAGTAAAACATTCTACCTGTATTTAGAACATAATCATAACATTTACTCTAGTGTCCTATGCTAAACCAAAGCCAGTTGATACCCATGTGAGTAAAGCCATTTGCTAACAATATTAGAAATACTGGAAGTTGATGACACTGTTGTTGAAACTGGTTAAAAAAAAAATTGAGTGGATTAATAATACTGAACATTACTCACTTTTTAAATTCCCTAAAAACGTGTTTCAGAGGCTAGTTTCCTGTATTATCAACCAGACATTGACTGATCATTTGTGATGAGCCCAATCCATCCAGAGACTGCTTTGGTGGAACTCGTACAATGGGATATACTCAGAACCAAATCACTAAAACACATGACAGGAAAAGAAGAACTGTCAACTTGGGAACAGATTTTTAGTGGAAGAACATCTTCAACTCCTGATACTCCCCAGAGTGGCCCATTGCACAAGTTCCTAGAACCACCACCAGAGCAGTCTATGGATGGATCAGCTTTGCTACCAACAATCACTTGATGTCCGGTTGATAATGAAGGAAACTAGCCTTCAAAATATGAGGGTCATCCAAAAAGTGACATGAGTTGGCATAACTAAATAATAACGAAACTTATCAGCACAAAAATTTATTTATAAAGTTACAGTACCTTACTCTATTTCTGAATGCAATCTCCATTCTGTCAAGACATTTATTGACATGTGGTACCAGTTTTTCAATGCCGATGTTATACTTACCTATTGCCAAAGAACTTATTCAATTTTTTGAATGCAAAAAATGTTTGGCCAATCAAATTTTATAGGCAAATAACGAAAATATATGATAATAATGCAATGAACGAGTCTTCAGTGAGGAAATGGTGCATAATTTACGAGTAATCAAGGATGAACTAGTGTGTGTAAAAAAGACTGTAGTGGAAATTCATCAATTGTTATGAAGGAGTTGAAAGCAAATGTTGATAAAAGAATTAAGAAAAACTGGTGTTTCACTTGGGACACTATACTGACTTTTTGGATAGAAAAGATTTCCCAGCATGAAGACCTCAAAGTAGCAGTGATATCCTGGCTCAGATCTTTATCAGTGAAAGAGTGCATCTGCGTTAAAAAACCATTACCACGTGACAGTAAATACCTTGATAGCAATGATGATTACATTGAAAATAGAATAAGGTACAATAACTTTGTAAATAAAGTTTTGTGTTGATAACTTTCCTTATTATTCAATAATACCAAATCGTCTATCACTTTCTGGATGGCCCTCATATGTTCTGGGAAATTTAAAAAGTTAGTAGATTTAGTGTGATTAAACCATTCAGTTTTTTTTACTTTTAATTTATTTGCTTACAGTATTTATCAGATTACCTTGATTTCCTATTTCTTTCAATATCCTCATGCAGTTTCTTTTCTCCTTTAGTCCTTCATAAGAGAGGCAATGAATTGCTTTTAAACCAGCATATTCATTAGAAAGCAATGGGATTTTATTGATTGTTGAATAGAAAAGATGTCCAATATCCACCTGTATTTTAAAATATGCTAAGCTTATTAATACATTGTCTAAAACTGTTTCAGGAATTGGCAACCTTAATACAATGTTTGCTAGTAATAGAGCATGAAAATAATAGCACTTGACTTATTAATACACATTAATCTTAGTTGTGAGCAGTGACAAGCACTTTACACATTGTATTTCTGAGTGAGAGTAGTTTTGTTGTTTGTTTTAGAAAGGCGACACAGTAACCCAGAACCAAACAGGACATATACTTTAGCTTCGTGTGTATTAACTTTACTAGCCCTTAAACTTGAAGTAAGATATTGAGCTAATCATAAATATTTTTTTTAGGTGATGGTGACCAATGTGACATCATTGCTTAAGACAGTCAAAGCTGTGGAAGATGAGCACACTCGAGGAACAAGAGCTTTAGAATCCACAATCGAGGCAATCGCACAAGAGATAAGAGTAAGTTTACAGCATGATTTCATAAATATGGCCAGCTTCACTGATCATAACTACTGTCTTAATTGAGGCATTTAACATAAAAAGGGCACTTCAGAAAAAACAATATTTTTAGAAAAATGGAAAAGAAGATTTGTTTTCATTGTACATCTGGCAGGTATTTCTCTAGCATGTTATATTTATTTTAAGTCAAAAAACGTGTTGTGTGTGTATTAACAGTTGCTCAGATGATATATATAGGAGCAACTCCTATACAGACATCGACCACAGTCAAATATGTCGGACTGACACTTGACTCTAAGCTCACATGGAATACACATATAACCGACATATTGACTAAGTGTCGTAATAGAATACACCAATTGAAGCATATACTCCAAGCACTCACCACTAGCATTACAATATAAGCGTCTCATATATACATCAATAATTTGTCCAGTTTTACAATATGGTTGTTCGTTCTGCTTCAGCCAGCAAATCAAAAGAAACCAAACCACACAGAATAGGTTCCTACGATTGACAATAGGATCGCCATGGTATGTGCACAATACAGTTCTGCACAACGGCATAGGACTTCTGGAAGTAACAACTTCCTCCACATGAATTACACACGACTTCAAAAATCATCATAATCCTCTTATTCAGAAAATACCAGACCATACATTATTTTGTTCAGACAAAATAATACCTTAGGGAAAAAAATGTTAGTCCAGGTGGTTCAGTTATTCTTCTGATTCCAAGAATAGAATAGAATTTATTCATCGTAAAAACTGCAATGAATGCATCAAAAGAAAATAATACATACTTGAACAAACTAATTACATTTCCATATACATTATATTTTGCAATAGTGATCAAATCTAGACGGCCGGGGTTTGATCCCAAGCGACCACATGTGAGATTTGTGGTGGATAAAGAGGCGCTGGGGCAGGTTTTCTCCAGGTACTCCAGTTTCCCCTGCCATCGCATTTCACCTATGCTCCATCATCATTCATGTATCATCAGTGTCACCGCCTGCGGTGCCATAAGTAGTTAAAGCAGGCGTTAAACGCTACCAAAAAAAAAAAGTGATCAAAGTAAATGCAATTGATATTAAGTACAATCTTGGTCTTGAAGGCAATCCTGGCTGCACCATGGCCGAGTGGTTAGACCATTCGCCTCTCACCTTGATGGCCTGGACTCAATCCCAAGCGACCATATGTGAGATTTGTGGTGGACGAAATGGTGCAGGGACGGATTTTCTTCAGGTTCTCCGCTTTCCCATGCCATCACATGCACCAGTGCTCCATCTTCATTCCATGTTCATCAGTATTGTTGCCTGTGGTGTCTATGTAGTAAAAGGGCATTAAACTCTATTTAAAAAAAAATTAAGGTAATCATTAAGCTTCCTCTAAAACCATAATGCGTACCCCAATACAGGGCCCATGAAACAAACAAGTTCTCAAAGGCACTATCTTCAGAAAAGTAACTATGATTTCATTGCTAATAAAGCCAACATAGGGTTTGTGCATTAAGCACTTCTATGGCATCATCAAAATAGAATTAATTCTAGTTTATATGTATATAATTATAAAAATATTCTCAACATATTATAAAATATAGGTCACAGGTTCAAACTCAGCCCAGACCGATGGCTTAAAAGCAAGAACCCCATGTAAGTAGATTGGTGGCACTGATTTGATACTGGCAATTAACAGTATCATTAACAAACTTTTTTTTTAAAGAAAGAAGCCCATTTTATGCAGACTCTATTTTTGGTAAGGAAGTTTAAGAAATAGGTGTAGAATGCATTATTTGAAATTAAATTTACTCCTGTCTTAATAGAAAAATAGAGAGAAGAACATAATTTAATGTAGAGAGGATTACAGAATAATACCAAAGTTCACGCTTAGTTTGCTTTTCAGTCTTCACTCAAAAATGTGTACAAACACCTTCTAGCACTTTTTTCTAAAAATGCATTTTTGGATTAAGGGGGTCTCAAAAATATATTTCCATTGGAATCTTGACATCAAATTCTGGGTAGAATACAATACCTTCTCTACCTACTATGTATGCTGTATGTGGTAGAGAACATAAAGAAGTGTTCAACTGTTGCTGACTAGTTTCTTATTATATTAAGACAGAACCCCTAATTTAAGATTTCTATTTCTATATTGATTTTCCTGGGGGTATTAATACGAGGTACTTCCAGAAAGTAAGTTCTGTTTGGTAATAAATTAAATTGTGTACAGATACAGAATAATTATTTATTCACAAAATTCTACAACACTTAAACTACTTTTCCACATAACTGCCGAAATTTTGTAGGCATTTGTCATAGCGTGGCACAAGTTTTTGTATACCTTCTTCATAGAAGTTTGCCGCCTGTGTCTTCAAAAAGTTAGAAACATTTTCTTTCAGCTCTTCGTCATTGTTGATGTGTTGACCGCCAAGGAAAGACTTGAGATGTAAGAACAGATGAAAGTCGCTAGGTCAGGGCTGTACGGAGGATGGTCAAACACGTCCCAGCCAAATCCCTGTAGGAGGTTTTTCGTCATATTTGCTGTGCGTGGTCGTGCGTTGTCGTGAAGAAAAACAACACCTTTTGACAGCAATCCTCGGCGTTTATTCTGTATTGCACGGCGCAATTTCCTAAGTGTCTCACAATAAACATCTGCTTTGATTGTTTGACCACGCGGTAAGAAATCAATGAGTAAGATGCCTTTCCAGTTCCAGAACACTGTGCACATCATTTTTCGAGGTGTCAAGATTTGTTTCGGCTTAACCTTTGCTGGGAATGATGTGTGCCTCCATTCTATTGATTGCCACTTACTTTCAAGGGTGTCGTAAGAAACCCAAGTCTCATCTCCTGTGACTATCTGTGTCAGAAATTCTTCGCCGTCTTCATCATAACGGGTTAACAACTGAAGTGCATTATCCATCCGTTTTGTTTTGTGTTGCTCAGTAAGAATCTTTGGTACCCAACGTGAGCAAAGTTTACGAAATTTCAGTTTTTCGGTAACAATTTCATGAATTAGTGATCGTGAGCTTTGGGGAAATTCCATAGCGAGAGCACTAATTGTAAACATGCGGCTTTCCTGGATCTTGTCATCAATCGCATGAACCAGTTCTTCTGTAACCAAAGATGGACACCCACTTCGTTCTTCATTGTGCACTTCACTACGTCTTCCATTGAACTGTCGGACCCATCTTCTCACCATTGTATCACTCATCGCATTTTGTCCGTAAACTTCGCAAATCTGCCGATCAATTTCAATTGGCTTCACTTTCCTAGCATTCAGAAAATGAATCACAGATCTGATTTCACAAGCGACGGGATTTTCAATCAAAACCGACATTGTAAACAAGCACAACAAAATTTATGTGGCTGACAGCGATCTCAAAATGCAGCACGTTTCTTCTCCTTGATACTGAGCATCTACCGTGCATGTGCGGAACTGCGATCGCAGTGCTGCAGCGGAGATAAATTGAAATGGAACTTACTTTCCGGACGCACCTCGTATATTTACACTCACAACCTCTAGGTGATCATTTTCATCTTGATGAAGCAGACCTGCTTTAGATACCTTTAAAAAATTTAAGGCAACTTTGTGCTAAAAGTTAGCATATATAAATACGCTGGATGAAACGTCTGTTTATGAATACTAATGATATAATAGTTGAGATGGTGATATACCTAAAGCTTATCATCTCTCTCTTTGCTTTCCAGGCACTGAATTCACCAGAACATCGTAAGAGTCATGCAACACCAGAAGATCTGGTACGCTGCACTAAGTCCATCACTGTGGCCACTGCAAAGGCAGTTGCTGCAGGAAACAGTTGCAAGCAGGAAGATATCATTGTTGCAGCCAACATGGGACGTAAAGCTATCTCAGATATGCTTACCATCACAAAGGTCAGTAGTCTTTCAGAATATAAAATGATAAAATAAAATTATATTTTAGAAAGGAGTATAAAATGAATGAAAGTTTGTTTATTTTTGTGTCACTCAGCTACAAGAATTAATTTACTGATTCTCACACTATCAATCCAACAGCAAACTTTGACATTATTTAGCACTACAGGAATTATTTATAACCCTATAACTTTCTTGATTTGTTAACATATTTACAGCTCATTGTCAACTGCTGGTGATGGATAATTTTCTGGTGTAAGAACTCCTGAACACTGCCATGTAAACTTACAGAACTTGAAAACCATGTGCTCCCGGATGTCAAAGTTCACGAGGTTAATTGATTTTTAAAAGAATTGAGTAGTGTGGTAACCAAATTATACTTGTATACTTTCTGAGTCCGGTTTTTAGGACTACGTCGCTTCCTTTTTAGTTTATGAGAAATTAATTTTGGGAGATGTTGCTTCCATCCTCCCTAGGCTGAAAATAGAAGCAATAGCTTCTGAAATTAGTCCTTCTTGAGATTGTTGAAATTCTTAAAGATACCTCATGTGTTGAGGTTGATGGCCTTATTTATCAGTTTAAGTAATTTAATTTCTTTGGTGATCTCAAGTTTCTCACTAATGTGATACAAATTGAGTTTCATTTTCCATAATTAAGCTACAACTAGGATGATAATGGCACCAAAGCTTTCCCACCTTCAGCTCCAAATGTACTATGCAATGGAATGTTTTGTTCATGTCTTATCATTTCACTTATAATTATAAACTCATTTTAGAATTAAAAGCTACATAAATTCAATTTTCCATTTTGGTTAATGCTAATAATATTTTATTGATAGGGCTGTGCCAACTCTGCAGAAAATGAAGAACTGCGCACAAGGACTCTCCATGCAGGCCATGATGTGGCTGTGCAGTATCGTGAGCTGCTACAAACTATTCTACATGTTTCAACTCGTCCAGGTTCAGCAGACGCCAAACAGAGTCTTCCTCCAATTTCTCGCCGTATTGCTCAGTGTGTCACAGAACTCGTAGCTGCAGCAGAACTGCTTAAAGGTAAACAAGCATTTATAGTTCTACAAGTAGAACATTTTCCTCATACCTACATCATTGGTGATCAATGGATTGGATGATTAAGTATGGTGCAGTAAGCTTATACTCCTTAAAGAACTTAAATCTACACTTTTACGAAATCTTAAAGGCTAAGGCTGCTATTTGTTTACTCCAATTAAAAACAAATGGTAAACAATATCCATTGCATAAAGTTGCATTTAAACGTGGAGAAGGCATAATTATCAAACAGATGTGAGCATGTAGCAAGCTGCAATTGGTAGATATCCAGGGCATTCTTAAATCCATTCATCCATGTAATCATTATGTTATATGAGTGAAATACATAAATACAGAATTATTACAAATGACAGAAGCAATTTCTCATATTTATTGCAGCTGTATTATGACCTATTGTCATGGACACAGAAAAACTCAAATTGTTCTATTTTGACATATAGGACCTTTCAAAATTCACATAAAACTTTAAACCACTATTAATATTATAATATTTAAGATAGGATAAAAACAAAGAAGTGACATATGGGGCAAGTAACAGGTGCTTTGGTTTTTTTTTTGTTTTTGTTTTTTTTCTCAGTTCACTGTTACCATGGGTACAGTGAACATGCTTGCTTCCCGTCCAGATTATAACTCTTTAACAAAACTTGATTGGCTCACATTAATTATTTGATCTGGTGACAAGCGCTTTACTTCAATGAGAGACTTGATCTCTCACAAGCTTTTTGTTGAATATTGGCATTCCCTTCAACCAACCACTTGCTAACTTTGTGGGTTATTTTGTGACAGACAATCTTATTCTTATATTTAAATGTCTTCCCACAAGTTGGAGGCTTTGAATTGCAGTGAATTGAGAGGGTCAATTCTCTTTTTTATTTTCAGTGTCCAAAGTCTTAATGTGCGATCATTATTGCATAAAATGTCTTTGCTGGAAAACGATCATGTAATTCACAATTTATCGTATCCTGAAGTATTTTTGGGTTTGACGAATGACAAAGAAGCACAGTCTTTCTCATTATTTTTATTTTCTGTGCCAATACTGTTGTAATTTTCAGGCGTGGCGTTGTGTATCAATTGCTAATCCAGGGCTTCACAGACGGGGAGGATCTTTCTCCTTTAGTTGTTTTGTCCTATCCTGTACACATTAGCCAAATATCCTTCTGGAAACTTTATCCGTATTCTTGAAGGTGATGGCTGATAAGATAAACTCCTACTTCCTTGGAAATCTGCCACTGGTGACATTACTTCATTGCTCACACCCACAACATGATCGTTTCCTTCATCTGATGGCTCTTCATCTATTACAAGTGTAGTAACCTCTGCTATTATAGCATCCTCTTCTGTCAACTGTTTCTTTATTTGTTCATAAATAACACGCTCTTCTCTTGTGGGCACTTCTTATGAATACCAAAATACTCTTAGTCGGCCTCCAAACCCGGCAGAGGACGATGGATTTTTTCGGGCGTAAAAATCCTTAGCATGGCTTCCTTCGGAAGGGAAGTAAAGCCGTGAGTCCCATGTCATAGATTTACGGCACGTAAAAGAACCTCAAGCCTGATTGAGAGGCCTCTGAGCAAAATTAAGCGGTCTTTCATGCCCAATTTAGAGGGGGATGCTGAGAACCACAGCAGTTAAAGAGCGTCCATAAATAACACGACATTTACATTTCCAAAATACTCTGCTTACAATTTCAGAATTATTGCTTGTCTCATTGTCCAGAGTGAAAAAATTACTAATCCTATTAACACACTTCCATACCACATAGATAATGTGATATACTCTAACATAAAACACAAATCCATCTGAACATTGTGATCAGCACACTGCTTGCAAAGACGCGCTGTGGCCAAGTGGTTAGACCACTTTTCACCTAGATGACCCGGGTTCGATCCCAAGAGACCGCATGTGAGATTTGTGATGGACAAAACAGTGCAGGGGTGGGTTTTCTCCGGTGCTCCATCTTCATTCCATGTATCACCAGTGTCATTGCCTGCAGTGCCGCAAGTAGTTAAAGCGGGCGTTAAACCCTAATATAAAAAAAAAAATGCTTGCAGAGCGATACTTAAATGGAGGGCTTTAGTAGAGAGGGGAAACCTATAACTTCTTCACCTATTCTTTACTCTCCTTATCAATACCACTGCAGCATAGCTTTACAAAGTCAGGAACAAAACAAAAATAGTTTTGTTCTATTTTCCAAGACCTTCCCTTATCAAAGATCAGATTTCTTACAAGAGAAGGAAACCAAATAGAACACCTCAGAAGACAACCATTAAGAAACACAGTACTCCAATTGAATTATGTTAATGCATGATGGTTTTATTCTGAGATATTAATTATTTATATGCACAAATTAAAATTTTTATTACTCTAGCTTCACTTTATATACCAGAAGTATAGCTAAAGTAATAACAAGTCCAAATTTGCACATACAAATGCCAAAAAAGCTTCACTGTGTTTCCCAAATGATAGAAAAATTAATAATTTTCTTATACCACTAACAGGAACAGATTGGGTGGATCCAGATGACCCAACAGTCATTGCAGAAAATGAACTCCTTGGAGCAGCAGCATCTATAGACGCTGCAGCCAAAAAATTGGCCAGTCTGAGGCCGAGAAGATCAATTCAGGTAGGAATGAACAGTCAGTTGTGTTTTTGTTCAGATTTCTCACATACAGCAAAACTTTAGCAGTAACTTTTTTCTCTGCTTAACTGGTCTGTAAAACCTTTTTTTACCCCTCAGTTCAGTTGCTTTGTTTTCCCTCCTTCCTGATTTCATTTATCATTGACAGTGTAAACTTCATAATTCAAGGTTGTAGTTAGTTTTAGTTTGATAACTGAAATATTTTTAAATACTTAATTTGTCTCAAAGGTCCCACTTTTTCAAGTTTTCTTAATTGGATGTTCTTGAACTGCAGTTTGGCTGGGAAGGGACAAAATCTGAAGCAGCTGTTTTGTTATGCTATATGTTTTAATTGGAATGTAGTGTTTGGGTGCAGGAATAAATTTATAATATTTCTGGATGATTTTTGGGGAATGTCCTCTCTCTGGGAATTTTTAATTTTGTCAGTATTTCTTTTACTTTGGCTCTGATTTTTTATGCTGCAAACTGTGGTGTGTTTAAAATTGGTATGTTATACTTTAGATAATTTTATTGCAAAATGTCAAAGAAATTATATTACTGTTCTGATGCAACACAAAAAACTGGAGTTAAAGGTTTGTTACTTAAGATGGTAATTATATAAAAAATAGAAGCATTTTAGTCGGTTATTGTAACACAAACATCACTTAATTTTACTTACTGGGGACCTGTTTCGAGTAACAGTTGTTCCCATTTTCAACCCTTAATTCCGACTAAATCTTTCTTCGTTGGTGACGATGGGGATGGTGGTGTATTAACTGCATTGCCTCCACAGTTAATACACCACCATCCCCATCGTCACCAACGAAGAAAGATTTAGTTGGAATTAAGGGTTGAAAATGGGAACAACTGTTACTCGAAACCGGTCCCCAGTAAGTAAAATTAAGTGATGTTTGTGTTACAAAAACCGACTCAAATGCTTTTATTTTTTATTTAATCACATCACTGTCACAAGCTTCTATGCATATTTGCAAGTTTTGAATGGTAATTATATAAAATTATATAAATTATTTGCATATATTAATTCTTTTCATATCAGTATCATGTTTATCCATAAGGTCCTATACTCACTCTGACTTTCAAGAGACTTGCCTGCATAAAATTGAATTGGAGCATTAATAAAAATATACCATGAAGCCTCTAGATAGTTAGCCATTCAACTGGACACTGTCTTTATTATTGTAGTATTTTGCCATTAGTTATTGTATTCTATTTTTGTGGAATAATTCCTTCTAACATTCAGAAATCACATGTTGAAAATTTTTGTTGTATTGGTGTGCATCACCTTTTTACACAAGAATCACTGCACCATTATGAGGGTAGTCCCAAAAACACTACCTGATATATAGATGGTAGTTGTTTGAAAAAAATAACTGTTAGAAATAACCAACTTTATAAAGCTTAAGTTTGATGACACTACATTGCTTAGTATCTGTGGTGAACACTCTTAGTGAATTTGTAAACATGGAAGCAATAGGTCATTGTTAAGTAATCCTTTCATTTGAAAGGTATCAGCCTAACCAATATCAAAGCTGAGCTAGATTCTACTATGGAGAAGTCTACTCTGCTCCTGTGCTGGCTTTGCCCATACTATCCTGCTCTTGCCCTTGTTCAAACTAGAGTGAAAAGAAGTCACATGTTGAAAATTTTTGTTGTATTGGTGTGCATCACCTTTTACAATATGATGTAATATTCTGTTACCAGCGAGGTGAACACTTCGCCACCTCAATGGCTCTTTGCCAATATATTAGTTCTTGCTTGGCCTGGTTTACAACAATAAAATTTTGGGTGGGAGAGTTTAAATGTGGTCATGTGTGCTGCACGTTGCATATGAAGTGGTCATGTCAGAAATGGTGAAGAAACTACAAAATGATATTGGAGACCAACTAAAATTGTGAGCTAACAGACATGGTAGGTACTTAAAAAAGTGCTGTACATTGCATATTGAATGAAAGTTTGGACAGAGAAAGAGGAAGTTCCATTCAAGTGCTTGGCAATGTTTTACAGCAATAAAGCAGGTTTTTGTATCAATTCACAAGCATGGGTGAAGTATGGGTGCATCACATCACGCCTGGAATAGACTAACAATGGACTGAAAGGGGAGAATCAGCTCCAAGGAAGATGAAGACAGTTCCATCTGCAGCCAGTCATGGCATCAGTTTTTTGAGCACATAGGTTAATTTTCATTGAATATATTCAAAACAGTGACATATGTTATGGAAACTTATTGCAGCATTTTTTAGTGATGAAATAAGGAAAAAAGCGGCTGTATTTGGTGAAAAAGAAAATTTTGTTTCATCAAAACAATGCACCAGATTTAGCCCCCTCGACTTATTTTCTATTTTCCAAACCTTAAAAAATTACTTTGTGGTTAAAGGTAAGAGATGGAGTCTACAGCTGATGGCCTTTTTGAGGAGCTTTGTAGCTCTCACTATAAACAGGTTATTGAAGCTGCTGAACACCACTGTGAAAAGTGTATCAACCAAAAAGGACTATGTAGAGCACACATGTACAATCTGCAGGAGTAGAGAAGGTATTTTATTCCACACCTAAAAATGTAATACCATGATCACCAGAAATACATGTTTTGAGGACCCCTGTGTCCAAACAAAATTTAGAAAAAGGTCCATATGTATGTGTCTGTGGGCTGCAATAACTCAAAAACTAAAAGTCCTTTAAACTTGGTATTTAAGTTCAGTATCTTCCAAGGATACAGCAAAGAATTTCAAGAAAATCTACCCATCCCAAACTATCCTTTATATGAAACAATTTTCAAAAATTTCGATTTTCTCAAAAATGGCTCTAAAATTTTGATTAAAACACTGCATATTACAGGTAATTACATGAAAAATAATATATATAATTTTCTGGGAATAGCCTCTGAAGTCCATTCTGGATGAATGAAGGGAAACAATATAGTTCCAATTGCAAGAATAACAAAGGGGCACGAGTTTGTGTACTGTTAAACTGCTTGTGTTTTAATTTTATTAGAACCTTAGAAAAGAAGTTGCACAGATGGTGAGAAGGGGAACAGAGAGAGGGTAGAAAGTCAGGGAAAATGGAAATGGAGTCTTATTAATGGATGCTCTGTAACTACTGTGGTTCCCAGCTTCTCATTCTATACTGGCGTGAAAGACCTCTTAATTTTGTCAGAGGCCTGTTTACCAAGTTTGAGGTTCTTTTATGTGCCGTAAATATACAACACGGTACCAATAGTTCTACTTCCCTTTGGAAGCAAGCCATGCTAAGAAAGTCAGGGAAATGAAATGAAATGGAGTTTTATTTATGGATGCTCTTTAACTGCTGCGGTTCTTAGCGTTCCATTCTATACTGGGTGTGAAAGACTGCTAAATTTTGCTCAGAGGCCTCTCCATTATGCTTGAGGCTCTTTTACATGCAGTAAATTTACGACATGGGACCAACCACTTTACTTCCCTTCCATGCTAAGGATTTCTATGCCCGAAAAAATCCAATGCCAAGGATATGGAGATAGTGAGACAGGTACAGGTTCTGCTAGTTCTAAATACAACTAATATATGTTTATTAGGAATGTATAAAAGTATTTCCAAGAACTTCCATAAATCTGTTTTCATTTGTTAATATTTTATATTGATGTGTGTGCTTCTGAAATATTTTTAAATAATGCATACATATTTATTATAGGGCATTTGCTTTCTGCATTGCATTCATATGTTCCATTAGTATTTTCTGTGCATGGTTCCTAACAGTGATAGAGTCTAAAAGTCTCCTTATAAATTCAGGCAGTGCCAGACATCTTTATGGCGTCTAGGACTTACGACAGAGGGGTTCATTCCCTATCCTTTCTATGTTATACAGGATTGTATTTCCAGTAGCTTCTGTAAATGCGCTAGACATTGGAGAATCGTATTTTGATTGGTTGCCTTCTTGTCCAATGAAAGTTGCTAAAATCGAATGTAAGTTGCATCAACTTGAAATGGCAAATTCAAGAGTAATTTAACATCTATGTTTTTACTGTTTCTGCTAGATATAAAGGAAAATCATTATTGGTTACCACATCCTGGACTCGAACAATCAATCTGCGTTTAACCACCGATTGTCTAGCTAACAAAAAGTAAGATCGCAAATACACCCATACCGCTAAAATTCAGATGCAGTCCGCAGCATTTGTTATGCATTCCATAAGACATTTGGAGGACGTTTATTTTGTAATGATTTTAAATTTTCTGAGAATGTATGCTAAACCCATGTGTAAGATTTCAACTTCCTACAAGTAATAGTTCACCAGGAGGCTCTCCTCCAAACTAATTATCGTACCGATTTCAAACACATATTAAATGTGTCAGTAAATTTTCTTCAAATGCTATATTAAAAATCTGCTTTGTACTTAAAGTGATTGATGAATTGTTTCATATGTACAGACAGACACAAATCAACACAAAAAGGTGTTTTTTTTTTGGTTTTTTTTTCAATAGTCGCAGTTAATTTTATCAAAGGACAATTTTAAAGGTTTTTAATTACATAAAAGTGATTCTCTTTCCAATTACAATGTGCTCATTCATGAAATCTATTCATATAAATGCTCGTAGGAAGGGAGAACATTCAGAAGTTGTGAACGTGAAAAATAAGCAATATAAAAAACCTGCAAAGGCCATACAACATTTATTGAAAGAGTGTGGAAATAATCAAACATTTACAAATAACTTTGATCCTTACTGGATTTGTTTGCATAGCACTAACTGGCGAGGGTTACATAAACTATGAATTCATGATGTCACAGATTACAGCTTTTCCTGGAAGTGAACTCTTCTGTTGTTCTTGCTTACGACTAACCAAGTATGGGCCTCAATAAATATAACCAATAGCCCAAAACTCTTTACTTAGGAGGCCAAGCTGTGATTAGAGCTGAAGACATAAGACTCCATGAAGAAGATGAACATTTCTTGATTCTGTAAGATATGTTTGATATTCTTGGTTGTTTTACTTATCATCAACCAGAAATCAAACATATTATTACAGTGTCAGGACATTTCTGCAGAGAATTGATTTTAAGTACATGTTTTAACATTTAAATTGTAAGCACATTTTTCTTTTAAATGAAAGTAAACTTGTCCCATTAATCCACGATTTATTATGTTCAGGAAGCAGACGAGAGCCTCAACTTTGATGAGATGATCCTGGAAGCAGCCAAATCAATTGCTGCAGCCAACTCTGCACTAGTAAAAGCTGCATCTGCAGCTCAGAGGGAGCTAATTGATCAGGGCAAGGTAAGATCTTATTACTACCGTTACCAGTATTGGGTAAGAATTAGAAAATTAGACAAATAGAATATTGTACATCAATGTTTGTATTACAGGAAAGGCTAAATCAAAAAGAATCTTGGCTAAATAAGATAAAGGGAATTATGTTAAAAATTTGCTTTGGGGAGATGTGGAAAGCTAGGGATTAACTCACAATGGTTCTGGAAATAAATTAGGTTAACAATGGATATTGAAAGACAAATTGGTATAGAGATAAAAGTGGTGTGGAACAGGAGAATTACATTATATTTGTGATAAAGTAGCAAGAGAAGGATTGTTTTTATTTTAATTGTTTTATATGTATAGCCTCCTTTAAGATCTAAGGTCATATCGCGGACTTTGCATTAGAAGCAACTCATCTGTAGATTTGTTATGTTGGGTTTAATTTGTTTTATTTTCCTCAAACACACGCATGCACATTCACTTCTACATACATACTTCCAGACTCTGTGAGGGATACGCAATATTCCAGCTAAAGAAAAATTCCCTGACCCAGCCAAGAATTGAACCCAGGACCTCCGGGTGAGAAGTCAGCTCGCTGACCACTTGACCACAGAGGCAGTCAAGGGAAGGCTAGAACAGGGCTGGTGAAATTGAAAGGCTTAAGAAGAGATAGAGAGAGTGATATAGAGAAATGCTCCTTGTGTCAACTGAAGCTTTAAGAATGGCATATAGTTTAGAATGTGAAGAAACTAGGATGCTTAGGGAGAGGATAAGGAAAAAGGGGTCAATGTTACCAAACAAATCCAAGTGAGAAAGTTAATGATTGTAAAATCTAGGAGAAGCTTAATTGAAATTGGTAACATTTGAGTAAGAGCCAAATAGATAAGGAAAATTAGTAAGCAGGATGAAAAAGAAGAAAATTATAAAATACTAAGAAGTAGTGTGTATTAGATTTGAGATACAGTAGGACCCAACCACAGGGTTTGAGCCTATTGTGCCCCAGGGTAAACAGCAACTCAGTGGAGAGATAAAAATGTAAGGAATTATACTTATAATAATTTGTAAAAATTAAAATAAATATTCATACTCTCTCTACAACTTACATGAAAATGGAAGAGCACGTATTCCATCCAACAAAACTATAGTAAAATTAAAATATATGTTAATTTTTATTACACAGCCATCTATCCCCAGATAGCAAAAGCAGGTTGACTGGACAATACCCCAATATGCGCTTGCCAGGGTTTTAGATTGGTGACAAATGTCCTCCCACCCCCTCTCCCCCTCTGCATTTGAAAACTAAAGTCAGTACTGTAGTTAAATAAACTTGCAAACATAATTTTAATCCATGTTCATATTTTTATAATGGAAAATGGCCCTTAATTAGGTTATTTAATTTGGCCTATTTTGGATTTTGCTGCACACAGTTTAAATATAAGTTTTAGGAACTTCTGTTTTTATTTCTCTGTACTCTATCCAAAAATTCTATATTATTAATTTCACTAGAAATGCAGTATATACTCTTGATTATCTTGGGTAATGTGGGGAAGAAGAAACACAAATAATTGAGAAATCCTTACATACATATGTGAATAGAAAATTATGTTTAAAAGCTTTTTTCAACTTTTGTTCTTTGTTTGAAAGTTTATTCTACTTATGTGCATAAGTATTGATTTTCTTAAAGAAACAGCAATAAAGGATCCACCAAGTGACAATAAGTGCCATTTCTATTGTTTAAATGACCATCATGTGACAACAGAGTACAGTTTCCATTGTTATCGGCCTGCTGTTCCATGTAAATTAAAAACAGATTCAGTTTTTCTTATGTTAATCAGCATTTAAGTGTCAACGAAGCAAGTTAAAAGAAATTTCTAAAAGAGATGATGGAGAGACGGATAAAAAAAATAAAAAGGAGTTCACATTAAAACACAATAATTTTTAGGGAAGGGGGGTGATGCATGGATAATCTGCAAACCAAATAATTCGCACACGAATAACCAGGAATATACGGCATATGTATTAAAATCTCCTGAATCCCCTTCCCCAAAACAAGATAAAAAGAAAACAGAACATTTTCTAAAAGAAAAAGATTTGTATGTTTCTGTGAACAGCATAACTCTAAAATAAAAGGTAGGATGAATACCAAGCATGAAGTTCTGCATCTTCCCAGGGTGCAACGTTAAGATACTGCTACCCCAGATTACCCTTTTCATACAGAGTTTTTCAAGATGTTTGCAACTCTAATAAATTGTGTATCTTGAGTGTTTTGTGAATGCTCTGTGAAATCCAGTTCATTTGTAATGGATTTTGTATATTTACTACTGATAAGAGATACACCAAAACTTACTACAGAAAAAAATAAGGAATCTCATGAAAACATGGTTTGTATTAATTCATTTGTTTATTCCTCATGGAAAGAGTACACAACTGCAAAGCAAATATTTAGAAACCCATTTTTAAACATCTGACTTTTGCTTCAGCCTCCTGTATCTGCCTTTTAATGACAGTGAAATGTGTAATGATTTCATTTCAGCAACTGTTTACCTTAATTAATGTGTAATGGGTAGAAAAATAAACTTTTTAAGGATAGTTTGCAGAAGAGATACAAAATACATTATTGGAAGGAAAAGTCTTGTGAATGTAACACTTTTTTTTTTTATTCTTGTTCTAAGCATAATAATCTTTAAACTGTTCCCCTATAGAAACTTGTTTTGCAAGTGACTTTTTTTTTCAAATAAAAATTCATTAATTCTATAAAAACAACATAATTTTTAAAATCTTATTTATAGGAAACGTATTCTGTGTATGTCAGATAGATGGATTTAGTTGCATAATTACTTCCTATACTGTCTGCAGTAAGAAAAGTGAAGAAGCATGTTTTGGGAAATGAAATGTTTATGTTGGTAGCAAAATTAAAAGTGAGCAACGTGATTTGTAGTTATTTTGCAGATAGATGCCTGCAGCAGAAGTGTTATTGGTGAGAAATTACCTTGTGATTGACACGTGGCCGTCTCTGTATGCTGTTGCCATATTTACTCGCTGTCCGTCTGTAGCAGCATACATTCCACTGCTTCCTCTAAAATGCCTTCTCTCCATGAATTTTCTATCACACCTCTCGTATGTTGAACTACTTTTCCCCATTTCTCACTAGTTACCTCATCTATTCCTTTCCACATTGGGTTTTGTACTTCACTAAAAATAAAGCTTTTATTATTTCTGCTAAAGTAACCTCAACTTGTTTATCATGGCTATAAAACATTTCAAATCACAGACACTCATGTTATTTCTAGGAAGAACAAGAGCAATTTCCATGATATATAAAAGGTAGTAACGATTATAAAGATAAACCCTCACGGAATCACTGTGTATAATAAAACAAAACTTTTTACAAAATGAAATCAAACAATCAGATTGCAAACAATTGATCAGTCAAGCATGAGAATGCATGCATAAATTTTCACTGAACCACATAAGTGTTGCAATGCCAATATGTCCTGATGGTTATGCATTCTTACATTATGATTGGTCAGCAACCTGACAAGCTCCTGCCAGCAAACGACACCAAGGAATCTTCTCATCGACAGTAATATTGCAATTAACGATTATTAAACCTTTATTTTTGTTCTTTTAGGTGAGCCGCAGGCCATTGACGAGTTCAGATGATGGACAGTGGTCAGAGGGACTTATATCAGCAGCTCGTCTAGTGGCAGCTGCCACCCACAGTCTTGTGGAATCTGCGAACTCTTTGGTGCAGGGAATGGCTTCAGAAGAGAAACTCATTTCAAGTGCCAAGCAGGTAGCATCATCCACAGCACAACTTCTGGTGGCTTGCAAAGTCAAGGCAGATCCTGATGCAGAAAGCACAAAGAGATTACAGGTACACATCTCGCCTCCTTCCATATTTAAGTTTAAAATATGTTGCACATGTAAGGTTTATGAGTAGCCAAAATATTATGAGTAACAATAATTTGTTCTTTCACATGTGACATGTTTAGGCTAAAGTTGGAAATGAAGAATCTGACTGAAAAGTCCAATGCTATAGCCCTGATTTGAACCACAGACCTCTAGCATTCCATATCCTTCCCCAAAGTAATTGAGCTACCATGTAAGCATTACGTTAAATAATTTATAAAATAATACAGATTGAGTCGAACAGACACTCTATCACTTCACATACCTAAACTTCATACCCGATGCGTTTCACCTTCAGTTGAAGGCATCATCAAGGTGTCAACTGGCTGGAACTCCAGTGCTCCTGTGGGTCTTGCTTCTCTGTGGTGGAGGTTTTATGAGGCTTAGTAGAAAGTTAATTTCTAGAGAAATGTCAAAGTTCATAAGAAAATTACTGTGTAGTTTATATAAATATTTTCCCAGATATTCAATTCTGAAAGGACTGGTTTTAACAGATGAGTTTTTCTCTCTATGTTGTGATTGATGGTCATTCCAAAAGTGCGCTGCCGCTGCAGGTTTCTCAACCTACATTAAATTCCCAACTGACATATCTTTTCTGGTAAGTCACAAGGCATTCTCAAATTCATTTTCTGATAGCATGTCTTAGTGAAAATTTTCAGGGATAACTATTTATTCTTCCATATTGGCATGAAAAATCTGGAAAGGTAAAATCACATGAAAAATCCAAAGAATCCTGGGCTTTGAATCATGATGTAGATAATCAGATAATAATGTGCTACCAAGTATAACATTAAATTTTAATTTAATTCTAATGTAATTATTATTGGTAATGCTGTACAATTATTACATGATACTTGAAAAGTTACCAGTAAGATTTTTCTGGTAGTCATAGTATTAATTTCCTACTTGTAACTTTGCTAGTAACTTATTTATGAGAAATCCATACATGTAATGTTTTCAGCAGCCATGTGAAAAACCTATATCCCAGTCTTTTCCATCTTGGGTGTATGCCAAAGAGCAGCATAGTATTCATGACTCACAGGGTTCGCCCGCAATATACAATACAGCTCAGCATTGAGAGCAAGCTATCATCACGTTGAATGAAGTTCAGCCAAGAGTTACAATAATTTACTGCATTCCATACATTGATAAAAAGCTTGAATAACGCAGTCAAGGTATCCTTTATATTATAAATACATTTTTGGAAAGCAAAGTGAAGTGAATTCAAACAGCTGAGTAAAAAATTTGAGTAATTTATGTAAGAGAAACGTCTCTAGGCCTGTTTTAAAGCAGCTTATCTTCCTCAGCTGTAAGAGCTGTGGGTTATCCATTATTCAAGTTTTTTACTATTTATCATTTTGTTTAGTTAATGATGCTGTCAATTACCAGGATAATATCAGCAGCTTCAGTATGCTGGAATTTTGTCCCATATGAGTTATTTTCCCAGTAAATCTAATGACATGGGACTGTCGCTTTTAAGTACACTTAAAAAACTCAGTTTGGGCAGAGTTTGAACTCACAATCTTGAGATCAGAAGGCCAGCGCCTAACCAAATGAGTCACCTAGACCAGCTTCAGTTGTTTTGCTGTTCATTCATTAAATGTAGTATTAACTTAAAATTAATGAAAATCTTATTGTACACCAAAACTTGAATTTATAAACCCCCATTTAATATTTTTTCACATTTTATGTCAGCTTATTGAAAGGAAATAAATGTGAAATCTAAGCCAGTGCATTAAAAAATATAACTGTTTAATAACGCTAAATATACATTTCCATATGTCATGAAATTCTGCCTATATTATTAACAAATTCAAATGCATGAGAGCATATAATTTGATGACAGACTTTTGTTAATAACAGGGAGGAGAACCTTTGATTCCTTCTAATAATTAATTGAGTATTATTATTATTATTAATATTTAATGAGTGTTTGAAGGCTTAAAGGAACTGAGACAAAAGCCTAATGTTCAATCCCTCACCTTCACGTGGTGCAACTGTTAGTAGTCACATGATAATTTTGTTATTAACAGAAAGAAGAACCTTTAATCCCTTCTAAATTTGAAGACTTAAAAAAACTGATCTGAATAAAACCATGTGATAAACTAAAGGGAAGGATTGCTCACCAATAAGCACTGGTCAGCTTGGCAAGTTACTGACCAAATTGGTATTTCTTCCTCTTGTTATACCAATTCCCTCTTTAAACTTTTATATTCAGTCTCTCTGGGCTGAGCTTTTGTTTTCTTTGACCTTGATGGTATCAGAGAATTCAAGGCCTAGGGGATCATTTCAATACTTGCATCACGTAACTGCTAAATATGTGGTGCCCACTACTTAGCGGTTACAATTTGCTTAGTACATTCCAATGTGAATCTGGGGAAAAGATCCCAGCTAAATATTGGAGTGCAAGAAAACGAATGATTTCATTATCAAGCATTTAACATTAGATGCCAACTAACCAACATTGTTCCTAACAATGATATGTACGTTGTTTTGTTTAGGCTGCTGGAAATGCAGTAAAGCGTGCCACAGACAACCTGGTGCGAGCTGCACAACAAGCCATCCAGCAAGAAGAAGAGCGCAGTTTGGTGCTAAACAGAGGTATGGTAGTGGGCATCGCACAAGAGATAAATGCCAGATCAGAGGTCCTTCGTATAGAGCGCCAACTTGAGGAGGCCCGTGGCAGACTGACAGCTATTCGTCAAGCCAAATATAAACTTAAAGGAGATACCAGTGCCTCAGATACAGAACCAGATGGCTATGGCAGTGGTTATGAATCTTTCACTACAAGGTAAGTTACATCTCTGCAATTAAGGCCGATTCATAACAATACTACACCTCCCCTCAAAGTAAGCCATCTTTGGTCTACTTATAACAGTGAAGCCATACTTTTATATTCATCTCTTGATTCACCGGGATAAAAATTTAGAGCTTTAACTAGGCTGCGCCATAGCCGAGTGGTTAGACCACTTGCCTCTCACCGAGTTCGATCCCATGTGAGATTTGTGGCGGACAAAGCGGCACAGGGACAGGTTTTCTCCAGGTTTGCCAGTCTCCCCCACCATCACATTCCATGTATCATTAGTGTCATCACCGCGGTGCCTCAGTAGTAAAAGCAGGCATTAAATACTATCCACAAAAACAAAAAATGAGCCATAAGAATGTGGAATTACAAAACATGAATCTAATTATTACTAACTTATGGAGGACTTTGTGATAGTAATGTGTGTTCTATCAATTGAAATTAATTGGTGAGATTCAATTTTGTAGCTCTATATCACTTACTTTCATTATTGTAAAACATGTTTCAGAAGCTACGTGCTTCCATTGTCAATTCCCATAGTTGACTGCTGGCATCACTTAATGTGATGGTTGTCATTATCCCTAGTGGTAGTTTAATGAACTCTGCATCAGTAGGCGGCCTGGTGGGATTTCAAAATTAAAAATGCAGTCCTTCTTTTTCCAAATATAGATGTTTTCCCAAACTTTTAACTCTGTTTTCCTTGTGATAATTTTGAGTATCAGAAGTCCAAAAATACTACATATATCCCTTAAGCTATCTATTATTTCTTGTTTCTCTATATCGTCTATCCTCGTTTTCACTTTATTCCATAATTTGTGTCCCCCTACAGTCTGTTGATTGTCTAGTTCCCCCACTCCAACTTTTCTCACAATTTCTTTTCCATTTTGCTGATACTTTGTCCTAAAACGGTCTTTGAAAATATTTCCTTTCTCTAGTACTTGGATTCTGTTTTAATATTTCACTATCCATTTGACTTAATCCCTTCCTTCCAGCTCTTCCCAATTCAACTAATGCTACTCCATTTGGAGCTATTCTTGATAATCCCAATATCAAAACACCTATGAATTTGGTCTATACATTCCCACCCTTTTTCAGTCCCCTAAACATCTATTCCATGCACCATTCTTGATTCCACTGTGAAAATAAGCCATCATTACACGGCAAGAGACAACAATCAGCTATCACTTTCAAAGCAAACTGCTCACATATGTATGTGGCAATTATGGCCGACAAGGTGTAGTCACATTATGCATTTCCATTCTCATTTCCATGTTGTTTACCATTCTCTGGTTATTGTGAACTAGCCCTTAGTGACCAAAGGCAAGTAAACGGTGTGTTATTTATGGACACTCTTTAACTACTGTGGTTCTCAGCATCCCATTCTAAATTGGGCATGAAACACCGCTTAAATTTGCTCAAGAGGCCAATCTATCCGGCTTGAGGTTCTTTTACGTGCCATAAATCTACAACATGGGACCAACAGCTTTACTCCCCTTCCGAAGGAAGCCATTCTAAGGATTTTTACCCCAAAAAATCCATCATCCTCCACTGGGTTTGAACCCATGACCTTCGGTATATGAAGTTATTATGCTGTAAATGAGACCTTGACATGCAAATGGAAGTGACAGCTGAAGGTTGCAGCACACGTATGGACAGACACGCAAATACACACACACACACACACACACACAACCCAACAGTCTTAAGAAGTTATTTAAGTGACTTCTACTGGCAATCCATAGTTGAAAGTGTTGAAAGCATTAAGTTGTTCAAATGTGAAAGTCATCATATTGCTGACTTGATCATTGGGGTTTTAGCTTCACAGATCTCTCTGCTATGCCCTGTTGTCGTTCCGCAGTAGCAGCCTTCAGCCACAACTGCTATACTCCTCCACTTATAAAAACAATCCCTCGGCTTAGGGCCCTAAACATTTCTAACAGACCAGTAAGTAACTGCATAGCAGTTCTAATGATAGAATAACAGAAATATCCAGGTAATCAAGTAATGCCAATTGGTGTAACCATCGTATAGTAATAATCAGCTGAGAAATGATCACTCACAACTTGGTAATTAAAGCAAGAGAAATTTCCTCTCTGCTTGAGTGCTTTGCATTTTGGCTCTTCAACCCAGAGATCCCAGGTTTGATTCCTAGTTGGGATGAGAACCCTTTTCTTGAATTACAATTCTCCTTGGCTGAGTCTGGAAGTGTGGTATGAATAAAACTAACATAAAAACTTAAATGAGTGATAATACAATCAATTATACTTTTATATTTGTGGAGTCAGTTGTAATTTTAATTTATGAGGGATTAGTATTGGGGGCTGTTGCTCCCATTTTCAACTTCACCAAGATAATTTACCTGCCAGGATTTCAAAATTTCGGTTTGCATATAAAATGGTTTCCCAGGTTATATGGTTTTCATTCCAAAAGTGAACTGCTATTGCTGACTTATTTTTGTCTTAACATTTCTGAAGTGTTCTTTGGCTCTGGTTTTTAGATTTTTTGGTTTTCCTGTCTAAAACTTTTAAGAATTTATTTAGTTCATTTGATATGTTCCAGATATATTGTCTGGAATCCCATCTTTTCTTTTTGAATTTTCTAAAGGATTTTGATGATTTTGAATGTGCTTTTGCCAACATTTTCTAAGATGATCCTTACTTTTTACTTTCTCTATACATACTATGTACATAGTTATAGAGAAGGTATTGTATTGCACCCAAAAATTTGATACCAAAATTTCCCCAAAAATGTATGTTTTGAGACCCCACTGAATCCAAAAACAAAACATGTTTAGAAAATAGTCTGCGTGTGTGTGTGACTGTCTGTATGTGTGTGTCTGTGAGCAGCATAGTTCAAAAAGAAAAAGACTACTTAAAACCAAACTTGGCATTTAAGTTTGGTATCTTCCAAGGATGCGACACAAAGATTTTCGACAAAATCCCCCACCCCAACTACCTTTTACATGGAACTTTTTTCAAAAAATTTGATTTTCCTAAAAATGGCTATAACGATTTTGATTAAAATATCTTATATTTACTTGCCAAATAAATTGTATATCTTGAATTTTCTGGGAATAGCCTCAAAAGACTTCTTTATTCTGGATGATTTTTACTGAATTTTGCCTAACTGCTAAACCGTAAGAGATAGACAAAAACCTACTAACAAGAAATGTAGATCACGATAAAGCACACAATTTTTGTTATATACATTTTTTTCATGGTGTTGATTGTTTTTGAGATATTTCTTGTTATTGGTTTCAGCTTTGAAACACATACTTTTCTCATACAGGAATTTGTCAACTCCTGTCTATACAAACAAAGGAACTTGAGTCACATAGCAACCAATTTTTAACTATCACTAACCTATGGTACTCTATTATTTCGCTTCTACTCACAAGGAAGCAATTAATAAGACTATTTCTGCTAATTTTTTCTCCATTAGCCTGAAGTAAATAGAAGCATAAGCTCTTTAACAATAATTTGTTGCAGAGATGTAGAGAAAGTCATGTGAATGGAACACATCAGATTTTTTTATGGCTTTCTTTTGCTTTGCTTTATTTATCTTATGTACAAGGTATTTGATGCATATGTTTCTTCTGCAATGTGGATTATGGCTCTTAAATTTTTGTTTTATTTAGGCCATGGTTTATATTAACTTGTGTGTGTGCATTCATTTTTTATAATCATTGTTACTAGTAATAGCATCTTGGGGACTGGTAGAGGGACCGACCACTATTGCATGCTACATACCTACCAAGTAAAGACAGACCTGTGTAGATGACCCAACATGCCACATGTAAACAACAGGTTACTAGTGTATGTATCTGAACTGTCTCAAGTCTTTCACAATATAAGATCTGTTAACATGGCAAAAGGAGATGATTCACATTTGAAATATAAGAATATATGCTGTGTGGCATGGCAACTTATGTATCTTGAGAGCACAGATGAATTATGTAAATATTAAAATTGTGATTTCCTCTAAATCAGTAACATTTAAGTGTGAATTGTTTTTTTTTCCACACTAGCCATTTGTAGGATAAGTAGAGTCAAACTGAAAAATTCAATGCCATAACTGATATTTGGACCAAGATCACCATTCAGTTGCTCTAACCACTAAGCTACCATGGTAGTATGCTGGCTCAATTAAATTTAAGTTCTGCAGTTCAGAACTTAACTTCGGAATTTGGCATATCATTTACATAAGACATGTTTAAAAGACATACGTGTATAAAAAGGAGAATTTCTAAATTAAATTTAAAAGTTTGCTATACATTTTGGGAACTAATGACACTTAACCTGATTAAGTCCCTTTTTTATTTATTTATTTTTGTACTGATACCCCTGCCGCTGAATCCTTGCACTTGACAGTTCGGGTGGTTTTGCGAGACGTTGGCTATGCTGCCTTTGCGGCATTGCCAGAGTGACTAGTAAACAACAACAGCTAATCACAAATGGCTCTATCGTGTGTAAAGATGAATATAATCATGTAAATAATAAATGAATGCCGATGAATAATGATGTTAATCGAAAATAACAGTGATACTATAAAGTATGTAGCATGCATTACATATTTACAACAATATAGAACAAATTAATGCAAAATAGAACATTGTAATAAAAGAAATGTATAACAAAGTGATTTTCACTAATTTAGAATTTTAATGACTCATTTCCATCTAAGTCTCTGTCGTCATCATTCTCGAAAGCATTATAGTCTTTGTCATCATCAACATCATCGTCACCAAGACATATCACTAGTGCTTCAATTTCACTGATGATCCCATTTAATTCCTGTGCTTTTTGCCTTATTTTGTGCACATGATACACTTTCACCCATGCAACACCTCCCCATAAAAGTCTATCCACTTCTACAATTGTGGAAGTCTTGTTATGTTCCCTTATGTGCAAACAAAACCAGCAACACTATCAACAATAACAACAAATATAAATAACAACAAATAATATGTAGCTTGCACAGATCAGCTCAACACACGTGTTAGGAGTTCACGAACTGAGCACGCTGTTGGAAATAGCCAGGTATTGCAATGGTGTGGCATCTAGATCCAATTCCGTTGTCCGACCCACCAGAATGCTGCTTTGTGATTGGTTCAGAAAGTCAAACGGGTAAAGCTTTTCATCTGTTGTATGCGGGAGTACCAACTTAACTGACAAGTGCAAGGATTCAGCGCAAGGGTATAATTTGAATTTGTGCAGAAATTCATGTTTTGAGCAGTTGCTGGAGAGGGGAGTATGGAAGCGATGTTACATGATGGTGGTGGTAGAGGTAGCATAACTGTAGTGACGTTGATGGATATGATTTTGTATTTAGACAACATACTCAGCATAACTCATCATAAATGTTTTTACCTAATTTGAATTTATGCAGAAATTGACAATGCGAGATGTAGAAGGGAGAACAAAATGTATGGTATATGTGATGACAAAACGCGATAGTGGCAGCAGCGGCTGTAATGGTGACTATTTAGGGATGCCATTTTCTATTAAGACAGCATACTTAATATAATATATCGTAAAATGTTTTACCTAGTTTCAATTAGTGTGTAAATTCACATTGTGGTATATGTGGAGGGGAAATGCACAGCTAACCTCTCTCTTTCTGTTTGATTGTTGACTTCCAATACAACATTATGTGCAACCACTGACGTGAAAGGAAGTCCTGTAATTTTATTTTAGACTCAGAGATTAATTTTCTTTCCAATGTGAATGCTCATAGGCTCCTTAACAGTTAATTTTTGGCACAAAATGAAACATCAAAATCTGCCGCATTCGTCGTGACCTTGGCAGTAAACTATACAATTCCCCAGGTTTCACCACTGCTGTACCCCCAAAGTTTGAAACTTACTTTTCCCCCATATGGTATAAACATATATTAGAAATGCAAGATGACCCCCAGTTCTGAAAACATTTTGGAAAAAAACAGTATCTTATATTCAGATTAATATGGTCATTATTTTTACTTTCTCTAGCCCCTTATGTTCAATGTACATAGGGATAGAAAAGTATTGTATTCCACCCAAAAATTTGATGTCAGGATTTCACAGGAAATACATGTTTTAAGACCCCCTGAGTCCAAAAATAAAGCATTTTCAAAACAGGTCCTTGTGTGTATGTGTCTGTCTGTAGCTCAAAAACGAAAAGATGGTTAAATACCAAGCTTAGTATTTAAGTTTGGTATCTTCCAAGGATGCGACATGAAGATTTTCAAGAAAATACCCCCAACCCTAACTATCCTTTATATGGAAAAATTTTCAAAAATGTTGTTTTTCTTAAAAATGGTTCTAACAATTTGGATTAAAACACCACATATTAAAGCAATTTCTATCACAAATAAAATGTATATCTTGAATTTTCTGGGAATAGCTTCTAAAGATCTGTTTATTCTGGATGAATTTTGCTTAATTTGGCATAACTAGTAAACCGTAAGAGATAGACAAAAACTTACTATAGAAAAAATGTAGGTCTTGTTAAAATACACAAGTTATGTCATGTAGATTTTTTTTGTGGAGCTTACCATTTTCGAGGTATTCCTTGTTATTAGTTTCCTTTTGTCCTACTCCTGGCCAAGCAAAGAAGCGATTTGCAATGAAAATTGCATAATGACAGCTTTTAAAACATTTGACTATCACTTTAGCCTAGTGCATTCCCCTAGTTTCAGTCTACTTATAAGGAACTAAGTAATAAAGTTCTGGTAATATTTATCTCGATTAGCGTGGAAGAAGAATTATCTTTTGTAAGAAGTTTGTAGTAGAGTAGCTAGAGAAAGTCATATGAGTGTAACAGATTTTTTCCTTATAAGCTGTATGTGGGACAGGAGTTACTGCCTACCCAACCACAGTCGCCTTCCATTCTAGTCAGGACATCATAGTCTATGTCCCATTTTCTTTTTATTAGTACCACTACATGAACAGTGCACATAACTTCGTTTCTGTCTTTCTATCAGTCCCCAAGGTGTTATCCCGCATTATTACATCTTAATAGGATATTGGCTATAACTATTATTTTTAATATAATATAAAACGCATTTAGGGTTGGCTACCTCTAAAATTCAAAATTTGTCATTCCTAATGATTTTTAAATTTATAGAACAATTGACAATTGGTTTATTACTTTCTCTACACATACTATGTACATAGTGTCTAGAGAAGGTATTGCATTCCACCCAAAAATTTGATACAGACATTTCACTGTAAATACACGTTTTGAGCCTCCCTGAATAAGAAAAAACCTTTTTGGAAAAAGGTCTGTGTGTGTGTGTTTATCTGTGGACAGCATAGCTCAAAAACGAAAGACAGTTAAATACTAAACTTGGTGTTTAAGTTTGGTATCTTCTAAGGATGTGACATGAAGGTTTTCAAGAAGATCCCCCCACCCCAAACTACCCTTTACATGGAAAAAATTTCGAAAATTTTGATGTTCTCAAAAATGGCTCTAACGATTTTGATTAAAGTCACTTATATTTAAGGTATTTACATTCCAAATAAAATTATATCTTGAATTTTCTGGGAATAACCTCTAAAGACCTCTTTATTCTGAAGGATTTTTATTGAATTTTGTATAACTGGTAAACCATAAGAGATGGACAAAAACTTACACAAAAAATGTAGATCACAATAAAACACATAATTTATGTTATATACTTTTTTTCATGGATATGATCCTTTTTGAGATATTCCTTGTTTTTGGTTTCAGCTTTAAAACCTTATAACTGTTCTCCAACAGGAATTTGTCAACTCCTGTCCATACAAACAAATGAACTTCAGTCACATAGCAACCAGTTTCTCACTATCACTTTAACCTATGCACTCCCTTATTTCGCTTCTGCTTGCATGGAGGCAAGTACTAAGACTATTTCTGCTAATTTTTTTTTATTAGCATGAAGTAAATAGGCATAAGGTTTTTAACAATAATTTGTTGCAGAGATGTAGAGAAAGACATGTGAATGGAACACATCAGGTTTTTTTTCTGTTGTAAATTTTTTTTTTTTTTTATTTTCTTCCCCCTTTGTAGATTAAGCAGTTTTATGGCTCTATCCAATGTTTGTTTGGAATATTGCAAATATATCATCTGCATTGACAACATTTTCATATTTTTTCTATCAGGAATAAGTTGTGTTGAATAAACTGAAGAAACTGTAAAACTAAGGAGTGAAAAGAATAATAAGTGTGATTTTGTTTTTAGGTATGAGACCCGATCATACAACAACACACTGAATTCTACACCAAAGCATAATTCCACTAATACCAACTCGCTAAATAACAGCAGTTTTACAGTAACTGTGGGAGCCAATGGAAACCTTTCAAATTTGTCTTCTCCAGAGAAGTTAAGGTCGAGCATCAGCAAAGTGGAAAGGGCATACAACAATATACAGGAACAGTTAGAAGAAAGTAAAGCAAGCACTCCTGAGAAACAAGGTAAGATTTGAACTACTGCTGAGAATTTAAAGTTAAAAATCTCCAAGAGGCTTCACAAGATTAAAAATGTTTATAATGTTTACACTTTTTGTTTTCATGTAGCACTTTACTTTTAGCAAGTAGTCATAGACATGATACTGGGGTTTCACTGGAAATACAGTATCAAATTTTGGGTGAAATGCAATAAAATGTATATCTTGCATTTTTTGGGAATAGCCTCTTCATTCTGGATGACATGTGCATAAGTAAACTGTAAGAAATATACAAAAACTTACTATACAAAAAATGTAGATATTGCTAAAACACACAGCTTATGTCATCAGATTTTTTTGTGGAGTTAATCATTTCCAAGATAATACTTTAACTTATCCCAAATGGGAGTTTGTCATTCCTGTTTCTATTGTTTTATTTCTGACCATGCAAGGGGAGCCAAATTTCAATCACATAGCAACCAGCTTTTAAAAATTTACAACTAATTTTGACATGTTTATCTTAATTGGCATGAAGTAATAGAAGAATGAGATTTTGTAAGAATAGTTTCTAGCAGAAGAGTTAGAGAAAGTCAAGTGAATGGAACACTTGATTTTTTTCATTTCTTTAACAATTCATTATTGAAAGGGGATAAGACCTGGTTGTGAACAAAACAAATATGGGAAAAGAGAAGTCATTCGTACTTTTTAACACTTAACTGTTTATAAACTTATTTTAAAAAAAAAAAAAATAAACTAAACTCTGTGGCACAACAGTCTAAAGTTGGGCAAAGGCTTACTGCCTGATTGCTGCGTCGCCTAACTCTGCCCATTACAGGCATCATGGATGGGGTGTAGTACTGGAGGGTGGGATGTGGTTAGTGCCCTGAGTCACTCCTGGCCAATTAATGCGTTCTACACAACCTGGATTGTAATTTTTCATATAAACTTAGTGTAAAAAATATTTAAATTGATTTCCCCATTATCGAAAGAAGAAAACATTATGTCAAACATAATATTTTGTGGCATCCCCTTTCTGAAATGACTAATTAAATTTATATGGATTATATATTTGTAGCACTTGCTGCACTGTTACTAGCTTCATTTTATATTGTTGTCAAAAACATTTGGGAAAGTTTTGTGTTGTAATTAATTAACATTTATTCAATATTCATGCTCTTATGCCTCACAAGCCTTGTTTTTCTACAGAGCAATCCTTTCACCTTCCTTGTAGGCATCCTCAGCTATGGCTGAATGGTGGGATTCTCGGAAACATCTTGGTATTGGCTATTGCTGGCATCTGGTGCTGATTCTACGAGTTTCAAAAGAATTCATGAGGTTTCCTCCAAATTTTTTCATGTAGATATTTTCCCATGCATCAATTTTGCAGTCTTGTTACAGATTTTAGAAGATGAGTTTCATTTTTAATATTGTGATTTTTCTTCCAAAAATGCACAGAAACAGCTGATTTAGCCATTTCTTTATTTCTTATGTTTCTAAAATGTTCTTTAAGATGCGTGTCTATGTTTTGTTTTGTCTGTCCAATGTATACATCTTTGCCGTTGAGCAACTAATTTTATATATACCTGGTTTCTTTCCTGGAGGTGGCTTTCCTTTTATAGGATATTTGAGCAGATTTTTGATGCTGTAGCTGTTTCTAGGTGCTAGTGTAATGTTGAACTCTCTGAAGATCTTTTGAAATTTATGGGTGGCCCACGGATGATATATGAATCCTCTGAATGCTTTCTTCTCTTTAATTGCTAGTAGTTTTGTAGTTTCCCTTATATCTCTCAGTTTTTTTAAATTTCTTAATTTTTTGGTCGACAAGTTGTTGGGTGAAACCATTTTTTGTACTGTTTTTACTATTTCTAAAATCTGTAAACAAAACTGCAGAACTGAATGTGTAGGAAAATATCTACCTAAAAAATTTGAAGGAAACCTCATGAATTTTGATTTGCCAGCAAAAGACTACATTCTTTTGAAACTCTTAGAATCAGCACCAGATGCTGCCAGAGGGCAAGACCAAGATATTTCCCATAATCCTGTCATTCGACCGTAGCTGAGGATACCTTCAAGGAAGGTGAAACAATTGTTCTAAAGAAAAACAAGGTTTGTGAAGCTTAAGAATGTTTATGTCAAATCAATGTTAATTATAATTACCTTGCTTCACAGTGTGAGAATTCCAACAAATAACTTATTATTGTGTCTAAAGTTTTGTGTATTTGATTTTATACTTTCAGGCAAGATCTACACGACTACAACCACAAGAATATTAACACCTTCTCCACATAATGCTGTGGAGATATCGACAGGCTCAAATCAAGGCTTTTCCACCATGAGCACAAATAATTTCAGCACAGTGTCTTCGGAAACAAATAACTTCACCTCAGAAGATGGCACATCCACGTTGGAGCAAAGAATGCTTAAACAGCACACAACGCAGCGCACTATCGAAAAGCGCACCGTCACCATGACCCAGTCGTCTCAACTTAAATCATATCGTCTGAACGAAAGCTAAGGGAATTGCCAGCTCTCGGTTTGTGGTGAGAGTGTAAGAGGTTGTGGATTGCTGATAGGTTACAAACAAGTAGCTTGCCTTGATAGATCTGTCATGATGGAATTCCATCATCTTAAATTTCTTTTACTTAGGGCCGGTCCTACAATGTCCCAACAATGCCTGCCTATAGTTATTCACCAAATAAATTTGTCTGGCCGATATGCAACAGTTTCGTTCACACGCCTTCCTCTGGATAGCAACCCTATAGGATAGTTTGTGGAGTATTAAGTTTGCCATTCTGAATTCAATGGAAGTGCTACTACAGTTGGAAAATTTGTAAACCAGAAAATAATCGACAACTGCCTTGCAAAGCATGAAATATAGTATATACCAGGGGATAAAATGAAGCAAAGCAAAAGCTGCAAAAAATCTGTTAAATCTCGTAGAAGCATGTAAGATTTGCACAGGAATGCAATTTTCCTGATGCCCTAACCTGGAGGGAAGGGGGATGCCAGTAATTACCCAAGGGTTCACATAACCTTACCTCTCTGCTGGTCACTCTTTGCTGATATAGGTATTTCTCGTTTCCTTATACTCCTTCTCCTACGCCAAAATTTATTCAGACTAATGTTAGAGAGAGAACTTTTGTAAATATGTGTATGAGAGTGAATCTTTAAAAACTTAACAGATTTTTGATAATTCTTCCAACATCGAAAAGTCCAAGATTTTGTACCTGGCAGGGGTTATAAAATGCCTTCAATTCATGAAGTAGAATCCATAAAGTACTAATAAAGGTTTGTAAATCCTGTGTATTAGAATATGAACACACTGAATTTGTAAAAGAACATACTGTGAAGACTTCAAGGTAGAGGTAAAGATGTAAAACGTTCCACTTACATTAATATCAGCATTTTTCATCTGCTATTTTGAGGAATTCCTGGACTGTTCGAAATGGCACTTGTAAGAGATAAAGGGAGAGGATGAACCAAACATTTGCTAGATTGTACAGTGATTTCCTAAATGTCAGCAAAAAGTATACAAAACTAATTAAAATATCTGGCAATCTGCAATACTTGTCAACTTTTTTGGAATGAGCCTAAGTGTTGCCTAATGTTGAGGATTCTAATTGTAAGCTGCAAAACACAGCTGAGATGTCAGCCCATCAAAAACCCTAATCATCCGCGTAACAGGAGAAACTGCCAAACATCATCTGAGTTTTAAAACCTACCCATGAAAAGTATAAATATTTTCTTTGTCTAATATTTGGAAACAATTTTGCCTTAGGCTTTCTCCTCTTTATCATTATTTCTTCGCCATCTTCCAATAAATTCAATTACTATTGCTAGTGAAAATTGTCAAATGTGAATGTAAACACTTATTTGTCAGATAATAAACATATCGGCTACTCCAACTAGCCTAGAACTTATCGGCAAAGATATCTTCAGAGTAGTGCTATCTAGAGATCATAGAATGCCAATCAGCTAGAAATCGGGAACATAACTGTATCGGCAAGTTATCGGCAGATTGTAGAACCGGCCCTTAAAGTACATGGCTGACAAAATTCATATATTGGTGCCTAAAATTTATATTCAGCCATGCTATTGGCACCTAGCGATATGTGGTTGGTGATATACCATTCTAAATAGTATACCATATCTATGAACTATCAAATATAACGGCAGCAATACAATTGTTTTACTGGGGGTTGATAACTATACTACCTTGGCAGGTAGGATTTCAACTTATCTCCAGATTTAGATTCCAGACAATCATAATCTGTCCAGTTTTAGATAATTTTATCAAGTGCTTCATTAATAAAATAAATGCTACGCAGTAGTTGCAGTTATTTACGTGCTGTCTTGACATATCATTATTATAATCATTTTAAATACACCATTTCATTTTGTGATCATATTAACATAATGGTAACAGCTTAGCATTGAATAAAAACAAACTGAGCTGGACAAAAGACAAGCAGCACAAGGCACTTAAAATATAACTGTATTACAAATAAATTGAAAAAAACTATAGTTAATTTATTCCAAGAAGTGCACTTTAGATATCAAAAATGTGTCCACCAGTATGCCATTAACATACACAAGCCATCCATTTCCAAGGTATTACTAAAAACACATATGTAAGGATAAAGTTTATGGTGCTATATTTACAGTAGAGTAACCATCAGCTTGGTTTAACTAACAGAATGCCTTTGATTAGAAATGTTAGACAGCAAGGTTCTTAGTAAAAGAGCAAATATTACAGTGCCAGATATAGGCAGAAATGAAGTCTCCGGTAACATGTGATAAACTAAAAATATGCAATTTAAATTTTCTGGGGAAGATGGCTAACTATAACAAATATTTAGCATTGAGATTTTAGAATAAAGTATACAACATACATTTTTATAAAACATAGGTGCCTCTAAAATTACAAAATTGGAGGAGCTAAGATGACAGAAAGCTAATGAAATTTCTTCCTAGCTAAAAAAATCTTGCAGAACAAGAATTAAATGTAATTCTCTTAAAGCCTCATATTGTTTATTAGAAGTAGAGCTGTATAGTTTTAATGATGATAGCATCCATCAGAAATCTTCAGTGACATTGCCAGGGTTTTTTCAAGTGGAAACTAAACTCTTATTCCCTATTTTTAGGTGTGCTTTTGCTATTAGTGTCACTTTGTCCATGGCATAACAGTCCACAAGGGACCTTGGCCTACTGCTGAGCCGCTGAATCCCTCATCTCAGCCCAAAGGCATCATGAATGGGGTGCAGTGCTGGAGGGCGAGATATGATCAGTGACTTGAATCACTCCCGGCCAGTTGATGCAGTCTTCTCGATATGGAGCCGCACCTCAAATTGGCCTCCCAGGGACCTCATGAGGCTGAGTGCACCCCAAACCAGGTCTCCCTGGGGGGAGAAAATTCCCCACGCCAGTACTGGGAATCAAGCTCAGGTCTCCCGCGTGGCATGCAACCATGCTACCATCTCATTAAGGAGATAACCACCCACTTGCATTTGTCAGAGGTGGGCAATCATCCAACTGATATGGGGAGATGAGGTTGCTAGCATTGTGCATCCTCCTGGTAAGGATTGCTGCCTACTGTAATTCCTCACTTTCATTACAATGCTGAGTGGGCACCGGTCTGCACCCCCATGGGTGGGATCGAATCTGAAGCTGAAAACTATGCTCCAGAACATTGCAGCACAGTTGAAATTATTAGCTTTGTAAAACTGCACTATTTATAGCATTGTTTCTTAAAATGCCCACAAAGAGGAGAAATTAAATTTTAATGCATATAATATTTTTACAATAACATGTATCCAGCTCACCAATGGTGATTCACTGTCTTTATGTTGCCCTCTGTGGTGTAATGGTTACCATACTAACTTCATATACCCAAGGTCACGGGTTCAAACCTGGTGGAGGATGATGGATTTTTTCGGGCATAAAAATCCTTAGCATGGCTTCCTTCGGAAGGGAGTAAAGTCATTGGTCTCATGTCATGAATTTACAGCACCTAAAAGAACCTCAAGCCTAATAGAGAGGCCTCTGAGCAAAATTAATGTTACCCTCCGTGGTGTAATGGTTACCATGCTAACTTCATACACCCAAGGTCGAGGGTTCAAACCCGGCGGAGGATGAAAGATTTTTTCGGGCGTAAAAATCCTTAGCATGGCTTCCTTCATTGGTCCCGTGTCGTAAATTTACGACACTTAAAAGAACCTCCAGCCTGAAAGAGAGGCCTCTGAGCAAAATTAAGCGGTCTTTCACGCCCAATTTAGAATGGGACGCTGAGAACCACAGCAGTTAAAGAGCGTCCATAAATAAAACACCATTTTCATTTTCACTCTCTTTATAAACATTTTAAATTCTTGTTCTGCAAAATGGTCTTTTTGAACTCCAAAAAAGTTCTTGGTGCTTTACACATGATCATTGAGACAATAGGTGGAAATTCCATCATGCCCTCGTGCATTAAGTGCAAGGAATTATAGTTAAGTTTTGAATGCACATAAGCCCAGCCTAGCTTTCACCGCCAGGTAAAGAATACACAAAGTAGGAAGTTGGTGGTTATGTTGAAACTGTCAGTTGTACTTGATCAGATATTACTGATAAACATGTTGTATAATACAGAGTAAAGAAGTAGATTGTGTATGTGGAGAATGAATGTAATTTTTTACACTAATTTAAAAGAAAGAGAAACTAAAGATGTCAGCAGTATATGTTCACATAATAACCAGTCATATCACAGAGAGCAAACATGTGTTTTAATTTTTAAAGAAGCAACATATCATTTTCTATTAATGCTTACTATCGTGCTCTTTTCTCTCATCGCTTCTGTTTCTAGTATTTTTAACTTATCACTTCTACTTGTTGTTATGAGAGTTATTGCATTTTTTACTATGCATTATGAAATTTGTGGATCTCAGTAACTTTATTTCCTGCAATAAAGATAAATCAAAATACTCTTCTTAAGATAACCTATTTTGTTTACAAACTGTTGCATGTACATTTTAAATGCAATTACAACTCTTTGTTGTGTAGGTATATTGTTGGTATCTGTGTGGATTTAAGAATCCAGATTGTATTTCCTCAAAGATTTCTTTTATTCAAGTGTTCTTTTTATATGTTCAGGCTTTTAACCTGTAACATTATTAACATTTGTAAAAGTGAGAATAAGTCCTAATGTTACTACAACATAGTGTAGAATGTGTGAAGGTGTCCTTAAGTCGTTATGTAGTGTGCCATATTTTGGAAATCAAATTGTAAAGACAAAGAAAAAAATGTATATAGAAAATTAAGAGCTGATTGCAGAGGCAGTCTTTAAAGCAATTTAGTTTTAGGTGTTTAAACAGAGAACATTGAAAAGTGTTTTGGATTAAAGGTGATAAGGATTCAAATAATCTATTTGTACCAATAAATTAAAGGCATTTAATTTGTAATGATCAGTGACATTGCATTATTTGCAATACCAATAACTTCCATTTAACAGTCTTCTGTAAAAATAATGCTAGAATTAATTTTCATGCATCTACAGTGCACCAATGAAAATTTTCAAAACATTTAAATTATTTTTATTTTAAATTATAGTTTTCTTTTAATAATCAACCTTGTTTAAAGCTCCAAGTGGCCAATTAGGTAAAATACATTGTTAAAATCTCAAGTCCATCTTTCTCTACTCTAAATCCTTGGCATAAAATAGCTTTTAATTACACACATCAGATATTAACAACTAATTGTAATAAAAGTATTTTAAAACATAACATATAAAAATGAATGAACCATACCTCAGTGATGTGAGGTAAAATCTAAATTTCATTCAAAAGGTCCCAAGTTTGATTTCTATTAGGATGCTTTAAGTATTTTCCCTTATCTGCCAAATTACCCAACATTCACCTAAGCTCATTTCACCCACTGCTTGACCTACCTAGTTAACAGATGTTAAGAAAATAAATTAAAAATATCTGCACAGTAGTTTCTTTAATTAATTTTTAATTCAATAAGCAACATGGTAAAAAAAAACTGTGTGTTATAGCACACTACAAAACAGAAATATTAATATCAAAACAGAATGTCATATGCTTTATGTTCAAGGCCTACTTTGTCTTTATGAGTCTACAGAACACAATGTAATCTTAATATTTTTATATTACATTTACTTTATGTTCCCCATACATGTTAAATGTTTCAAGTTAATCAAAAGAAATTATGGCCTTTAGCATTTTCTGTTAAACATTGTTACTGAAAGTGGCTTTTATTTTGTCACGTTGCACCTTCTGGAATATATTTCTTTACTTTCCATTAGTATCATAATCCAATGTCAAATACCCCCCCCCCTTTAAATAGCTGATATTTCTGTGGTATATGGGACATAAAACCAACTAGCAATGGTAAATGTTTAATGCTTCCTTTTTCTAGCTAGTTTTTTTCCTGTAGCTCCTAAGTGGAGCATAGGACATCGTTATAATGTTTCCTTGAGCAGATTTGAATTTCTAGTGTGTGAGTTCGCCACTATGCACCATGGTAAAATGTAGGTAAACATCAGGCAAGTGGTAACAGAAACATGAATCAAACTTAAACATTGTTAAAACATTTTGTTGTTTCTGCAATCTACTCTTACCTTCTCAATGATTATTTTGAATTTTGTAAAGCTAGGGCTGTCATAAGATAAAGCTTCACATATTCATTTTTAAAATTGCTTGTCTGCAACATGCGTACAATTTAAGGCTAGGCCCCAGTTAGAGGTTTTGTTTACTAAGCTTATGTTCCTCTCTGACATGAAGCTTTGCACATTTTAAAATACATCTCTGAATCATTGTCAAGAAAGTCAACATTGGCTAAAAGGAACATTATGTATATGTATAAATGTTTTAGTTTGTAAGTTGAAATGAAGCACAGAACAAATGTTTTAAAAGATTCTTTATATCAAATTGGGGTAGGTTTGATATTTTTGGGAGGAAAGGCCTATATTTTACTTCACTCTCAGCATAAAAGAATCCATTCCTGCAGATATGAATCGTTCCATATACCCTTAATACTGGAAAGACCTGGAACTACCAGTGTTAAACAACATTAGCAGTTGTTATTATTGAAATATATTATGTTTTAAACATGTTTTAGATGAATTTACCACTATATTGAGGAAATGAAAATATACCTATTGCTCCATTTGTAATTGTGCATTCAGATTTAATAAAACTGCATGTCTTTAATTACAAATCGGCAGATTCTGGACTCAAATCATATCCAGACTCTTAACTTAATTAACTTAAAGATATTATGATCTCATTTCATTTGTATATTCAGTTCAAAAATGTATTACTTAGTGGAGCTGAGCAAGAATTCATTAATGTTGGAAATTAATAATAAAACATAAAAATAATAGATGAATTAGATCCTGTGACATGAGCCAAAATATTGATATAAATGCTCATATTCATTGGGGCTTCAGATGTTTAACATAATATAGATTTCTGTTTCTGATTTCAATCCTTCAGTATTTTCCAAAGTAGTTTGGTCTGATTTTAAGATTATTTAAAATCTCAAAAATTCATGGGATCCATATTAACATTAATATGTCGGTAAACAGATTTCCTTATCTTTCAGTTGCATACCCGTACTAAAATATGGCAGCCCTAGCTAAAGTGAACCTTCATTAAATGTTCAATTTAAGCTTCTAATTACTGTAAAAATACATTTTTGTATTAGGTAAAGCAATATAATAGCCGAAGGCAGTTTATTTGTTAATTCAGGGGGTAAGTTACAAATGCAAAAGTTGGCTTGTAGCTTCAACTAATATATTTTTTTTTCTTTCTTTTTAAATAGTCTGATATTAAGGGCTAATTTTTAGTTTTCAGATAGAGATATTGCATGACAGAAAATATTTTATTTTATATTATATACTAAAGAATATAAGATTTTATTATTCTTATATGCGAGCATTAGTACAAAATTTTCATTTTTATGAAATTTTTCTCAACAAAACCAAATTCTAAATTGCTTAACCTGCCAGCATAGTAAAGATTAGACTTGTGATGACCAGAAGCAAATTATCTAATTGCTTTTTTTAGGAATATTAATATTACAATATTAAAATATATATGACACACCTAGGTAACATGTTCCATTATTCTGCTTAAAAATATTCTTTTGGATAATAACAAGCAATTGCCTTAAAATTCTAAATAAAATAAAAGATTTACAACTTATACTTTTCCAAGCACTGGAAAAAGCCATTAACGTGCTCTTTACTTAATTTTTTAATTTACAGACACATTAAATAGGAACATAATGGCCAAGGATATTTTTACACTATGTCATAAGATGGCGTATATTAATTTGTTGAAATGTATTTAGATAGGGCATGTATTTATTTTGCTTTTCAGTCTGTAACCAAATAAATTACTAAGGAAACTTGAACATACAATATTTTTAGAATCATGTATGCAATACATTTTGTGGTAGAAAGATGAACTGCTGTGCCTTTGTAGAAGGATTAAGAAGTGTTTGTATTGGAAATGTTTTGGGGGGTTAAACAGCATTTTCATGAAATGATTAAAGTAACCTATAATTATTGTAATTATAATTGGGATTGTTATATATATTTTAATGTTTAATAACATTATATTTCAAAAACATTTATTGTATAATTATTATCAATTATATTCTATAAGAATTATATGGTACTTTTATTTCTCAATATTTAAATGTTTCAATTTGTTTCAAAGACTCTTTCTTGTATATCACTGACATATCTTCCATACAGTTCAGTGTTATACAGCAACTTTTCCTAGCTCCTCTACAAAAGATTGCTTCCCTAACCCATACTATCTTCATTAGGGATAGACTACAGGTTGGCTGCTTTCTATAAAGAAACAGTGGGGGGTCGGAGGGGGAGCTAGGCTAGCAGATTGTAATCATGCAGTCTGCCTTCTATAGAGAAGCTGAGGGATAGGCTAGTATGGGCTGAGGATAGGCTGCCATGAAGGCTACCTTCTGTAAAGAAAGAGGGGGGAGGGGATATGCTAATATAGGTTGACATGAAGGCTGCCTCTGTAAAGAAACTGGGGGATAGGCTAGTATAGGTTGACATGAAGGCTGCTTTCTGTAAAGAAACCTGGGGGATAGGCTAGTATAGGCTGACAAGAAGGCTGCTTTCTGTAAAGAAAGAGGGGGGGATAGGCTAGTACAGGCTGACAAGAAGGCTGCTTTCTGTAAAGAAACTGGAGGATAGGCTGACATGAAGGCTGCCTCTGTAAAGAAACCTGGGGGATAGGCTAGTATAGGCTGACAAGAAGGCTGCTTTCTGTAAAGAAACTGGAGGATAGGCTGACATGAAGGCTGCTTTCTGTAAAGAAACCTGGGGGATAGGCTGACATGAAGGCTGCTTTCTGTAAAGAAACCTGGGGGATAGGCTAGTATAGGCTGACAAGAAGGCTGCTTTCTGTAAAGAAAGAGGGGGGGGGGGGGGGAGATAGGCTAGTACAGGCTGACAAGAAGGCTGCTTTCTGTAAAGAAACTGGAGGATAGGCTGACAAGAAGGCTGCTTTCTGTAAAGAAACCTGGGGGATAGGCTGACAAGAAGGCTGCCTCTGTAAAGAAACCTGGGGGATAGGCTAGTACAGGCTGACAAGAAGGCTGCTTTCTGGAAAGAAACTGGAGGATAGGCTGACATGAAGGCTGCTTTCTGTAAAGAAACCTGGGGGATAGGCTAGTATAGGCTGACAAGAAGGCTGCCTCTGTAAAGAAACCTGGGGGATAGGCTGACAAGAAGGCTGCCTCTGTAAAGAAACCTGGGGGATAGGCTAGTATAGGCTGACATGAAGGCTGCTTTCTGTAAAGAAACCTGGGGGATAGGCTAGTATAGGCTGCTTTCTGTAAAGAAACCTGGGGGATAGGCTGACAAGAAGGCTGCCTCTGTAAAGAAACCTGGGGGATAGGCTAGTATAGGCTGCTTTCTGTAAAGAAACCTGGGGGATAGGCTGACAAGAAGGCTGCCTCTGTAAAGAAACCTGGGGGATAGGCTAGTACAGGCTGACAAGAAGGCTGCTTTCTGTAAAGAAACTGGAGGATAGGCTAGTATAGGCTGACAAGAAGGCTGCTTTCTGTAAAGAAACCTGGGGGATAGGCTGACAAGAAGGCTGCCTCTGTAAAGAAACCTGGGGGATAGGCTAGTATAGGCTGCTTTCTGTAAAGAAACCTGGGGGATAGGCTGACAAGAAGGCTGCCTCTGTAAAGAAACCTGGGGGATAGGCTAGTACAGGCTGACAAGAAGGCTGCTTTCTGTAAAGAAACTGGAGGATAGGCTAGTATAGGCTGACAAGAAGGCTGCTTTCTGTAAAGAAACCTGGGGGATAGGCTGACAAGAAGGCTGCCTCTGTAAAGAAACCTGGGGGATAGGCTAGTATAGGCTGCTTTCTGTAAAGAAACCTGGGGGATAGGCTGACAAGAAGGCTGCCTCTGTAAAGAAACCTGGGGGATAGGCTAGTACAGGCTGACAAGAAGGCTGCTTTCTGTAAAGAAACTGGAGGATAGGCTAGTATAGGCTGACAAGAAGGCTGCTTTCTGTAAAGAAACCTGGGGGATAGGCTGACAAGAAGGCTGCCTCTGTAAAGAAACCTGGGGGATAGGCTAGTATAGGCTGCTTTCTGTAAAGAAACCTGGGGGATAGGCTGACAAGAAGGCTGCCTCTGTAAAGAAACCTGGGGGATAGGCTAGTACAGGCTGACAAGAAGGCTGCTTTCTGTAAAGAAACCTGGGGGATAGGCTGACAAGAAGGCTGCCTCTGTAAAGAAACCTGGGGGATAGGCTAGTATAGGCTGACATGAAGGTTGCTTTCTGTAAAGAAACCTGGGGGATAGGCTAGTATAGGCTGACATGAAGGCTGCTTTCTGTAAAGAAACCTGGGGGATAGGCTAGTATAGGCTGCTTTCTGTAAAGAAACCTGGGGGATAGGCTAGTATAGGCTGCTTTCTGTAAAGAAACCTGGGGGATAGGCTAGTATAGGCTGCTTTCTGTAAAGAAACCTGGGGGATAGGCTGACAAGAAGGCTGCCTCTGTAAAGAAACCTGGGGGATAGGCTAGTATAGGCTGCTTTCTGTAAAGAAACCTGGGGGATAGGCTGACAAGAAGGCTGCCTCTGTAAAGAAACCTGGGGGATAGGCTAGTACAGGCTGCCAAGAAGGCTGCTTTCTGTAAAGAAACTGGAGGATAGGCTAGTATAGGCTGACAAGAAGGCTGCTTTCTGTAAAGAAACCTGGGGGATAGGCTGACAAGAAGGCTGCCTCTGTAAAGAAACCTGGGGGATAGGCTAGTACAGGCTGACAAGAAGGCTGCTTTCTGTAAAGAAACCTGGGGGATAGGCTGACAAGAAGGCTGCCTCTGTAAAGAAACCTGGGGGATAGGCTAGTATAGGCTGACATGAAGGTTGCTTTCTGTAAAGAAATATGGGGGATAGGCTAGTATAGGCTGACATGAAGGCTGCTTTCTGTAAAGAAAGAGGGGGGGGGGGGATAGGCTAGTATAGGTTGACATGAAGGCTGCCTTCTGTAAAGAAACTTTGGGGGGGGGGGGGCTAGCATCTGTAGAGGGATCTGTTAGCATAGGCTGACTAAAGAAATGACCAGAGGTAGGCTGGCATGCAGGCTTTTCCTGTAGAGTAGCAGTGAGTGGTGGACTAGCCCAGGTAATACCAGTTTGATTTAGTGCTAGATCAAGCACACTTGTGTGCATAAGGAAAATAAAAAATCTGATGCATCTCAACACAGAGCCATTGACTCCTAGGTTTATTACCAGATAGGAATCTTTGTTGTTTATGAAATGTATGACAGAATATGTTTGCAGCAAAGTTATGCACTGAAAAAATTCAATTTGCAGTCATTATGCAACCCATGCAAGTGAGTATTAAACTACCAAAGAAGATATTCTTTTGATTTGTGACAAGATATCAAGACTCCCCACTTATATTTACTGCTATAAATGTGAAATTACTTTATTAATGCTCAAGCTGTCAATGCTGCAATTGTATTGAGCAAGTTAAAGAGCATGTTATTTTACTATTAATAATCATAATTTTTTGCAACAATATCATGCCTATCAACTAAAACTATGAAAATATGTACATGCTCATAAAAAAAAAAAAAATACTAATGGAAGAGTCATAAGGTAATTGTTCTACAATCATGAACCTTCAATAAAAGACTATGAAAAGATTTGATAAATACAAATGGTCTTAGTAAAGAAAATTTAGTTGTCTCTAAATAAAGGTATTTTTTTTACCTAAAATAATAGTGATGGGGATAATACAAGGAACCCAAGGTTTCAGAGATAAGATCTGAGCCTATCCATCACTACAATTGAAAAGTCAACCCATGAAATGCGGATTACATATTTCAAATGCAAACTCTACCATTGCAGTTAAGGAATTGCCATTCCTACTTCCATGCAGCTGGTTGTGCAGTGCACAGTAGGCTATTTGCAGCAGCATGAGTCAAAATGCTCTCTCTGTTTTACTATGTGAGCAACCAATTGGCAAAGCCTGGACTGGCTTGAAACTTTCAAGAAGCGAGCCTTAATGTGCCTTCTGCAGACTTTCATAATCCTTGTAGCCTTATGAAAATTCACTCCTAGCAGCAAACCTTGACATGTGTTTTTGAGTAACATTCATGCAGTAAACCAATATATTAAAACACTTTTTGGATAATAGCTTTTTTATTTTATTTCACAATTTAACATACACCAAATTACAGTGTCTGGTGCAAATGATTGTTGAAAGATACAAGTTTTTTTTTTTCCATAACATTAAAAATTGGTGTTTAGTGAACCACATTGGTCTGCTATTCATTTTTTAAATAGGCAGTAAATTAACAATAAAGATTTCCTCTTCTTTAGAAGAAATTTCAGCAACAGAATTTTACATCTGCAGTATTTATGATAATGTTGAAACAACAGGCATTTTTTAAAGTGCTCTTAACAGCATTTATACTTAACCATGATATAACCATTTTAATACTGTTCATAAAAATATCAGAACAAAATTGTTATATGCTATAAAAATATCCTTATGCACAATAATTAATCACAAGCTTTAGGCTAATTATAAATGAAATTAAAAGCTTATAAAGCATGTTCTGATAAATCAAGAAGTTCTGAAGTTCCAAATTTTTAACATGATTCATTACATACAGAAATAAAAGTATAAACCATGGTTTAGAACCTGAAAATCAATGTTCCCACTTATATATATTTTTTATATAAATTTTACATTTTATTCATCATTTGCAAAGGGTATCTCTTTGGTAGGTTTTATAGGGATACATGCTCCAGAAAAGGTTTTGCCAAGTGAGTTTCAGTTTGCTTTTCTGTACAAAAATATCCAAATATACATAAAAGATGTTAAATGTCATGATTTGTATTCCATTCAACTCCAATGAAGAAGACTAGACTTCTTATTGTGCTTTATAATATTTTAGGATTCCATTTTCCTAAATAGTTGCATTCTTAAATCTGTAACTTTCAAGTTGAATCTAGAATAATTTTGAATCACACTTACATTTTCCTGAATAGCCCTAGAGTTCGCCACTGCCAACTGAACTCTGCATTTTCAATGTATTTTTGTATTATTTGTGTGTACAGTATTATGTCTTGAATTTGCTTACAATGTGAATGTTTTTTACATACACAAGTGGAAGAAAGTATATTCTAAAAGGAAATAATAGACATTGTCAAACACTAAATTTTATTTACTTTTATTCTTACTGAGCAAATTAAATTAATACATGAAAATGGATGTGCTAACATTAGAGCAAACAAGAGGTAACATGCTCCTGTTTAGGAGTTACTGAAAATACAAACAAGCAGCCTCAAATGTCAATTGCCGGCACACACACACAGTCAGTAAGTGTTCCATTGGTGATTCAAATTAGCTCTCCCCCTGAAATAATGCTAATAAGACACTTCTCTTGAAAGAACCACAGCATTCCATAGAATGCATAGAACCTTCTAAGCAACAAGCTATAAAAGCCAATCCAAAGCAAACTTTAAGATCACTGAGGCAACACTATCAATACTTGTTTTTATCACCTGTCATAAGATATATTTAAACCAAAGAATCAACTAGTAATTTTTTAGAAGCAGCCTTCTAAATTATCTTTGATGGATAACTGGAGCAGAAAGAATTCACATCAACAGTCCCACTGGCTTTAAAAGGCAACCTGATATAAACAAAAGCAAGTGCATGGCAAATAGATCCGATTTCCCAATATAAACAATGCTGATGTAAATTTATACTGGTCAGGTGGTTCAGGGTCAGATGCATGTTTTCAGATAGTGAGTATGCTATGCCCAGGGTATAGTAATACAATGTTCAGACCCATATTTTGTGCTTTTGTTTATACCAGGTTCCCTTAGACTGCCAAGAGTATACATCTGAGAAGAGAAATGGCTTCAAGTGTGTACTACTTCTACTTTCTGCTTTACGAAAACCTTCACTAATCAGCTACTAGACAGCAAAGGAGTTCTTGTACAAGCTGTGCTGTCAAATTGGGGACCAATATCTCCTCCTTTAAAATTTGTATTCCTAGCCAACTCTCACTGCCATACAGAATCTTTTTTTTTTTTTTTTTTTTTTTTTTTTTTTGTTGTTTACTGATAGACTACGTGGGAGGAGAATGCTGGAAGTTCTGACAAACCAAAGGTGGCTGCTATCAATGTATACCTAGCATTAGTAAAAACACCATCCAATAAGCTGGCTAAACAAGGAACTACTTTGTTTCAATCAGCCTGCATCTCCTCTTTTTACAGAGTTGGGCATCTATAAACCATTTGATTTATAACAAAATTTGTGTTGACTATTCCTTCTTCAATTTTTAGTTCAGTTCCACCCTTTTGTTAATTTTATCTGCATTGTTTCAAACAGAGAGATAAGACAGCATCAATCCCTTTCTGAGCTGGTAGATGAGAATCGAGATTTTTTTTTTTTTTTATAACTTTACTGCTGTGGCTCAGTGTCCCGTTGTATATTGGGCATGAAAGACCACTTACTTTTGCTCAGAGGCCTCTTTATTAGGCTAGGCTTGAGGTTCTTATGCATGCTGTAAATCTACAACTGTCTGCACAAACATCTTTTAAAGGGCACACCTTGTTTATGTAACAAATGTGGATGTAGGCCACAAGTATCTTGCTTCATATCGCCACTGTCCCCAGAATAATTTGTACGACCATCCCAAGGTTGCAGATTCATGTGCTTAACCCTTGTGTCCACATACAAGAGATTCTACCTTGTTTTATAACTAGGTTACCGAGGTAACCTCATAAATTAATTGCAGTGCTACCCGTGGTTGGCAACACTTAGTTTCAAGTATGTACAAAAAAACGTTACAACACTGTATTCTAATTGTTGCTGGCTATAATTGCACACCATGTGTACTGTTCATTGTCGTGTAAGCTTTGCTACAGCACACATCAAGTGTGTGTTCATTGATAGTACTCCAGAATTCTCCAAATCTGAATTCAGCAGACTAAGCTATGAAGAGAAAGATTATATTAGAAAGTTATGGTCTAGTGTTGATTCAGAAGAGGATGTAGAGTCGGATGCAGAAGATTCTACAGGCGAATGGATTCCAAGTAAGGAAGATATTGAAGATGCTATTGATGCCTGTAATGATATTGAAATAGGTGAGAAGAGTGATAATTGTAGTGATGAAAAAGACAGAGCTGACAAAAACAGTGAAGTATTTGTGTCTTCTGCAGACATTCTACATGGTAAAAATGAACTGAATGACTTAAAGAACCTTTTGGGACAAGAAAGTTACCGAGGCATATCTTGAGGGAAAGGGCTGGTCCAATGCACACTACACAAATGCTTTCTATAAAAGATACCTTCAAGAGTGTATTTACAGATGATATGCATGATATAATAGAACGTGAAACCAACAGGAAGGCAAATCAGGTATACACAAATTATAACAAATTCAGAAGGAACAACAAAAATGTGGAAACCATTTACAACCGAAGAATTACTGATTACAGCACGAGTAAGATTCTCCAACACTGAACTCACAAAAGAAATGTGGAAAACAAATGCATTCCCAATGTACCATGCAAGCTTATCTCTCAACAGATTTTGACAGATAAGCAGGTTTATAAGATTTGACAATGTGAACACAAGGGCTGAGCGTTTGAAAAGCCACAAAGCTGCTACAATATCTGACATATTTGAAATGCTAAATTCAAATCTTTGAACAAACTATGTGCCCTCTGATTCTCTCACTGTTGGTGAGCAGCTATTTCCTGAAAGACAAAATTTACTCAATACATGCCATTAAAGCCAGCCAAGTATGACTTGAAGATATGGTGGATTTGTGATTCACGAAATTCTTACCCAATAACTGGCCAAGTTTATATAGGGAAATCTTCTGGAAGAGAAACTAATTAAGGAGAGAGAGTAGTGAAAGATTTGCGTTACCATTTCAAAGGTACCAGCAGAAATATGCTCACTGACAATTTTTTCACTACTCTGCCTATTAGCAAGGCTGCTGATGACTTGGAATTTGTCCATAGTTGGTACCATGAAGAGAAACAAGCCTTATATACCCCCAGAAATGCAACCTTCTGTAGTCTCTATTTGGACTCAGTGCAGATAATATTTTGCTGTGTTCATATGTCCCAAAGAAGAAGAAAGCAATTCTAATGCTATCCACAATGCATTATGATGCATCCACTTTTGGAACTTCTTCAAAGCCAGATGTGTTGATAATATGGACAAGTTGTGTTCTCATAGTGTAAAGAGGAGAACACAAGAGATGGCCACTGGCAATTTTTTTATTTCTGAACAATATATACAATAATACAATAGGCATATATTTATTGTATTATTGTTCAACTGCCTAATAAATAATAAAATTACTACTAATGTATTATGTGGATAAATAAAAAAGAAAAAGTTTCATATGTAAACTTTAACCTGTTCTAATTGAGATATAGGATTACCTGGGTAACCTGAATATAAATTACAGGGTGGATTATATTTCTAAATATTTTAAACATTTTTATTTCAATATATTTACATTCTGCTTTTACTATGATATTTATAAAGATGCAAATGAGGTATAACCAGAAGCTTGTGTATACCACCTTTAATATACATCATATATTGACAGCTATAATTATAAAGGTTACCTGGGTAACCCAATATGGACACAAGGGTTGAGTGCAACTGTCAGTAGGTTTAATGGCAAGTAAAACAGTTCCTGCAGGTCAAAATGCTGGCACACCAGTGACACATTTGATCCTGACAACTGACAGCATCATTAATAAACAAAATATAAAAAATACATTTGAACCACCACGAGATATTGCACCTCCCAAGTCTGCACATCTTGATCAAGACAGCAGAATGAGAGCACACTAATGCATACTGGCCAGTTTGTTTTACTAAAATTAGTAAGTAGATAATTCTTTAGGAGTATACTTTACCTGATGATGAGATAGAATCTTTAAACTCTGTCTTGCAAATTACTGTTATTTATCATTTCTAGAGTGCTCAATGTATGCGCATACCTTTACCCTATGTGATATATTTTTCTTTCTCTTCCCAAATAATTAGCCAATACTGATTGATTGTTTCCCAATTTTTTGTAGTTAGTAAATTATTATTCATTGCAATGATCCAGCAAGTTATGTTTTTACCTCTCAAGCAGCAACCCTGGTGTTGAATTTCATTAATTTTTTATTAGCAATGTGCAATAAGGATCTATCAGGTTTAGATCCACAAATAAAGAAAATAAAATATGGTTAAAAGTTGTTTACAAGGCACTAAAAAGATAAAACATATGTACTAACTTCCACTTATGTTTTATTCATGCAGATATATAAAACAGTTCCTCAAAAGCTATCATACTTTACATTTCAGACACATGCTGAGCTGAATACAAGCATTATATATGCCACTCCTTATAAATTCAATAATTGACAAGACTGCTCACATATTATATTACTTTTAGCAACACTTCTGTTTCAATTAATTAAATGGCACTGCCATTAACATACATGTAACAATGACATCTTTAATAATTACTTTGCTCTTTGGAGTAAATCCTGAGATGGGTGACAGATTTATAAATAAGATCACAAATATTATCTGTAGTCGACTGTCATACTTAAAAGAACGGCTGTCCCAGATTATCTTTAAATTGCCTTTGTGATCATAATAAAAGACTATTACACAGACCATTTGATTCTCGTCAGCTGATAGGGTAATATGAACAATAAAAAATCTGATGCTGCTGTATACACTGGATAAGCAACACCTTGTCCTGCCAGGAAGAGAAACGTGACTTTATGAACACCATTGTTAAATATATTGATTTTGAAGTATTAATTGAACACCATTTCCATATTCATGCAATGTAAACAGAAGCCACAATTAATTCCAAACCTATCCTTCCAGAGAAAAGGAAAGTATGTGATATTGTATGCAGATTACATACTACTTAACTTGTATAACCACTGACAAATGATATTTCTCTCTCATGTGCATAAAATAGGCAATCAAATTCAGGCTATGACTTGCTAATTTAAATGATTAATAACTTCATTTAAGGTAGTTACGCATAAAACTCTGATTGGGAGTGTAGAACTAAAATCAATTTCAGCATGTACATCATCTTGCATATCCATGCAAGTGGTACAATACCGCATCAGCTCAAAATTACCTTAAATATGGTATGTAAACAAAATAGTGATAAAAGTAAGTAATGGAATTAAAAGAGAATTAAAGAGAATCTGTTAATGGAAATTATTTTCATTAATTTAAAATGCAAGACGTTTATAAAAGTGAAGCCTGTAATATTTGAGTCAACTGTATGTAGCATTATCACAAATCAACTCAATATTGCCAAATTCTTTTCATTTTAACACCCAATTCTACTACATAATAATTGTTGTTTGGTGGAGTGTATTTATTGTTGTTGGAACTTAATTTGCACGTGTTCTAACACTTGCCTGCATATTTATAGAGGCTATACTGTCTTGTCATTCCTCCCATTCAAGCAAGGCACCTTCTACCAGGTACTTCAAAATAAATGTATGAGATTAAAGGCTTTATGGTATTTATTATATGTAACTTACAATTATAAATCATACATCAAATGAAAGTGCAATTCAAACAGACTTGTTGACTACACCTGTGTACATGCACATGCTCTTGTTTCCTGTCTTCTGTTAGAAAATATTAATAGTAAAGATGGCAACTATAAACAAAAATTTTTTTGTATTTTCCAGTTAAGGACAAAATATACAGTTTAAAATGCATTCTGTTTTAAATTTCATGGTAGTCCGCCACGTGATAACTTCCATAAATTGCATCATCAGTTTGAAGCAATGAGTGAGAAAGGCTTTTACACACAGCTCCAAGAAATCAGTTCGGAAGGCACCATGCGACATCTGTGTGGAGTGTTTTAAGGAGATGCTGACAACAGCTATATCCTTATTGTCTGTGGTTGTTACAAGCTCTAAAGCATGCACATTACTGTTTACATACCAACTTTGCAAACAAAATGTTGTTGCATGAAGATGGACAATGCGGTCTTCAGTGATTTTTTTTGTTGGATAGTGTTTAATGCCCGCTTTTACTACAAATGGTACTGCAAGCAATGGCACTAATGATACATGGAATGAAGATGGAGCAATGAAGGAATGTGATGGCAGGGGAACCCAGAGAAAACCCAACCCCTATGCCGCTTTATTCACCACAAATCCCACATAAGGTTGCTTGGGATGAAACCTAGGCCACCTAGGTGAGGGGCAAGTGGTCTAACCACATCTCCAGTGATAAATCAACATTTCACCTAGATGGAAATGTGAATACTTATAATTCGCACATTTGGGGGCCACTTAAACCCCATGAGATGGTAGAGTTACGATGAGATTCCCCAAAATATAATGCTTTTTGTGCCATTACCAGCAGAAAGTTTATGGGTCCTCCTTTTTCAGTGAAGCAACTGTAACTGGTACTTCATACCTTTATGTGCTACAACTATGCCTCTTGCCTCAATTGGAAGCTGCACCAGAGAACTTTATTTGGCAGCAACATGGTGCTCATATGCACTTTGTTAAACCATGTACCAACTGCTAGACTATCTGAGGGGCTGGATGACAGCTTGTTTCAAATGCCCTCCTTGTTCACCTCATGCAACTTTTACCTTTGTGGGGTTTATAAAAGATCTTATGTATGTGCCTCCGCGGAAGTGCCAGACTTAAGGAACAGGACTCAGGCAGCTGTTACAACAATTACTCCAGACATCAGGCTTTGAGAAGAACTTGCCCATCAACTAGATGTGTGCCGTGACACAAATAGTGCTCAATTTAAACACTTGTAAGAAAAACTGTGAGTTGCTCTTTCATTTGTTATATTATTCATAATTTATTAAATGTAATACATACCAGAAAGCCTTAAAGCCCCTATATCACTTTGAAACACTCTGTTATTTGAACAAGGAAACATACAAGTAAGGCATAAAGTAATTAAATTTCAACTCATACACATAATTACACAAAAAGGTTTCATACATTTGCTGTTTCTAACAGTTAAATCTACAGACTAATAAATATACCTTGGCATGGATTATAAACATATTAGCATCACTGCTTTAATAAATTATTTTACTACAGAATTAGTACATTAAAAGACTGATAAAAATTATTGAAAATACTTCTAGCTTCATTGAGCTGAAAAGTAATAATTGAAAAATATCTACATATCATTCTTGCTTACAAAAGAAAAGCAAGGAATTCAATTGATTATAATCCTATTTACATTTGTAAAGCTAAGCGTGAATTGGAAACAGTACAGTAACTTTAGAAAAAATAATCCATTATAGCATAAATTTGGTCATTTGAATATGAAACAAACCTTAAAGCTTCAGTGTTAAAATAATTCAACTTATGTATACAATGATTTAAGGAGACACCCTTGAAATGCTGCCCTGGTTTTATAAAGCAATTTTACTTGCAACAGGGCAGCAATAATATATCAATCTGCCAGTCTTAATGACAAGAACAAAGGACTGAAATAATGTTGTAAATTTAACCATACACATAATTTGTAATAGTAACAAATTATATTGATTTTGTATTTATGAAAGAAGTAATGGGGTTGACCTCACAAGTCATCCTCAAAATAGCATGTCTGCCATTGTAAGACACCTGGTTCAAATTCCCAGGTCAGCGACTAACATTAGAGGTGATATAATATGTAAAAAATTTAAGCTGGTAACAGTGAAGCAACACAAATATTGTTATATTAATATTAGAGATGACAGTTCATTAAAAAAACAAATTGTACCATCATCACCCAATTGTTATACTTCAGTTGGCCTTGAAAAAACATTTTAACTAACAAGGGGTTATGGTCACACTGATGTTACAGCTTAAGCTGAGATCAAAAATAGAAAATCTTATGTCTGGGCTCTCCCCCCATAGGCACAAGTCTGACATGAAAATAGCATTCCAAAGAATGATTCACTAATAATATTTAACCCTTAATTGCATTATTTTGCTACATATGCCTTTTTTCTCTAATTCATAAACAGGTATTTATAACCCTTTCACTGGCCATCATTCAAAGCTGAACGCCACAAGTTTGAGTCTCAGCAAGTGCAGTCAAATGTACCTGTGGTAAAGGATGGGGAGGGCCCAAGTAAAATAACTGGTGTGGTGGCATGCATGGATGCTGACAGGATTATATTTGCAAATGCATGGATTTTGCTCTTTTGTATTTAAAAAAAAACACTACAGTTTTGTTGCAAAAATATTAATAATTTTACAATATAAAACACCTATAACTAACCTAATGTTATTGCTGAAGGTTAATGTAATACAAAACTAGAAAATACTAAAAGCTTTGGTTAATCATCACTATTGCAATTAAGGGTTAATTCCTTGCATATATCATTAAACTTAAAACAAGCAAACTTACAAATGAGAAATTTTAATCTCTTTAGTTCTTGGACCCACTATCACTATGTAAAAAATGAAGCTGTACAGCTGATATTCTCTTCTCTAAAAGAACTCTGGGTTTTAAGTTATCTTTAGTGCAGTGTTGAGTGTGGATACTTGAAGCCTTGGTGTGTACAAAGTTTGAGTATAAGATCAGACCTCATGCTAGCTGTTACATCTTAAAATTAATTAATTTTTCCTAAAGAATAGAGACTCAATGGGAGAGAAAGCCGATATACAGGAATTTTTATTTTCAATGTATTTTCACTATAACAAATTGCAGGACAATCTACAACATCAATGTAACAATGACGTTTGTTGACGATAGTTTGCCTTCAAACAAACCTTTAGTTCAAACAAAATTTAAAAATCAAGCAAACAGAAAAGAACTGGCTTATACCTAATCTCTCTCCTTGTATTAGGATGACTGTAAAATATTACACCTGTATATATCTTTTACTATTTTGTTTGTAAGTGACAACGAAGCCATATGTACAAATTGTATATCTGCAGTGAATAAAAATTGGATTGGGAGAAAAAAAAAAAAAAAAATATGATAACAATAATAACAACAAAAAGTAAGTGATGTAGTGTTATAAAATCAGCTCACTAATTAATTTCATTGATAAAACAAATCAGTCACAAAGTCCACCGTATATTAGCAACAATTGTAAGCTGATCAGTTAATAAATTAAACAAAAAACACACTAGCCAGGATGGATGATCAGCCTGGTGCCTGCTTTGAGAATGAGGAAGATTATATGAAATGGCAGTGAAATATAGGAAAGGAAAAGAGATTATGGAGCAAATTGTAGAATGAATGATGGGAAACTGGAGAACCCTGAGAAGATTTGCCCAGATGCAGCGTTGCCCAACAACTCCCACATGCAGTCCTTCACTAATAAAAAATATACAGAATGAGGCTAAAAGAGAAAAGGGTTTAGAAATTCCTCTCCTTATAACATCAAACAGCATTAACGTTATGTTGCAAAGACTTTCACAAAAATACCCATCTCAGGATTCCCTCTTGAGCACACATCTGTAATATGCAGCAAATACTCAATATTAACATAAGCATTCATTATTACTTTCATAATAATAATAATTTAAAAGTTTCACTGTATAAATCACTTTATATACATATCTTGTGATAAGCATTCATATTAAAGCAATTACAAAGTTCTGAATTTGCAGGCCATGAAAGCGTATATCAGATCTGTGCATGTTTTACAACAATAACATACCAGAAGATTTAACTATAGTGAAACATTTTGAGCGTAACAAATAGTAAATGTAATGCACTTTCAGCCCGCTTCTTCGCATGCAATAATATATGTATACATATTATGATTAATACTTTAGATTTATGAAGGTGTTAAATAAGGATATTGTTTGCTTATCACACACAGTTCTTTACATTCTCTGCTCAGGCACAAGTATTATTCCTAAGAAATCAGCACATTGAATTTCAAGATTTATATGCACCAAAAGGACATTTCATTGGAATGTGAATTAAATGCCATCATTTCTGGGGATTATTAAAGATATTATCTGTAACCACAAAGCTTTAAACATGTTAATTATTAAAATCACAAAGCTCTTAGTTTGTTAGCCTTGTGCTTTTATTGGTTAACCTAAATTTCCACACAAAATTTGATGTTAGCCTCCTCCTAGTTTCTTTTGCATAGATATAGAAATTTATCAATAGAGCCTCTGTTTTTGCTGAAAATTAAAATCCCCTAAAGAGTTGTTTATATTGCCTTATTCTCAGCATATCACCATGTGCTTGTCACAGTCAGAAAAAAACATTAAGGGGTGAGAAACAAGTAGAGAGATCCCTTTTTAAACAATTTAATTATAGGGTTTAATTATAGGGTTGTTAAATAATAAGGTAGCCCCTGTAGCAGCCTCGCTCCACTGCAAAAGAGATCCAAGAGTCACCAGGAAAGTGTTGTGTTAAGATAAATTATGGAAATGTTGACCTTCTGCTCATGTGTGGGCAGCACAATTTGCAAAAATATTCTCGCTCCCTCGCCTAAGCTTAGCAGCAGGAATCCTTGTGATTTCTTGCATGGTGTTATCACTAAGTTTCTGTTGATTACAAAGGGATTTCTGCTGCTGAGCTTAGGTGAATCAGCAAGAACACCTTTAACTTGTTATAGTGCCTACTTGGGAGCAGATGGTCAATATTTTCAGCATTTAAGCCAGCGACTCTTGGATCTCTCGTGTAGTGTAGAGAGGCCATGAAAGGGGTTACCTTATAATTTAATGACCCTATATAATCAAATGATAAACAGAACTTGATCTTGAGCTTGTATTTAAAAAATTAACTTTACATTTATAGATTAAGTGAAACAATTTAAATTAAATTTAGGTGTTGCTATTACTACTCACTTCTTTTTTTAAAAAGGGGGGAGGGTTCCAACTCCTAAACCCCCTCACCCTCGCTATGCCTCTGGCTTGTGACCACTCACCTTTCTCCTCCTAGCAACTGTCATTCCCCACCTTTGTTTGTGATAGAGACCATGAATAACATACAGTAATCAAAATGTCAAATTTTATAACTTGGTATTAGTGCATAGCTAGACCAATCAAATAGAGAAATGAGGAGAAAAAAAAAAAAAAAAAAAAAAAACAGAAGCTCTAATCATTACTTTTGGAACTAAATATCCAATGAATATGTAGCATAAAAGAATTCATATTTGTTGGTAGCAGAGCAATTAAACAACTGCCATTATAGGATTTGTTATACTAAAGGTGCGTTTTCACCAGCAACTTTTAATGAGACATTTGTCTGGAACATATTCTTTATACATGTTTACGCTTTGGTCAGTCTTTTGAGACAGTACAAAGAGCAAAGTTGCTCATGCCAAAGTCGGTTGCGTGTGGCAGCTGTTGGTGCAGCCATGTGACATCCTATTTCTATTCCAGTGTCTCTAAAGACAATGACCAAAGAATATATATTTGTCTGGAACCATATATAAATTGTTCATTGCACATATATAGAAATTATATGATACAGAGGTCTTGGAACTGTTTGCAACTTGTCCAGAACTGAGTTTTGAGGTTTAGTACTTTCATTTTCCAATTTCTTTCATACTGATAAGTAACACTCAAGCATGGCTTTCTTTTATTGCAGTACCTGAAATACACACTGCTGGCATCCCATTAAGATGGATATTGCACCAACTGCTATTAAAATTCTCGTGAAGAGTAAGACCCTTCTATTTTGAAAACAGCAATAGCAGTATATGACAAGGTTGAACTGCAAAAGTTTCAAAAATTTTATCACTGTTTGAACACGAACATGTATACGTTCATATGTCAGGGATATGGAACAAATACAGAATACAAGCTCCATTCAAAATGTTGCCAGTGGATATGCACCTTAATATTTGGTCATGTAATTTGTAATTTTCTTGGCCTTAAAGACAATCAAAGTTAATTTTGTAACTTCAAGAGAAAATGCAGACTACCTCGTACTTAACAGTGTAATAATACTTCATTACTTGATACATGTTGCAAGTAAAATTGCTGTGAGTGGAAAACATTAAAAATTAGCATTAAGCGGGGGTGTACATAAATACTCCACTTTAAGCTACCAAAGCAACAGTTATTTCACTCCTATTTTATACATTTTTCTTTAAGGTGTGGCTGATTTACCCTGTATTTTATTCACTTAATTTGTTTCAGTCCCTCAAATTTTAAAAATATTGATTGATATTTTTATTTATTTATATTTTTTTTACTGTATATTCCTTGCAATGTTACTAAACCTCTGTACTGGAAGTGTCACAATAGGAATGACAGAAAAATTAAGTTGTTAAATTACTTTCTTTTTAATTTCTGATATTGCTTGTTTTTTTGTTTTTGTTTTGTTTTTTTTTGTTTTTTTTTTTTCTGAGCTACTTAGAAAAAAATGCTTATGACTTATTTATTGAAGCTCAAAGTTTTTCTGCAATGGGGAACAACAATTTAGGAAACAGAGTTTGGAGGTGTGAATTAACCTATGTATATAATATAAAATATAATGCCTGATGAAGCTTTAAGGGGACAAAGAAGCTTTTTTAACTGTTTTGGTAAAAACATTAATGTTTTATGCAAAAAACATATCCTAATTTAAGCTACATTTCTGTGAAGCTTTAATCCCCTAGGCAGATGTAGCACATGTTTGAATGCTTTTTTTTTTTTTTTTTAACATGCTCAACCATTTAAATTGCACTCTGTCCAGGTAAATGATTCACAACATTCCCTAGTTAATTTTGTATTTACTTATTTAGTTATTGTCATTCACCCCATTTCCAAAATCTCCCACAAAAATATAATTAGAGGTCTGAACATTTTTCACAGAGCATTTAAGAATATGGGTAATAAAGTATCTGGTTGAAATTTTGATATGTCATAGTTTGTTTTTTTTTAAATAATGATCATGATCATGCACTTTTTATGATATATTTTTTTTTTTAATATTTTACGCTGTAAAATATTTGTTTAAAAAAAAACTACTCCATATATGAAAATTTCCAACAGACAATTTGTTTAAAAGGTATTCAATATATGTCCGAGATATTTAGACTAGCTAATAAAATTGATATAAATTAATATTTCAGAAATTCAATTGATACTGAACTCAAATTTTGTATGCACATTTCTTTAATTGCTTGTAATGTTAGTGCAAAAAATTAAATAAGTGGCTCTATTACTTAAGAAAATCACCTTTATTACTTCAGTGCCCCCTTAAATTATCTCATGTTTCTAATATACCAATGAACAAATTACCTAAAACTAAATTTTTGGGTTATAGCCTAGCTTTCAGCATTTAATATTTTCAAGGCATATGATCATACTAAAATAATGCATAATATATGTTTGTCGGCTGCTCTCACACTTTTTTAAATCTTTTCCTCGTGTAAATAACTTCCTGATACTATAATATACTACTTCTGGCTGTGGCTAAGCATGCAGCTGTAATTGTTTACTACATGTTTTTAAATCTGTATTTAGTACTGATTAATAGAAATATTCATCATATTAAAATTGTATCTCCCATTAATGGTTGCTGTTTTACATTAAATGACGCTGTCTAGTCTTCCGTTTTATTGTATATATTTTGTAATAACTAAACCACTTATGGTTTATTTACATGACAAGGCATGGCTTAAATAATTCCTAACTGCTGAAATGTTTTAACAAGACTTTATTCCAACTGCAATACAGATTTTAAAAACAATACTTGGGAAGTAGTTAAAAACAATGAGGGCTCATATGTTGATAAAACAGTACATACATGATTCTCATATTACTTTCTTGGGCAAACACTTATGGTAACATAATGTGATTAGACCATACTATGGATAAGCAAGCTGTGAGTGCAATCTTATTTAATCTTCTAGTCACAGACAAGACTGAGAGGAAATTCATTCACACCTTCGGTAATTTAGTTGTCAATGACTATAAGAAAATTATGACTCCATTTTCTTTACAATATATTACTGCTATTAATTATATGGGTCACCTTAGTTATCCTTTTTTGTGCATGTGCTGACCCTTCCTGCCTCTTAGTGCATATAAAACTAAGCCTTTAATCAGGTGCATAACATACTTACTCTTCTTCAATGATACAGAATATTTACAGTATTTCTTTAAGCAGTAGGTAAAAGAAAATAAAAAAATAACAAAACATATAAAAGCTCAACATAATGTCTTTATTTACCATTTTCCTGCGGCACAAATATTTCCACCTGACTGGACGCTGAGGCCGCATCTCGCTTCTCCCGCATTGCTTTACGTCGCTCCTCCATTATTTTCCGCCGTCCCTCTTCACGGGCCTTTCGAGCTGCCTCACTGCTAGCAGATGTCTTGACTGGTGCTGTGGCTGGACGCTTCATAACTCTCTTTTTGGTAGCTTTACTTGTGTCCTTAGCCTACAAGATATCACCAATTAGATTATAATCAGCAGATTTCTCTTAGCTTCAACATGCAGCTGACTTGACTAGAATACTTACAAAACATAGCACAGTGTGTTGTAATATTTTATTTCAACATTCACATGCAGCTAACATATTGTTTAAAAAGATACACAAAATAAAAACACAAATAATTGCTAATATGTCTGTATCTGTGGTTTAGGTGTTGGAAGCCTGTTGAAATCCCAGTTGGGGTGAATTGCTTGAATAAGATTTTATCTGGGACTTTTATGTGTCCTGAAAAGATGAGTGGTGGGCAACAATCAAACTCTCCATCTCCTTGAATGCCAAGCTCATACGTGTATTCATTTAATCTATTCATTATTGGACCTATCATGGGAGCTATTTAAAAGAATCCCATGGGCTTTATATTGTGAGAAATGCATGTGCAATCTGCCTGGGTAGTGTGGGGATAGCATGTCAACCTCATATTCAACAGTTTGCAAGTTCAAATCTTGCTCAGGGTGGGTTACCCAGATAAGGTTGTTTTTCAAGGTGTTCCCTTATTCTGGAAAGACAAATTTCAAGTAACTTTAAGCTCCATGGACCCCAAGATTATTTGAGCATTGTTTCACAGATATCATTTCCTGTCCAATATGACCAACTAGCATAGCTCGGGCAGGTATTTCTAATGCTTTTAATGCAATTCCATGACCTTAACTCGGTTCTCGGGCTATGCGGCAAAGAACATACATCAGTTATTGTTTAGGTGTCTGATTTGTGCTGCCATCTGTCCTTGCTTTAGTCAACTATTAGGAGATTTAGTAATGTTGGTTGCTCTTGGGTAATTGCGCTGTTTTCCTTGAAGGTGGTGATGTTTGTTACGTTTGGTGTTCTTAAATGTTAAAATGCTTTTTGGCAAATTTGATTAATGTACCGTAAACAATAACTCAAAGTAGTCATAAAAACCCTGGGTTTCTTGGCCATACAACTAAAGAAACACCTGGGCTTCAATGCGTTAAAGGATGCTAAGCTATACAAAAAAATTATGCTTGTGTAGGTCGCACCTTTACCTTGCCCCCACTAAGAATTGTTGCAAGTGTGCAAGAGGGCTGTTGCTTCATGGGCAGCATTGTAGTAGTGTCATCTTAGCCCTCCGTGGTGTAATGGTTACTGGTTACCGTGCTAACTTCATATACCCAAGGTTGCAGGTTCAAACCCAGCGGAGGACAATGGATTTTTTCGCGTGTAAAAATCCTTAGCATAGCTTCCTTCGGAAGGGAAGTAAAGTCGGTATCGTGTCGTAGATTTACGGCACGTAAAAGGACCTCAAGTGCTGATAGAGAGGCATCTGAGCAAAATTAAGCGGTCTTTCATGCCCAATTTAGAATGGGACGCTGAGAACCACAGTAGTTAAAGGGCCTCCATAAATAACACACCATTTACATTTTCATCTTAGCAAATTAACACGTGCAATTTGCCCCCAGCCTTGGAAGTTTCTTGCTGCATAATCAGGGGGCTATATAAGGGAGCTGGCAGGTCCAAAAAGGTCAGATATGACAGTTCATTCAGAAAGTTCAGTTGGATTTGACAGTTGAAGCAGTCGACAAGTATCAAAATGACAAACAAAATTGTCCAGCAACAGTCACAATGAAGGTATTTGTCACAATATTTATATTTCCAATGGATATTTCTATGTTAAAATCTGACATAATCCAAAATTAAAAGTGTAATTTTGTAATTTAATTACCTCATAATGATCCATAGTTAAATTTGCAAAGCAAAGACCTTAGGTATCCAAGCTGCTTGAGTCAACCATGAATTGAGCCTGACCCCCAGTATGTAATCTGTTCCCAGTCTCTCCTTACTTTACTCCAAATGTAAATTGAACACATGCATACAATCTTCTGTTATTTTTGCTGGATGTAAAACAGCCTATTGCAATTAGAAATTAGTTCTGTGCTTAGGGGAACTGAGCTAAAAATTAATATTTTTATATTATAGGTACAGAAACATCTCAGTACAACCAGTATCTGCATGTTTCTAACCAAAGCCACTTTCTGGGAAGAGGCACTGAAATATTTCTTCGAGTATGATGTACTGCTGCTATGTGCTAGCAAAATCTCTGTTCTGCAGTTTGATTACAATGCTCGCACTTGTTGAGTTTGGGCGATACATGATTTCTTATTGCAGTGTTTCAACTTGCCTACTTCAATTGGCCCTTATAATACACAAAGTATTTATTATATTATAATTTGTTTAAATTTATTTCTTCTTCTCTCTTCACGTCTATTTCTTCTTATTTTTAACTTTACGTTCCAAACTCCTGCTCACCTTTATGAATATTCTATTCAAGAATAGTCTTCTAGCACTTTTAAATTTAATGAGTTCATTTCTCCAGTTTCCTTACAATCAAACTCTCTATGTTTTAAGTCTTATTTCCATCCACATAATGGGCATTCCCCTTGTGTAAACTCTTTTCTTTCACCTTTTAACTTCCACACGCCTGTTCTCATTCATGCTATATCCTAATTTCTCATTAATATTTCCCTATTTTCCTTTTCCCATGCTCAGTTTCTTCAATTAAGGCACAACAGCCCACTTTCAAGCCTTGGCCTCCTCCATACCAGGCTTTTAAATCATTTAATGTTTATACTTTTTTAAAATGCCTTCTTTCCTCTTTCCAAAATTCTCCAACCTTTGTCTCTCTTTTCCTCCATTTATACAGGGTGTATATGTAAATGAATATCAGGGTTTTAACTCTTTATAATATTTATTACATTCAACTCACAGTTATGAATGATATGTCAAATGAAAAAGCAACTCAAACAGTTTTACCAAGAAGCTTATTAATGTTCAATGTGACTATCCTTTGTCACACGGCACACATCAAGTCTATAGCCGAGTTCTTCCCAAACGTTGATAAGTGTGTATTCAGTAATTGTAGCAACAGCTGCCTCAATCCGGTTTCTTAATTCAGCGAGGTCAGCTGTTAGCAGAGGCACGTACACACGATCCTTGATGAAGCCCCAAAGGTAAAAATTGCATGGCGTTAGGTCAGGAGAACGTGGAGGCCATGCATAGCAAGCCCTGTTATTGGGACCCTTGCGGCCTATCCAGCGCTCGGGTACAGTGACGTTCAATCAATCACGTACTTCGTTATGCCAGTGATGTGGCGCACCATCCTGCTGGAAAATGAAGTTCTCTGGCTCATTTTCTTCCAACTGAGGGAAGAGCCATTGCTCTAGTGTATCAAGGTAAGAAGTGCCAGTTACAGTAGGTTCACCAAAAACGAAAGGCCCATAAACTTTTCGCCAGGATACGGCACAAAAAACATTCATTTTAGGGGAATCTCGTTGCATTTGTACCATCTCGTGAGGATTTTCTGAGCCCCAGATGTGCACATTATGAGTGTTAACATGTCCACTAAGGTGAAAGGTTGATTCATCACTTAAGACAATACTCGTCTGCAAATTTGGCACATAATCTGTGGTCTGTTAGCTTTAGAGCCTGTAATAACTGTAAACGGTAAGGACGTAGTTGTAAGCGTTTTCTTAGAACTTTCCAAACAGTCGACACAGGAACTTGTAATTCACGACTAGCCTTCCGGACTGATTTCTTTGGGCTACGAGTGAACGACTCTCTCACTCGCTCAACAGTCTCTTCACTTACTCCTGGTCGTCCCGTGCTCTTCCCTTTACAAATGCAGCCGGTATCTTCAAACTGATTATACCATCTACGAAGGTTTTTATCACTAGGAGGATCACAACCGAACTTACTACGGAACGCACGTTGCACAGTAACTACAGATTCGGTCTTTGCAAACTGCAAAACGCAAAACGCTTTCTGTTTACTAGTTGCCATCTTTGCTACTACCGTTGTCTAGCAGATTGCAGCAGAAACATTGCATGCACATGCGCACTTGTGCCAACAAACAAAATTGTTTGAGTTGCTTTTTCATTTGACATATCATTTATAACTAAGTTGAATGTAATAAATATTATAAAGAGTTAAAACCCTGATATTCATTTATATACACCCTGTACTCTAATGTACTCTCTAAAATATATTTCAAACTACTTAGCCATCCCTTAGTTAAATACGATTCTTGATACATAAAATTACACTCTACTAGAATATCTTAATTTATTTAAAATCTACCACAAGCATTTTAAAACACACTCTCCAGATTCAAACCTTTTATTCTAACTCTTTCCATTTCTATTTCAGCAACTATTTTCATAGTCACAATTGATAAGCTAAGAATTAATTTCTTTGCAAAAGATCAATGCACTTTATCCACAGTTTCCCAAAAATGTTCCATTCCCCAAATTTCAATACAGTAAGGCATTTGTGCTTTGACCGCTGTATTATATTGCAGTTGTTACTAGTCAGCCAGTATATGGCAAGTCGACAAGATTCACACAGTCTCCTTCAAGAATGTGCACCACCTACAGATCTAGATGGCCAATATTTAACTACATATTTTACTCATGTTTTGTACTTTGTATTTTGTTATTCACAAGTAGACAATTGTGTGCATGTCATTTTTTCTCAAGACAACATATTGAATCATTAGCCTGAACTTCAATACTATATGCCTGCAAACTTTCAATCATTCTCTGTGGTTTAGGGGTAACATGCTGCCTCTGGTTCAAATCCAGCAGAGAGCAATGGATTTTTTTCAGGAATAAACATCCTTAACAAGGCTTCCTTTGGATGGGAAGTAAAGTCCCTGGTTTTGAGTGATAGATTTACAGCATGTAAAAGAACCTCAAGTCGATAAAGAAGCTTCTGAGCAAAATTAAGCAGTCTTTCATGCCCAATATAGAATAAGATGCCAACAACTGCAACAGTTAAAGAGCGTTCATAAATAAAACTCAATTTAATTTTAATTTGCGCAAAATTTCACTGTGCTATACACCATCACAGCAAAAATTATAGTTCATTGCTTAATAATCCACCCTTGTACTACAAAAATTATAAAAGCTTTGGAAGCCTTAACTCTTAACAAAGAAGAGTATTTTAAAACATAAGTTTGAGACATCTTATTGCATGAGCTTAACAGTGTAATTAAATCTGATTGGCAAGATTTCTAATGGACATTATTGTTATCATTAAGCATCCAAAACCATTGTGACAGATACTTCAGGACAGATTGATAAATTGTGTGTATGTGTAAGTAATTTTAGAATGGTTACCCCTGTAGTAATTAAATGTGTACACCATATAGAACCTGCAAAAATAATTATTCCATAGTAGATAAGTAAATTAAAATAATTTAATCTATATTCAAATAAAATTCTTCCTAATCACATAAGAACAAAGGTTATTAACATGAACACTATGTAAACAGATTGAAAAAGGAATTCATGCTTAGTGCCATATCAGCAAGCAAAGAAAGAACCTTCAAGAAGGGTACAGCAAAGCAGTAATACTTCAGGTGCTATAATTTGAGAATCAATTTTCTGCACAACATATAAATGAAAAAAATAATAATAATTTAAATGTCTCTTCACCCCTAAAAAGTACAATATTTTCTATGACTAAGTACAATCGATCATACCAAGTTATGTTGGCAACACTGAGCCAGCTGAACACCATGATATTTAACATTTCTAAGCACAACTGCATGTATGCATGTTAGAAAAGCTTTCACATTTCTTTTCTCTTAACTGCCTTTGAATGGTGTAGCCATCTATAAAATATTGTGGAAACTAATAGGAAGTACACATTAACTATATTATCAACTGCTGCTGTTCTTTTTAGTGGTCTATGCTGTACACTTTTAGACAGTTCTAGTAAATTCTGTATTAAATGTAATTCAATATGTGCCATTGTTTTTCTTATACCATATCTAAATTACTCAAAAAAATAAGGTTTTTTTTTAACAACTGCTTACATATTTTTTCACAAATGTCATGCAGTCTGAAGTACATTAAAAATGGAAATATTGAAAGAGCATCTCCTTAGCGCAAAGCAGGAGACCTGGTCCAGGGTGCGCTCAGCCTTGTAAGGTCCGTGGGATGCCAATTGAGGAGTTACTTGATTGCGAAGTTGTGGCTCCAGATCAAGAAAATTGCATCAGCGGCTGATAGTGACACGAAGTCCTGATTACATCTCACCCTCCAGCACTGCACACCATTCATGACACCTTTGGGCCGAAATGGGAGATGCAGGAGCCGGGTCACTTGTGGACTGCTGTGCCATGGAGTTACGTTTACATATTTCTAACCTTTTCAGCTATACAAAAAGGATTCTTTCCAAATATATACGTTTTCCACATAAATTTACTTGTACTACCTAAAACCATCTGAAAGGGTTCTAAAATATTCAGGTTTCTTGACATAGCAAATGAATAATTGGCTGAGACTCAGTGTTCAGACATTACATATTTATTTTAGTGGTGGAGAAAGAGCCTTTCTCAGCTGATAACAAAAGCTATGAGCATCATCCTTAAAAATCAACAGAATTACATAACTACCCATAGTACTTCTACAATTGAAGACAAAGATTCAGCGTTAACATGCAGCATTAAGGTTATAAAAGTCTAATGACAACATAAAACAAGTTACAGAACATAAGAAACAGGATGTGTTGCAAAAGGCTTACCAGGCCCCTAAAGTCCCAGGGTAACGAAGGGAGAAACAAACAGTGGGAAAAAAAGTTAGCAACTGCATAGCAAAACAGAATGTGCCTGTGCAGAAAAGTGGTGGGTTAGAGGAAGCAAAGCTATAAACATTTCCAGAGATTAAAAGCAATTATTTTATTCATCTGAAATTTTTCTTGTTTTAAATAACTACTAGTATTTCAGTATTTCCTTTTTATAATTCACAGAATATTTGTGTACGATTCTGTAGATGTCTGTTTCCATATTCATATCTTGAAATCTCAGTAATGTGTCAAGTCTTGAAATTTTACAAATTGTAATTATACAAGATTTGGAACGTAACATGAGAATAGCTATTTTTTTTTCTGTATTTGTCAATTCAATTTTGTTCAGATTAGAAAATGTGGCTGTCCACTAATAAGTTGAGGCAAAAATTTTACCCAGGTGTGAGCTAGTAACTGTTCTGAATCCTTTTTGAAACTCTCCTCCACTCCCCCGGGAATACCCATAAAGAACTTGCCTAAAATAGAAAGCAGATATCCCTCCTTCAATTGCCTGGGTTGCTTTTATCCCTTTTTCCTTATATATTGGCTTTCACGCTTATTCTCCATATTTTGGGAATCTGCCTTACCTCCAGTGGTTTATTGAACTGTTTTATAATCATTTGTCTATTTTCATCTATTGCTCAAGCCTTCCAAAATTCTCCAGGAATACTGTCAATGCTACTTGCTTTACTGGCTTTTAAACTCTTAATTTATTCACACAGTTCCATGTTGCTAATTTCCCTATCTAATTCATTACTTGCTGCCCCCATGCAAAACTGTTCTGCTTCCTTTCTGACCTACAAGCTTTAAAATGTCTACACCATTTATCTGACTTGACTTCTCTTGCTCCATTTTTACTACTGCCCATATTTTCTTTGTACCATGGGTTTTTTTTTGTTTTATTTAACGTTCAACCAATTGTATGTACTATTTGCACTTTTTTTCTTCAATAAGGCATTTGTATGCCCATGAGAGCCAAAAAAGTTTCCCTTTCCTCTTCTCCTCCCCCTCCAACCAATGCCAGTTTCTCAACTCTTTGAGAAAACAAATAATTATCAATGCAATTAAGAGTAAAAACATAAATTACACTCAAACTTCACTCTTGAAATAAAGTAACTTACTTTGGACATATTTCAGCATTTTCAATGGAGATTCACTGATGAACTCATGGTAGCAGCCTGATGAGGTCTCTCTTCTGGATAGATGAATTTTGAGACGAGTCCATTTTTGTGGTAAAACCTTGTGTGAATCTCCGTTGAAAATGGTGGCAACAGCCACCAAAACATGTCCCAAGTAAGTTACTTTCTTTCAAGAGTGAAATTTGAGTGTAATCTTCTGTAATCACTTCACTGTGCATTCCCATTAATGTTTTAATTATCAATGCTTTCATTGAAGTCATTGAATTACCAGCAATATAATTATGTGCTAAAATGTTAAAACTTTGTGGAGCAACAAGAGAGAAGTTTTGAAAGAATGTTATTCATTGAACTACTGTTACTGTTTCATCAATCAATTTGTTATTTTTGTTGCTAATTTGACTAGGCAAAACCTTGCTCACACAAACTTTGGAAAATTTTTGGTTTAGTTATTCTATTTTGCACCATTATTTGTGACAACAGGGCAGACAACAGCAGAGCCATGGTACTGTTCAGGGCAGCAAAACATGAACAAGATATGTGAAAATATGATGCAGCAACTTTCTGGAGATTTTTTGTTTTGAAACTGGTGATAGTTGGTTACCTTTGATTCAACCCTTATTGATGATTGTCAAAACATTCCATGGATGGTAATGTTCATTTCATGTTTTTCCATTCATTTATGTAATACAAAAAATGTACTCAGGCTTACATTTGAACTATCACATTATGTGAAAGTTAATTACACATAAAATTAGATTATGTATGAAAGTGTAAGGGGGGGATACATTTGCAATTATCACAGGGACAAAACTGTCGGAGCCAGCCCTGGTGACATACTAATGCAAACCAATAAGTCAAGTTTTGACACAGTGGGCAAGTTGGAAAAAAAGGCATTAGGATACCAATGGTTTTCAAGGCAATGTAATGCCTCATGTTTAAAAATTACATTATAATATAAACAGATGAATAAAATAAATTCTCTTTTAAGTTATGTGAGAAGCAGGGAAGAGCCATCAAGCAATCAGCAATTACTGAAGCTGTTCAGGGAACATTACCTATACTTAAAATAATCTTATAACATCAAAGTCTAATGAATATGCATTTAAGCTTCACAAAAACTTAGTTCATGATCTTATGCAGCAGGGGTATTTCACATCAACAGGTGTTCATGACAAAAATGAGCATTCACTATTAGTTCTAGTTTTTGTGGCATTTATATGCATATTCAATTCAAGTTTATTAAATTACATTATGCTTCACAATATTCTACTTCCAGTTTATTAAAGGTTAAACCTTATAACCTATTATAAATATTATTTGTACAGTTTCACTTTCATCATGTGACATATTGCCTATAATGTAAACTTAGATGGTGAAGAACAATTTAAATGATAGGGTGTTTTGGAACAGTGATACGTATGAACAGAATATTTTTTGAGTTGGGTTTGTAACACTTGTATCACTAACGTATAATTATTCCAGACTGGTTTCGACACCATGTGGGCATCATTGTCAATGGTTTCCAACTGAATTTCCACAGGGTGTTCTATGCTGAGGTGTGACGGTCCCTGGTGGCTGAGTGACGTACCTCCACAATATATTTTGTGGTGGCAATTCAAAGTTAAATACATGGATTTTTTCCCAGACGTCGAGCTCTGCCGCATATTTGATGGGTTTTATAAGGTGTATGTTAGGTACAATTTTGTGGTTAGTAGGCCAAAAGTGGTGTGCAATGGCTGATTTATCAGTTTGTATTTTACTGCTCTCATATATTCTTTAAGTCTTGTTTCAAGGCGTCTTTTTGTTTTTCCAATGTAAAATTTGTTGCAATTTGCACAATTTATTCTGTAGAGTGCAACAAATTTTACATTGGTAAAACAAAAAAAGACCTTGAAACAAGACAACACATGAGAGCAGTAAAATACAAACTGACAAATCAGCAGTTACACACCATTTTGGCCTACTAACCATGAAATAGTACCTAACATACACCTTATAAAACCTGCCAGATATGCGGCAGAGCTTGACATCCGGGAAAAAATCCATATCATTAAAAGCCAATACCATGTATTTAACTTTGAATTGCCAACACAAAATATATTGTGGAGGTACATCACTCAGCCACCAGGGACCGACACACCTCAACATAGAACACCCTGTGGAAATTCAGTTGGAAACCATCGACAATGATGCCCACATGGCGTCAAAACCAGTCTGGAAAAATTATACATAGGCGATACTTAACCCAACTCAAAAATATTCTATTAGATAGTTAACCTGAAGTATCAGATTGAAAAATTTGCTTCAGACCACCTACTTGTTTCTTACATAATTTTGTTAAGAATCTGTAAAATGTTAAAATTACTAGACTAAACATCAAGGAGGATGACTTTACTGCAGTCATCATAAACATTGTATTACATGTCAAAATTCTGTTCTTTGTATTTACATAATCTATTTTATTTATTTATAGTTTACTAATGATATTGCTTATTTGCTGTTTAGAAGTAAGATACATCTGCTAATAGATTTGTAAGCCTTTAGTAGTTTTTTTCAGGCCCCTTAACTACTACGGTTATATCTTATTTATCTGGGCTATTTCATAAATGAAATTTCAATTTAACTACTATATTGCAAAGATTTGACCAGAAAATGTTAAATTCTACAACAACAACAAAAAATCACTGGATGACCCTGACTAAACAAAAGAATGACCTAGTGACAAATGGTACAAATCAAAAGAATGACCTTATATGATAAATTAACAGCTCTATGCATGAAATAGTCATGATAACGTAATTACCTTTTAATATATTTTCATAACAATATTTTATTTTACAAGAGCAAAACTGTCACAACTTACCGCAGTTACCAATACTAACATTTTTGTAAACTATTAACAATGAAAGCTGTTTCTATGCCATTTTAACTACTTGAGTTCCAAAGTAAACACTTGACATTGTTGATACCAAGAGCAATATTCACAATCCATCTTGGTATAGCTCAACTTGCTACTTCCAATGAATTTACAGTGCACCATCCATTTTCTCATTCATAAATTGCGACTTGCTATGGTTCAGGTTTCAAATGCTTTGGTCCAGGCCAAACAGTTCATCTTTGCAAAATGAGTGGAGAAAAACTTATCTACAAGATTTAAGTATGACTGGAAAGTATTTTGGTTTAAATTTCAGAAACAGTTACATATTTAATAAAGCAAATGTTAGAAGGCTCTTGAAATGGTTCAACCTAACCCCAGGGGTATTTTTCAACCTATCTAAGGCCTTCGACAGTATGTCACATAAATACTACCGAACAAGTTGTAGAAATTTGGTATACAGGGTAAATTCCATGCAGTATTGAAGTCTTATTTAGAAAACAGGACACAATGTACAGTAGTGAGAAATAATCACAAGCATACAATAGAATCTATTTCATCAATTATAAAAATGTAAAAGTTAGGGTACCACAAGGATCAGTACTGGGTCCTATTCTTTTTCAGAATTTTAGGAATGGCCCTGTGTTATGTCTTGCTTGAGTTTACATACATCACACAACAGCCAGCTCCTGTGTTTAGTACAACTCGCACACTGCTGACCTGCATTCATGCGATTCTCTAAGGAAATGAGGATCCAATTCAGATACAAACTTTTCTTTACACAACAAATGACAACATAAGCTGAATAAGCAGATATTTCATTTATGCCGCAATTTGGGAATCCGCTAATGCTGCGAGGGACTGTATTATCAGCAATTTCTAAATCATAATCTTCTTAAAAGACAAGTGTTCACTGCAGTGTATCAAAGGATCTGTGACACACATTCTCTTAATTTCAGATTTGAAGGTTTATATAAGTGTTGAGGTTTCATTTTAATTACTCAATTTGTAAGAGTAATGAGACTGATTCTGTAGTTTAAAGAACTGAAGTGCAAAATGCTTACATGTTGGTTCAAGTTGTGTATTTGTTCAATAAAACCAACTTAAATAAAGTATAATGTCATTGTGTTCAATATTTTTGAGTTAATCCTGGATATACTGTGAATCCTAATAAGAAAATGTTGTAGGAAAACAATAACATAGGTAATGTAGGTTAAAGTTTCAGTGTGATTGATTTTCTTCCCTCACATCATATCAACTATAGTTGGGCAAGGCAAAGGACAGGAGGATCAACTGTGTGACCTATGTAAACAATTACTGAAGGTCCGAGATAAGGAATGATAACCATCCTAAAATTATCATGAAATTCTCGTGAGCATAACTTGAGAAGAAAATATACAAATATTTGCACTTATTCGCTTCCCACTAAATGGAAATCATTATTTACATAAACAAAGGTGGCAAGAGATTCCATACATGCTAATCAAAAGGCATGTCCAAGCTGCAGTTATACATTTGGGAATTTCAAGAAAATGCATGGAGATACATTTGAAATGTTGTAACAAGTTGTATTCTTGGTAGGGACATTTTACCTCAATCCAATTTGCAGCTCTCAGTTTTGTGAGTTCCTCAAAGAGTCGGTTGACATGTTCCACTTGCAACATCACCATGTCCCAGAAACCAGCAAGGTCCTCGCTCGTTGTAGGGAATGGTTCCTCTGAACTTTGTGCCTGAAATGCAAATATCCCTAATAAGCAAAACTCATTAAGGCCCATTTACAATGAAGAAATAAAGCTTTGACATAATACAGGCACCATTCACAATGCACCTAGTCATAATGATAACATATTTCCAAATCAGTAATTGTACGTAGAAATTTTCAGAGCTTACAGTAAGTATCAAATTGAATAAACATCACATTCAAGAGTTTACAAGTTCAAATCTCGCTTAGGGCAAAATACCCAGATAAGGATTTTTTTTTCAGGGTTTTCCCTTATCCTGAAAAGACAAATGTTTAGTAACTTTTAGCTCCATGAACCCTGAGAAGAATCATTTGAGCATCATTTCACCTATTTCATTCATCATCTAATATGACCAACCAAAATGAAGGATGTTAAGCTAAAAGAAAGAATAAACCTAACCAATAATAACCAACATGAAAGTTCATCCAGTCTTACAAATAAAACGGACATAAGTGTTGTACCATGCAAATAGGACAGTGTCCATCTTTGTGGTATAGGGGTAGCATGTCACCTCACATTAAGGAATCCCTCACCCAAATTCAAAATCTTAGTCAGGGTAATCTACCCTGATAACTTTTTGGAGTTTTCTGTTATCCTGAAAAGATGAATGTTGGGCAACTCATCATTTCATCCATTCCATTCACCATCCAATGTGGCATACTCTGATTAAAGGACATTTACTTTATACACAAAAGAAAAAGAGCAGCATTGAGCATCAGCAATTAAAATTACATGGCACAGGCTAATAGAAGAGTGCTATGTTTGTGCAGTAGATAGCATAAAATCTTGCACCATGGTCATGTGCTGTTTACAAATTGGCAATGCATGGAGAAAGAAACGCAAAATTTGTCTATACATACAGTAATGCTTTCATTAAATAATATGGGTGTAAAGTCTCAAGCTTGTGCGCATCTGCACTTTTTGTTGTGAATGGGGCTGCACTAATGAGCTGCTTATACTTTACCACGAGAGAGAGAGAGAGAGAGAGAGAGAGAGAGAGAGAGAGAGAGAGAGGAGAGAGAGAGGGAGTCATGTTCCGCCATTAAGGGATTAGCCAGGTAAAAATCTGGTGATATCTCAGTTGTTATGTTCCATCATGCCTAGCAATTGCCCCACAAAAACAACTTATGATTGCTGACATGATTATTTTCCCTGTTCCCCCATCTGTTTTAATGCCTAAATACAGTCTCGCACTACTTTATATTTCTTATTACCCTTCTTTCATTTCCTATATTTTTCTTATCCTCCATGATCTAGGGGTAACATGCTAGTCTCTGGTTCCCAAGGTCGCAGGTTCAAACCCAGCCAAGAGTGATGGATTAGTGTATTGGCCAAATTCGTAAAGGTTTACTTGTGAAGTTGCTGTAAACTAAAGAGTGTATAGTCCACTAAAGAATTAATGCATCTTGTACATTATTACTGGTAAACTGTTACTAAACTATATTCATTCTCAGGTTGATCCATGTCGCAACAGACTAGGGTGTCCACTGAACCTTGGGACAAAACAGTAGTGATATATGCAGGAAAGTAATCCAACTTTCAGAATGAACTTGTTCTTAAATTGTGTAATACTCTACAAGTACCTAAAAGTTTAATTAACACTGATTTTAACAAATAAACAGGCCTACAAAGCCCAACATGCAATTCAAATGAGTCACCAGATACCTAGAATATTGTTTACAACAGTTGCTGTTTGTTACTATTTAAAACCATACAAAATGGTCACCGTGAATTTGCTCTTGCATTTTTTAAGTTATGTAAAGCATAACTCAGGTAAATCATTGTCTACTGGTTAAAAAATAAGTGCTGAATGTTTATTATAAATTTTGTAAGAAATATAGAACACCTCTTCTGGGTTCAACAGTGTTTTAAATAAACTGTGCTCAGAGAAAAAGCTTGATTTTTATTGGGAAGATAAGATTTGTTTCTTTTTCTTCTACTATTTCCCTTACAAACCAATCCATCACTCCCCTCATGGTTACATCCAGAAAAAAGAAAGCATTTGAGATACACAATGCAAGAACGCAATTCAAGTAATAGTACACAATTTCTTTTTTAAAAATAAGCCATCAATAGGTAAAGTGCTACAACAAGTTGAAGCTGATTCAGATTTGCCTAATTTCAGAAAAAACACATTTTATAAAATGTTGTTTGAAATTGGGTTTAAACTTGTCAATAGAGGCTAAAAACTGCTTAATTTCTCTGTTCATTTTGCATTACATCCCACATCTACTCATAACATGATTGTGCAAATATGATAGTATTTCTGGCACAAATGGCCCTGGATTTTGTTTCAGCACAGATCAGCTTAAGGGTGAATAGATAGCGAGATAATTCCAGCAAACTAGGTCATACATGAAACTGCTTATTTCAATTTTTTTAATTTTATTCAATTTCACCTTGTGTTAACTTAATTGTAAGAGGTACTATATTTTAAGAATAAATTACACAGCACAGGCTCATACAAGTTTTGCATACATTTTTTAAAAGGACAAAGACAGTCAGTTGAGAATGTGTACAATTCTAGTAATTGCAGTAGCTACCATTTTTGGATAGAAAATCACACTGAAGGACAAGAAATTAAATGATTAAAACCTTTATAACAACATTGCTGAAAAGAGAAAATGTTTATATGTATATTTTAGATATTTGTAACTTCAATTCTGTTACATTTTGATATCTCATCAGTTAGCAACATTTTTAAGCAGCAGATGACAGCAGTTTGATGTTCAAGATGAGAAAAAAGAGAACTATTAGCTATCATGCTAACAATGGAGATGAACATCTATAAAAAAGTGAATTGTTTCTTTCACACCAGCCATGTGTAAGACAGAAGTAGGAGGGGTAGAGTCAGACTGAAAAATTCAATGCCATAGCCAGGATTTGCACCATAGATATCCTGGTCCATACCTCATCTCAATGGGGAATTACAAAATCCTGAAATACCTTAGTTGAGGTATGAACATCTCAAAATAATTTGAGATCTCCTTGTGGTTTACTGGAAAAACAAGGGTCATTTGGAAAATTTAGTGCTATGCCGGTATGCTGCCATGGTAGCTCAGTAGTCAGAATAACAGGATGGAAACCAGGAGATTTGTGGTTCAAATCCCAGCTATGGCAATGAATTTTTCGGTCCAACTCTACCCCTCCAATCTCAAAAATATTTCAAGGTTTTAACAACTGACAAATGAAGTTTAAGTATGCAAATTTGACATTCATATTCCTGAATTAAAAATATCACAGTTAATGCAGTTTTATTTTTTCATGACTCACAATGTTCTTGTGACACAGTCCTTCAAACTGCTGAAGCTTCTGACGAATGAGTAGCCTTGCTTGACCAGAAGCTGCCCTTAGTTTTCCCAAAGCCTCTTCTGGCAAAGTCTCATCGTTTGCTAAATCAGCCTCTGCTTCTTCCACTAGTCCATTCAGTCTTTCTATCTCCTGCTTCAAAAGCTGAAACATACGTCAAATTATATCACACTACACCAGCTGTAGTTATCAAACAGTACATCTTATATATCAGCCAAGCATCAAGTTTGCTAAACACTTAACATTAAGAAAGTCTTCATGTAGTTTACAAATTAATACAATGGTTAGAACAAATCAAAGAAAGTATCATATTTAAAAAAATCCAGATGTTCCATTCAGATGACTCTCTCTTCATGCCAAACATTAGCATATATAGTTATATTAGTTCCTTCTAAGTAAACAGAAAGTAACAGAATGCACTAGGATTTTAAAAGCTGGTCAATATGTGAGGCAATTTACATTCCCTTCTCTCTGCATGACCAGGCTGAATAAAGTGAATAACAACTTCCCATTTCAAAAAAAATCTTAAGTATTGGAAATTTTAAAAAAAATAAGAAATAACTTTGAAATGGAAAACTCTACATTAAAATGTATATAACAAATTGTGTTAACAAGATCTACATTTTTTTGTATATGTTTTGTATAAGAGATAGACAATTCTATTTCTTACAGTTTACCAGCTATGGAAACTAAGAATGAAGAGGCCTTCAGAACGATTCCCACAAATTCAAGATATACATTTTATTTTCCATTTAATTATGATATTTTAAACAAAACCATTAAAGCAATTGTTGAGAAAATAACAAATTTAGTAAAATCTTCCATTTAATGGCAGGGGGGGGGGGATTTCCTGAAAATCTTTGTCGCATCCTTGGAAAATACTAAACTTAGGAGGGAGACACCCCAAACCACCCAAGGTCCTCAAAACATATTTCTGGTGAAATCTCATTATCAAATTTTTAGGTTGAACATAATACCCTTTCTACCTACTATGTGCATATGCTGTGCTAGTAGAGGAAGTAAAAATGCCACATTCAGGAATCATTCTGCAAGTACTTTTACAGTAGCACAGTATGTCTCAGAAGTATCACGTGATCAGCATAGAGCAGAACGGATTCACGGCTCTTAAGCCACCCAGCTATACATGCTGAGCAGGTGATAAACATGTCCACACCTGCCTTGGTTGTTCAAGTATTTCTGGGATTTGCTTAAGAAATTGCCCATTACATGCTGCAGTTCCTGAAATGATAGCAATTTCTAGAATTTTATTATTAAGTTTATCTACAGTGTGTGGATTTTTATTGTACAGTTTCTCTTTTAATTCACTCTCCCTCCCAAAGATAAAAATTGCAGTGACTGTCTCCATGGTCGAGTGGTCAGCAAGCTGACTTTTCACCAGTAGGTCCCAGGTTCGATTTCCAGTTGGGACAGAGAAATTTTCTTTAACCAGCATTATTCCCTATTCCCCCACAGAGTCTGGAAGTATGTATGTGAAAGTGAATGTGTATGTGTTTGAGGAAAATAAATTGATTTAAACCTAACATAAAGAATGTACAGAGAATGAGTTATTTCAAACGCAAAGCCCACCAAAATGACCTTAGATGTTAAAGGGGGCTATATAAATGAAACAAAAAAGGAATTTGCAGGGCCACTTGCAGATACTGTATGGGCATAAGAATAAAACATTAATACTTTTTGTGGAACAGAATACCAGTACCTGAATAGAGCCATTTCACTTAGTATAGACCGTATTATATTAACAAACATATGCCATGTGTGCAAGAGTTCGACATACTAAAGCCTCACACTTCACTGCCAACCAGCCAAGAGCTGAGACCTGCTCTATGTATCTGTAGTTTATTGATCCAGTTAATCATATAATACATTTAAATGAAAATGATATTGGACAAGTCAAAAGAACTTACAGACTAGGCATTACAATTGTTTGTACACTGTTAATACATATGTTTAATTTTTACTAAAAGAGTACGACAAAAACTGTTACTAATTGGTTAATTAATATTATTATTATAATAATAATAATAATAATAATAATAATAATAATAAAATTTTATTGATACAGTAAATCCTTGGTACATTGTACAGTTGACATGGGACAGGTCATTTGTTACACAAGTATATACATACATATACATACAGTTGCTTACAATATGCTATTCACAATTCATCTAAATTATACGGACACTTATTAATGAGATATTCCTTTCAGCTTATGTTTGAATTGTGGTTTTTGGGCGTTAACTAAATTTTTTAGTGTTACTGGTAACCTATTGAATAAAATTACCCCCTCTTGTACCAACATCCCTTTCAGTGAAACTATATTTAAACCTAAACTACATAATGATGATGATGATGATGATAAATATTTAAACTGAAAATTAATTTTTAGCATGTGTTAAGCATATTAAAAATATTTTCATCTGGAAAATAAAATTACTTTTCTCCAGCTACATAAAATCTAGGGGGGGGGGGGGGGGAAACACACACACACACTGTCAGCAAACACAATATTAATAAAATAAACTTTGTTTCATTCGCATGACTTTTCTCTACCCTCTTCTGTTTAACAATACAAATTGTTTTTGCACAAAAAAATTTTTTTTCCCTATCCCTATTCATTTTAATTTAACATAAACATAATTGCTATATTGCACACTTTGCTACAGATCCACTGGGAACATAGTGAAAGCATGGTGAAATGTTTTAACTGGATACTACATGGTGGCCTTGAAATTCCAGTTTCCCACAATCAGGAGAAAAGACTGAAAATCGAGTACTTTAAAGGAAAGACTTAAATAATGAGCATTTTGAATAATTAATAATGGATGCCTCAGAAATAGCTAATGTCGCAAACTGTTGTGGAATAAATTGCATATTTTAAAAATATGTACATATTTTGTATAGTAAGTGTTTGATTATCACTTACTATACACCAGTTACACAAAATTCCTCCCAATTGGACCTCACAGGCTATTCCCAGAACGATTCAACATATATGCTCTATTTGTCATGTAAAAATCTTTAATATACAGTATTTTAATCCTAATTGTTAAGAGCCAATTGTCAGACAAAAAAATGAAACCTCAACATAATTTAAAAATATTACAAAATTAATTTGAGTTAAATATAGATACTATAGCTTCACTTATTTAGTTCCCCCCCCCCCCCTCGACACATTTCAAAGATGTTTACCTTCATCAGCAGTGGGTGTTTGGCTCCAGAATGGAAGTTTCTGTTATAATTTCATCTGTGCTGCCATCTGGTTTCCTTTGGGGGGGGGTAATCGTCTGTCAGTAGTATTTCAAAATCCATAACTACAGTGCATTTTTCCTACTGTATATCCTTTCCAAAATTGCTAATTCCGCTGTAGTTTTCACATGTTTAAGTTTGATGCCCGGTTTGAAATTGTGTTGTGATGTCTAGAAGTGATGTGTTACTGCAGATTTGTCTGTTTGCTTGAGTTTCATCTTCCTGAGGTGTTCTTTTAATCTTGTTGAAAGTTTCTCTGTCCTATGTAAATTTTAGGGCAGTCTTCATAATTTATTTGGTAATGCCAGATTTTGATTTGTTTGGTATGCTGACATTAATGGGTGGTTTAATAGGTTCCTGATGTTGTATTTGTTTGGAGGTGCCAGCTCTATATTGTGATCTTGTAATAGTTTTTTTAATTTGTTATGCATCTGAGGGTGGAACATGAACTTCTTGTTATTTTAGATTTGGATTGGCTCGTGAAATCTCTAGTCCTTTATTTGTTTCTTGTATTTTCTTGTTAGTTTTTCTACTAATTCTGTTTCTAAATAATTTTCTGTCACAACCTTTTTTTATGTGTTGGTGTTCATTTTCTCCTTTCTCCAGTGGTGTGTTATTAATCTATGTGTCAGGCTGTGGAAAACTGCATGCTGATGTGATTTTGGGTTGAAATTGATTTTTCTTGGTGTAGCTATCTAAGTGTGAGGATTTTTTTTTTTTTTGTCTTATGAGTTTTAGGTTCAAAAATGGTACCCAACCTTCTTCTCCTGTTTCTAGTGTGAATTTTATTGCTTTGTTCTGTAGGTTTAATAACTTTAAAGCTGATATGCAAGTTTTGTAACTAAAAATACTACCTGAAGGAAATAGCCTTAGCTGCACTAAAAGGATTACTACTAATTCTAGTACACCATTTATGCAACATTTAACTTGTCTGATCTATGTTTTCATTTCTGGATGTTCTTTTAAAAATACATATGACATATTTGTCACCCTATGTTCACTATTTTGTTCTTTAATGATATTGTTCATTTTCTCTTCCTATTTTCTTTTTATTTCTTAATTATTTACTTAGCATGAAAACTATTGTATTGAGATAGTTTTGTCACCTTGAGAAGTTGAATAATCTAAAAGTTATAAGAATCTACACCATACCTTTAAAAAATAGTGCCCATCCTTTTCCTGTGTTTCAGACTCTGTGACTTCCAATGTTTCGCTTGGTTGTGCAGCAACAGCCTGTGACTGTTCGATGGGTAACACTACCTCTGGGGCAGCTGGCTGGAGGTCTGTTATACTTTCAGCAACACTCTCCACCGATACCTGCTGCTGTAGTGCTGGTATTGTGTCCAGAGACAGTCTGATAAACATGGAAAAGTTAAAATTATATAAATATCAATACTTTAAAACTTACTTCAGCAAAATTATTTTAAAATATTTTAATATCCCCATTTGTTTCTTAAGTATCAAAAGGAGAGAGTAGGACCAAAACAACCCAAGGATAAACTAAATTAGTTGTTTATTCTATACACACATTCACTTTTACCACATTCAGACTGAAAATGAAACTACAAATCAGCTTAATTTTTCTGAATTATTATATAAGGTGCAAGAAAGAAATGTTTGGTAAAGTCAATGTAATTAAAAAATTATTCATTGCAATGAAAAGGAAAAGAGCTCTACAAGTTATTTACAGAAAGTTTCAGATATTTATTTTTTATGTAAATATATAAAAGATCTGATATCTTAATGACAAATTTTGATTTAAAAAAAAAATAGATAAGATAAGAAAAGTTCCACGTAAACTTGCTTGGGGAAGGGTGAGGCATCTCTCTTTTATCTGAAGATGGCTTACCTTTGGGGTTTGTGATGAATTCATGGGAGCTCAATATAATTATATTTCAAAATTAAACTTTTAAATGTAGTACAATACACACTTTTTCTACTTATAGTTTAACAGCATAGAAGAGTAAAAATCTACTATTGCAAATTGCAGTATTCCTTTTTAATATACAGTTATCAGGTGTTGGCACTACTATACATGCTCAGTTTAACACTTACAAATGAACACACCTGATATGCCAGTTTTGTTATAGGCACAGCCCCAAACAACTCCAGAGCTAATTTAACTATGAAGTTCTGGATAGGCCACAAAATGATAAGACAAGATCTATGGCATATATATCAATGCTTACAATCCTTATAAATGTTAATTTTATTTGTAATTTGTAAAATTCAGTCACATGGAAATTAGTATAAATCTTTATAAACATAGAATTTACAAGCAGTTTGTTTCACAAACAAAAGGTAGTTGCACACACTTGTAAAGTAAGCAGTTTACCCACAAATGGCTTAAGGGCCCAATCACATTGAAATGTTAAAGCAAATGGAATGCAAACACAAAAGCTTGCGGGCAGATTAATAAACAGGGTCATTTACATTGACTTTCTTTCACTCCCAGATGCAAATGCCAAACTTTGTAATCTTCAAGCTTTCATGTCCATGTTAATGGGGGAGAAAACACACTATTGCACTGTATAGAAACAGAAATGAAGAAAATGGATCATTTGTTGAGAAATTATTTATTTTATTTGAAAATTATAGTGTTAATGACAAAGAAGTCTAAATCTTACAAAAATAATTTGCTGAAACCAAATACTTGGAAATACCGATATATGAACTGATTTATGGAAGTGGGTTTTAATTATCATCACTATGATCTTTAGAGTGTGAAATTTTATAGGTTAAAAACTATTCCATTTTCTTTCATGTATGGAAAACCATGATATATAGCAACGGTTCCCAGCCGGTGTGCCAGGGTGCCGTGTGATTGGCTAAGGGGTGCCGCGAGATATTGAGATAAACAAAAAAAAAAAAAATACCTTCTACTGAAGCCTTAAGTCTTGTAAGGTCTTGAAATAAAATAAGTCAAATCAATTACTCTCATGCACGGCAGATGGTGATAGTGGTCAATTCATTTCAATAATTCAGTTATACTAGTATCCCACAGATGGCATTACAGCTATACCTTGCCGAACATTCCCGAGACTACTCGCTTCCTCACGAACATTCCCGAGACTTCGACAGATGAATATATAAAAGTGTACGCCGCTTGGCGCTTTCAGTTGTCTTCCTAGCGTTGATTCACAGTGTTTAGCTATGGATAAGCTCATTGTTAAATGCAAACGCCAGGACAGTGAAAGTGCTTGCTTTAAGAAGCCAAATCTTACAGTTTCTCCCGGACCGTCGAATTCACCACATAAAGAAGACAAACGAAAGAAAAGAACATACCAGGACAGTTACTTAGCGTATGGATTTAAGTGGAATAACGAGGAAAACCCTATCCCTGTGTGTTTAGTTTGTGGCGAAACACTAAGCAACGAGGCCATGGTACCTAGCAAACTGAAGCGGCATCTTACAACAAAGCATCTTAGTGTGTCACAGAAAAGTGTAATGTATTTTTCACATATATTAGAAGGGGAGAAGAAAACAGCTGTGCGAATGGTAAAGAGAATGACCATAGGTGATACTGCTCTTGAAGCCTCATTTAAAGTAGCAGAACTAACAGCTAAAAAAAAGAAACCTCATACTCTTGGAGAGGAAATCATTGGCCCTGCATGTCAAGTTATAGTTTCAATAATACTTGGCGAAGGAGCAGCTAATCAAATTTCGAAAGTTCCTCTGTCCAACAACACAATCAGCCGCAGGATATCTGAAATGTCATGCAATATCAACGAACAAGTCACGGAGAAAATAAAAACTTATAGAACATTTGCTTTGCAAGCAGATGAGAGTCTCGATATTGGTGACAAACCGCAACTCCTTGGTTTTATCAGATATATTGATGAAAAAGATATTAGTAAACAGTTTCTGTTCTGTAGACCGCTGGAGACTACAACCACAGGCCATGATATTTTCGTTTCTATTAATTCCTATCTCAATGACCATGATCTTTCATGGAAAGACTGTTGTGGTATATGTACAGATGGTGCACCATCTATGTCTGGGAAAATTAAAGGTTTTACTGCCAGAGCTCTCAATGAAAATCCATCCATTGTTATAACTCACTGTTTTCTGCATAGAGAGGCATTAGTCGTGAAAGCGTGTAATGAAGATTTTGCTGAAGTGTTTAACAAAGTTGTGAAAATGGTGAACTATATGAAGTCTCGACCTTTAAAGTGCAGAATTTTTGAACAGTTATGCCACGCAACGGATGCAGCTCATACCTCTTTGTTACTTTACACAGAAGTAAGGTGGTTGTCACGGGGTCGTGTATTGAACCAGTTTCTCGAACTTAAAGAACAGCTAAAAACTTTTTTTAAGGATGAAAATCAAGACACATTTCATGAGCTCTTACTAAGTGATTCTTGGTGTTTTGAACTGCCATATCTGGCAGATATTTTTCATAAGCTGAATGAACTGAATGTTTCGATGCAGGGTAGACATGAAACAATAATCTCCTCAACCAATAAAATGAAAGGTTTTAAAAGAAAACTTAGCTCTTGGAAGTCTGCAGTTCAAGAAGGAGATTTGTCGAACTTTCCATCTCTTCTTAATGTGGCAGGAGATAAAGATCTGGGTAAGCTGAAAGACCACATTTATGATCACTTATCAAGATTGCAAGATGCAATAGATGCGTACTTTCCAACTATTTCCACTACGAATCTCGACTGGGTTGTCTCACCATTTGATTTCATAGATAGTGCAGAGGAAATAGATTTCACTGCTTGCGAACGAGATGAATTTATTGATCTTTGCGCTGATTCCACACTCGTCGGTGGCTAGTTTTTGGCTTCAACGGAGAGAGGAGTACCCTAACCTAATGAAGAAAGCAATTAACGCACTTTTGCCCTTTTCAACATCCTATCTATGCGAGCAAGCCTTCTCTGCTATGGTGACAATAAAATGCAAAGCAAGAAATAGACTGAATAACCTTGAGGATGATTTGCGTGTTTCACTGTCAACTGTAAGACCCGACATCACATATCGTGCTCTAAGCATCAATCACAAGTTTCACATTAATCATTAATTGAACAAAATTTATTGATGTATTTTTACTCAGTGATTGTAGTAAAGTTTACTGTATTATGTTATGGTGTACGTTATTATTATATAATATTTCAATAAATTAACATATTAAGCTTAATTTTCTTTTAATTCAAGGAAGGGTGCCCCTGGTGTTTAATGTTATTCCCAAGGGTGCCATGAACTTCAAAAGGTTGGGAAACACTGATATATAGTATAATATGCAAACTAATGCAGCTGTAGCAAAATAAAATGCACTGCTGCATGACTTAATTGTGGCCTCAGTTTCAATCACTTTCACATAAATTATCTTGTTTTGATGCTAATGTTTTGTTGGCACTATGAAAGGAATCTTATGTTCATGCAACACATATGCATTCACATTACTGTTAAGTTAACATTTATATGTAAATGAACCTAAGTTTTGTTAAGGAAGCTATATTTTAATACTTGCAAGCAAACAAAAACATAAAAAGAGATACAATTTTCAGCAAGTATGCAGTAAAATATCACAAACTATATAAAATGTTACTTAGCAGCAGTTACACCAATTCAAATAATAGTTTTCTTGCAAAGGAAGGTAGAAGATAAAATACTTTAGGTTCAGAATTACTTCTCATCTGTTAATGAATACCAGACATTTTGAATGAGTCCTTTAGCAATGAAATTGCTATTTCAAGTTATTGAACATCATATTCAGCATGCAACAGGTCAGAGGAGCCGTATCCTAAAGCAACTGTGCATTGAATGGGAACTGGTTGCAAGTTTAATGCAATAGCAGACATTTGACATGTGACAAAATAAATTTTGAGTTATCTATGTATTTAGTTGCATGTTTAGTGACTAAGTATTTTATCATCCACATCCACATCCCAAAATCCTAAAGCTAAGTTTGTATTGTACACAAACATAATTAAACTAAAATGCTTGCATCTGAAAAAAATCAATCATTCTGATATACAACACTAAAGAAGCCAGGGTGGGAGCTGTCGGCTATTTTCTCTAAAACAGCAATTTTATTTCCATGTGACCTTAAATGAAATCCATGTTGAAAGTGTAAATTCTGCATTCACGCTTCCAGCAATCAATGGTACGTATAGCATAATAAAGCACATTTAAGCAAATGACCTACTGATTATCTACATTGCCAATGTACTATAATGTGAGAATTTGTAATTACATGCTGGATTATTTAACTTCTTTTAACCTACAAATACAATGAACTAGCTTTCTATCATGCTTTTCAGATTGAAGAAACACACAATATTTATTGAATGTGCTAGAAGTAAGGAGACTTTAACATAGATTATACTGGGGGGGGGGGGCATCTTGAAGTTTAATGTCGTACAACCTATGGATCATATCTGACATTTATCATCTTAGGATAAGGCAAAACCCTGCAAGGGGTGACTCAATAACCAAGGTTCAAACTCCAAGATTTTTTTTATGTGAAGCAGTCATGTCTTACTGGTCTTTTCTTTTATTGCTCCACTTATATCCCATCTTTACTTACAATGGTCATATAACAGCTTTTATTTTTGGAACATATTGCCTACCAGCAATGGTATTAATTAATATTTGTGTTATTCTTCACTGTTACTAGCTTCTTTTTACATTTATAAGTTTATTTGTTTTGAAGCATTCCTTAGTTTCAGTACATTTTAGGTTATTGCTTATGATGGATGTGATGGAATATAATAATTATAGGTTTAATCTGAATTTTAATAATACTAAACATGAAATTAAGCTAAATTTGAAATTACAAGAAAAAAGAAGACATATTCTTGCAGATATACATTTCTTAAACCTGTGTTTAAAACGTAAAGTAACTCCTATTTTTGTTAGAAAAACTGTTAAATTTGACAATAATAGTATTCATCAAAAAGCAGCAGAGAAGAAAGTAATTGAAGTTGAAAGAAGTTTGCATTTTAAAAACTTAAATAACATTGAATTGAAATTATATAATTTGCATCTTAAATGTTTTAGGTAATTCAATTTGGCTAAATTTGGAATATAAATTGTTTCAAAATTTGAACTTTAGCATGAAAAATAAAACAAATAAACTGAAAAATAAGTTAAATAAATTATGCTTAAAACAAAATAAATTGAAACCAACTAAAGGGAATAACCCTAAAGATAATGTAATTAACCTTTCAAATTGTAATTTCAATGAGAAGGAAATTAATTTTTTGAATAAAGGTTTAAAAACCTGTGTAGATTCAAAAAATATAGATGATTATGTAGCAGATATAGAAATTGCTAGCCAGGATTTAAATGAAAATAATAAATTATTGGTTAAAGAAAAATGTAGTAAAATATTACAGAATTTGAATAAAAATCACCCTAAAGTAAATCACAATAAACAAATTATTAAATCATTAAAAGAAAAAGATGTAATCTATACTAAAGCTGATAAAGGTAACAGCATTGTAATTTTTAATTAAATTGATTACATTAACAGAATGGAACTCTTACTTCAAGGTGAAGATTACAAAAGCATTGATATTAACCCTTTAAAATCCTGCATTTCAATTTATAATAAGACCCTTAATGAAATTAAAAGTATTACAAATAAAGAAAAGCAAATTATAAAAATCAGTAATCCAATTTTACCCAGAATATATGCTCTTCCCAAAATTCATAAACCTGGAAATAAAATGAGACCTATTGTAAATTGCATAAATTCACCTACTTACAGCCTAGCTAAATGGTTAAATAAAAAATTCACTAATTTTGAAAAATTTGAGAGTTTAAGTATTAAAAATTCTTTTGAGCTAGTTGAAAGGATCAGCAATATTATATTATCTACTAATGATAAACTTGTTTCTTTTGATGTAACTGCTTTGTTTCCAAGCATTCCTAGAGAAAAACTTTTGACATTTTTAAAAAAATGGTTAAGTTCTATAGAACTGAATGAAAATTTAATAAATGATTTTGTTATCCTTACTAATCTTTGTTTGGATCAAAATTTTTTCAGCTTTAATGACAAATTCTATCAACAAACTTCTGGTTTAGCAATGGGTAGTCCACTTTCACCTTTTCTTGCTGATCTTTTCATGAGCTATTTTGAAATACAGGTCACTAAAGCATTCCCTCTAATTTTTAAAACTTGGTATAGATATGTAGATGATATATTTGCTATTGTTCCTGATAAACATGTAAATGATGCTTTAAAACTTAAATTTACAAGATAAGGCTATAAAATTCACATTATAAACTGAAAATGATGGCTATCTCCCTTTTCTGGATTTAAAAATAATAAAAAAAGACAATAAATTGAATTTTGGAATAAACAGAAAGCAAACCCACACTGATAATTATATAAAAAATAATGGCTTTAACCCTTTTTCACATAAATTTGCTGTTTTTAATAGTTTAATTTATAGGTTAATTAATTTACCCCTTAATAAAGATGAATTCTATAAAGAATATAAACACATTATTAACACTGCTTTAATTAATGGTTTTAATACTGATTTTATAAATAAAAAAATTGAGAAGTTTAAATATCAAAAAGCTATTAAAGATATTTCTACGCTTAAGAAAATAAAAGATAATTACATTTTTAAAAAATTTACTTATCACCCTTGGGCAAATAAAAAATTCACAAATATTTTCAAAGAACATGGCATAATATTGGTTCCTCAAAATAAATACAGTATAAAAAATTTGTTAGGCTTTTCTAAAAAGGATGAAATTTCAAAAAATAACAAATCTGGCATTTATCAATTAAACTGTTTAAATTGTGACCTTGTTTATATTGGTAAGACTAAACGTCATTTGGAAACCAGAGTAAAAGAACACTTTAGGAATATTAAATACAAACAAATTGATAAATCAGCTGTAGCAGAACATTTTTGGAAATTTAATCATGAAATAAATCCAGATGATAAATTATTAAAACACTTAAATGGGCCCATAGATTTATGGGTTTGGGAGAAAATATTTATATTAAAGTATAGAAATCATGCAATGAATTTTGATATACCTCCAATTGACACTCTTACCAAATTTGTTTTGATTCCAGTAGTTAGCAATGCATTAGTACACAATCCACCTAGTAGCAGTAACCATAACAGTGTAAATAAACAACATCAAAAAAGAGACCAAAAGGATATGTTGATAATGCAATGAAATTGTTGCGAAACTAGTCCAGGCAGGGATTCCAAAAGATAAGTGAAGATTTGTTGCAACTATTATTTTTATATTTAATATTTGTGTTATTCTTCATTGTTACTAGCTTCTTTTTACATTTATTGTTTCTCTCATTTAGAGGTGGTGGGAGATCCAGTGACTGCAGAGCTTTCTGACTTTTTTTTTTTTTTTTCAGGGTTGTTTTCACTGCTGTCAATCCAAAATTCAGGGCTTCTTAAATCTGACCACAAGTGACACACTAATCTTTCTGCAACATGAATTGTGCTTTCACCACACTTTCATCTATTGCTGCAATAGCTGACAGTCCTGCTAGGTGTTAATCTTCAAGGAAATCTCTTTTCTGAATTCTGCATATCATTGATAGATGGTGAATTCACAATCAGTCTTTTAAGGCATTCTCTCTTCCGAAAATCAATTTTAATACCATAGAAATTCATAGCATGGAAATGCTTTAGCTTGAGATCCATCCTAGCATATGTCATAGCAACACTTGCTGTACACAGAGTGTTAATGAACTACACCAAAATGTTTTCACAGAACATGTAGATTACTTAAATAAGTAATTTTAGATAGGAGACTTATGGCCTATTTATTGAAATGTCAAAGTAACAGCTATAAGTTTCTGAAGTGCCAGTAGGCCACTGGCTAATTTATCAACCATTTGAGAGCATAACACGAAAAACGAAGGAACGTATTACAGCATATCTCTCTAGCATAGTGGTTATGATACTGGCTTTCAAGTGAAAGTTAGTTTCTGAGTTCGGGTCTCGTTCACGTATCATGGCACTTCATCTGGAATGAAAAAAATAATAATAAAAAACATTTGCTCTATGACAGGAATCGAACTCATGACCTTTAGGATAGCAGCTTCCATGTTACGCATTAAGCCACCACAGCAGTTGTAAAAATGCCTCCAGAGTAGGCTACCTCAAGAATGTTTTAATGAATGCTCAGTGTCACACTATCAAGTGATCAGTTTGAGATTTTACAGATTTTTGCAACATTAAATCTTGAGAACACTAGTAACGAGCTGTTAAAAATTGATATTTCTATACTCAGGCAGCAGTTTTAAAGACATTCTAAGCCATTTTTCCAACCTTCTTTGCTTTAACACTGACTTATCAGCACCTGATACCCACACGTTTAACATTATGTAGCTGCATTATGTTTATCCGGGGACCATGCATTGCCGATCTCAAATTACTTACGTGCACATCTCCCAAATTATTTCAGTGTAGTTCATTAACACCCTGTATATACACAAGGTGCTGATGATGCACATTATTGGAGCATGTCCAGATTTGCCCTTGTTCCCCAAACTTTACAATTTAACAAATGTTAATTGTGAAACAACATTTGTAATCTTCTTGTTATTTGCAATCAGTATTTGTAAATTTAATTTGTAAACTATAAATGGAATAAACTTAAGATACATAGTTAAGTAGTAGACAGAATAAAAATCTACCATATCAATTTACAGTTGTTCCTTTTAATAAACAGTTATCAGGTGTTGGCACTACTATACATGTTCAGTTTAACACTTACAAATGAACACACCTGATATGCCAGTTTTGTTATAGGCACAGCCCCAAACAACTCCAGAGCTAGTATAACTGTGAAGTTCTGGATAGGCCACAAATTGATAATACAGACAGAATCTAGTTCAGTCACATAGAAGGTTAACTTTCTATGAACAATGCTATACTATAAATACTATGGTCAATGTAATAATTATATTGAATAAAACCTGGATATTGAAACAATGAAAGGATCAACTGAGATTTATTGGATCAGAAAAGAAATAATGTAGAAACAAATTAAGTTCATTAAGACAAAGGAATTCATGGAATTTAAATGAAAGCAATTGTGAGCAAAAAGCTACAACAGCTTGACACAACTAGGACTCATACCAGGCATTTGGCAGGAGAAGCAAAAATATTCCCTCTACATTAGCTCAGTGGCTCTTACATATTTACATTTTTATTATAAGACACATTAACTGCCACATCGATCACACTGGTGTACAGGCAATAATATAATAATATAAACTCTTACACTACCAGCAGCTGAATTACACCTCAAAAAAGATTAATGCCCTTCCAAAAAAAAAGCTCCTGGGGCAAACGGTTTTTGATAAATTTACATTCAATAGTAAACCTATTTGCAATAAAGGTCATTTACTCGTTTGTTTAAAGATGTCTTTTTCATCCAAAACATGAAAGCAAATGAGAACATATGGAAATATATCATACAATTGCAAGAAAGTATCATTTTTATTGTGAAATTCCAACCTCACCCATGCCAGAATTGTAAGCATCTCACTTACAAGTACATAGAACTTTCTTTAATAAGTAAAAGTGGGTAGGGAAATCAATGAAAATTACGAATAAGAGGAACTATAGAAAAAGGTTGCAAAGGTGGGACTTTGAAGGGAAAAAGAAATGCGTGAAATGAAAAAATGGCCAAAAGATTTATAAGGTAGCAAAGTGATATGGGAATTGGTGAAAAAAATAAATAGAATAAGATCAATAGACAATAAAATTGGCCCTAATACATGGAGGAGTTATTTTGAGGAAGTAAATTGAAAGTACAGGCTAAAATGTTGGTTCCAAAATGTGTCAAAGTATTAGGTCAGGAAATACCAGTAGACAAAGTTACAGAAGAGATTCAACATCAAAAATTAAAAAAGTTAAGACAATTGATGGAATACTGGGAAAATTTTGGAACATGTGTTTCAAAGACAATGGAGGGAGATCACTGCTTTTAAAACTGTTGTGCCAATTTAAGAGGAAAAGGGATGTAAACTAGTATTTATAGAGGCATTTAGTCTTTTATCAGTGATAGGCAAGATATTTACAAGCATAGGCAAGGAAAAATATAAAAATTCTAAGAGGTTTTACGAAAAGGAAATTTATAGCAGACAACATTTTTAAAATTAAAAACTGTCATAGACAAATACTTAACAAAAGAGGTAATGCGTGGAAATTTGATATGACTAACACAAAAAATGTACACTGAAAATAAATCTTACTTAAAAGATGGCAACAATAAAGTAACAGACTGGGTAATGAACACAACTGATCTAAGATAGGGTTGCAAATTAGGTCCAATATTGTTTAAAATTTAGATTGTTAAAACACATCACTGTCTCAAAGTCCACCATATATCAGTTTTAAAACCAATATTGTTTGTTTATATGAGATACTAAAAGAAATAGGAAGGGAAAATGGACACTGTCCAACTATTAATGCAGACATTCCAGGCTTGCTTTTTGCAGACCTGGTAACAATAGCAATTACAAGTGGAGGCTTAAGGAAAGCAATAGAAGCAAAAGAAATACAGCAAAGACTGTGGTCTGAAGATGAATAAAAATAAATCCAAAATTTCAGCATGTAAAAATGGGAACAAGCTCAACAGGAATGAGAATGGCATTTAGAGGGAAGCAAAATAGAAGTTGTAAAGAAGTCTGATTTGTGGGTTAGTGCTAAACCATGGAAAATGGACAGAGCAAAGGAAAAATGTGCTAGGCAAGGGGAAATTAGCTATAGGCAATGTAAGAACCTGCTTGAAGAAAATACCAAATATGAGCATCAGCTGGCTAGAGAGGGTGCACATGCACCACAAACACAGTTGAGTCAGAAATTATGGAGTAAAAATTTGGGGACCAAAGAAAGGATAGAAAAAAATGAAATTGAGTTTTATGGACACTCTTTAACTGCTGTGGTTCTCAACGTCCTATTCTATACTGAGTGTGAAAGACAGCTTAATTTTGCTCAGAGGCCTCTTATCAGGCTTGAGGTTCTTTCACGTGCTGTAAATCTACGACACGGGATCAATGGCTTTACTTCCCTTCCAACGGAAGCCATGCTAAGGATTTTTACACCCGAAAGGATGGGAACAAATAGACCAGATGCACCGAATATTCTGCAAATGATTCTGGATTTACAGAGGGTAACTCCAATTGGGTAGCTTTAGCTAAATTGGGAAGAGTTGGCATAAAAAATTGGTAGTCAAATGTATTCTGAAATACCAGCATAGGATCCAATCATTGAAGGAAGGAAACATTGCCAAAGATTGTTAAAGGCACAAGAAAACATGCGCTGGGATATGATCACAATTAAAGGGAATCTTGAAAGAGAACAGCTAGGAGAGTTATCAAATGTACAGACCACAAATTTACAAAGGCGATGAAATAAAGTGAAAGCAAGTATAGATAAACAGAAACAGGTGACATATGCAGCTTAAGAGATAGCTTTCTGGCACATTACAAGACTTTTAAGAAATACTGGAGTACGGAAAAATGTGTTGAAGTTTGGGATAAAATGAAAAAGGAGGGTGGACTTTGGTAAGAACAGGAACAACGCTGTTAAGGGGTTTAAAAGTTGTCAAAGAGTTGTCCCATTATGTGGCAAGTCCGTCAATAATTTGCATTGCATAACAGATTGTTCAGAAAAAAGAGTGACGTCAAATCACTTGTTCCTAATGTCCCAAAACATGAATTCCTCTCTTATCTTGAAACAGTGGCTAGAATCCATTGAAATGGACAGCACTAACATCCAGGACTGCTTAAAACTCACAGAAATTTGTATTGAACAAAGGTTTTTCACATTCCAAGGAAATTTTCATCAACAGCAATCTGGATTAGCAATGGGAAACCCATTATTTTCCTTCCTTGCCAATCATGAGTCACTTCAAAATATGAATCATTACAGCTTTCCCGCACACGTTCAAAACCTGGTTCAGGTACACAGATGACATTTTGCAATAGTCAACAAAAAACATAGCACGGATGCTCTTAAACTGCTCAACCTGCAGGAACCTACCATCAAATTCACAATGGAAATGGAATCACACAATGTACTATCCTTACTAGATTTAAAAATAGTGATATATAATGGCAAATTAAAATTTGGAATCTTCAGGAAACACACTCACAATGACAACTACATCAAGGCAAATAGTTTCAATGCCACACCACACAAGCATGCAATCATAAATAGCCTAACTCATAGACTGGTAAACATGCCATTGGATGAACAGGAATATTTGACTGAATACTCCACCATAATAGAAACGGCTACAAAGAATGGCTTCAACAAAAAGTTAGTAGATAACAAAATAAAAATTTCAAGAGACAAAAACATTTAAAACAAATCACCACATTGACATCTTCCAGACAAAAAATTATATAAGAAATTCACATAACACCCCTAGGCAAACCAAAAGTTTCAAAAAGTCTTCAAAAAAACTAGCATCACCTTAGCACCTATTAATAGATTCAGTTTCAGAAATCTCCTGAAGAAACCAACAACTGATAGAATTCCCTCCGAAAAGAAGTCCAGCATTTATAAAATCAACTATTCTGACAGCAAAAAAAGTAAACATCAGGAAGACCAAAAGGAACATTAGAACTAGATTAAAGGAATACTTCGGTAACGTCAAGAAAAAAGAAACCAACAAATCTGCAGTGGCAGCACATAGAGAAAAAGACTCATCTGTTAAAACTGGCCTGTTTTACTTCAGAATCACATATCTGGGAAAAGATGTATTTATAAAAACATTGTCATTATCTTATGAACTTTGACATTCCTCCAGAAGTTAACTCGATACTAAGCCTCATAAAGCCTCCACCCCAGAGAAGTAAGACCCACAGGAGCACCGGGAGTTCCAGCCAGTCGACACCTTGATACCTTCAACTGAAGGCGAAATGCATTGGGAATAAAGTTTAGGTATGTGAAGCCGTAGAGTTTCTAGTCAACTCAATTTGTATTATTTTAAATAAGAATCACTGCTGAAGAAAATGGCACTGTTACATTATGCTTTATTTCAGATCAAGGAATGTGAATGTCATTGTTAGGTTTTCTTTCATAAGTACAATAGAAATAGATTAAAATACTTTGACTCTGCATAATACATTAGTTGAGGTGAATGCTTTTCTTTTTAAATAAAATACAGTTTTGGAGTCTTGTCAGGACTCTGGAGCTGTATCCCTTTTTCTTTTTCTATTTGATTACCGTCTGATGTTTGCTTCTACTATACACATTTATAAACACAAATATACCCATTCTCAAATGGTTGAACCCCAACATTGACAAAATGTGCCAGTGTCAAAAAAAATTTTTTTTTTTGTGATGTGTACAGAATTTTTTTCTCGCTCTTAAAAAAGTAAGGTTTAGAACTTAATGCACATGCCTTCATTTGCACTATAACATCTACAGGAAATAAGTCAACTACATCAGAGCAGTGTAATCTAGCGTGAATGTCGGCATAAATATACATGCTCAGTTTGAGTTTACAACTGAACACACCTGATATGCCAGTTTTGATATAGGCACTGCTCCATTTAACTCCAGAGCTAAAGTAACCATGAAGTTCTGGAAAGGCCACAAGATGGAAAAGGCGCAAGTTATGTCTATGGCATCCATTTATAGCATGCACACTAATGCGATTTTCAAAGAACTTAAAAGCCAATGTTACATATATGCAATCAGCACACATGCATCTTCCCCAGTTTAATATAAGGCAGCTCCACTCAAGGTTTGAGTGCACTTATAGAGAAGCCTGACGTGATAAATTCATATAACTTTCTCTGCCCTCTGTCATTTATTAGTGGCTATATAAACTATTCTTACATTCTGCTTTATTTTAATCAGATAAACCTTTACAGTAGTGACATTATACATTTTGTTATAAATATAAAGGGAATAGCAATGGTCAAATATTTTAACAACTGGACACTACATGCTGAGATACAACTGAAAATCGAGAACTTCTATTGAAGAATTTGAATTGATAACATGTCCTTAATGGCTTATGCCACAAAAAAGACTATTTTAAATAATTTGTGAATTTTAGAGAAATCTTTGTGCAGTACTTATTTATTTATTGGTTTATATATATATCAGTTATAAAATATTATACAAAAATTTCTTCCAAATGAAATGAACTTCACGGTTACTCCAAAAAAATTAAAGATATATAATTTGTCATGCAAATGTATTTAATATAATGTATTTTAATAGAAATCATTAGAGCCATTCTTGAGAAAATAAAACATTTCAAAAATGTTCCATGTAAACATAGTTGGCAACAGGGAGATTTTCAGGAAAGTACGCCCACCCAAACTACCTTATACATTGAACATGTAATGTAATTAGTTAAAACATTTTTCTTGCGGTTTCCTGGTTAAAAATTTAAATAAGGGGATTCGACAGGCTACAGTTATCCTCCAAGGTCTAGAGGTAACATGCTAATGTCTGGTTCCCAAGGTCACCAATTCAAAACCAGCAGAGGGTGATGGATTTTTTTTTCTGATGCAAAAATTCTTAGCATGGCTTCCTTCAGAAGGGAGATAAACCAGTGGAACTGTGTTGCCGATTGATGGCACGTAAAAGAACTTCAAGTCTGGTAAAAGGCCTCTGAGAAAAATTAAGCAGTCTTTCACAGCCAATATAGAGTTGCCCCCCGTGGTGTAATGGTTACCATGCTAACTTCATATACCCAAGGTTGCAGGTTCAAACCCAGCGGAGGACGATGGATTTTTTAGGTGTAAAAATTCTTTGCATGGCTTCCTTCGGAAGAGAAATAAAGCCATTGGTCCCATGTCGTAGATTTATGGCACGTAAAAGAACCTCAAGCCTGATAGAGGCCTCTGAGCAAAATTAAGTAGTCTTTCACGCCCTGTATAGAATGGGATGCTGAAAACCACAGCAGTTAAAAAAGAGCATCCATAAACAACACACCATTTTACAGCCAAAATAGAATAGGATGCTGAGAATCACAACAGTTAAGTATACTGGGTAATTGTACGTCAAGTTTTTTGACTGCAGCTTAAGTATGGACTTTGATTTTGACTTTCTCAGAAACTGTTTAACATAATGAAATAAAACTTTGATGTAAAATACAGAAATCTTTTCCAAATACTGTGCATTTTCTAAAATTTTTCCAAGTAAAAAATAGTTTGAGGCGTGATCATTTTTTTTAAAATCTTCCTGTCATATCCTTGGGAGATATGAAATTTAAATTCCAAGCTAAGCATTTAACACACATTTTTTTTCTTTTATTTTTTCTTTTTGATTCTGAGATCTCAAAATCTTGATATCAAATACAATACTTTCTCTACCTACTATGTATAGTGTATGTAAGGGCTAGAGAAAGTAAAAATTAACTGAAAAATATATGTCTTTAGAGAAAAGCACACTTGAATATACCGCTTCCAGTGATAATTTAACAAATTAGTTATATTATTTACGATATGTATGCAACAATTTTAGCACACATTGTAATTTTTCATGAATTATTTTTGGAAATATTCTTTATTCAGTGTTAAAAGTTTCATTTCATTGTGTTCAAGTTTTTGAGAAACTTAAAATTAAAGTTGGCTCTCAAACAGCAGTCAAAAACTTGACTTACAAATCAGTGTCTTTAAAGAATATTCATAAATAAAACAAATTGTCATTCAAGGATAATTCAGGGTAATCGTTTTATGCTTTGTGTAAATTTTTCAAACATATGACATTTTAATTCAAATTTGCAAGACAGTTTTGAAGAAATAAAAAATAAAGTATATCTTTTTATGAAAAGGGTAGTTTGGAATGCTGCTCTTGGAATTGGAATGATCTCTACACACATTTTCTGATGACATCTCAATATCAAAATATTGCATGGAATGTAATGCTTTCTATATCTCAATAGGTACAGGGGTAGACAAAGTAATTGAGGCAACACTAGGCTCAAAATAATTATTTCGTTAATTATGAAGTGTTTTGAAATTCTAATGTCGAGTCTATGTGTGTTCTACAAACATATGAATTTAACTCACTTTCCCAATGTTCCTCTCCATCTTTTCTATTGTAGATGGAGGAAGATACTTTCCACTCATATTAGTATTATGAATAAAAATTAAAGCAAACATATTCTTAAATTTCCAATTGTGTTAGTTCACAATTGTTTGCTAGGAAAATTATGTTATAGTTATGTACTCAAATGCTTAGTCTAAATAAGTTCAGCATGTAAGGAATATTTACTATGAAAAAACGCATTAAACAACATAAAACATAACAAATGTTAACATAACGTAATTCACAGAAAAAACAGTGGGAGGAGACAGAGAGAGAGGTAGCAACCAATCATAACAGAATCTGAAACAATGGCCTTTAATGAAACACCAGTATACGAGGGGCATACTGAAAGTCATGAGCAACACTGTTTTACAATCTTAATATTTATTTTTAAGCCAAACCAAATACATCATCATAATCTATAGACTTTCTTTCACTTTTCGACATAGTCTCCATTGTTTTGCACATATGTTTCCCATTGTTCTACATGTTTGAAAATGCCCTTGTGATAGAACTCCGTTCCAGCTGCCCGCAGACCCTGAATATCCTCCAGCGTCTCGTAGCGTTGGCCACGCTCCTTCACAGAACCGAAAAGATGGTAGTCGGAGGGTGCCAAGTCGGGACTGTAGGGAGGATGTGGAAGAGTTTCCCACCCTAATGCCCTGATCTTCTCCATAGTGGCACGGGCAGTATGCGGACGCGCATTATCCTGTTGAAGGATGATCCTCTTTCCAGGGTGTTTATCACGCAAAGCCCGACGGAGCTTCAGAAGTGTCTTGATGTAGCGGGCAGAATTTATGGTTTGTCCAGGTTCAAGAAAGTCAACCAGAATGCAACCTTGTGCATCCCAAAAGACACTTCCCATAACTTTTCCTACAGACTGCACTGTCTTCGATGGCGAGTTCAAGTGGTGCCATTCCATACTCTGACGTTTCGTTTCTGGCTCATAGTGATGGAACCAGCTCTCATCTCCAGTCACAATACACGTCAAAAATTCATCACCTTCATTATGAAATCCCTGAGGAAGGTTTAGTGCAATGGTTCTTCTCTGAAGTTTGTGGTGTTCAGTCAATAAACGGGGGACCCAACGGGCACAGACCTTTCGATAACCCAAGCTGTGGATCATTTCTTGCACTGCACTGTGTCCTATTCCAAGTTGCACAGCAATTTCATTCGCAGTGAAACGCCTATCTCCTGTAATGAGCTCATTAACTCTTTCCTTGTTGCGTTCTGTAGAGGCAGTTCGAGGATGCCCGCTATGAGGCGCATTTTGCAGACTCGTGTTTCCATCTTTGAAATGTTTCACCCATCTTCTAACACTGCTGGCACCCATGCAGACACCCCCATACGCACGTTGAAGTCTGAGATGAATTTCAGGAGCAGATTTTCCTTCTTTCACAAGGAATTTAATGACAGCACGCTGTCGAAACGAAACATCAATGTCAGCCATTTTTCAAACACCGTCTGTGGTCATGTGATAGAAGCTAATGACGTCACAATATGTCAACATGTGGCTTAAAGTCTGTAGATTACGATCCTGCAATTCGTTTCGTTACATTGTTGAAATTTAAATTTTTACAATGGGTTGCTCATGACTTTCAGTATACCCCTCGTATTTGGCAAAGATTAGGTGCATAAATGGAAAACAAACATATACTAGCTCATGTTCATTTCTTTGGAGTTTCCAAATTCATACATTGATTTTAATAAATAGCACAACTGCCTGTAGCCTGCAGTTGCACAGTCAAAGAATTCATCTCCTACTCTAAATGAATGGCTTCTAATGTGAAAGCTTGGGGCTAGCATACTGTAATGTTTATGAGTACTTATTTTTATTGTAAACTCTGCAGGAAATGCAGTGAAGTAATCAGAACTACTTAAAAATAACGCAGAAGAACACATTCACTTCATTACTTTTTTAGAACAGGCAGCTACTTTGAGTTTGCCAGTAAACTCTACTAAAGATTAAGACTTTGAAACAGGTTTGAATTAAGATGTTTGTTTTTTTAATAGTGAAATTAGTGTGCTATACGAATTGTTTACACATATCTTTGAGTATTACATAAGAGAAGCTTTGAAAATTTATAGCAAACAACTAAATAACCGAAATGATTCTAACCTTTTTGCACCCTCCTCATTCTCAGCTTCTTCAATTGGTTGATCCTCCTTTGTTTCAACTACTTTCTTGACTGCAGGATTTAAGGACAGCTGGGCTCTGAATTCTGGACGCAGATGCCTCAACACAGGCAATGCTGGACTACTACTGATACGTGGAGAAGCCATTGCTGATGTACTACTATCCGGAGAACCCTAATAAATTTACAAGAAAAATAATAGGTTGTTGTTACAAAAGTACCTAATATGTTGTTAGATGGGTGTTTGAAATCATTATAATATCATGCATATTTTTAAAAGAGAATATGAAACATAGGGTGAAAACATTTAAAGGAAATAAGACTTCTTTGAGATGATTTTATGAAAAGATTGCTTGTGCACCAAAAGGTAATCATTTTTCTGAGATAAATTTTCATCCCATATCTTTGCCCTGCTGAATAAATGTTATGTATTATTTACTAACCAGTATAGAATGTAGTATAGAATGTTGTAGAAAGTTATGTAACACCCTATGACACAGTGTGTTCAAAAAGTCATACAACCTATGGGACATATCATTAATGTTTTTTTTTTTACTTTCTCTATACGCACTCTGTACATAGTGTATAGAGAATGTATTGCACTCCACCAAAAATTTGATACCGAGATTTCACCGGAAATATATGTTTTAGGGTCACCTGTAACCAAAAAAAGTATTTTCAGAAAAAGGTAGGTGTGTGAATGTATGTGTGTGTGTGTGTGTGTCCATGTGTGTGTATGTGTGAACACGATAACTCAAAAACGAAAAGTAGCTGAAATACCAAACTTGGTATTTAAGTTTAGTATCTTCCAGGGATGCGACACGAAGATTTTGAGAAAAATCCCCCACCCGAAACTACCCTTTACATGGAACTTTTTTCGAAAATTTTCATTTTCTAAAAAATGGCTAACGATTTTGATTAAAATATCATATATTACAGATATTTACCTGACAAATAAAATGTATATTTTAAATTTTCTGGGAATAGCCTCTAAAGACTACTTTATTCTGAATGAATTTTGCATAACTACTAAACCGTAAGAGATGGACAAAAACTTAACACACAAAAAATGTAGATCACGTTAAAACACACAATTTATGTTATATACATTTTTTTCATGGAGTTGATCGTTTTTGAGATATTCCTTTTTCTTGGTTTCAGCTTTGAAAAACATACTTTTCTCATACAGGAATTTGTCAACTCCTGTCCATACAAACAAAGGATTATCAGTCACATAGCAACCAGCTTTTGGCTTTCCCTTTAACCTACGGTACTCCCTTATTTTGCTTCTACTTACAATAAAGCAAGAAATAAAGACTATTTCTGCTAATTTTTCTCGATTAGCATGAAATAAATAAAAGATAAGCTTATTAACAATATTTGTTAAACATCTGATGTGATCCATTCATATGACTTTCTCTACATCTCTGTAACAAACAATTGTTAATAAGCTAATTCTATCTACTTCATGCTAATTGAGATCAACATTAGCACAAATGATCTAATTACTTGCAAGTAAAAGAAAAATAAGGGAATTCACTAGGCTAAACTGACAATAAAACATTTTAAAATATGGTTGCTATGGGAATTGAAGTCTTGTTTCTTTGCGTGGCTAGGAATTGACAGTTCCCATATGAGAAAAGTTTAAAGTATTTTAATACTGAACCAATAAGCAATATCTCAAAAACAGCCAACTCCACAAAAAAATGTACGTGATATAATTGTGTGTTTAAACAAGATCTACATGTTTTATTCAGTAGGTTTTTGTCTATCTCTTGCGGTGGACTAGTTATGCAAAATTCTGCAAAACTCAATTCAGAATAAAGATGTTTTCGGTGGCCATTCCCAGAAAATTCAGGTTATCACCTTTACTTGTCATGTAAATATCATTAACATACAACATTTTAATCAAAATCATTAGTCATTTTTGAGAAAATCAAAATGTTTGAAAATTTGTCCAATGAAAAATTGAGGATGGGGGGGATTTTCTTGAAAATTTTCATGTTGCATCCTTGGAAGATACTGAACTTTTTATGTTATTTTTTTTGAGCTATGCTGTCCACAGATACAAACAGACATTTTTCTATTTTTTTTTTTTTATTCAGGGGGTCCCAAAACAGAAGGTATTGTATTGGGTGCAATACAATACCTTCTCTATACATCGTAAGTTGAGAAAGTAAAAATTGACTGACATTAAGTTGCAAGTCCCAAGAAGTAAGAGCATCACCTATCAAGGCAATTTGGTTTCTCCAATGCTGGTTCATGGAAATTGCAATGCCAAATAGGGAGAAAATACATGACTAATGGACAGAAACATACTTCCATACACAAATGTCTAGCAATAAGTCAAATGTAGACTGCTAAAAACCCCCTATGAGCTGTGAGAAATGCCCCAGCACTCGCAGAAAATTGGTGTTTTATGTTAATCATCCACACACTATTCAAGAATATGAACACATATTCAGAAGAGTTATTGCTATCACATAAATTAAACAGAGTTCAGCAACATTATTAGACATGTCTAGTTGTGTAAAGAAAATAATGACAGCCACTTCCAGAAGTTTATGTACTATTTAGTTTCCTCAGGTTGTAGCACTCTGTATAATTAGCTATGTCCCCAAATGATTCCTCCAATTTAATGATTTCTAGAAATATTTACGTTAGTCATACAGTGACTGACAACATATTAGTTTTCTTTCATTTTTTACAGATTCTGAATAATTGAATCTCTGGAGAGACAAAACTCTCCAATATACCGATATCAATTTCCTTTCACTGTGCACATCCATCTTTACTTGACCTAACACATTTTTTATAGGGTTACCTTAAAGGTTATTTATATTTCTCTTATTATATCATGTATTTCATACTCAAAATAAGACCTCAAAATGTGTTGAGCGAGAATTTCCACATGTGCACTATTCAATCTCAAATAAGCAAAATGAAACCAAATTTGACCTTGCTTAAAAAAATACAAACACACACAACATTTTGTATTTGGAAATACAAAATACAAAATAATGCATGCAAACATTTAAGGTTTTGTAATTAAAACTGTTCAAATGTATTGCATATTCCTAAAATTTTCACTGATAGCTGTTATAGCTTTGAAATCTTCAAATTTATTTATTTAACTCTAGTTTGTTTTTTTAATTATAATTCATAAAATTTCAATTTCATGCCATTTTATTTTGTAAGTTGAGCAAATTTTGATTTTTTCAAATCTACAACATTCTGGATTATGACAAATAACTTTAACATACATTGTAAGACGCATTTTATGATCAAACATATGCATATTTTATTGCAGTATCTAACCAAGCTGCTGTACATAAGATAAAGATGGGAATGCTTATTATGCAGTCTATAGTAAAGATTACTCCCTTGAAGTTCCACATTACACAGGCCGCAACATATCCTAGCATTCACAAAGTACTAACATTAGCATAGATGTAGCTATGGTAAATTCAATTAGAGCCCTGTACAAAGGAAGTACTTTTTGTCTAAAAGTAGAGGAAGGAATGGTAACTAAAGAGCTAAATTAAACAAAGGTCCACAGCAAGATTGTAAATTATGTCCAGTTTTATTTAACCTTTATGTGGATATACCAGCAGAGACTGGAAAAGGCGGTCATCAACAATCTACAGATTCTCAGGTTATTAATTGGCAGGGTCACTCAGAACCACTTGTCTAAAACAATCTTTGCAAGCCATACATAAATATTGTGAAACACAGAAATTAAAACTAAACCAAGCTAAGACTACTCAGATTGTAGTATTTAAGAAAAGTGGAACATTAAATATGAAAAATGGAAGAGAGAGGGTCTAGAGCATAAGCTAGTAGGAGTGCATATATACTTAGGAGTCAAAATTGATGGAGGTTCATGGGAGAAACAAAAGAAATTAACATTAGCAAAAGAAAAGAACTATGGTAGTGATTAGAGTATACAAAAGTAGAATACCAAATATAAAGATCAGGTGGCTAGAGAAAATTTAAAACATGGTGGTAGAGGCCAAAATGCTATATGGGATACAAGTGTGTGGGCTGGATGAAGAATGGGAAGCTGTAGATGATGTTCAGAGTCATAGAAGTTCTGCAGTGAAACACTGGGACTACCTTGTGCAACTGTAAAGGAGGTAGTCCAAACTGAGACAGGTAGAGGGGCACGAAAGGGGTAGTGATGGAAAGGGCAATGATATACTCTTACATAATCCTTAAATCACACAAAAGCAGTGTTTAGAATATCAAGAGAAGAGTGGATGGACAATCAATCTTCAAAAAAACTTGGAAAGTAATGGGCTAGGAGAGGTGTGGAGAAGAGGGAACATTAATATAAATGGGTTCTGGAAGGCTGCAAGAAAAAGATTTGAGGACATAGGAGTACAAAAATTCTTTAAGATCTCCTTTACTTTCAACGTGCAGATAAAAAGCTCATAAGAAGGTTAACAAACAAGAAAGACTGGGCAATGTATGATTAAGAGCTAGTGTATGGAGATCAAAATGATTTAGAAATAGTATATAGGATTATATAGGAGAACCAATGCCCTCTGTGTGGTTATATGTGGTTATTTGATTGTAAAGGGAAAAGATTTAAGGGCATAGAAAAACAAAAACTCTTTAGTGCAATAACGGATATAAGTTCCTCGACTTTATGTGCAGATAAAAGCATCATGAGAAAGTGAAACATATATAGACAAGGTTAACAAAGAGGAATGCGAGGGCATTGCATGATTAAAAGCTGGGGTATTGAGACCAAAAGGGTAGAGAAACAGTATAGTGCAGAACCAATTTCCCACATGTGATGATAGTGAAGATACCAAACATATTAATTACATTTGATTGTAAAGGAACTGATATGTGAAGAAAAGCTCATCTTTTGGAAAAATACCATAAGTGGATTGGGAAAAAGTTTACTTTAACTACAGAACAGATTTCAGATATTTTCCAAGCATAAGATGTATTTATTGTTAATTTTGATCCATAGTTCTGTTTGGATATCTCAGAGAACTTGGTTCTTGCATAATTAAAGTTTAAAGTTGTTAATAATTTCCTGGACTTAGAACATTTTTGTGTCTTATGAGGTAAATGGCTTTCAATGATCCAGTAGGTAAGATCTCATTTGTGTATGAAGTGCACTTTTTAAAGTAGCTGCAGCATTGTATTTGCCTGAAATATTAAGATAAGCTTAAGTTGAATGAGCCTTGTGTCTTTGAAAAATAAGTATGCAAGGCCATAGCAAATGACATGGTCCTCTGGTTTCAAGATATCTTGAAAATTAGGTTTTGTGTATGCGTGTATATAAACTGAGTCGAGATAACAGATGAAGTTTCTGAAAACTATTCCTATGTGTTTTCGAAAAAGCAACACAAATTAGGGGCTTTTGGAGAGAAAAGAAGTCTGAAATCCTCTATGAGTCAAAGTAACTTTTACTATAGATTGTTAAGAAATTAGGTCAGTTTTTTAAAGGTAAAAAGGAAGGGAAAATGGACAGTTAAAAGAGAGACACAAATAGTACTTACAATATAGTGTAGAATTTTAACCAGAAAATTGTACAACTGACAATGCAAATAGGACATCAACTGGAAAAGAGCCAGGGCTAAATACCATGTCATGTTCAATTTTTTTTATAGTGTTTAATGCCCACTACTTGTGGCACCACAGGTGATGACACTGGTGATATATGGAATGAAGGTGGAGCAAAGGTGGAATGTGATGGTGGGCAAAACTGGAGAACCCGGAGAAAACCCGCCCCTATGCCGTTGTGTCTACCACAAATCTCACATGTGGTCGCTTGGGATCGAACCCAGGCCATCTTATATTCAAATGTAACTCACTTAGCAAGAAAGAAAGAAATTAATTTTAAAAAATAATACTAACCTTGTTTAAAATTATCTCCAGTCTAAAGACAAGAAAACATAATGCTGGCCTAACATACTCCTAGAGTGTTGTAGGTATGTGTACGACGGTATCTATGATGTATTTGCACACTATTATCTAGTATTTGCTGGACCAAAAATCTGTTTGTATTATTCACTCATATTTACACATTTCCAAGATTAGGAAAAACAATTATCATTTTAAGCTTTGCTTACTTGCCAAACAGAACAACGCTAGCATAGGGCTGCTCACTATTTCTAACAATTCTTATAGTTTTTTTTATAATTTAAGCAAAAAAAAAAAAAAAAAAAAAAAAAACTTGATACAATTGCATAAATTTATGTAACCCATGTTACTTAAAAGGGTTCTTCTATATATAACAAATTTAAATTAAGCAATAATACTCAAGTTGTATATAATGTGTATCAAAAGCATAGAGAAATAGATTTTGAATTTGTGATAAACCTGGTAGGTCATATCAAATGGGGCTTATTTGAGGCACCACATAACTTAAAGTTATTCGATATTTAGATATGGGAAAAACAGAGAAAAACCTTATCCAGGTAACTAACCCTAACTGAGATCCAAACTTGGGACCTCTTGAATGTGAGGTGGACATGGTATATGCACATTACAGAGGTAAAAGGAAAAGAAAAAAATGTGTGTTACATCCACATGGCTATTCTAACCTCTATCGTATATTAATGACTATACAATTTTTATTTAAGTTTATTTTACTACCTACTTCATTTTAATTCAGATAAAGCTTTGCAGAAATAGCAACATTACACATCGTGGCCGAGTGGTCAGACCATTCATCTCTCACCTAGACGGCCCGGGTTCAATCCCAAGCGACCGCACATGAGATTTGTGGTGGACAAAGCGGCACAGGGGCGGGTTTTCTCCGGTTTCCCCCGCCATCTCAATCCACCGGGGCTTCATCTTCATGTATCATCAGTGTCATCGCCTGCAGTGCCAGAGCAGTAAAAGCGGGTGTTAAACCACTACAAAATAAAAAAAAAAAAAAAAAAAAAAAAAAAAATACACATTTCATTATAAATACAAACAAAATAGGAACAATTATATGTTTAGGAAATGGACTCTACATGCTGGCCTTACAATTTCACATTCTTTCGCACAATCACAAGAAACAACTGAACATCAAAACTACTTTCAAAGAATGACCAAGTATTGAACAGAACCATTAATAGCACACATCTCAAAAACGGCCTACAGTACAAGAAAAGACATTTAAAATAAATTGTATGTTTTTAAGAGATGTATATTTTGTGCACAAAAGTTTTTGTCTATCGCTTAAAATTACCAGTAATATAACAACTTTTAGTAAAACTTCCACAGGTGATCCAGACTTGAAGGTGTGGAAAAAATATTAGCCTATCCAGATTTGAAATCTGCTAGTTCACCGAGGTTTTGGCTTCTTTTTAGGATCACATAGGTTTAGCTTCACAGAACTCTCAGCTATGCTTTGAGGCTTAGGACCCTCCACCTTTGGCTAAGATTTGCAGCTTAGGAGTCCTAAAATTACTTCACAGGCTATTCCCAGAAAATTCAAGATATACAATTTGTCATGGAAATATCTGGGCATCTATACAGTATTTTAATCAAAATCGTTAGCTATTTTTGGGGGAAATCAAAAATTTCGAAAAATTATGTAAAGGGTAGTTGGGGTCGGGGAGATTTTTAATCATGTTGCATCTTTGGAAGATATTAAACATAAACACTAAGTTTGTTATTTATCAACTTTTCATATTTTAGTCACGTTCTCTCTCTCTCTCTCTCACCGAAAATTGGATTGAAAAACTCAATGTCATGGCCGGGATTTGAAGTATGGATCTTACGGTCCTATAGCAAGTTCAGGAAGCATTGCATTCCACCCAAACATTTGATGCCAAATTCCATTGCACTTGAAGCGTTCTAAGAGGGTAGGTTACGTTACGAACGCAGAATTCTAGCGCTTTTTCGTAACTGCGACCACCACTCGGCGGCTGGCACTCCGACCGCTTCATTTCGGTCTACCGCCGAACAAGTATTAAGACCCCCTGAAACCGCTGCGCCTTCTCAGAAATAATATTTACAATTTCAATACGTACATCATACAAGATGTTGGAAATGTCCTCTACTCACATATTTCCGACATCTCAGGAAATTTGTATTCGCACTAGAGTGTCTAATATCCGAAATTGAATGAATTTCTCCAGAAATGTGTTTCAATTCCTCCAATATATGGGGGGTTTGTTGCATACACTATTTTGCAAGTTCTCCCATATATACAAATAGCGTACAGGTAAGCCAGGGAATCCGCAAAGACTATAATCCTTTATAAAATTACTCTTTCAAAAATGTCCTGAATTGCATTTAACGACCTCTCAGGAGTATGCGTGGAAGCAGTGTCTTGTTGGAAAAATCCAGACTGATTTTCAACGTCGGTCACTTGTTCAAAAATGGTGTAAATCATCATTGTATCCCTATATATTGTTTGTTCAAATATATGTGCTAATTGTTCTGTATGCATTTTCCGCACATCAAATTTAACGTATAAGTAGGGGGCCTCATGTATAAAATCGGGTTTCTGTTGCACCAATGTCATTTTTCGACTAAATGGAACTATGTTTCGTCGGAGAATATTAAACGTGAGTTGATTACTCTTATCACAAACATTGTGTTTCAAATTGCATTCTTACTTCCTTTCGCGAGTTTATTAAATCCTTTGTGGTAAATAATAATTTCGAGGCGTTATGTATGTATATGCAGAGAACGAAACTAGGCAATAATGCACTTAATTACCGCTGTTTAAAACTCATAAATTTATAAGCATAAAACAGAAACGAAACTAGACAAAGGCTTCAGTAAAACTGTCGTTCACTCAGATGATGTTGCGAGCCACAACCATGCGTTAACTCATCGTGTGCAAGAGACGGGAGTCTCAGGTGAAACTGACGTGAATTCGATCGTGCAGTGGCCGCAGTTTGAAGGGAAAAGCACTGAAAATGCAACCTGGAGTTTAAGCTGGTATGCTTATTCGTCAGATATAATCATTACGCTCATTACCTTACGCTCATTGGTTAATTTTCAAGCCTGTTTCTGGTAGTCGAGGTCAGATGGGTAAACATCCCACATTGAAACCTCAACGTTACACATGGTCAAATGACGTACTATCTGATGTCGAATGCAGCATATGAATGAATAAATAATAATAAATCACTTTCGCTTTAACTCGGAGGTATGTGCTGCGACGTTGCCATATTTATTTACTCCACACTGCCTAACATGATAAAGCAATGTCTGATTTGACAAGTGTTGCAATGGGCGGACGAATGGGCTTGATTGCTCGACTCACCTTTCTTCCTTTGCGTACCAATATGACATAGAAATTATAACGTATTTTAAAACAAACACTTGGTGCCAACGTTACATAAATTATAAGCACAAAGAGTAAATCCAAGTTCATTACCACATAAAGTTACATTACTAGCACTGACAACAAAGCGGCGCTGTTCCCAGACCGACCACCAGCGCTGGCCGATACTCATTTGTTGTTACAACCGCGGCGTTATGTCGGGACACTAGACGGATTCGAGCAGACAGAAATTGAAGGTAAGGTACTCTTCCCTTCTACATCGGCCTTATATTTTGTACGGCTTGCTGTGTTTCCGCGAAATGAAATATGCACACCATTTTATCTACGTTACGTCAGTGTGTTTTCGAGTACCACATGGTCGTACATTCGTTTTCAGCTATCGAATAAACTTCAACAATTTCACGTGTTACACTCCCATGACTTTCTCTAGCTGCTCTGCAAACTTCTTACATATGATTATTTTTCTTTCGACACAATGCTGATCCAGAAAAACATTAACAGAATGTTATTACTTAGTTCCTTATAAGTAGAAGGACACTTATGGAATACACTAGGCTAAACTGATAGTCAAATGTTTTAAAATCGATGTATGCGATTGTCATTGCAAATCGCTTCTTTGCTTAGCCAGGAGTAGAACAAAAGAAAAACGGACATTTCTTGTATGAGAAAAGTATAGGCAAGTACTTTACAATTGAAACCAAATACAAAGAATATCTCGGAAACGGTTACCTCCACAACAAAAATGTAAATGACATAAATTGCAGTAAGTTTTGGTCTGTTACGGTTTAGCAGTTAAGCAAAATTCATCCAAAATAGAGGTATTCAGAGGCTATTCCCAAAAAATTCAAGATATACATTTTATTTGGGATGTAAATATTTACAATGTACGGGATTTTAATCAAAATCGTTAGCCATTTGAGAAAATAAAATTTTTCGAATTTTTTTTTTCCATTTAAAGGGTAGTTTGGGGTGGGGGATTTTCTTGAAAATCTTCGTGTCGCATCCTTGGACAATACTAAACCTAAATACCAAGTTTGGTATTTAACGGATTTTATGTTTTTGAGCTGTGCTGCCTCCCCCCACATGGACATTTTTCTAAAAATGTTTTCTGATTAAAGGTTCTCAAAACATATTCCGGTGAAATCTAGGTATCGAATTTTTGGATACAATACAATAGCTTCTCTATACACTATGTACGTAGTATCAGCAGAGAAAGTAAAAAGTCTAGCCTGTTATTTCCAATTTAGGCTTGACAGGGCTGTGTATTTAATTGTGTAAATGATAGCAGCGCCTCCAGTAACACTAGTGGCAACAACGAAACGTCTCCACAGCCGTCAAACGCACACAAAAGTATCTTTCTGTTGGCATATTGGGCAACTATGTGATACCATACTTTAAACACTACGATAAACGCGATAGCAGCTTGCAGATGCAACGGCAAAGAAAACCTGCCATTTCAACGTGCATCGCTAATTTTACGGCAACGTGCAGTTACCATGACTACGCAATGCTAGCGATCCATAAAGCTTCGAATTTTCAACCCTGAACTGAGAAATCGTTTATCTAAGCTACACTCATCACTTGTATGAATATCAATGTCAAGTAGGTTTGCCAGATTTTTACTTTCTCCATACGCACTATGTACATAGTGTATAGAGAAAGTATTGCACTCCACCAAAAATTCGACACCGAGATTTCACCGGAAATATATGTTTTAGGGTCCCCAATATCCAAAAAAAAAAAAAAAAAACATTTTCACAAAAAGGTCCGTGTGTGTGTGTGTGTGTGTGTGTGTGTGTGTGTGTGTGTGTGTGTGTGTGTGTCCGTGAACACGATAACTCAAAAACGAAAAGTCGGTAAAATACCAAACTTGGTATTTAAGTTTAGTATCTTCCAGGGATGCGACACGAAGATTTTGAGAAAAATCACCCAACCCCCAACTACCCTTTACATGGAACTTTTTTCGAAAATGGCTCTAACGATTTTGATTAAAATTTCGGATATTAAACATATTTACCTGACAAATGAAATGTATATCTTGAATTTTCTGGGAATAGCCTCTGAAGAGTAGTTTATTCTGGATGAATTTTACTAAATTTTGAATAACTTCTAAACCGTAAGAGATGGACAAAAACTTACTGCACAAATAATGTAGAGCACATTAAAACTCACAATTTATGTTATATACATTTTTTTCGTGGAGTTCGTCGTTTTTGTGACATTCCTTATTTTTGGTTTCTGCTATGAAAAACGTATATTTTCTCATACAGGAACTTGTCAACTCCTATCCATATAGACAAAGGAACTTCACTGACATAGCAACCAGGTTTTGACTATCAACGGTTGTCCCTTATTTCGCTTCTACTTACAAGGAAGCGAGTAATTAGACTATTTCTGCTATTTTTGTCTGATTAGCATAAAGTAAATAGAAGTATAAGCTTTTTAAGAATTATTTGTTGCAGGGATATGGAGAAAGTCATGTGAATGGTACACATAAGATTTTTTTAAAATAAGTGACACTTCCCGATTTTGAAGAACAGTAACTAGTGTAAATCTTGGAGGGGAGGGGGGGAGAACTATATTTATATCTGTAGTGTGTGTATTTGTACTTTGCGTTAAAATTTTAAAAGAACGCCCAGGATGATTTTGCCTCAAGTACATCCATTCAAACAATGCTTTTAAAATCCTTAATGCAGAACTAAATAGGTACGTGCCGAATGACAAATTACTATAACATATTGTATTTTATATCGCTTTTGTTTTGTTGTTAAGTGTTTGGCGCCCGCTTTGACTACAAATGGTACCTACCGCACGCAATATATTTTATATTGTGGTAACATATTGCGACTTCACTCGCTGTTGGTGACAGTTCATTATTACCTTAGAAGACTTCACTGCAATTTGTTATATATTGCAGAGGCATGTTTTTTAATTGGATTCACCGCAATGTGCAAGAGAAGCCCAACTGGTCTCTCTCCCCACAGCAAAATATGAACATGTGACCATGCAGTTACCAATAGTAATGTACAGAATGCATATGCATGCATTTCAAAATAGTCTTCAAAACAATGAAATGCGGTATTTTTATGTGCCATTTTAGGATAATACGGGACACGAGTCTTTCTTTTCGAATACACTACGTCTTGCAAGACTAAATGGTCAAATGGTGACAACGAATGGCCTTCATAATTTTTTTTTAAAAATTCGATATTTTTCCTGTGTCTTTATTTAGAATAAAATGGTACTCATCTATACTAAACTGATGAGTGTGACGTTTATTCAGCTCGTTACTCTGGCTAAGTAACACTTTCCGCATTTCCCTAAGATGGATTAAAAGAGTATTTGCTAGAACAGAACTTGTAACAAAGGTATACACCTGAAACTGTAAAGCGTGCAGCACACAAGAATAATTAATGTAAAACTACAATGCCATATGCCCAGTTTTTCCCTGGCAGGTCCAGACTTGCGTAGCTAGAAGATTCAATCCCGCTATAAAATCACATCGGCAAGAACAATAAAGCAGTCGCACAGGTTTCGTTCCATGTACACCAAGTGAATAAAGTAGACATATTTTACATGCTGGATAACTGCGCTGGTATGTTCGTAAACTCAATCATATGGCAAATATGTATATACAGGTGATTCAAAAATACTGTTACAACGTTTGGGGACATGTTCCTTACATCAAAACAAACAAACAAAAATGTTCAAATACACACATGGTGCAAAACTTTTCATTCTTGGTTTATTGAGGATTAAAATACTACCAATACACAGTTTAAAGTGACACATTATTCTATCGGCTTTTTAGGAGGTGTTACCACAAACATCGCTTACAGCAAATGATCCAAATGTCCTCCTCTTATGTCTAGACATGCATGAACTCGTCGAAACATGGAATGCCAAATACTCCCAGTCGGTGTCGTATGATCTTGTAGGCTTTCATGACACGTAGATTAAGTGTTTCTTCATCCAGTATGTCTGCTGCATAACCTAATGTTTTAAGGTGATCCCAAAACATAACAATCCAAAGGATTGAGGTCGGGGGAACGTACAGGCCATGTAACTGGCCCCCCTCTACCTATCCATTTGTCATGCTAGATACCAGCCAATGCATTTAGCCAGTGCATTTCGAACAGCGAAACTAAAATTTACTAGAACATCATACATAAACCACATGTTTCCTATTTGCAGAGGCACGTTTTCTAATAAGTCTGGGAGAATGTACCTGCAGAAGGCACTTGTAAGGTGTGATGGGGGAACGTAGGGGAATGTATTACACATTTGATAAATGACAAATGTTAACATGTAGCCATGGCAACAAAAGACCAATTCCGCAGGGTAAATTGGGTCAGAGCCTTTTATGAATGAGTGCATAAATAAATGAAGCTATTAGGTTGGACCTGGAAAGTCACTTAAAGTGACTCAAAAATTGAAAATGCGAAAACGAATTTTTTTAAAATATATGTTTACATGAATATATTTTCTTGTTTCGATATCAGGAATCCATCTCAAAATGCTGTAAAAGTATTTTAAATCACTCTGTATATAGCAGCCTTAAAGAGGTATTTTTCGTAAGTTAACTTGGCTGTAATTATGGCACTCGTAACAAGTGGCGTATGGGAAAAATAACTAGTCTTATCAAGAAAATATGATAGTAAAATGTAGAGTGAGGCACGTTTCAGATAGCTTGCCATTGATGTTTAAAATGAGTTGATATAATTATTGCTACAAGATGATTGGCGATGGACGCGGGGAATGTGGACAAGCCCTCCCCCCCTCTCTCTCTTACACACACACACACCATGGACTACAAAGGAATTTAAATTAGCTTAGGATCATGACGGTCCAGTTTTAAGGCCAAGACAACGTTTCTATAACAACGGCGGTGACCGCGCCTATTTAGTGAAGCACAACTCCAACCTATTATAAAAATTTTGATGTGTTCCATTCCACGACTTTCTGTACATCTCTGTAACAAAGTATTATTTTTAACTTGTACTTCTATCTACTTCAATTTAATCGAGATAAACGTTACTAGAAACGATCTTATTTCTTATTTCCTTTAAGTATAAGGGAAAAACTAGGCTAAACCAACAGTAAAATCTTCGAAGTTCTCTCGGGCTTCCAGCCAGGTGTAGATATGGTGAGGCACCAACGTTTCGGGAGCATACATTGTTCCCGTCTTCAGGGTTACTGAATGATGGAAGATGCGGTTTGCTAGTTACACAAAATTTAAAAAAAAAAATGATCCAGAATAAAGAGGTCATCTTCAGAGCCTATTCCCAGAAAAGTATAGATAGATAGATAGATAGATAGATAGATAGATAGATAGATAGATAGATAGATAGATAGATAGATAGATAGATAGATAGATAGATAGATAGATAGATAGATAGATAGATATATATATATATATATATATATATATATATATATATATATATATATATATATTTGTTTACCATTTAAATATCTTAAATATATGAGATTTTAATAAAAATCGTTAGAGCAATTTTTGAGAAACCCAAAATGTTCGAATGCTCGAATTTTTTTTTCGTGTTAAGATGGGGGATGTTCTTGAAAATCTTCGTGTCATATCCTTGGTAGGTGCTGATCTTAAATATCAAGTTTGGTATTTAACGGAATTCTCGTTTTTGTGCAGTGCTGCCAACACACAAACATTTTTCTAAAAATGCTTTTTTTTTATTCAGGGGGTCCCAAAACATTTATTTCCAGTAAAATCTCGGTACTTATCCAATTTTGGGTGTTAATGCAATACCTTCCCTATACACTATGTACATAGTACACGTAGAGAAAGTAAAACAGGGGCACACAGGGATGGCTCACCCTAACTGGTTGGAGTAGTGTGGTGAGGCACGGTCACCACCTTCAATAGAAACCACCCCTCCCTCAGCCTTCAAACTGAACCTAAAGTAATTTATATTCCACTATAGAGAAGGGACGTCAAGGCTGTGCAATGGTGGAAATAGCTGGGTGGCACGCTACAAGGTACTGTTGGAGGGTCATACTACACCATGGTTCAAAAGTGAATGTTACTCTTTCCTGATATCTATCTGCATTCATGTGCTTGTTCTGTGCTCCAAAAGTCACCAAAGATATTTTGTAGCATTAAACTTGACAGTCCTATGCTAGGGCTTCAGAAAACAACTTATTGAGTTTCAAAAATGGAAACTTGTACCTTTGCAAGAGGCCATTTAGCATATAACTTTAATGTTTCTAAATAAAATTGTTGCCTCAATTAAAATAAATATTTCTTTATTTATTTATGCTAGGCTATATACAGGTGAATATGACCGGTGTTCAGCCCTGGCTTTTTACCGGTCATACTCATATCTTACAATAGTTTATTAATTCTAGTTTGTTACACCATTTTTGACTCTATTTGTCCATACCTATTTATTTTTCACTTTATATAAGAATTGTCCAATCCAATTAATAAAAGGGTTAAATTTACATACACTTCACTTATTTATTGGGTAGGACAACGTTTCATGGAGCCTTTACCCACATCCTCAGCCATTATTAATTAGATATGCCTTCACATAAGTAGATTCATAATTTACACTACTTGTAATTTTCCAATCTTCTTACTGTATTTTTGAAACCTTTCAACTATAGCTACATTTCTATCTTAAACATTTCTTGTTAATATACTCTTTTCTCCAAATTTCAGTCCCTTTACATTTAAATAATAATGTTCTGCCACATATAGGATATTGATTTTGTGGAATACCCTTCCTTACACCTTTTAACTTCCATACTCCTGCTTTCAGCCATGCAATATCTTCTCGCTCCTCCTTATTTGTCACATCAATAAACTTTCCCTTCCCCATGAGTCTTTCACTGGTATATATAAAAACTAAAGATCTCTTTTCAGCTATCTCACTAAATATTTTTGTATTTCTTTATCTGCAAATCTTTTTTTTTCCTTGCCAACTTCCAGAAATTATTCACATTGTTTTCGCTTCTTCTCCACATTTCCCCTAACCCAATACTTTCCAAGTTATTTCTGAGACAGTCCACCCATCCCTTGTTCTTAAAAATAAATAACATGGATATGATCCCAAAAATAGAAAATGAAACCTAATCCAATGAATGCCCCCATTTCAATGGTGTCAAGCATCTGGGAAGATGAAAAAAAAAAATTGTACACAGAATAAAGAGAAAAGTAAGGAACAAATGGATTAAAGCACTTAAACATAGAGATTGGGTAAAAACTGTAAAAATGGAGGGGGGTGGGCTTCATTATACAGATAACCCTGGAACTATAAGAAAACCTTGATGGATGCTAAGACATAATCTAATACCAGGGCCCATAGTTAGATGACCTAAAATACTTTTAAAATATGATGTGTTCACCTCATATGATTTTCTCTTGCTGTTTCACAAACCATTCTTAAACAAGATAATTCTTCTATTCACATCATGCTAATCGAGATAAACACAAGAAGATTGGTCTTATTACTTGCTTCCTTGTAAGCAGAAGGGAAATAAGGGAATACATTAGACTAACACATAGGATCAGGATGCACATTTATAGAAATTTGTGGTTTCATTTTCCCAGTTGCAATCAGAGTGGTTATTTCAACAGCCTGGATGGTTCAGTTGATTAGGACCGGCTTCCTGATTTCAAGGTCATAACTTCAAATCTGACCCAGACTAATGGTTTACGAGTGAGCATAAAAACAACCACCCCATGTCAATAGATTTACTAGCATGTAAAAGAATTTCTGTGGGACGAAATTCTGGCACACCAGCAGCACTGATATAAACCTGGCAATTGACAGTGTTTTGTGTTTTTAACAAATAACTTATTTTTATGCACATCATAGCTGACGTGAATAATTTCTATAGTGTATAATGTGGTTCTAATGTTCTGTCCCTGAGAACGAGAAATTTAAAACTTTAATAAGTCTTTTTTCCTATTCCCAGAAAAGCTTCCCAATAATTAACACTTGTATTATAATATACATTTTAAATTTATTGTTGTTCTCATTTGGTTTTACTTTCAGTTATTATGAATCAGTATTTACTGAGGGAATCTTTACTCCTTGGTCATTAATTTGCAAATATCTCAGCTGTCAAAAAAAACAGATGTACCATTTTTCCCAGTAATTCAAAACGATTATTAGCAAACAAGGCATAGGACTGAGCATGAGTAACTGGACTGTCTAATTTGGTTCGAAACAAAACTTTTTCCAAAAGAAATAACTGTTGACAAACAAAATAACAAAAGTGTAATTGAAGGTGGAAGAAAGAATATTGAACACAAGATAAATTTTAATCAACTGTAATAAGACAAGATGGTTATTCATGCTCAATACTGTACTATGTTTCTTGTATGTTTTTCATATTACACTATTACTGTAATCATAAATTTAAAAAAATGGTTTACCTGAACTTCCTCTGTTGTTTTGTGACGAGTTCTCTTAAAGAAACCCTGGGCCAGAGCACCTGGACCATAAAGCCGCTCTACTCGCTGTTGTATAAAAGACTTGCTACTGGCTGTGGCATTATCCGAGGTTTCCACTGATGAACTGGCGCTTGATGTGTGTAGGTAAGTCTTTGACTGAGATCCATCCCCATAGGCCTTTGCCCCAGGTGACTCAGTGTAACCCTGAGATGTAACAGTTGTGGAATCCACTGATCCTGAGGAAACAAACGTGGTCCGAACGTAGCTCTTTGACTGGGATGTAAACTCAACTACTCTAACAGCACCTGGAGAACGTTTCTGTGGCGAAGTCACTGGAGCAGAAAGGGAATCCTTCGAGGATGTTTTTGGTGACTCTGGGGAATGTTTGAGGGGTGATGAAAGACCAGAACTATCCCTGGGTGACATTGTCTTACGAGAACCTGGGGAATCCTTTGGGACAGTCTTTGGAGATTCTGGAGAAAACGTGGCAACTGGGGAATAGTACCCTAATCCCTCTTGAGGCACAGAGGAAGGCTGAGAGTCCTTGAAATCCGTAGTATCTCTGGATTTCACTACTGTATGTACTACTGAAGATTCATAATGTGATGAAGAGTAAGAAGAATCTGTCTCTAACATCGATGACATAAAGTTACGAGTTGACTCCCTGATAGCTGAAGATGATTTGGAAAAGAACTCTTGTTTGCTTGTCATACTATATCCATCCCCTGTGTGAGAAGACCCCCAAGGTTTCTCATCCCCATCTAATGTAGTTCTTCCCATCTTATTCAATATGCCATTCATAGCAGGATGAACATCTGTAAACGGTTTTTCCTCCATTGTCCTTTTAGAGTCTAACTTTGTGTCCCCATTCACACAATGCACAGTCTCTTTTGAGGTAGGTGCCACAAGAAAGTTTCCACAGTCTGATTTGTATGTCACATGACCATCTCCAGTTTCTAATATGCTGCTAGGCCTTAGAGGACTCACATCACGGCTCTTTATGAGTCCAATTCTACCAGGACTATGGTCACGTGATCGGAAACCTTCACGCAGCTTACTGTCGTATTTCGTAATGCCACTATAACCACTAATTGAACAAGCAAGTCCTAAATACGAGGGTTTTTTCCCTGCAGAACTATCACCATTTAATAGGTCATCTGATTTTGAACCATTGGTCCCATTTAATAATATTGCACTGGGAATGTTACTTGTCTCTGAGGGCTTTGGCCCAGAGCTTGCTGGGGACTGGCTTCCTACTGGATTAGGAGAGCCATCTGGTGAAGTCTCAAACAACCGGGCTGTTCTTTTAACATACTCTGGTGTCACTGCTTCCCCTGAAGTTTTGTTTGTTTCTAGACTATGGGCTTCTGGTGTGCGAAGAGAGAGAGGCAAGCTCTGTAATGTGCGTGCTGATATTGTCCCAGCATCCACACATTCTGTGAGGAAAAATGAAGAAAAAGTATTAAGCATAACATAAATTATTAACAAAATTAATGTAGATTATATTTATATAACTATATTAACATTTTTTTTTTCACAGTGGCCATGCATGGTCTAAGATTGGAAAGCTTAATCAGATTTGAGAGATTGAATTACACACATCTTGAATCATGGATTGTCAGGCTATAACGCTCAACTACCATAATGGGCCTGGAAATAAAAGTGCTTAGGTGTAAGAATCAGGTGCCTAAGGATGAATGTAGTAGGGATCTCATTATGGTAGCTGTGTGGTAGTGTGATAACTTAACCATAAATCTGTGATTCTAATTTTAGCTGTGGCATTGAATTTTCAAATCTGATTCAAATTTTGTTTATGTTATTCATTTTTTGGTACGAATATTCTTAATTATGTTAAAAACCCAATATCACTGCCCTGAGGAGGAGAACTGTAACACTGTTGAAATATTGGCCAGAAAATTCATTTTAGCATAACTGACCACTGTGATAGCTTATGGTTTAGAATGTGAAAATATTGTACTGTTTTCTTCTATGAGGCAAACTGGGTGAAGAATTTAATAGCGCACAGTTTCAATGAATAGAAGCTCTCAAATTGTTTAAACACGGTAAAAGCAAACCAATTTATTTTTCACAAAGAGTGCTGGGAACATTTATTACACCAGCAATTTACTTCGCCATTAGAGAATATTTACATCTAAACCTGCAATTAAATTGCATATAATTGTATGCTGAACATTAAGTTACCATGTGTTGTTTATTTCATGGATTTCAGTTGTAAATATGTCTTGCATTGAAACAGAAAAGATTGTTGAAGTTTATGCAAAGTGATACATACCAAAACTGTATTTTTTTTGGCATAATATAATTTAACTATGTGTTCCTTCATTTATATTTCTTGCTTTTCATTGTTTAAATCCCATGGTATTCTACAAACTTTCGTTATACAGTAGTGGCATTAATTTCTGGATACCTCAAATTTGAATATTGCTCTTAACTCTCATTCAGGATTATTCTTATCTAAAAAATTATACTCAGGAAGTGTTCCTATATACAGTATTTAACCCTTTATCATACACTGGAGCTAATTTGCCTCTTTGGACCAACTTTGGAGTGTGTGTGCACGCGCGTGTGCGTGCATGTGTGCATGTTCCAATTTGAAAATCTGAATTATTGTTCTCATGTTACATAGAGGAGCTCAATATTTGAAGAAATCTATTAATTTTGGGATTATGACAATTCAACACCATGAGCATCATAATCTAAATAATTCCCTATTTCCTTAATTTTGGGGCCCCTATTATATGAAAATAATAATTCATAATATTTCATATTGGATACCAAATTTAGCTTTCATTTTATAGTTCATTCATTTTGAAATATAGCACATTACTCTAATAATTGGAGAGCTCAAAATTGGGAAAATGAGAATTTTTAAGACTATGGTGTTCTTGTTGTTCATGGTTTTGAAATATCATAATCCTAAAATTACCAGATTTTCCAAAATTTGAGCTCCTTTATGTCATATGAGAACAATAATTCTGATTTTCACATTAGATACAATATAATATAAAATATATAAAATTAAATATTTTTCCAAATTTGAGAAGTAACCTATTAAGGGCCAAATTAGCTTCAGTTTATGGTAAAAGTGTTACCACACTATACTGTATTATGGTATAATTTATCAGATAAGAACAATCATAAATGAAAGTTGAACACAGTATTCAAATTTGAAAGTTAATTTAACAAAAAATGTGTCTAGAATTAATGCCACAACAGTAGCAACACATGGAATTTTACAGTACCCAATTAATAATTTGCATGGTGATATTTCATGGAACCATATGCTCATGGTTTCAATCAGTTCATGTATCACTTTAGCATATTGGCACAATAGCATTAAGGATTTAGTATTGAGATATGAGGGCCATGCAGAAAGTGACAGACAATTTGGCACAACTAAATAATGATGAAAGTTATCACCACAAAACTTATTTACAAAGTTACTGTACCTTATTCTATTTTTTAACATAATTGTCATTGCTATCAAAGTATTTATTGTCACGTGGTACCAGTTTTTCAACACAGATGTTGTACACTTTCACCACTAAAGATCTGAGCCAAGCTGTCACTGCCACTTTGAGGTCTTCATGGCTGGGAAATCTTTTCCATCCAAAATGTCATGCACAGTGTACAAGGTGTAACACTTGCTTTTTGAATTCTTTTATCAACATTTGCTTTTAACTCCTCCATAACAATTGATGAACTTCCACTCTGTTGTTTTTCGTACACACTGGTTCATCCTTGATTAATCGTAAATTATGTGTCATTTCCTCACTGAAGACTTGCTCATTGCATTATCAGTATACGTGTTATTTGCCTATAAAATTTGATTGACCGAACATTTGTGCATTAAAAAAAAAAGCGAATAAATGCTTTGGCAGTAGAAAAGTATGAAATCAGCATTGAAAAACTGGTACCACATGACAATAAACATCTTGACAGAATAGAGAAAGGTACTGTAACTTTGTAAATAAGATTTGTGTTGATATCTTTGGTTATCACTTAGTTATGCCAAACCATTCATTACTTTCAGGATGGCCCTTGTACATTTGAAGAAAAAAATATCACTGGGTGGCGTAATAAATACTCCCAGTACTGCATAAATCAGCATAGTTAGCAAGATGTTTCACATTTACAATACCAATAATTTATGCTTATGGAAATAGTTTATTAAAGTTTTTTACAGGAAAAGTAAGATATTCTTTGATTAAATTTTTATTCATGTCATATTGTGGTTGTAGCAAAACATACCGTAGTCCAGTCACCAGAGTGCCTTAATTGGAGGTTTTAATTAGCTTTTTTATCTTCTATTGTTTAAAAAGTGATACGCAATTTTATAACAATGCAAGGAATTAAGATACATTTTATAGAACAGTAGATAAATATAAGTGTTTTAATCACTTAAAAAAAACAGGAATATTAAACTTACTTTCTTCAAATAAAAGTTAGCACATGTACAGAAGGCTCAAAATGATACTTCCAATAATAGTTCAAACACGCACGCACGCGCGCGCGCGCGCGCGCACACACACACACACACACACAATATGTGGCTTAAATAGACTATTATTTATGTGTGGAATGTTTAGCACACAGTGTGTAAGCGTGAGTGTTCTAATTTTTCATGAGCAAATAAGTTTAATAAGCCACGTGTAATATGCGTTTTATGCTATCCTAACATTAACTGAAATATTGTTATATTTATTAGTCGTCATTACAAGGAATGGAATTTTAGTTGTAACATAGGTAGTGCCTTATTTGTTCATACCCTGCCAGAATGAACAATTTCAATTCTGGTTGTTTGAACTGCACTAAATAAATAAATAAATGAAAATGGATATTCCTGAAGAATTTTTTAGATTATGCTAAAATAGCTGTACTTAGTTTGTTACCCAGCAAGACAAAGGACTTATATGACAAGGAATATTCATTATTTAAAGAATGGAGAGCTGCCAAACGAGTTAAAATAAAGTACTTTTTTTATTTCATGATGAAATAAAGACTCATTTCTGTTGTTTCCTAAGATACATGAAATGTATACATGAAGTCTATAGGATAGGATAAAATCTTAATATCATTTTGGGTTGAATAAAACACTTTCCCTATCTGTGTGTGACAGTGAAAGAAATGATTTATCAATATATTAAGAATACTTTAAAATTACAATTTTAAAATGTGTTACATTTATGGAAATTGTAGGACATGATTTTAGTTGCATTTTGAAAACATTAACACTTTTGAAATTATAATTCTGAAAACTGGTAGTCTTAAACGCTTCACCCTGCAACAAAATGACCTTCACCACTGGCATGCACAAAGTGTTATACCACCATTGTTATTCAGTTGCTTTATTACATTTAGGCAAGCATTAAGCAGCTTAGCAAAGCAGCCCACATTAAGCTCAGGTGTTAACCATTTAGTGTTACCTGTATACACACTTCTGCTTATATTACATTCTTCAAAGTCACTGCTCAATGCTCAAATAATAAATAAAAGAACAAAAACTGTAATGGATTTTCTAAATTATGTAAACTTTGAATGTTCCCATTTGAAAATGTTATGAACATGACTGCAAAAAAAAGTAAAGTAAAAATTATATATGTTACACAAATCTTCAGAAACACACTCAGAATATATGCTTTTACCTCAGGAACACACAACTATAGTTTTTGCAATTTTAATTCATTATAAAACAAGTCTCTCACATTCTAAAACAGTTTAAAGCAAGACATGCTTATTACATTATGGAGCTTGGTTACCAAAATAATATGCAATACAACTGCATTATTCACTAATTTAAATGAGCTACGAAAATATCTTCTCAGACAACACTTTTAAGTTTGTAAACACAACATTCTCAAGATTTATTTGTACTTATCCCTGTAAAGTCCTCATCTACAGCTAACCTAAAAGAGCCTTCATATTATGAGGGGTGACCAAACATAAAAGAGCTCATGTTTATAATTCATCAATATAAAAAAGCACGCTTAAGATGCTTATGCTATGGCAAGGTGACACACATTCATGTAATTTTAAAAGCAGCTATAAATTTGAGTCGCAACTTATGTTTGACATTTTTAAAAATGGTGTCAGAAATTAATGACTTTTGTTTCTAGGGAATGGTATCCAGTTATTGTGTTTTGAACAAACAAGGTTCTTTAATTTCTTGCAGAACAATTGGTAAAATTCTGTGCAGGTAAATCATATGGACTGTATTAATAAAAGTGTTTGTGGCTTAAAAATAATATTTGGTTTTCAATGTGATACCATGGTAAATCCCTTATGTCCATGCTTTCCTTTGGATGATACTCAGAATTGGCTGTCATCAAGCACTTTCTTTTCAATGGTGTTTCTTCCAAAAACATGCCTTTTTTTTTAAATTGGTAAGCAATAATGGTTGAAAAGGCACAGCTATTTCATAGCCTACTCACCAATTAACCAGTTTTATTCCAAATTTTACAAAAAGCTTGGTTGCAAAACACTGCACAACTGATCAGCACTCAGGTAAGGGTTCTAGTGAAGGAAGTGAGTTTTAAAGTTAGAAAATCTGGCATGCTCTCAACATTGTCTCTCCAGCACACCTTGCCGGCCATTAGTGAGAAGCAAACTAATCTTTCTTTACATAGCACCAATAAACATGCATTTCCAATTTTATAAACACAAAAGTGTAAGCTAGCTCTGCTTCCTTGTCATTTTTGTTGCTCTTATGCATCCTTGACCATAAGTACCACAGAAGCAATAGTTAGTAAATTCATTTCAGAATCCCCCCCCACTATTTCTCAGGCATTACTATGCCATAAGCTTTGAGTAATGGTCAATGGTGTAGTCTTAAGGGATGATATTACCAAGTTTTAACATTAGAGTTCCTTAAAATACCATTTACATACTCAACATTTCAAAGATGCATTAAATATTTCCTTTATTCAGCAAAATTTGCAACCACATTCTAATATAGGTTACAAATTTACAAGAAAAATGTTATTAATTTTCTTAATATTTTTCTTTAGAAAGCACATAACATTTACACAATTATGATATACTTCTTTTAAATTAGGCACCAATGCATCAGTTAAATTTTCCAGAGAATACATCAATAAATGTGAAAGTCTGAAACAACATCCCCACCATCATAATTGTATGTCATTTATATTTGATCAACTCTCGTATAGTATTCTTCAGAACATGAAGGCCTTGACCCACTCTTCTTCCAAAGGCAGAAGTTAGGGTTTGTGATTTTTCTGTTTAGCGGTTAGGGTGGAAATCAATCCTCACTGTTGCAAAGTCTTAACTTACTGGTCCCTTTACTGAGGTGTGATTCTAGACTTACAAGCAGTCTCTCCCGGAAACAGATTTTATTACGTTGCCTCTCAGCAGCATAGACAATAGAGTTCTCTTTGTTTGCTAATGGCTATGCTCAGTGGTAGGAGAGAGCGGTCCCATTTGAGGGCCATCATGTTTTGGAAAAAACTATATAAGACATATCTCCTGCATAAAAACACACACATCGGGTTCTTGGTGATGTACCTGATGTTTCGCTGGCCGTGATGTCAGCATCAAGTGAACAGGTGCCTATGGACTCATCTGATGCCATGCTGGAATCACGGTGGCGAGCATTCAAATGAGAATGATGGGTTGGTGACGAAGCCAGCTGTATACGTAGCGTGTGAGGCCGAGATGTAGCAGCCACCTTCGCTTTCACTTTAGCGGCAGCAGTGCCGCCACTCACCTGGCGAGTGCTGCAGCAAACATCATCCCATTCACAGTAACCTCCCCTTCCAAATTTTCACCTTTACATACTTCCAATATGTTCTTATTAACACTAGCAATTTACATTCACCTTTTTACTACTGTGAAGTTTTCATTCTAAGCCACAATGTGTGCAGAACTACCACTGCTAAAACAAGAATATGTGCATCTCCAAAGAAAAAAGCAAGAACAGAAACAGTTATTCATATCAATAATGCACCATGTATACAGGGTTACTACAAAAGAAATAGACAACTTCAACTGCCTGTAAAACAAAAACTATTAAGAGATAGCAACCTAATTATTTTGGAGGTATGTTGAGAAACTCTCAAAGTTTCGTTTGTTACTATTGGTAACGCTGTAGTGTTTTGTTTGTTGTTGCAGAAGCTGAGATGGCGGAAAATCCTGTGGAAAAGGCATATTGCGTGTTGGAATTTGCTAGAACGCAATCAGCAACTGTTGTCCAATCACATTTTAGAACACATTACCACAAAAATGAAATGATGCGCTCACAAAAACCAGCATTGTCTTCATCATGTCGCAACATGTCGATGCAAAAGTCACACCATATTACCTTATCTTCTTCACTCAGAAACTGCAACATCTGTAATCTGTAAGGCATCATGTGCAGTCGCTTCTGCAAGATTTTCCATACAGTTTGCTGTGGAATTTGTAATTGCATGCTTGCCCTAGATGTCGATTTCTGTGGGCTTCTTATGTAGGCAGAACGAACACTTTCCAACGTTTTCTTCCGAAACTCTTGGTCTTCCCGAGCTCTTCCCTTTGCACAAACATCCCGCTGTCTCGAATTTTCTATACCAGTCGTAGATTGACTGTCTAGTCGGTGACGTTTTGTGGTAACATGTTCTAAAATGTCGTTGGACAACAGTTGCTGATTGTGTTCTAGCAAATTCCAACACGCAATATGCCTTTTCCACAGGATTTTCCGCCATTTCAGCTTCTGCAACAACAAACAAAACACTAGTAACAAACGAAACTTTGAGAGTTTCTCAACATACCTCCAAAATAATTAGGTTGCTATCTCTATTAGTTTTTGTTTTACAGGCTGTTGAAGTTGTCTATTTCTTTTGTAGTAACCCTGTATAATTTGCAACTACCACAGTTTTTGATAAGGTGAAACCATCACACACCTACTAAAGAAGCAAGGATTTCAAAATGTATGGAGATAAACTAAGTAAAATTATATTGACATAATTAAAAAGGTATGCGACATACTTCCCTAATAGAGTGGAAGATATTAGGTGTATATTTCTTAAAACATTAATATTACTTTCCTGTTTGAAAAACTACAGGATGGTTCAAGAATACTTTTACAATGTTTGGGGATGAATTCCTGAACATTGAAACAAGAAAATATGCTCATATAAACATATGCTCTAAAGTGCTTTGTTTTCGTGTTATCAATTTATTAATGAAAGTCACCTTCAACAGCTTTCCCAGTTCAACCTAATAACTTCATTTATTTATGCACTCATTCATAGAAGGCTTTGACCCATTTACCCTGCAGAGTTGGCCTTGTGTTGTCATGGCTACATGTTAACATTTGTCATTTATCAGATGTGTACATTCTCTCAGCATGCCTTACAAGTGTTGTCTACAGGGACTTCATTCAGAATACTCTCCCACACTTATTAGAAAATGTGCCTCTGCAAATAAGAAGAAACTTGTGATTTATGATGCTCTAGCACATTTTATTCTCATTGTTTGAGATGCACTGGCTGGTGTCTAGCATGACAAATGGATAGGTAGAGGGGGATCGCTTCCATGGTCTACACGGTCCCCCAACTTCAATCGTTTGGATTTTTATCTTTTGGAGCACCTTTAACCATTGGTTCATGCAGCAGTGATCCCAGATGAAACTTTTAATCTATGTGTCATGGAAGCCTGCAAAATCATACAACACTGACTGGGAACATTTGACATTCCATGCTTCAACAAGTGCATGATTGTCTAGTCACAAGAGGAGGACATTTGGATCATTTACTATAAGAGGTGTTTATATAGAACACCTCCTAAAAAGCTGATGTCAAAAATAGAAGTATCATTTTAAAATGTTTTCATTAATAGCATTTTGAATTGCAATAAATCAAGATGACAGGTTTTAGGTCATGTTTATATCAGCATTTTTTCTTGTTTTGATGTAATGAACCTGACCACAAACTTTGTAAAAGTATTTTTGAATGACCCTATATATACATATGTATGTATATAGTGAACTAATGTGTAATCCTTCATACATTTTTGTTCACATAGTAACAGTCAGATGTGGTACACTTATGGAACTATTTTTACCCAGTACAAACTCATATATTTACCTTAAATATTACAGCACTCATTAAAGTGTTTCTTTCATTCTAATCACTTTTTTTGCATGCTTATCTAGAAATGATTTCAAATCAAGCCATAAGTACTCTGTTACATAAATCATGCAGAAAGAATGTTGAAGTGCATATTGGAAAGACAAAGGATAAATTCAGAAGTAGTATTGATAAACTCTTGCAAAAAGAAAAAAGAAACAGAAAACTTTGAAGAACTTTCCAACAAACTACCATTTATATTTAGATGTAATCAATAAGTATGGATGTTAAAAAACAAATATTAAAAAATTACTTTAAAAAATTACACATTTGGAAGTGCTTTGGGTTTTCCGAAGTAAATTTCTGCATTTCTTTTGTGATATGCTAGTAAAACAAAATTATACAAATTTCAATTTGAATAAGAAAATTCAAGGCATACATTTTATGTTAGTAATCAGGATGGGGAAAAAAAACAAAAAACGACTTTCCACTTGAGGAAAGTACAGGTCTTGAAAAATTTAATCCAATAACAAGAAATAAGTGGGAAATGGTCGTCCACAAAAATGATATTTGATGCGATATTTGATGCAAGTTGTATACTTGGAAAAAGATCTACAATTTCTGGTGCAGCAAAATTTTATCTATCTCTTACAGTTTATCAGTTATGCAAAAGCTATCCAGAATGCACAGGACTTCAGAGGTTATTCCCAGAAAATTAAACATTTCATTTGTCATAAAATATTTTAATCAAAATTAGCCATTTTTGAGACAATCAAAATTTTCAAAAAGTGTTCTATTTAAAGGATGATTCTTGAAAACCATGATGAACCTTTGAAAGATGCAGAACTTAAAACATCAAGTTTGGTATTTATCTAACTGCTTTGTTTTTTATTTATGCTGTTCATATGTGCATGAACACACACAAGGATCTTTTTCTAAATTTTTTTTATTCATGGAAATGGAGATTGTGTTTTATTTATGGACGCTTTTAACTGCTGTGGGTCTCAGAGTCTCATTCTATACTGGGCGTAAAAGGCTGCTTATTTTTGCTCAGATGCCTCTTTATCCGACTTGAGATTCTTTTACGTGCCTAAATCTATGCCACGGGATCAACAGCTTTACTTCCCTTCCAAAGGAAGCCATGCTAAGGATTTTAGCCTGAAAAAATTCATCAATCTCTGCCGGGTTTGAAACTGCAACCTTGGGTTATAAAATTAGCAAGGTAACCATTACACTTTTGTGTCAGACATCAAATTTTTTTTACCTTAAAATTGTTTGATGCAGGTTTTAGATAGGCAGATTGTTATCATAGAAATTACAAAATATTGCAGCACAATTTTCAGGAATTTTTTTTTTCCTGTATTGCATAATAATGCCCATTACTGACACTAATAGCATTTAACTACTAAATACATGTATAAATGTTACATTAATTAAAAATAATATGTTCAAATGAATTTACACAACTTGCAATAAATTGTTTTCATGTAAAAATATTTCAGCATAAAAGACTATTTAAATTTAGCTCACACTGAGATACCATGGGAAAAGTTTGTATATCCCTGTATATTTCTGTGCATACACATTAACTATTCTATTCCTTACTGCTTGCACTGCCAGAATGGAAATCAATACTCTACACTTTGTTTCCTCTTTGGAGTGTTATTCCTCAAAACTGAGACAAAATTCATCCAAAGTTGACACTTGTAATGACAACAATCTCAAACCCATATTTCACTCTCTGTTTACATCCAACAAGTAACTGCGTCATTTCCAAAAGCTGAATACTCCATATCTTAATTAACAACAGCTAAATATTCAACAAAATAAAATAATCCATGCAACATGAATTTCTTTTGACAGAATTTCACACAATCTGAAAGACAAATGCACAAGAAATACAGGACTCTGAAGAAGGAATAGTTTATAGGTGCAATAAATCAACAAAAAGCAATCTATGCAAAGCAGATCAACAAACTTGCAGTAATATAACACTAACAAAAAAAATATAGGGGCAAATATTTGTATTTTTCAGCAAGAAATGACAATACTACTACAACTGTACACCATGCAACACTTCAGGCCACAAATACAATACTTTCTAACATCAAGTTTACCACTATTTAGCAGAATCAAAATGAATGAAGCCTGTAAAGTGTGGTGTTCTTTCATCTGATCAATGTAACCCTCATTTTTGCCGAAGTTGCAATGTATAATTTAATTTCACTCAACTCTTGCCTACAGCCCTGCCACCTATATTCAGGGGAGTTGGTTGTTATCGCATTCTAAAAGTTAGGGAAAATTGTATATGTTCAAGAAGCCATAAATCAGATGTTATCAGTCAGATCTTTTTCAAATTTTTTGTGCTGTGTTAGTAAATTCTTGAGTTTAAAATAAGCCTATAGGGGCTGTTGTATTACTCACTATTTGCTATAAAATGACTTTTAAAGATGCAATAGATATTTTAGTTTTGTCATTGTTTATCTTGATATATGTACCCTTTATTCCAGTTTTATTGCTTAGATTTCTGTGAAACTTTGGGAATTTACTAAAAAGGGATACCTAAACCTACCCTACCACAATTATTGAAATATATTCAGTATTACTGGGTAAAGTTGCATAAAAACTTTATTACTAAAAAAAACCAATTTATTTTTACCATGAAAAATACAGCAATTTCCTCAAATTCCTAAGTAATTCTATAATACTGGCAAGGGAGTTTTATCATACATTCATACAGTAATCCTGAAAGTTTCAGGCTGTTAGCTTGAATGGTTTGAGAGGAAATGGTACAAGAAGTGTAAAAAATGTGATTTTTCAGGAGAGCAAAAAGAAAATAGCATACATTCTCTAACCTTACTTTTTTAATTTTAGAATGCTCCAGGACTGTAACTGTCTCCCTCCTGGGCTTCCTTATCTTCTCTCTTCCTTTTTAGCCCTCTCTTCTTCACTCTGGCTTCTTTGGACATCTCCTCCATAGCTTTATCAGCCTTAGCAACACGGTCCAGGTCTAATGCTCGCAGTGCTTTCTTCATGTTTTCTCCTGGTTCAATGTCCATTGCTTTCATTACATGGATTCTCTTGTAGCACCCATCATTAAAACATATTACTGAGTCGAAAACACCAATTTTAATTGTTTTTGCTCCAACAAATACATTTTTTGGTATCCTTTGCCAGATGCAGCTGTTGAAAGACTCGTTCTGGTTTTGAGTCTTGCCATGTAGACATTTTCTTAGTAGTTCTTCATCTGTAAGCTTCCTGTAAATGGGCTTGATTTTTTTCAATCACAGCATTTGGCAAGGAATGTTTATGTACATATTCAGCTCCAGTTATAAGTGATCGCTGATAACCACACCATGATTCAACTCCTGGTGGACAGAGACCATGGGAAGGGTTCTCATCAGTAGAGCATTTGTGAAAAAAAGAAGCCCATACAGCTTTCTGCATTTCTTTTAGATTATTGCAATTATTTCTAATTGCCATTCCATAGTAGTTTTGTAACTGATCAATTTCTGATTTGGTAAGCCGACCTCGTCCACCAATTGGCTTACCATCATCTAATTTCTGCCCTTTCAAAGATTTGCATAATTCCAGTAGAAATCGACCCATTCTCTTTTGAACATGGCCTACACATTCAATTTTGGTAACTTCCACTTCACTACCATAGGGCTTTGCCTTAGACACTGCATGATACCCCTTGGAATCACCATCACCCAAATATTGCACATAGCGCAGGCCTCTGGTAAGCTCAGATCTTGAGCAAATTTCAACTGCACCTGCAACCTCCATCCCTCCACTGTAGCCATCAAAATTTTTGAGGCAGGCATGGTCATTATTCCTAGTGCATCCTGCACAGTACTTGCTATATGTTGCTACATCTAGCACTTTTCCTGTGAGCAGCGAGGTTCCAGTCACAACACCATGCAGTGATGAGAAACCTCTCTTCTGCCATGATCCATCTATGACAATTGTTGTGTCAGGACTACCTTCTAGTTCCTTGACTTCTTTAGCAGCATTCCACATTGAACCCTCAGCAACCTCTTTTACACTGTCATATATAGCTTTGTTATACACATCAAATTTACTGGCAGGTGGTGGTAGGTCCATAAGAGCACAAAAGGTACGAGCTGCCAGTTTACCTTTTCCAATACACCTCATGGCATAAGCAAATCTAAGATTTACAGAGGAGACTTTTCTTGTATTTACTGGTGATGTCATTGTATAATTGCTGTGGTTACAATATTTACATTCTAACTTTAGTTTAGTTGACAAACCTCTTCTGCTTCGCTGTTCCTCAGTTATTTGTACACTATTTACAGCATTACAACTTGAACAAGAAACACTTTTGTTTATAAATAAAGATAATATGGACAAGTCAATAATTATATTTACACTATTTGTAGCACTTGAAGCTGGCATATCATTAACATCATCACTAACATTGAATAAATCAGACAGCTTCTTTCTTGAGGCACTTGAACTTGCAGGGGATTGGAGGTTAGGTGAAGATGTGCCACCTTTTACTGTAATGTTGTTCAGCTTCTTGTGTTGGTTACCTCTAAATTTACGTTTACGATTGAATGAGGTATTTCTTCCCATATTTAAATTTGAAAATATACTCAAAGACCTCCAAAACTAACACTGTTATACAAAATTCCTTTTCTGCACCAGCTAGTAGACAGATTTCCCTTGCTTACATACAAGAAAAGAGATCATAGTTCAGTGCTGCCACCAGCAAAAGATCACAGCAACAAAACACACATGGTATGATATTAGTTCAGTGCTGCCAACAGCAAAAGAATAAGCTTCCCAGCAACAAAACATACAAATAAAAAGCCTCTTACCCATACGGAAACATATCTTGAGCTGGAGTGGGCGTGGCATTCAAACATGGAACGCACGTAGCGATTTAAATCCAGGCATTTAAAAGTGCTTAATAATAATGCAACACATACATATCATATATCAAAATGTTCAGGAAAGTATGCTCTTTCATATAAACAAATAAAAATTTTTTTCATTTTTTGACACTGATAACGACCAACTCCCCTTCAATGGACTTTTACTATTACTATTTTTACTTGCTTAAGAGACAAGATTTTGCTTTAAAGCATTTCATTGTTAACCTTTAAACTTTATCACCCATGAGTTTGTTATACATGACATGCAGATTAACACACAGGAGATAAATGATTTCTACTTTTTGCTTATCTTTCATTTGTGAAAGCAATGTTCTGTCAATGAGCCTCTAGATAAGACTAAGTTTACTTTCCATTTAGTGCAGTAAAACTGTTTGGCTCTTATATTTGCTGTTAAGCTCCAAGAAAAGAAATAACATCAGTTAAAATATGATACCTAAGGCTATAACCAATGTGTCATTTAAAATATAAATTATATAGGAAAACTGGTTCAACAGATTTTTGAAATAACATTTTAGCTAATTTTTACTTTCTCTAGCACATATGTACAATGTACATTAGGGAGAGAAGGTATTGCATTCTACAAAGAATTTGATACTCAAGATTTCACAGGCAATACAGTTTCAGAGTCGCCTGTTTGCACCCAAAAAAAAAAAATAGAAAAATGTGTGCATTTGTGCGTGCATGCCTATGAATACAATAACTCAAAAATGAAAAGTTGGTAAAATACCAAACTTGGTATTTAAGTTTAATATCTACCAAGGATGTGATACAAAGATTTTGAGGAAAATCCCCCACCACAAATAATATTGCGATTCACATGGGAAAAATATTGAATATTTTGATTTTCTCAAAAATGGCTAACATTTTTACTAAAATACTGCATATTAAAGATATTTACATGGTAAACAAAATGTACATTGAATTTTTGAGGAATAGCTTCTGAAGAACTCTTCATTCTAGGTGATTTTTGCATAACTAGTAAACCATGAGAGATAGGACAAAAACACAGTACATAAAAAAATGTAGTTCTCATTAAAACACACAATTTATGTCATGGAGGTGACCATTTCTGAGATATTCCTTATAATTGGTTTCAGTTTTAAAATACTTCAAGTTTTCTCATAATGGAAATTTATCGACTCCTGGCCATGCAAAAAACCAAATTTAAATTGCATAACAACAGTTTTTAAAAGATTTGACTGTTGCTTTAGCCTAGTATATTTCCTTATTTTCCTTCTAGTTATACAGAAGTAATCAATATGACCATTTCTGTTATCTTCTGTTTTCTTAATTATCACAAAGTAGAGAGAAAGATAAGTTTTTTGTAAGAATAATCTCTTGCAGAATAGCTAGAAAAAATCATGTGAATGGAACACAGTAGATCTTAATATTGCCTGCTTCAAAATAATTACAAAAGAAGTTATTATTTTAGTATACTTCTCCAGGTACTCTTCCCGATGTTCTAATTCTGTAAGAGACCTGCACACATGACTGCACTTGTCCTAATATTGGACCCTAGAATGTCTTGGGAGTGTCATGTTGAACACTTTGCTCAATGCTATCTAGAGTACTCTTTTTGTTGAGACATCTGAAATCTTTAGAAGCGTCACTATTTTGCTTTCTTCAATAGTATATTGCTATATGGAACCAGAATGTGGGGAAATAGTTTCAGTCCATCAAAACTTCTGATTCTACAAAACAAAGCTTTATGTGCCCAATTCAATGCCCATTGTAAACCTTTAAGCAAAAGAAAATGCTGATTATTGTTAATCTGTATGTATTGGAATGCTTATTGAAGGTGAAATGTGAACTCGATTAGTATAGCAGTGGTGTGGATCTACACAATTACAATATGAGATCCAATTACCACCAGTAAGATTATCTAAATCAAAAGATTCCTTTAAAGCAATGTCAGAGAGCTCTTCAACAAACTAGCTCAGAGCTGCAGAGGACTTTTGTTCATAACAGCGAGGAGGAGACCCTTTGATTCCTTCTAATAATTAATTGAATATTACTATTATTATTATTAATAATAATATTTAATGAATGGTTGAAGGCTATCTCTCACTTTCACGTCAGCTGTTAGTAGTCAAATTATAATTTTGTTATTAACAGAAAGGAGATCCCCTCAATTTGAAGACTTAAAGGAACTGATCTGAACAAATTGATGTAATGAACTAAAGGGAAGGGCTGCTCACCAATAAGAACTGATCAGCTTGGTGAGTTACTGACCAAATTGGTATTTCTTCCTCTTCTTATACCAATTCCCTCTTTTTACTTTTCTATCCAATGTCTCTTGATGAAATCTTGTTTTCTTCGACCCTGATGGTATTAGAGAATTTGAGACCTAGGTGATCATTTCAATTTTTTTCTATAGATACTTCCTAATACATGGTGCCCATTACTTAATGATTACAATTTGTTTAGTACATAAAACTTTTCTGTAATTTAAATGAAGAAATGGTTCGTGATCATCTTCTACATTATCAGACTTTTACATTAGATTACAACCTCTCAGCCAAATATTGGAGTGCAAGAAAACTATGATTTCATTACCAAGCATTTAAGATTAGATACCAACCAACAAACTAGCTCAAAGGACAAATAACGTCAGTTTACCAAGATTTAGAGCCATACTATGGACATAACAGACAACCAATTCTATATCATGGAAGAATTCTATGAGCAAGTAGGAACCTCATTAAACATACTATAATATATTACTTTATAATGTTATACCAATACTTAAAGTTTATGGTTGTATATACATCAATAAATAAACTTAAAAGAATATACTGGGTGCAGAAAAACAATGTGCACAGAATATTAGAGAAAGGCAAATAAAAACAAACATTTTAAGGATAAGAACAAGGAGTTACTGAAATTTTATTTTTACTGTGCTGGTATATTAACACGTGAACACTACATCCATCATGTTAGCGTCTCTTGATTGTGAAAACTGCAATTAAAACACACTCTTGAACAACACTGATGTCTGTCACTACTTGTGTCTGATATAAGGGCTATTGGATCATATAGTACGAATAATACCAACTGTTCCTCTTGTTCAGTACAGTACTCAGTTTCTAATTGTGTATGATACTCATTAGTTGAGACAGTATGTATATTGCATTTCATTTAGATGTTTTATAAAGTCAGATTATGTTAATGCAGCGCTCCTGTTATTATACTCTTGTGATCCCAGGTTACTAACCTCAAAATGCTCACTTAAGTACTAGGTACCTTTTCAGTCTAGAATTTTATGCACATTGATTTTCCAAAACCTGTATAGCAAGTCTACTTTACTTCATCAACAAAACATTGAAAACTGCAGATCCAAATATCTGTGTTTTATTTATTTAAAGGGAAAAGGAATGAAAGCCTATTAGTTATACATTTGGAACTTTGCTGGATATTATGTAAAAGCAGTGAAAGCAAACTTTTATTTTCCCAAAAAATTCTGATGCATTCCACTCTTATGATAGAATGGTTTTAGTACTTATTTCCTTTAGTACATGGAAAATAAATGAATAAACTAGCCTTAAGCAATAGTACATCTTTTAAAAGTTGGTCATAAATAATAACTTTAAAATCTATAATCTTTGCATGGCCATGACTTCCCATTTTAGAAAAGTATAAGTATTGGAAAATTTTAACTGATAGCAAAGAATATCTCAGAAATTTAACTTCACACAAAAATGTTTAGGACTTAAATTGTGTGTTTTAACCAGCTGTACATTTTTTGTATAGCACAATTTGGTCTGTATCTTACAGTTTACGAGTTATGCAAAGGTCATCCGGAATGAAGAGGGCACCAGAGGCTATTCTCAAAAAGTTCAAGATATACCTTTTATTTATCGTAAAAATATATTAATCTCATGTATTTTAATCAAAATCGTTTGAGCCAATGAATTGTAAGTTCTGGGAGTTTATTGTCTCTCTCATGAATTTCCACAATTACATAAAACTCAGTATATAATGAAGAGGACTATATAGATTGTTCTTAGAAAATCCAACATATGCAATTATTCATACAAACATCTTAATCGTAAAGATGTTTAATCAAAATTATTAGAGCCATTTTTGATAAAATTTAAAAACGACAAAGTGAGAAGATTTTCTCAAAAAACTTCCAAGTTGCATCCTTGAACGATACTAAACTTAAATAGAGTTTGCTATTTATCTGACTTCTTAATTTTGACTCTCCTCTCCTCCCCAAACTGAAAATACTTTCTACTTTGAATTTGGGTTGGAAATTCTAAAGGGGCCACAAAATCTATTTCAAAATTAAACTTTTGGATGGAGCACAATACATACTTTTTCTACTCATCACAGCTAACCAACAGAGAAGAGTAAAAATTTACCATAGCAATTTACAGTTGTTGCTTTTTAATAAACAGTTATCAGGTGTTGGCATACTATAAATGCTCAGTTTAACACTTACAAATGAACACACCTGATATGCCAGTTTTGTCATACGCACAGCCCCAAACAACTCCAGAGCTAATATAACTAAGAAGTTATGGATAGGCCACAAAATGATAGTTCAGACAAGACTTGGTCAAATTGGATAGAATGTAGCCAAACCCAAGCACATGAAATTCTTTAGCCTATGGCATCACAAGAAACAACTGAATAGCAAAAGCACGTTAAAAATCTAATGTGTTCCATTCGCATAACTTTCTCTTCCTGTTCTTATGAATATGAATATCTCAGAAAGTTAACTCTACAAAATATATGACTTAAGTTGTGATTTTTAACAAGATCTACATTTTTTGTGGTGATTTTTTTGTCCATCTCTTATAGTTTTCCATTAGACAAAAGTAGTCTAGAAAGGTCTTTATAGGCTATTCCCGGAAAATTCAAGGTATACACTTTATTTGTAATAAAAATACCTTAAACATTAGTATTAGTATTTTAGTCAAAATTATTAGAACCATTGTAGAAATCAAAATGTTTGAGAAATGTTCCATCTGTAAGGTGGCTGGGAGTGGAGATTTTCCTGAAAATCATTCAAACCAATCATAACAGGTATCTCAGGGCTGATGCCAGAAATTAAATTGAATTATATTTTAAACAGTTGTATATTTCCTATGCAGTAAATTTTTACTATTATCATTTACCAGTTGTACCCGCATCTTTGAATAAATTTAAATATCCAGTTTGAATTTTTATCTGATTTTTCCCGTACAGTTATGCTATTTGAAAGCAATATTAACAGATAACTAGGAAATGGCCACAAAAAAGTTACTGGAAATAAACTGCACTTTTTATCACCAAAATTTCTTCTCAATGAAGCAGACAAAAGAATCAAGATAAACAGATTATTTGTCATGCAAGTATCTAAAATGTATAGTAGTTTAATTAAAACATTAGAGCCATTTTTAAGAATAATAACTTTTGAAAAATGTTTTATGTGAAGGGAAGTTGGAGCTGGAGAGATTTTCCAGAAAATCTTTTGTATCACTCACAACTTTGGAACTTGTTTAGTACATATTTATCAGACATCATTTTTCAGTGTACTATTCAGACACACACATGCATACACATTCAGGTCTTTCTTTTTTCCAGGGGCATCAAAACTTGCATTTCCAGCCAAATTTCAATATAAATCTTTTTGTTTGAATGCAAATACCCTCTTTACCTTCTAGATATGTCAATAGGAGATAAAAATAGAATAAAAAAAAATTAAAAAATAATCTCCAGATATTTATTTCCAGTGAAATCTGAATATATAGGCAACTGTTAGAAGGAAAAAAAAAAAAAAACTAATGGAAAATTCTACCATAAAAAATGTTCATATAAATGATTACATTACAAAGTTAAACAGGAACAATTCAAATATATTTATTCATAATGCACAGATCTCATATTTTATACAACTCTTACTAATTGATAAAAGTTAAACTTTGCATAGGCTTCATACAGACCAGGTTACATATATAGTAATGATGCTCAGCTGTTTACATTTCCAAGTTGAATTTTGTTTCAACCTTGCTACAGAAAGTAAAATTTGGCACATAAATAATTTTCATGTGGATGTAGGGTATTCCTTGACACTTTCAATTAGCAATACTCCATGGCTGAGATACACACATGGAATTTCATTCTTGCACTCACTAGCACTGAGTGTTCTGCTTTGTCATCTGAATGACCTTGATATTTCTTTCACAACAAATAAACATTGTAGCCATGCCACATGCCACCAATTTGGAGTCACTCAAGTGGAAATAATTTCCAGACAGTATTGTGATGGTGCTCCACCTCTTTCTATATAAATAATGGCCTATTTGAAACTCTAGAGCAAATTGCTTCCAGATGAATATGCCCACAATGCTGGCAACATTTTTCAATTTTCCTTCTCCCATTTGATTTTAATGACTGGCATTTTATTACAAAGGAAGGTAGAACTTGTCAATTAATTTTGTATTTCCTGTGATTAAACCTCAAGTGCATTGTTTGCCCAAGTATCCGGTTTTTGATTTCTCAAAAGTAATTGGAAAGATATAGTGGAACAACTTGTAAGCAACAGATATTGTTTTAATTATCCAATAGACATGATGTTTCTTACACACAAATTAGTTTCTCAGCTCACCTGGGTAATGGGGTAGCGTGTCTGCCTCACATTAAACAGATCGCGAGTTTGAATCTTGCTTAGGGTGAGTTACCTGGATAAGGTTTTTTTCAGGGTTTTCCCTTATCCTGATACGATAAATGTCGAGTAACTACACTCCATGGATTCCAAGATCATTTGAACATCATTTCACCAATTTCATTCATCCTCTGATATGACCTGCCAGGTTAAAGAACGTTAAGCTAAAAAAACAAAAAATCAGTTTCTACAGCATTATTATTTTGTTTTTGTTTTAATTGTTTCATTTATACTGTGCCCTCACTGCACAATCACATCAGCAGCATTCACCTTTGAATACATTGACTATCGGAAATGGTGTTAACTCATGTACTTTGGGTTTCTATTTTTCTTTGGATTTTATTCATTAGATTACACACCATTTGCACTCTCATTCATACTCTGAGGATGTTAGTGAATACTCTTTGCTAGAGAAAAATCTCCATTTCCCAGCCAGGAAATATATCTGTCTCTTCACACAACAGGCAGGTGCTCTACATATGAGCTTTGGGGCCAGCCATTATTATTACTTTCTCTACATGTATTATGTACATAATGTATAGAGAAGGTAAGACTGTTAAATATCAAACTTGATATTAATTTTGGTATCTTCCAAGGATGCAACACGAAGATTTTCAAGAAAACCCCCCAACCCCAAACTACCCTTTACATGGAAAATTTTTCGAAAATTTTGTTTTTCTCAAAAATTGCTACAATGAATTTGATTCAAATACCACATATTAATGCCATTTTCATCACAAATAAAATGTATATCTTGAATCTTTTGGGAATAGCTTCTGAAGACCTGTTCATTCTGGATGAATTTTACTGAATGTTACATAATTGGTACACTGTATGAGATAGACAAAAACTTACTACACACAGAAAATGTAGATCTTGTTAAAACACACAATATCTTTTTTGGTGGAGTTGACCATTTTCAAGATACTCCTTGTTATTAATTTCAGTTTTAAAATACTTAAACATTTCTCAAGCAGGAACTTGTCAACTTCTGGCCACACAAAGAAATGGATTTGAATCCTCTAGCAACCATATTTTGAAACATTTGACTGTTGGTTTAGCCTAAAGTATTCCCTCATTTCCTTTTTACTTGCATGGAAGCAAGTAATAAGACCAATTTTGCTAATGTTTATCTCAATTGGCATGAAGTATATAGAGGATTAAGCTTATTAACAATAATTTATTACAAAGCTGTAGAGAAAATCATGTGATTGGAACACATCAGATTTTTTTTTTTTTTCTAGTTATTAGTTATTTTGATTAATCAATAACTGCAGCTTCATCCATTCTTCTACGTTTTTCTCCATCTCAGTATGCAAATTGTTTGTCTTAATACTAACACCAAGTTTCTTCTTCTGCTCTCAATCTCCTTCTGTTCCGCCATTTCTTACTTTGCAAATACTTTCCTGTTATCCTGATTCTGACTGATTTCTTTTTCTCTCCCTTGATGTTTCAGGTTCTACCATTGCCCATCCTTTTTAAAACCTTCTGGTGTATATATTTTGCACAAACGTTTCATATGTTTTACATTATCTATTTCCATTACCGCATTTCAAACAATTTTATTCTGTTCTTCCACATTTCATCATAAAAAAACTACTTACACGTTATTTTATGTCATAATCCACATAAAGCACTTCATTAATGTCTTCCATGTTTCTTAATTCATGAATCACTAGGAAGCATTTTTTCTATTGAGCTTTCTTTATTAATGCCATCTTCAAAGCATCAATTAATTAGCTTTCACTTACTCTACAATGTATAGTAAATAGGGGCTTAGCTAACAAGATTATCCATGTTTAACACTATTACTATGTAATGCTGGTTTGCACCACAGCCTATTTTGTTAGCTGTGACAGAGGCAAAGTTATACTTTGCCCAAAAATTAAGTGCCAAAATTTCACCAGAAATGAATTTGAAGATCCCTGAACCCATCTCAAAAAGCATTTTTTATAAAAGAGAGAGAGAGAGAGAGAGAGAGAGAGAGAGAGAGAGAGAGAGAGAGTGCGCACATGAGGGAGGGAGGGAACACATGTGCATACAGTGTTATGCATGGAGAATTACTCGAAAATGGAAATTCCATTAGAAATCAATTTGATATTAAGTTCAGCATCTTCCACAGATTTGATAGGAAGATTTTTTAAAAATTCTGCCACTGCCCTTTAATTGAAAAAGTTTTCAAAAATGTGGCTTTTGTTAATAATGATTTAACATATTTATTTATATATATATTTTTTTTTAATTTACTTTAATTTTAGGTCAATAGAATCGTTCCTAAAGATACCCATTGACAGTATGTGGTGGAAAGTAGCCTTTCAGGACTATTCCTGTACCATACCACTTTTGCTTCCTGCCAGGATGATGGTGATAGGGTGCCTCATTCTAGCTGCTTTCACATCTTTAGTCAGATGACACACACAGACATCATGATCTCTATTCTACCTGCCTCCAATACCATAGTCAGATGACAGAGTTCAACCAGCCTTTTGAGGCCACATCCCCACAACCATACTATTTTGCTCTGCTTCAAGCACATGGCACTAGGATATTATTCAGTCTAGCTGTTTTAACTAACTGTAGGTAGATGACAGAGCAGTGTATTTTCAGTTTTACTATTGTTTTAAACTAAGGTGGAACTTTGGGTCATGGTAATCAATATCCAATTCAGTACTTACCTGACAACTGAGGGAAACCATGAAAAAATTCCAGCCAGATTGGTTGACCATGGGATTTGAACCCGAGAGCTTGTGAAAGTGGCCATAGGTGAGAATGCCTGGGTCATCCTGAACAATTCTAACATTTTTGAATGAGCAAATGTTTTAAGATATTTCCATGGCAAATCAAATTATATCTTGGATTTTCTGGGAATAGCCACCAAAGTCCTGTTTGATTCTGAATTACGTTTGCATAACTGGCAAACCATAAGAGAAGGACAATATCTTAATGGAGAAAAATGCAGATTTTTACTAAAGTAGAACATTTATGAGAAATACTTTTTTTTTTTTTTCTTTTTTTTTTTTTTTGTGGTGTAGTTAGCTTTTTCTGCATTCCATGTTTTGGTTAGAATTTTCAAATATACTTTTCTCAAATGGAAAATTATTTGTTTTTTGTTTTGCATTTTTTTTCCCCTCCTGATGTTGCAAAGAGAACGAGATTTCAAAGTCATCAATTAGTAACCAGCTCAAACAATTTGACTACCACTTACTGGTATCCCCTATTCCCATTTTACCTACAATAAAATGTGTAATAAAACCATTTTTACAAATATTCATCTTAATTAACGTGAACTGGACTTTTTGTAAGAATATTTTATCAAAGTAGAGCAAGTCAAATGAGTGTAGCACATTATGTTTGTTTATAGATGTGAAAATGTTTTTATTTTCTCTGTCTTTTTTATTTCAATTTTTCTTTGCAAAATCAAGCATTATTTGCAACATGTAAGGGGCTGGTATTATGTACTTGTATATATATAACAATGGCTGGCAGAGCACTTTTGGAATCTTAGCAGATGTTTGAAGCTATCTAAAAATGTTACAGAGTCTCAAAAATTTAACATTTTTCTAAACAAACTTTGAGTATTATCAATATATAATTACCTAAAAGTTGCTGTGTATAAAGGAGCCCAATGTGAGAATAACAGTCCTTATAAGCTTAAATTTTTCTGAGGACTAATCATTTTCTATTGCTTTAATTCATGTACACAGAATAAAAACCTTTAAGTAAGGGAAAAGTCACCTTAATTTTTTCATTTACAAATTAACTTGCCAAATCAAGTTACCAAATTAAACCAATCTGATGCTAGTCACATGATTTTCTCTTCCTATTATCATTTGTATCTAGTGTAGCTTCTTAGTAGGGCATCTACAGTTGTATTTTTGACAACTAAAACAACACTTCTACAAACCCACAATATTAACAATTGATCATCACAAGTGTCTAAACCTTCACAAATGAGGCAATGATAGATTCTGATCATCTAGAAATGTGGGAAAAGAAACTACTTACAAAGAATGATGTTTTCCTACCATTTCTGTTGGAAGTAAAAGAAACCTGATGACTGGGCAGCAAAAGTCAGAGGACTAAACTCTCTCAGCACTGGACACTGGTTGTTATGCACCAGTTCCTCAACTGCACACTTCAGTGAAAACATAGCACTTCCTTCATTACACCCTGACCTCCATAGATACTATGAACTTTCCAACACTACCTGCTCATCCAAACAAACTGTTTCTCACTGATTGACTATAAGTTCCAAGAAGCAAAAATCTGATATGTTACACTCACATGACTTTGTCAAGCTGTTCTTCAAACAGACTTCTTACAAAAGACTTCTTTCTACACCATTCTATTCAAGATAAGCATTAGTAGAATGTACTTATTACTTAGTTCCTTATAAGCAGAAGGGAACTAAAGGAATATACTATGCTAAAGCAATAGTCAAATGCCTTAAAAGCTATCATTACACAATTGTCATTGAAATTGGCTTCTTTGCTTGGCCAGGAGTAGAAAAAAAAAAAAAACAATTCCTGTCTGAGAAAAGTATAAGTATTTTAAAATTGAAACCAACAACAAGGAATGACTTGGAGATGGCCAATTCTACAACAATAATGTATATGCAGTTTAACCATTATGTAGAATTCTGTAAAAATCAAGCAGAATAAAGTGCTCTTCAGAGGCTACTCCCAGAAAATTCAAAATATACAGTTTGTCTTGTGAATAACTTTAATATACGGTATTTTAATCAAAATTGTTAGAGACATGTTTGATAAAAGCAAAATGTTCAAAATGTTTTTCTATGTAAAGGGTATTTGGTGGTGAGGAGGGGGATTTTCCTAAAAATCTTTGTATATCTTTGGAAGATAATAGACTTAAATACCAAGTTTGGTACTTAAATCTTTTAGTTTTTTAGCTATGCTGTCCACAGACACACATGTGTGCGTGCGCATGTACACACGCACAAACTACATGGACCTTTTTCTAAAAATGCTTTTTTTTGGATTCAGGGGGTCTCAAAACATAAATTTCTGGTGAAATCTTGGTATTGAACTTTTGGGTGCAATACAATACCTTCTCTATAGACTATGCAGATAGTACATGTAGAGAAAGTAAAAATATGCAAATGTGATGTGTTTAAGAAGGTTGATGGGTGAAATTCAGATTTTCCACAATTTTAATGCTAGAGGCTCCATTTTTTTTTTGTGCACACATAATGGGTATAAAAAGATGTTCTGCCGAAATTCATTTTTTTGAGTATAAATTTAACAACTTTAGGTTTAAAAATGGTTTTAACTTCTCATACAGGTTTTGAGCATGATTAAATATTTTTTCACATTCCCACATTCAGTATCATTATTACAAAGAGGAAATAAAATATCTCTCTCTCTCTCTCACTCTCTCTCTCTCTCTCTCTCTCTCTCTCTCTCTCTCTCTCTCTCTCTCTCTCTCTCTCTCTCTCTCTCTCTCTCTCTCTCTCTCTCTCTCTCTCTCTCTCTCTCCTCTCTCTCTCTCTCTCTCTCTCTCTCTCTCTCTCTCTCTCTCTCTCTCTCTCTCTCTCTCTCTCTCTCTCTCTCTCTCTCTCTCTCTCTCTCTCTCTCTCTCTCTCTCTCTCTCTCTCTTCTCTCTCTCTCTCTCTCTCTCTCTCTCCTCTCTCTCTCTCTCTCTCTCTCTCTCTCTCTCTCTCTCTCTCTCTCTCTCTCTCTCTCTCTCTCTGCCAAATACTGTTTACCTATGCAATGGTATTGTATTGCACAAACAAATTCTATACTGAGATCACAAAAAGACTTGTTTTGC